>JAFIRS010000416.1:0-749410 GCA_018342105.1 Gonioctena quinquepunctata
TCGTTGAAAAGATAATTCAATTTTCTTTTCAAATATCTTTTTTTTATTCCGTTGATATGTGACTCTGGGGCTTTTTATGGTCCCCCTTCACAACTTTTGAACGGTTTGACGTAGAACAATGAAAAAATTGTTATTGTATGATATCACCAATACAACTTTTGAAAAAAAAAGCATTGGATTGCCGATAGATGGCGCGGGGCACATCAACTTCAAAATGTTAAATGGCATGGGGATCATGTGGCACACGTTGAAAATATAGTTTGATTCTCCTCCCAACCATCTAATTGTTTTATCATTACGATGATTTGTTTTTTTCAGAGTGTGTATTCGAAATGTCACATAAGTGCAACTTTCTATAGCCCTCCTGTCGAGCTTTGAATGGTTCAACGTAGAATAATGAGAAAAAAATTATCACGATGCTACTTTTAAAATGAAAGACTTCTGATTGACGATAGATGGCGGGGTATAACTTGAAAATTTTAAATAGCATGGGGTTATGATGCTCATCGTTAAAAAGACAATTCAATTTTCATATTTTTTTTTGATTTTGTTCATACGTTTCTTCACAATATGCATTTGGCAATTACCGAAACTTCCGTCTCTCCGAAATTGTGAAAAACAAAAGATAAAAAGCAATTAAATGGTTGGAAAGTGAATTGAACTAGCTTTTCAAACGATGGCCACATAACCCACCATGCTATTTAAAATTTTAAGTTGAGGTGCCTCCCCCTCGCCATCTATCGGGCAATCACAGTGTCTTTTATTCCAAAAAGTAGTATCGGTGATATCATACCATACCTTTTCATTGTTCAAAAGTCAACAGAGGGAGGTGACTATTAGAAGGCGCACTGTATATATACGCCTCTTATGAGAGTAGCAAACAAGGCAAAAACAATTTATATATCTTTTTTTATGCTTTTTATTGAATTGAGAGAAATCAACCGAATCTATGAAACAAGGAATAAATAAACATTCATTTATTGACAAAAAACAACTAAAAAAGGCATTGTAAGAAATGAAGTTCTATGAAATCAATTTAAAATTAAATAGAAATAGTATTATTATCAAACACAAACAGTAGAGAGAGAAATCATTCCAAAGTATCCTACCCATACTACCATCTGTTCTGTTACAATATGGTTTGAAAGAGATTTTTTTGTTCTGGTTCCCACGAAAAGGATATCCTGTAATGTTCAGAGAACATCGTGGAAACTAAGGGAAAGAAGGTAGGAGTTTGTGTTCTTCTTAAATTTCTGGAGGTTGTATGCTTCGGGAACACCTCCTAGGGAATGAGTTCCAAAGCCTCGCTGTTCGTTGGATGAACGAGTCTTTGAAAGTGATGTTCTGCAGGTCTCCAAAGTGACCACGAAGGGGTGTGATGACTGAACTTGACGGGTTAATCTCGAAGAGACTGCCAAAGCAGGAACGATTGTTGATATTTCAGAAGAGCATCGCCCATAAAAATATCTATAAAATAGAGACAAATCGCCAACTTTTCTACGGTGTTCCAGACAAGTGAGCGAGTTTGTAAGCGAGGCATCACCGACGAGACGAATTGCCCTTTTTTGGACAGAATCCAATAGCCCTCAGGATATGTTTAGGTGCCGCGCTCCAAATATGGGAACAGTATTCCAGGACAGGTCGGATCTGTGCCTTATAGATCATAAGCAGCAGAGTGGGGTGAAATAGTCTTGGCACGAAACAAAACCAAGCTTTTGGGATGCACTTTTGGCAATGGACCTCACGTGATTTTCCCAGGAAAGGTTATTGCTGATAGTAATACTCAGCATCGATATGGATGACTTCAGTGGTATGGTTACTCTGACAAAAGTTATGTTAGAATAGTGAGATCGGCTTTTCTAGAGAAAAGACATGCTTGTGTTTTGTTTGCATTGAATTCTACCAAGTTATTAGATCCCCACTCGAGAATTGTTGCTAAGTCCATATTTATATTATTAACATTTCCTTCCTCGTTCATTCCTGGTTCCACGGGCTGATATAGGGCCCTGGAAGAGAAAGCGGTATGGAGGGTACTATCATCGGCAAAGCGTGTACTGGACATGAAGTTGCTTTCAACAGGTCGTTGATGTGAAGTAGAAACATAATCCCAATAAATTTCGTAACAAATATAATAAAACAACGATGGGAAGTAATTCTATAATTTTTCTCAGTATATACCCTTCTGACGATGTGATATTACAATGCCATTCATGAATATACAAAGTTCGAAGTTATTGACGTATTCTAGAGTTTTCACTAGAATGAAAATTCACTTAGAAAAAAAAGTTATAACTCATCAACTTTTTAAATAGGATAATTATCAAACATACATATGAAGTATTAAAACCAACCCTTTCAGAGATTTTTTTAATTAATTTTCAACCTGTTATTAAAATCAGTAATAATGCAAAAACTTGAGCATTTTAATCTTTATCATAAAAAATCTAGAAAAAGGTGAAGAAATATCTAAAAGATAATAATTACCCCAATCATTGGTTGGAAAATTCTTTTGCGGAAACAAACCTTCTGAAAAAATAAAAACATAAATAAAATTAACTATTATAAATTACCTTAGGACAAAATTTTTTTGAAAGATGAACCAACCATAATATCTTTTTTCAAACACCTTTGAAACCGATTTTAACCTTCAAAAATGCAATCTGACGTTACCTACACATTGAAGCAATTGTGAGAATTGCACGAAATGCTATATAGATCAAACAACACGTTCATTGAAACTCTAGTTGAAAAGCGTCTAGGAAAAACGAGCACAATTTTGATTTTTCTAATCCTGCGATTCTGATGTTCAACCCTTCTGTCAAAAATACTCCTCAGTGGAATGATCGGCATTGAATAAGACAGTGCAAATACAAGAAGAGACATAGATGGATTGAATACTGCCTTTTGATTTGATAACACAAATCTCCCAATGGTTAATCACATTTTGTTTTTTGTTCTTCGGTTTTAATCTCAGTATACGTTTCTCCTATGGTTTTAAAAATATTTGTCCCGTATTTGCGTTCTGTCCAATAATATCTGATTTTTTCCATAATTTCATTGTTTTAACCCAGGAAACTATTTTGGGGAATATCTTATAATATTCCAATCAAACCGCTTTCATTAAATATATAGGTACATCGTGGCAAGTACAAATTATATTCTAATTTAAAATATATAATTTGAAAAAACTATTGCCACAGAGCCCCGACGAAGAATTCAAAAAATCCGAAACAATGATAAGAAAACAATAACATTACTATTGAATCTACAACCTAACACATTTTGAGGAATTTTACTGATCACCAAACTCAATATTTGGAAGAAAAGTACTTGCTAGTCCCTATTACGGTTAGGTTCCAGCCTAATTGATATTCGAAGGACGATGAATCAAATCATTTGTTAAATTACTTTCCTAAATAAGTGAAATCTCCTGAATCGAGACAGTACCTAATTGCTTGATAACACTTGTTGCATATAAACGAACACACAATATATATTTATGAAATATAAGTATTGACTTCATCGACCAGAAAATTACTCCTGAATTCAGCGTTCGTTATTCTCAGAAAAAATTTAACATCAGCTGCTTAAATTCTCTGCGATTAAACAATGTACAAGTAAAACACATTGCAATGCAGTACAGTGCATTGCGGAACGTTATATAACGTTACTTTTGTCATTTAGTTTCCGTAACTCAACGGAAATAAAATATTACATGAATTAATGTAATCACGATGATATGACATATTATTCGAAATACCGACGAGTTTGTGCAAGGTTGGTTTGTTTCTTTCATTCGGAAAGGAAACATAGGTAATCCTTATTAGTCCAGTATGTAGGGGTTTTTGCACTACAAGAAGGGGGATAGAAATTATTTCGATATATGTTGAGTTCTGGATCCCGATGAAAAATCCAAGTTTTCGACTTTGGAGGGGGGTTGGCGCGGTCCGTCATCTCACATACAAATTTGAAGAAAACTAAATTCCCAAAATTTTTTGTTGAAACTCTTTTTTTATAAGTCTGACGTGTAACGAGTTGAAGCGGCGGAAACGTGAACATTCTTCCAAAACACGTCCAACTGCTCGTTTTTTTTAATTTAAGGAAATCAGTTGTATTTGTTCATTAAATAATTATAAACTTGTTGATACAAATAAAACTCATTTCCACACCTCCATGAGGTAGAGTAAACGGCGCTTTTTTTATCAACAGATGTTCTTTCTTTGCTATTAGGTACGGCTCGTATTCCGTAAATCATGTCCCCGAGTATATTTCTATTTTTTTTTATGGTCCGGATCGATTAATGTCGATACCTTCATAATCGTCTTCGTTATCAGTGTTATCCTCTTACCCATTTGTCGCACTGAGAATCTGGGCTTTCATCCATGGTGCACTCTCGCATAATTCAGAGAGAATTTCAATCCACCTTTCATGCATCTCTGACATTATTACTGAAGCGAGCCCATTGGTACCAAGTTTCCAGCTCAAGTCGGATGTACTTTTGATTCCACACCATTTTAGACTTGGTGGTAGGTCCATCGTTGATGGTGAAGAAGCTTGGTGAAATTTGCTTTTTATTATCGATTTTGCGGAACATTGGTCGCGAACTTCTTTCAAGATTCCTTTCCATGTTGCCACCATACAAAGCAACGAGAATGCGGCTCCAGTATCTGCAATGTCTTCTGGTTTGGCATTCCGATCTTTAAAGATGCCAATGACGGCATTGACTCCTTTGTTTTTGAAAAATATTTTCCTTGATGGTCGTGTCACAGCTGCTAACCGCATGTGAAAACATGATGTTTTCGGCCGCTTCTTTCACTTACAAACAATTCGCGTAGTACACTCTTTCAGCAGTTTTGCGAAAGTGAATGTTGGTTTTGGATGACCCTAATGGTGTTAGTAGAACTGAAAGACCGACGTCTTCGCCAAGGATACAAACAGCGTCTAATGATGAGCAGAAGAAAACCGCTTTGTTGACAATCAAGATATCAGCAGTTATTGTGATGATAATATTAATAATATTATCATGTTTACAAAATTTACGAGGAAAGAATGAGTTAAGCGATTTTTGGAAGAGTATTCATGTTTCCGCCGCTGTTATTCGTTATACATCATACTTACCAAAAAGGATGTATACAAAAATGTGGGAAGTTAGTATTCCCCAAATTTGTGATTGCGGAATTATTTTGAAAACAATTTTTTGTTTCTTTAATCCAAGATGGCAGACCGAATAAAATGAAATTCCCCAATTTTAATTATATGATTTGTACCATACGCAGATACGTTGAATAAAAGCTAATGATTGAATGTCTACATACTTTTATTTCGTAAATATGGCGAGTAAAGAGATACAGTTCAAGTTTCGAAGACAAATTTGGATTATTCCAAAACGTCAAACTTCCTATTGGTCCCGTCATCACAACAGGACTTTCAAAAAATGTTGATATATCTTTGCAATCATGGTTCCAAGAACTCAGAAATATCATCAGTTCGAAAATTTATATATAATAATTAGTCGTTTTCTACCAAGTGTTGTTCATCACTTCTTCACGGTACTGATGAGGGCCGAGAGCCCGAAACACGTGTCTACGGTTAACACTCCTCCTTGAGGGCTATGTCCATAATATATATACAGAATTTGCCATGTGTTCAGCTGCTTCATAAGAGGTCACTGAGATATCTCCAGCACATTATAATCACAGATTTCCTCCTATTCGAAGAAGTCATGAAACAATTGAGTATAATAATGCTAATATATCAGTAAGAGTTGTCAAACGATCAAGTAGTGTTATTATTTATCCAGGTTTTATCGTCTATCCTGTATGGTTTTTTTCATTGTAAAAGTTATTTTACATTTTGGTGTGCGTTAACAGTAATTAGAGATGACCCAAGAGAAGCTAAGTTGGCATGAAAAAATTGAGCTCGCCCTAATATGTGGCGAGCGTTTCCATAGTTCCAGAGAAGCCTCAGTTATATTCAAAGCTAGATATCCAGATAAGAATATCCATGGATCTACTATGTTGCGTATTTTCAACTAATTTGAAGCTCCAGGCAGAAACAAACTGGTATATCTGAAAAATCCATGAGAATAATTTGAAGAATAATAAATTTCTTGCATACCAACCAAAATTTACCCACACCTTACTAGGTAGAGATTTCGATGCCCACTCAGATTTTTCATTTTGGTTCCAAGGCATGATTGAAGAATGCCAAAATTTTGCTACAAAAATTTGATTTACTAATGAGGCGACTTTTACATTAAACGGTACTGTAAGTTCCCAGAACTGGAGATGGTGAGCTGATGAGAACCCAAATTGGACGATAGAGGCAAATAGTCAATTTTCCTTCAGAAGTAATGTTTGGTGGCATATTAGATACGCAGATCATTGGGCCTTACTTTTTTAGGGGCAACCTTAATTAACGAAATCATTTAGAGTTGTTGAATAATGAGTTTTTTTATTCCTTTCATGGATTACCGCTGCAAAGAAGAAACTTAATTTTTTTTCCAACGAGATGGAGAGTCAATAATAAAACTCTTGAAGTCAGAGCGTGGCTTAACGAACACTTCAAAAGTAAGGTTTATAAACATCGGCCATTTCATAATATCAACCATTTAGAAGAAGTAATACGACAATTTATTAATATTATTACAACACAAATGCTGCGAAATGTGTCCAGAGAAATGAAATTTCGAACAACCACATGTATTGAACGCCAGGATAGACATGTCGAGTAATAGACGATTACAAAGTTTCGAGTATGTATTAAATTGTTTGGTTTATTATTATTTAAGCTTTTAATTTAAAAGTGTTTGAAAATAAAAAATTAAAATTTTGTAAGTTATGTCAAAAATTAAATCAATTTTTTGTTCTAATAAAAAATTTTAATCGAAATTGTGTAGACACATGGTCCTTTATTAATAATAAACAATATCAGGATTATAATGTCCTGAAGATATTTCATTGACCTCTTATGAAGCAGCTGAACACATGGCAAATTCACAGATTTCAAATTTTATCCGAATGAAATAGAAATAGCTTGCGAATCTTTACAAAATATCATTCAAAATATTACTGTTGGCTTCACTAATGAGTTTCTTTATGACAAAGAAAATGAATTATATTATACAGTGCTAGTCATAAGTCTCCTGCCCCCCCCCCCTCGTATCTTTTGAACGGGTATAGGTACTTATAATAATGAAATTTGGAGGGTGGAAATAAACGGATGTAGGCTTCTCAACTGGCCATAACAGGTGACGCAATAGTCATAAATGACGTCACAAGGCCACTGTGACCAATAATTTTAAATGGGACCCTATGGCAAGTGACAGCTCGTTTGAAAGGTATTGACAATACCTATTCAGTCATACCAATTTTGTTTGGGTTTCGGCTGATTTTGATTGATAAATTGAAGAAATACGAAAATTATAGTTTCGCATTTAATTAATAAAGATTTTAAAGTACGCCTCTGGTTAATTGTCAAAAAGGTTGACGTTTTTGAATTCTCTACTTGTCAAAAGTGTTTATACTGTAACGTAAATAAACTTAACTTGGTTCTACTAATTTATTTCACACTTAATTTACAACTTAATTTATATTACTATTTCACTGTATAGCTCGATCGTATGGGCTCGTTCAGATTGTCCACTCCCTCTTGAGGGCTCTCTATTTATCTCCGATACAGCATTCTCGATGTTTCGAATTCTTCCAGTTGGCGACGGCATGTTCCAATTGTTTCCAATATTGACCGTTGCATTACGCGGAAGAGGGACTGGATGGTTCTCGAACATCTCCGGGGATGATCTCATCGCTGTCGACGGCAACATGTGAGGCGACAGGTCCGGCCTAGGTTCGTTACATTGCCCCCTTCTTAAAGACATTTCGTCCCGAAATTTCATCCTTGGAGTGTGACGATATCTGCATGACTCCCCATATCTGCACCGTGAAGTTCGATGGAAGTAACACTCCACGGTCTTCATGATCGGTCGTGGAAGAGGGTTACAGCAAACCAAAATCTTGACGCCGCTGGATCTGAATATCGCCTCCAGCATACTTCTTATGACTCTCCAGTCCAACCCATCAATACCACAGGACAATTTTGGAATTGCTAGATCCACCAGATTCTGGTCCACCATAGTATCTCTCAGTTTGGTGAGACTCTTCCAGACATCTTCATAGGACGGTTTATCTTGGGAATGCCTTTTGGTAACTAGGTAGTAGATGTTTCTCTGGCCTTCTTCAACTGTAGCACCCACCAACTTCTGGATTCTGCCCCGCAGTGTTTGAGTTGACCAAATTTCTTGGAGAACACTACGGCGATGCCCCTGACATTCGAAGATCTTCTGCCACACAGTGCGCTAGTGCGTAGTCAGCAGGCACCTCGAAAAGGTCTCGTGACTCCTCTCTAGTAACCCCATGTAGAACTTTCTGCCCGTTTGAATACAAGGACATAAACTTCTCGAACGTCATATCATCCTCCGGTGGCTTGAGGGTGCGAACTTGGTCATGGTTTCCAGCGTAAGGGGCCAACCTGTTGAAATGGACGACCCTTGGTTTCCCTCGGGGTGGCTTATGGATTCGGTACACAAGGTCGTTTATCCTTTTCACGATTTTATACGGGCCTTCCCACGAGTTCCGCAACTTTGGTGATAGTCCACGACGACGTTTGGGGTTGTACAGCCAAACCAGGTCATCAACCTTAAATCCTCCTGCGTCGGCCTTGATGTCATAGGTCTTCTTCATTTTATCGCTGGCACTCTGATGTTCAACCGGACTCGTTCGTGGATGTCGTCCATTCTCTGCCGAAGTTTGCTGACGTAGTCCTCTCCCACAGTGTCTTGTCCTGGCGGTATCCCAAACTTCAGGTCACAAGGCAGTCGCAGTTCCGGCCCATTATAATACTAGCAGGAGTTTGACCGGTTGACTCGTGTACTGCGGATCGATAGGCCATCAGGAACAAATGAAGATACTGGTCCCAGTCTCTTTGATGGTCAGAGACAACCTTGGACAAGTGGCGGTTGATCGTCCTGTTCATCCGTTCCACCATTCCATCGGACTGCGGATGTAGGGCCGTGGTTCTTGTCTTGCGGATGTTCAGCAGTAGACATATTTCTTGGAAAAGGTTGGATTCGAAATTTCTGCCTTGATCCGAGTGCAGCTCCATTGGAATACCGAATCGGCATATCCACTCTTTCACCAAGACGTCGGCGACGGTGATGGCTTCCTGGTTGGCAGGGCATAGGCTTCCGCCCACTTACTGAAGTAGTCCATTGCCACAAGGATGTATTTATTCCCGTGGTCGGATACGGGAAACGGGCCGGCGATGTCAATGGCGATTCTCTCGAACGGGCTGCCTACGTTGTACTGACGCATCGGGGCCTTGGGTCGTATTCGAGGTCCATTGCTAGCAGCGCATACAGCGCACTTCCTGCACCAGTCCTGACGTCAGCTTGACAATTGGCCCAGTAAAACCGTTGCCTCACTTTCTGCAGGGTCTTCGTCACTCCCAGATGTCCTCCGGCGACTCCATCATGGATTTCCGGCAGCACTTCCTCTTCTGTTCCTGGGAACAATTATTTGGCGTCTGTCTTCCCACCAATATCGGCCTCCAACACACGTTTCAGGATCCCATTGTCCAGAATAAGAGAGTTCCATTGTGCCCAATAGGACTTAACAGCCGGCGAGTAACCTGCGACTTCCTGCCATGATGGTCTTCGATTGCCCTTCTTCCAGCTGACGACTAAGCCAAGGTCGGGTCTCTCTCTGGTCTTTCTGGATCTTGCTGTCATTCCAGTTGTCATCCATTGCCGCGGTTCTACAAAGTGTTGCTTCTTCTCTCTGCTCGTCGGCAATGTGAGCAATCATCTGGACATGGTCTTCGCGACAAGGCATCTGCATTCTTATGGCTAGTTCCGGCTCGATGTTCGATCTCGAAATCGAATTCTTGGAGTCTCTCGATCCAACGTGCTACTTGACCTCAGGATTTTTGAACTGTAAGAGCCATTTGAGAGCTGCATGGTCAGTTCTCAACAGGAATCTTCTTCCATACACGTACTTGTAGAAGTGTTCCACTCCTTTACAACAGCTAACAGCTCTCGCCTGGTGACACAGTAATTGCGCTCTGGTTTGCTAAGCGTCTTGCTGAAATAACCAATGACCTTCTCCTGTCCCTCCTGGATCTGAGATAGGACAGCTCCAAGTCCCACGTTGCTGGCGTCCGTATCCAAAATGAATTTCCCTTTGGGTAGGGATAGCTCAGTACAGGTGCGTTGATCAAAGCTCCTTTCAGCTTCCTGAATGAGTCTCGACATTCTTCGGACCACTGGAACTTTGTTTGCCCTCCGTGAGCCTGGTCAGTGGTTTAGCGATGTTGGCGAATCCCAGCACATATCGGCGATAGTATGTGCATAAACCAAGGAAACTTCGAAGTTGGTGAATGTCTTTTGGGATGGGCCAATCCTTAACAGCTTTGATCTTCTGGTCATCCACTGCTACTCCTTCCCCAGAGACAACGTGGCCTGAGGTATCGTACTTCTTTTGGAACAGATGGCATTTCTTAGGGCTCAGCTTCAATCCGAGTTCCTCAGTCGCAGGAATACTTCCTCCAAGTTTTCACGTGGTCCTCAAACGATCTGCCGACCACAATTATGTCGTCGAGATACACTAGACACGTGTTCCATGAGAGTCCCTTCAGTACTGTTTCCATCAATCTTCGAATGTGGCGGAGCATTACAGAGCCCGAATGGCATAACGGTGAACTGCCACAATCCTGAGCCGATGGTAAAAGCAGTCTTTCTCGATCTTCCTGAGCCAGTTCTACTTGCCAGTATCCACTCTTCAGATCAAGGGTCGAGAAAATCGTGGAACCAGCCAACGTGTCTAGGGTGTCATCTATTCTCGGGAGAGGGTAACTGTCCTTCTTCGTGACATTATTAAGTTGGCGATAGTCTACACAAAAGCGTGTCGATCCATCCTTTTTCTTCACCAGTACGACTGGAGAGGACCAGGGACTGTCAGATGGTTCGATAACTCCTTCTTTTCCCATATCGCTGACTATTTTGTCAGCCTCTTCCTTCTTGGCAAGAGGAAGTCTTCTTGCTGATTGCCGGATCGGTCGGGCAACCCCAGTATCAAACTTGTGCTGGACCACAGTAGTTCGACCCTCTCTTCCTTGTCCGATATCGAAGATGTCTTGGTACTTTTGACTAAATCTCCTAGTTTGGGCTGTTGAGCTGGTTTTATGTCTTGGAAGAGATGGCAACTAATTTCTAGTTCTGTGGGCAAGTTGTTGGTTGGCTAATCGTACCTCGTACGCCCTGGATCACGGATGAAACTGACGAGCAGTGCCCCAAAATTGTCTTTCTTCAAGTCACTGGGAAAAATTACATTCATGACCCTACCGGCACAAATTTGCGAGCAACAAGGTCTTCCTATGCATCCCGTCCAATTTTCTATCATGAGTTTGGCTCGAACATCACCACGTCTCCCATGCTCGCACTCCCGTCCAGGCGAGCCTCCAGAATGGTTTCAGCCCTCTCAGGTACGCTTACATCTTCAGCCAACAGCACACGGATCAACTCTTCACTTCTCCCATGAAGTACCAGCTCTTCTCCGTTGACACGTAGGACGCCGTCTTTGAAATCCAATTCAAACCCTCTGGAATTCATGATGTCCATTCCGATGATTGCATCGTCTTCGATGTCCGCTACAAGTGCCTGATGTTTCACTTTAGTGTTGCCCAAAATTATTTCAATCGGTAGCTCGCCATATACAGTAGCTGGCTCCCTGTTGCTGTGCGTAGCTTCCAAGTTGTCGGTTCAATCCGTTCCGGTGTTCTGGCAAAGGAAGGCCCGAGAATTGTCCTAGTCGCACCTGTGTCTAGCAGCATGGTGCAAGGCTCGTTATTGATGAGACCGTCTACGAAGACACCCTTGTTCTGTCGTTGAAGGATAGCGACATATGCGTTGTTAACCGGGGCTTGCCGGACACATGCCGACGATTGCCCCTTCTCATCGACCTTTCTTAGTTTTTCTGCATCGGAGTCGATGAATGTTGGACATTTGCTACGCACATGTCCAATTTTGCGACAATTCCGGCATCTTATATGTCTTTTCTCAGGCAACACTTCCTTCATCACTTTTCTTATGGCAGCTTCCAAGTTAGCAGGCTCCTGTGAGTCTTCCTCAATCGTTTGAACTTTACTTTGGCTTTTGCAGCATTGTTTTGCTGCCTCAAATTCCAAAGCTCGTGCCAGTGCGTCTACGAGATGTGTTGGACGAGCTAATATCAACGCTTGTCTGGTTTCTTGGTCACGGAGTCCATCCAAGAATGCCTGAACCGCTAATCGCTCCATTACATTTTCCGGTATGGCTGGATATGCGAGACGAACCAAGCGTGCAATGTCAGTTTCGAATTCTTGTAAGGATTCGCCCGATTTTTGGCAGCGATTTTTCAGCTGGGAGTGGTATACGTGTTCCAAATGGGCGTGGCCATATCGTAATTCTAGATGTTTAATCAGCTGATCATAGTCCTCCTGTTCTTGGGCGGTAAGAGTTTGTAGAATATTCGTCGCTTCTCCACGTAATGCAAGTGTTAGTGCTACAGCTCTTTTCCCTGCATTCCATCCATTTGCTTTGGCCGCTGCTTCAAACTGTCGGCGGTAATTTTCCCATGGAGTTTTTCCGTCAAATTGAGGCGGCTTCATGGAAAGCTTCCCTATTTCTGAAATGACCTTGACATCTTTTATACCCTCTTGAACTTTATCCACGTTCAAACTCAAGTCCAGCATTGCATTTTCGTTAACCATCTCTGTGGAGGACGCACTATTAATTTGTTTTTCCAGCTTACTGATCGTTTCCTTTATTTTGTCCATTTCTGTCTCAACGGTTCCCATTCTTCCTTCTAGAAAATTAGCCACACCACACAATTCTTTTTTTAGGCCTTCTGTGTTTTCCAGGAACTTCTCTTCCAGGCTTCTTGCATTTTCTTCCAGGCTTCTTGAATTTTCTAGAAGCTTCTCTTCCAGATTTCTAGAATTTTCTTGAAGCTTCTCTTCCAGATTTTAGCATTTCTTCCAGGCTTCTTAATTTTCTAAGCTTCTCTTCCAGATTTCTGAATTTTCTTGAAGCTTCTCTTATTTTTTTTCTCTTCCAGATTTTTAGCATTTTCTTCCAGGCTTCTTGAATTTTCTAGAAGCTTCTCTTCCAGATTTTTAGCATTTTCTTCCAGATTTCTAGAAAGCTTCGCTTCCAGATTTATAGAATTTTGTTGCAGTTCTTCTTTCACGGATTTAGTAGTTTCTTCGAGTTTATTCATTACCAAACTTAAATCACCTCCGGGAACTTCGAATAAAAATGTTTCGGGGTCCTCACCTTCTTGTATAAGTCCTTCTGCAAGTCTTTCCTGGAGTACTTGCTTTTTACCCGTTGTTTCCAGTTCCCTTTCCTCCAATTCCTGTTTCAATTCCGCTACCTTCAGATCCGCAAGGCGCACTTTTCTTGAACACATTTTGTCTTTGACGAGGTATCAGTCTGTTTTACACGAAAAGTTTATCAGTTTATATTCCCACGCACAATTGTCCACTTCGCGAAAACCGGGCCATTGTCTATTTTGGACGTACAAAAAGGTCTATCAATTTATTTTTCTGACTATCCACTCCACGATCACTTGTTTATTTTCAAAATCTCACTTCCGACACCAATTGTAACGTAAATAAACTTAACTTGGTTCTACTAATTTATTTCACACTTAATTTACAACTTAATTTATATTACTATTTCACTGTATAGCTCGATCGTATGGGCTCGTTCAGATTGTCCACTCCCTCTTGAGGGCTCTCTATTTATCTCCGATACAGCATTCTCGATGTTTCGAATTCTTCCAGTTGGCGACGGCATGTTCCAATTGTTTCCAATATTGACCGTTGCATTACGCGGAAGAGGGACTGGATGGTTCTCGAACATCTCCGGGGATGATCTCATCGCTGTCGACGGCAACATGTGAGGCGACAGGTCCGGCCTAGGTTCGTTACAATACCTTGAAAATTTACCTAAGCTATTGTTTAACGAGACGTTTAAGTGTTTACTGTAGTCGACAAAGTAGCAGCTATCTTAATAATTGGTGAATGTAGAAACAATTTCCATGCAGCGGAACGACTGTTTAATGAGAGGTACCCCGATCGCCCTATATCGAGGGTTTATTTGAGGGAGCTTCTTCGGAAGTTTGAAGCATCAGGTAGTGTTCAAGATGCCAAACGATCTGGTCGACCAACAATTAGTGATGACAAAAAAATTGACATACTTGGAGAAATGGTAGTAAACCCTACTTCTTCCACAGCCCAAGTTGCGTCTATCTGTGAAGTCAGTCAAAGGACAGTACATAGGGTGTTGGCTAAAAACAAATTTCATCCATACAAATTAAAAATGGTGCACCAACTTTCAGATGATGACCCCGACCGAAGACTAGAATTCTGTGAAACTATGTCCAATAAAATGAACCAACAACCAGGCTACATACAGACAATTTGTTTTAGTGACGAAAGTACTTTCTTTCTCAATGGAAATGTTAACACTCAAAATGTGAGTGACACAAATCCTCACATCTTTCGTGAAAAACATACTCAATTTCCAGAAAAAGTAAATGTTTGGGCAGGTATTTTGGGAAACCACATAGTTGGGCCTCTTTTTCTCAATGCTAACTTAACCGGTGAATTGTATCTGAAGATGTTACAAAATGATATTGAGTCGTTAATTCTTGAAATTCTAGAAGATAATCCAGATGAATTCGACAACTTGGAAATAACGTTTCAACAAGATGGTGCTCCTGCACACTATTACGGTGCAGTAAGACGTTACCTAGATGAAGAATATCGTGGTAGATGGATTGGACGACGAGGTTCGATCGAATGGCCAGCTCGGTCACCGGACCTTACACCATTAGATTTTTTTCTATGGGGGTACTTGAAATCTAAGGTTTACGCTACAGCACCTGACAGTATTGCCATTCTGAAACAACGAATTGTTGAAGAATGTAGGGCAATTTCCGCTGACACACTGGGACGAGTACGACAAGAGTTTAGCAATAGGATGCATTACTGCCAGGAAGTAGATGGAGCACATTTTGAACACTTATTATAAGAACTGGTTCTTAAATCTTTATTAATTAAATGCGAAACTATAATTTTCGTATTTCTTCAATTTATCAATCAAAATCAGCCGAAACCCAAACAAAATTGGTATGACTGAATAGGTATTTTCAATACCTTTCAAACGAGCTGTCACTTGCCATAGGGTCCCATTTAAAATTATTGGTCACAGTGGCCTTGTGACGTCATTTATGACTATTGCGTCACCTGTTATGACCAGTTGAGAAGCCTACATCCGTTTATTTCCACCCTCCAAATTTCATTATTATAAGTATACCCGTTCAAAAGATACGAGTGGGGGAGAGGACTTTTGACTAGCACTGTACTATATCACTATATTATATTATAATTATCATTACCATTACACTCTGTATATGTTGAAAGGAAATTAATTCGTTATTTTAAATCGAACCCGAGCCTACTAACACGCTAACCTAAAAAACTGAGGCTTTCACTTAAATATCAAATCACTGTGTGTAGTGAGTTCAAAATCCCTCATTCCATCAATTTTGTATTTCCTATTCCCATATGTAGGAATCGAATGCATTGATATTCAATTCTGACAAGACCAAGTGTAGTTTTATCGCAAAACAATCTCGAATCTACTGGTGGTTTTATCAGTATTAAATAGAGAGAAGACGTTTTATCAACAGTAAAAACACAAGAGCTTTTTTTTATCGGATAAATTTCTTTTTGTAACGAAATAATTTCGCCAATCAGTAATTTTACGAGAAAAACTGACATGACAAAACCGCGAGAGCGAAGGTCGAGTGATTTTGTCAAATGTCAGTTTTTCGAGCAAAATTACTGATGGAAAAATTTTGAGTTAAAAAGAAATTAGTCTTTAAAAGAAAAGCTCGGGTGTTTTTTGGCAAGATGAATTAACGATCGAATATATGAATGAACAACAACAATAATTATCTACATTGATACAATTGAATTATTCAAATGAACAGTTATTAAATACACAATTGTTATAAATTGTTTGGTTTGGTGTACTGATATCAAAATTTTCTTCTCTGGTATTCACACATGTAGAATATTCATTTTGATTTTTCTCACTCGAGGCTCGTAAGTAACTAATAAGATTTTCGTGATGTTCAGGATCCATTTGGAGGTAGGGTTTAATAGAAGATGATGATGAGTGTCCCGTTATCTTTATAAGTTGTTGGTCACTTACTCCCGTTTTGGCTAACTGGGAAACTACCAGCACGGTTCGAATGATTGGTAATTTTATTATTTGTAATGTCGAGTCCAATTTCAGTTGCAGAATATTTGGTCCGAGTAGAAATCGTATTAATACCCAGTGGAACATTTTTGTACCAACCTTTAGAATTTTTGTTTTTCCAAAAGGGATTTGGAGTTAGAAAAAGTCGTTCAGATGTTATGTTTTCATTTCTTTTTTGTAACAGTAATTTCAACAATGCAACGGGAGAAATACCTTCATCCATTTCATTTTTTGTTATCCATTTGCTGTCTGCCAATTTTTTCGACCCACCCTGTGTCGTCTTTGAAAATATTGTATTGTATTCAGATCTTCTTGTTGGAATTCCATCTTGATTTTTTTCTTCTTTAAAATGGTAAATTTTACAGTTTGCAGCTTCTCTTCCCCTCCAAGCTAATTCATAAGAATCTATATGAAAGAATCTTTTTTGTAATCCCTCTGGGTTGTCTATATTCCACAATTCTGCCATTTTTACTATATCTTTCTTGTTCAATGCTACAGAACTCACTATTCTTTTCTCTGGAGTAACTTGTAATTCTTTCCGTTTACTATTTCTTGCATCACGAGCTTCTTTAAAAGTTATGTCGGCAAAAGGATCAAATTTGATATTGTATTCATTGAAATATTTTTCTTGAATCATCTTCGCAGTTGAATTCCAAATTGATTCAACTGCATATTCTTTATAATCTTCTCTATTTCTCTTTTTCATATTATAGGCCCAATCCTTTAATATATCTGCTACTTTTTGTAACGGAGTTATTTTTGGTACAGTTCGTAATTTCGTACTTGACAAAACTCCATAAATTGTCTCCATATTGACGCTTTAGTATTTTTTGTGGATTGCGGGATTTCTTTCTCTATTTTTTTTGTTATTTGTTGAGTCGAAACTTCCCCAAAACGACTCATGTTGTAATGTTTCAGTATCAATTATCAACAATACTTAAATAATTGACAGGGCAGACATTAAAGTGACGTGAGCATACTAGATGTAGACGCTTAAGAGGAACAGGCGTTTTTATCGGTGATAAAAAACGATGCACCTTTTTTATCGCTGTCAAAATGACAAAACAGTCATCTTTAAATGACACATTTTATATAGGAGTTGATTTATCAGTATAAAACAGAGAGATGACGTTTTATCACTATAAAACTGATCTGATTGGTTCTCTGTTCGAAATTTCGGCCATTTGATTGGCTCAATAATAAGGAGGAATATTTTCGACAATCACAGAATTCTGAAAAATATTGTTTCTGACTTTATACCAGTCATTCAAAATTATACCTCACTGATTCGACTGCAAAAAGAAAGAAATCCTGTACTAAAATATTTCCCTCCAAGATTGTAAGATGCATAATTTTCAGTTTCCGATTATGAGGAAATATGTCGAACAGTAAGCTTCATGTACATGCCGAATTCAAATATTCTCTACGTCCATTGTCTCTGAGAAAATGGCCGGGACAAACAGTGGAACACGTAAGTTCTATTTTCCATTTGGATGTATAGAACCCCAAATAATAAAAGAAAGGCTCGTGAAAATGGACTTATTTCATACTTTCCTCTCAGATTTGGAAATGTGGTTGAATGAAACATCAAACTAATTTATGATAACTTCACTTTCCGTATCGACGAACAAATTGCCATGATCAAGGAAGATATACTATCATCAAAGAAATATCGACCAAGTTGAAGAAATTATTCTTGATAAATCGCGGTCGTTCGTGATTTTCATCAGAGTTGCAAATGGCTTTAGTAATTTGCCGAAGCCCACGTGTATTCACTGTTTAATGAAACGAGAAAAATGCCTGGCAATTTCTCGGGACATGAACGAGCCGGGGATGATGCTTGGATATCAATCAAATGTATCTTGTATATGATGCATTTCCGTGTACCTTCTTTCTATTCGTGGATTGTTGTTGAACACGACGATGAATTCATACGGAGTGTCTACAAAGAATTCATCGATTACTGGTTACTGCTAGTGTCGAACGAAAAACGACTACTTTTCTGTTACGTCTCGATTTTGTGATATGTGTGAGGAACCGGGACGGATTAATAGAAAAGGAATAATATACATGGTCCTCTCCTTCTATTCAGTGTTATCTTAACTAGGAAGATATACCCTCGATATTAAATACTCACAACGTAAGCTGGAGTACTAATGTTGCTATACCACAACAGCAGAAGCTTTTTAGTGAACACGGAGTACTGCGCACCTCTCTGACTGAACATTGCACGAAAATCGTCAACCAACTGAATCAAACGATGCAAGTTGTAACGAAGCATTTTTACACGCTTTATATTAGCTTCACTTGTATGTTTGTTTGTTTGTTTGTAACCGACTCATTTGGGCGCGATTTTGACCCACTTCCAGACGTCCGAATGATTTGAAATTTGGCAGGTGTACATAATTCCGGTGACAATGCATTAAGATATATTTGTGTGAAGAAACAACATGATGGCGGCTCCAATATGGCGTACGAGTTTTGTGATTATGGTCCGATTCGCTTCAAAATTTATATCCAAGGGTTTTTGTGGTCGGAGATTATGATTCTTCCGTCGAAATTGAAAAATTCGGAATGGCGGCTCCAAAATGGTGGACGAGTTTTGTGATTATGGTCTGATTCCATTCAAAATTGGTATGTAGAGGTTTTTGGGGTCAAATATTATGATTCTTCTGTGAAAATTAAAGATGGCGGTTTTAAAATGGTGGCCGAGATTTGTGATTATGGTCTGATTCTATTCAAAATTGCTATGTGGGGGTTTTTGGGGTCGAATATTATGATTTTTTGTAAAAATTGGAAAATTCAAGATGGCGGCTTTAAAATGGCGGCCGAGTTTTGTGATTATGGTCTGATTCTATTCAAAATTGGCATGTGGGGGTTTTTGGGGTCGAATATTATGATTCTTTTGTGAAAATTGGAAAATTCAAGATGGCGGTTTCAAAATGGCGGCCGAGTTTTGTGATTATGGTCTGATTCTATTCAAAATTGGAATGTGGGGGTTTTTGGGGTCGAATATCATGATTTTTTTGTGAAAATTGAAAAATTCAATATGGCGGCTTCAAAATGGCGGCCGAGTTTTATGATTATGGTCTGATTCTATTCAAAATTGGTATGTGGAGGTTTTTGGGGTCAGAGATTAGGATTACCTAATTTGATAAGATCATTCCATTTTTCAATTTGCAAAAAAATTATAAAAATAATAGTTGAAAAAAAACACGCTTTTATGAATAAACCACACTAAAAAGTAGGAAATAAATGTTAGTTTGAAAAAACTAAAAAACACGCTTTTATAGAAAACCCGACTAAAAAAATAGAAAATAAGAAAAAAAATTATTTTATTTAAAAAAAAGCTGCATGGTATCAATAATTATATAGTACATTACACACCGAGGCGATACCATGCACCCCACGATTTTTTTTGAATAAAATAATTTTTTTTCTTATTTTCTATTTTTTCAGTCTGGTTTTCTATAAAAGCGTGTTCTTTAGTTTTTTCAAACTATCATTTTTTAGAGCTCCGTTACTAAAAGCGGCTAAAGAATATTTAACCTAACTTTGGGGTTTCTATTGGTTTCGGTCTGGCAAAAAATTTCATTCTCCTGTTAGAAAATTAATGTACACAAAGCTACTGGAATTCACGTCAACATCATGCATAAAATATAACGGAGTTTTTCTATGTCTTATAAAAAGGGTGAAAAGCTCCGGGGATGGTTTTTGTAAAAGACGGGAAAGAAACCAAAATCGCGATTGGAAAAACAACAAATCATCCTTCAGATTTCTGGTCCAGTTTCGATTTGTCGGACAAAAAACGCGCCTTTCGTAATGGGCTTTTTTGTCTAGTTTGGACATAAATTCGAGATCTAAAAAAGGCACGATGAAGTTAACATCGGGGCTTTTTCCTGTTGTTCTTCCGTAAGGCTTGTTCCTGTTGTTATTCCGTAAGACTTGTTCCTGTCGTGCTACAAAGTCTGGTTGCAGTTAAGCGAGAGAAAAAGTGTGATAGAGTGTCAATTAGTTTCGAGGTCCAGAAGCGTTGAGGTATCCGTAAGTGGAAATTGTGAATAACTTGTATTTGAGCTTGGTTTCTCCGTGTGCTGAAGCACCCAAAGTTTATTATTTCTGCACTTATTATTATTACATTTGGTTCAATTATTTGCCGGGTGTTTCAATATTATTGCTTATATTATTATTATTTCATTTATTTAACCATCTGTCGTGGCATTCACATCTTAGTTCTGCAATAGTATTCTTTCTTTGATTTAATTTGAGCATTTGCCGAAATGTTCAAGTTGGTCAGAAGACTACAGAGTGAATATTGATCTATGTTATTTTTGGGTGGTACAATCGAACTTTTCGTGAAAGCGATTGAGTGTTTAATTTAGTATTAACATTTTAGTCAATTTTTGGTTGGATTATGGATAAATATATATGATTTATTTGCCAAGGAATATTATAAAGGGGATGAGTTTATTTTGATTTTTCTCTGAAACAAATATTGGTGTCCCCGCGGGAAGGAAATTCTCAAATAAGCTTTTGCAGGTGTTTTTTTTTATCAAGGGAAAACTTTCACAAATAGTTCTCAGATTTGGCCGTTATTATAATTGTGAATTTCACTTTTCCCTCGTCTTAAGTTCAGGGAAAACACCGACTTCAAGCCATTGTCGTATAAACAAGTTACATAACAACAATTCTTGTTTCCCGTTGTTCAGATTCAGGCACTCACCAAATTAGAACAACGGCTGCGATATATACAAGGAATTAAAAGTTTATTTGTCCTGGAAAATACGTGCAGAGCGAAAGTTTACGAATTTTGCGAGTTATAAACATATTCAGGAGGAATAATAAATTTTGCGATTCGAGAAGGTGATTAAGTAAATAAGGGTTATTGACACCATTAAGGGGATGTAAGGTATTTTATATTACGAAAACATTGCGATAATTTGTCGTCTGTATCCATGCCCAGTTGTAAACAATTGTTCAAGATCAGGGAAATCGCCGAGCATAAACAATAGTAAAACAAATCCAAATATATATAAATCTTGTTAACGAAAAAAGTCGTAGTGAAAAGGGCCCATTTTGAGGAACAGAGGAAAATATCACAGCCGGGATTAGTGCAAACGTGAAGCTTAAGTAATATACAAGTGGAACGTGGGATTCAATTTTGTTTTGGGGGTTGACAAGGGGAAGTCGGGAAGGTGAAACCAGTGGCCTACAAACTGGAAAATTACTTTCTGAGTCAGTCAGTTAACCGTGTTCAGGAAAAAAATTATTTTTCTTGTGCTATTCATATTATTTCATTTATTCCCTTAATTGCCGTGGAATTACTGTTCATTTGGCCAGATATATATATATATATATATATATATATATTTATATATATATATATATATAAATATATATATATATATATATATATATATATACAGTGACCGGCAGAAAGTACGCATCATATGGGAAATTCTTTTAATAATAAATTTTGACGAATATCGATATGTGCAATCGCTTCTGCATCAAAGCAACCCCAAAAGACGATTGTACAGTGCCGTTCGTCTTTTCGTGTTTGGAGGAAATTTAAAAATAAAATTATGTTTCAAAAAATTTAATAAAAAAAGTTTTAAACAAATATAAAAAAATTTATAATAAAAATTTCAATTTGGAAAAATACATTTCAGAAAAGAAACCTCAGTAAGGCCAACAGTAATATTTTAAATGATATTTTGTAAATATTCGCAAGCTACTTTCATTTTATTCGGAAAAAAATTGAAATCTATGGATTTGCCATGTATTCAGCTGCTTCATAAATATCTCCAGGACATTATAATCCCGATACTGTTCATTATTAATAAAGGTCCTTGTATCTACCTAATTCCAAATTGATTTTTTTATTCAAACAAAAAATAAATTGATTACAAACTTTCGAGTATGCATTAAATTGTTTGGTTTATAATTATTTCATCTTCTAATTTTATTATAAAATGTAATTATGTAAAAAATTTAATCAATTTTTTGTTCTAATAAAAAACTCATATTAAAATCCTGTAGATACATGGTTCTTTGTCAATAATAAACAGTATCGGGATTATAATGTCCTGAAAATATTTCTGTGACCTCTTATGAAGCAGCTGAACACATGGCAAATCCACAGATTAAAAATTTTCTTCGAATAAAATAGAAGTAGCTGGTGAATCTTTACAAAATATTATTCAAAATATTACTCTTGGGCGTTACTAATGAGTTTCTATGTCAGAAATGTATTTTTCCAAATTGAAAATTTTGTAATGGCAAAAATTGATTTTTATTTTTTCATCTCAGATTTTTTTCCAATCTTGTACATAGCTATAAAATGTCGTTCTTAACAACTTTTCCAAATAACATTTTTCAATATTTTCCCAAATAAGTGTGTTTTGAGACATAATTTTTAAATTTTTTAAATTTCTCGCCATGCAAGAAAAGACGAACGGCACTGTACAACATCTTTTGGGGTTTCTTTTGATGCAGAAGCGATTGCATGTATCGACATTTGTCAAAATATTATATTAAAAAAAATTCCCATATGATGCGTACGTTCTGCCGGTCACTGTGTATATATATATATATATATATAAATATTTATATATATATATATATATATATATATATATATATCGTGAATGTAAATATCATTTTTGTCACCAGTATAATAATAGATTGTATATATATATATATATATATATATATATATATATATATATTACCCCTATTGAAAGGTGGCCAGACCGAGTTTGTTTAGATTTAAGCAAAAATACTTGTATTTGAAAATTGTTGTGACAAAACGATTTAAGCATTTGAATATACCAGTTAATTCAACATATTACACACTGTGTTTACATTGAACAAAAAATAAACCTTCTCTATTTCTCATAAAGTATTGATGCAGATGTATTCAGTAAAGTTGTAAAAAACAGGAAATGAGTAAAAAGAAACAAACAAACAAAGACATGTCTGTCTGTCTGTCTCTTTGGGAGACATAAAAGCAATCGGCGTTCAGTATCCAAAAATTGTACTTGAGGCCTACAGTATTTTGTAAAGATTTAAAGAAGGTCAACATACCAGAACCCTGGACGTTCCGTATCTCCATCTGTAGCTACCCTAGTGCGTGGAGAAAACCACTATAAAATCTGGCGCCCGAGATTTGAAATAGAGAAAGTAAAATATTTCCTGCCCTAAATTCGGGCGTCATAAATAACGAGACTTTCTAGGAGTTTGAGGGTTATTAAAACAGACCCTAGAAAAATACGTCACAGAGTAATAACACGATCTGTGAAATAAACTCCTATCAAACTTCCCGTACTGAGAAATTTTTTTCCTCCAAACATTCGAAGATCTGTCAAGCTAATTTCCGTGAAATGATCACAATGAGCACCTACCAATTCAACAAGATATCTCTCATTCTACTGGAGAATAGCCAATCCTCAGTCAAGATAGTTAGAAATATAGCCAACGACTATAATAATGTTGAATAGAGATGGTCCACTAACTGAAGGTCTCCAATGGAGCCGGACCACATCCCAATACCCTTCCCAACATCTGGCTTCAATTGACATCAGCCAAGCTGGTCAGCGTTTCATAATCAACAATGACCTCCCATCAACGAATATCCTATTCTACTGAGGAACAGACATTCCCTAGTCACAATAGTGAGAAATATAGCCAAGGACTTTAACAATGTTGAATAAAGATGGACCACATCCAAATACCCATCCCAACAACTGGCTCAAGTTGACATGAACTACAATGCTGAATGTTGGTGGAATTGGGTAGTATCTGGACAAGACATGACAAATGTGCTGATTCCCTTCATCGATGATCAGGACTCATAGCCACAATTATTATTTGAATATTCAGAGTATTAGGGCATGATATATATATATATATATATATATATATATATATACTGTGCTTCTCAAAAGTCCGCTCCCCCCCTTTTTTTTGGAACGATTATACATGAACAAGTGAAATTTGGAAAACTGAATATTAAAGGTTGTAAACTTCCCTACTTCCCTACTAGTGATAAAAGATGACGTCACAAGGCCATTGTGACCAATAATTTTGAATGGAACCCTACGGCAAGCGACACCTCTTTTAAAAGGTATTGAAAAAACCTATTCAATGATACTTATTTTGTTTGTGTTTATGGCAGTTTTGGCAACTCGCTTTTGAAAAACGCAAAGCTGTGATGAATTAAATGAGTTAATACTTAAATTCCAAATTCAAGCTCCGCCTCTGGATAGCTGTCAAATAAGCTGACGTCTTTGTTGGTCTCCCTAATTCGACGTTTTTGTAATTGTCCAAGTTTTTGTACATTTAATAATTTGTGTATTGTTGATCGAACGTTTAACTGTTTTAGCAGCTTTTGGTACTTTCAATATTTTTGTACATTTTAATAATTTGTTAAACTGTTGTGAGCCGAACGTTTAAGTGCTTCAAGGAGCGAAATGGTACGTGCTTTAGGTGATAAAGTAGCAGCGATCCTAATTCTTGGTGAAACTGGACAAAATATTCATGCAGCAGAACGCATTTTTAATGAGAAGTTTCCCGATCGCTCTGTTTCGAGGACTTATTTAAGGGAGCTTCTTTGTGAGTTTGAAACAACGGGTAGTATTAATGATGCGAAACGATCTGGCAGACCACAAATATCTGATGAGAAAGAAATTGATATACTGGCAGAAGTATTAGTTAATCCTACTTATTCAACAACTCACGTTGCATCTACCTGTGGAGTCAGTCAAAGTACAGTACACAGGGTGTTGAAAAAAAACAAATTTCATCCATACAAATTAAAAATGGTTCATCAACTCTCAGACGACGACCCAGACCGAAGACTAGAATTTTGTGAAAATATGGAAACTAAAATTAACCAACAGCCAGACTACGTCAAAACAATTTGTTTTAGTGACGAAAGTACTTTCTATCTAAATGGAAATGTAAATACACAGAATGTGAGGTATTGGAGTGACGCAAATCCTCACCTGTTTCGTGAAACACATACCCAATTTCCCCAGAAGGTGAATGTTTGGGCAGGTAGTCTGGGAAACCACATCGTTGGGCTTGTTTTTCTCAAATACTAATTTAACTGGTGAGGTTTATCTGGAGCTGTTGCAAAACGCAATAGAACCGTTAATCCTTGAAATTTTGGAAGGTAATCCAGATGAATTCGGCAATTTGGAAATAACATTCCAACAGGATGGTGCTCCTCCACACTATTACGGTACAGTAAGACGGTATTTGGATGAGGAGTATCGTGGTAGATGGATTGGACGACCAGGTTCAACGGAGTGGCCAGCTCGATCACCGGACCTCACACCTTTGGATTTTTTCTGTGGGGGTACCTTGAATCGAAGGTTCACGCCACTGAACCTGACAATATTGACGTTTTAAAACAAGGTATTGTTGCAGAATGTGAGGCTGTTTCCGCAGACACATTTGTAAAAGTACGAGAAGAGTTTGAAAATGGGATAATTCACTGTCTGGAAGTAAATGGAGGTCACTTCGAGCAATTTCTTTAAGTAGATACTGATTCTTAAATCTGTAATTAATATCATACTGGATGGAATTTAAATTTTAATATTTACTAATGAGCCATTGAAACTGCCATAAACACAAGCAAAATTAGTATCATTGAATAGGTTTTTCGATACCTTTCAAAAGAGGTGTCGCTTGCCGTAGGGTTCCATTTAAAATTATTGGTCACAATGGCCTTGTGAGGTCATCTTTGACGATTTCGTCATCTATCATCACTAGTAGGGAAGTTTACAACCTTTAATATTCAGTTTCCAAATTTCACTTGCTTATGTATAATCGTTCCAAAAATAAGAGAGGGGGAGGGGACTTTTGAGAAGCACTGTATATAAAGTTTTGAACTCCAGAAAAAACATCTTCGAGCAGGAATTGATCCCGCTGCGATCATCGCCTGACGCTTGACTGAAGCTGTCAATCGATGGCGACGTTATGAAAAAAGGTAAAATTGATTTTGATAGCCACTGATTGTGCATGAGATCCTTTATCTTCATAATCCATCCCACAACAACTAACATTGAATTATAAAAAAGGCGTTTTTCGAAACGATAATGGAACCTTGTGACTTCGAAAGCACAGACTAGAGATCTAGTGGTCGTGAATTCGATGCCTGCTCGAAGATGGTTTCTTTCTGGAATTTAAAATTTTCGTCTGAAATTTTGAAATTCGACTTGAAAATTTATAAAATCCGACTTGACAATAGTTTCTATGCCAATAATATCGACTAAGATGGAAGAAAACTTGCCATCCTCCTCAGTTTATCGAATGAAATAGTTTATAAATTTTTATGCAATACGTGAATACCAGACGAACCACAAACAAAGGAGTGCAAAAACGTCATTTCTCTAATGAATGAATATTTTCTAATAAATTTCGAAGAAGTGAGAGAAGCCACTTATGAAAAAAATTCTACTTGTTGATTTTAGCCAATCAAATGCTTGCATTTTGACATGTTGGTATGACAACAACATATTTTTCGAAAATAATTCTTTCTTCAAGCACCTAGCAGTGAAATCAATACGTGGAAATATCCCTGGTTCGACAGCTGTAATAAAAGCAATGGCGTGAAATATTTTTAATATACAGAGTGGCCACTTTTTTAATGGGATTGTATTGGTAACTTTTAAACCATAAGAGTTAGAAGGTCGGTCAAATGGAGAAAAAGTTGTATTCATAGAAGCATTATCAAGCAGTTCAAACAAATCGAGATTATCAGGGCCGGTTATTGAGATATCATAAGAAAAGTAAATTCTGTCATTTTGATTTTTCTTTTTTTCCCACTTTATTTCGAATATTATCAAAAAATGTCACAGGAGTTTTTTATTCGACAGTAAATTATCCTCATTTTGACATAATCAGATTTTGTATCCAACGTTTCGTACGCTCTGGGCCACCCTCAACCTCATTTTTTTCAATACGGACCTGCATATTTTATGACACTTTTTGGAATAACTTTCAACGCTGAACTCAACGATATATCATACAATGTCATCCAAAGTTGATTTTCAGGTGATTTTGACCCTTATCCAAATTTCTTTGGGTCGGATCTGTATTACATTTAGGTACCTTTAGTTTAATTAACAACATGCAATACATTTCGATGAGAAAATCAACTCATTCATTTTCAACTGAATGGAACGTAACAGAATCAAAGCAAGAAACAAGTAATAATTATTTACAAATTTCAAGAGGTGAAAAACCTAATTCATGATAATTAAACGAAACTATCATTTAATGAAAGAAAAATCAAATGATTATACGAAAGTAAATGATGAACATTAATGAAGTAAGTGTTCGAAATGTCCACCATTTTGTAAAATGCACTTTGCGGTTCTGGAACCCAGACTTCTTATACATTTGCTTATTTCGTCTCCTTGAATACCTTCCAATACATTCTCGATCTTCTCGCGAAGAATATCTATTGTCGGGTTCGTAGTATCATAAATTTTATATTTGAGATATCCCCACAAATAAAAATCCAGCGGATTCAAATCCGGAGATCTGGCAGGCCATGCTACTGGACCTCTTGTTCCAATCCATGAATCGGGAAAAGGTCGATTTAGATAGTCTGTGACAATTCTCGAGTTGTGTGGACCACAACCGTTTCGTTGGAACCATGGACTATTACGCCGATACCGTATAGGAAGATCATCCAACATTTCTTCTATAATTTCTACATATTTTGCTCCGGTTAGGTTGCCGTCAATAAAATAGGGTCCCAGTAATTCATTTTTCAACAAACCGCACCATATGTTCAAAGAAAAATGATATTGATGTCTAACTTCATGAATTAAGTGAGGATTTTCTGTGGCATAAAAATGTTTGTTTCTTCGATTGAACATGCCAGAATTTGTGAATGTCGTTTCGTCCCCCCAAATGATATTGTGCGCAAAATTGTTGTTAGTCCGCACCTTTCGTTGGAACCAATTACAGAATTGCAACCTTCTCTTAGGATCATTGCGATATAGTTTTTGCACGGCTTGGTATTTATAGTCATGGTATCCGTGTCTCTTGAGTATTTTATTAACAGCACTTTTTGATAAATTGCATTCACTGGTCATAGTTCCCGATCCTATTCCTGGATTCATTCGAATTTGGGCCAGAACATTGATGTTATTGATAGGCTCGTTTCGTCGTACATAAAGACCTCTAGGTTTGATGAATGAATTATGTGCAAGTAACGTTGTAGATAAACGTCGAAACATTTTAATATTTGTTGTTGTTCTTTCAGGATATAATTCACCATACCTTTGTTGTGCTTTGAACGAATTTCTATCTAGTTTTATGTACACTTCGTACATATCTCTCTTCTCTTCATTTGTGTATCCTACCATATCGAATAAGTTAAATTGAAATTACTCAGAAAAGTATGTAATGACAAGTTCTTGTGACACAATAATAAACGAAGTGACAAATAATATGACATTTCTTGTTATGTTTTTTTTTATCCACGGCCTACTACTTGAAAATAATACATTCAATAAGCCTAGAGTTGTGTGTATTTAAGAAAAAACAAGTCTATCAACGATATCAAAGTTCTGACCCAAATACAATTGAACCCAGAAAGAAAATCGAGAACTGTGGCCAGTGAATGCAATTTATCAAAAACTGCTGTTAATAAAATAGTCAAGAGACGCGAATACAATGATTTTAAATTTTAATACCAAGCCTTGCAAAAATTATATCGTAATGATCTCAAAATAAAGTTCGATTCTGTAATTTGTTTCAACGGAACAAATGACAAATCCAACAATGATGATTCCTCGCGAGAAGATTGAGAATGTATTGGAAGGTATTCAAAGAGACGAAATAAGCAAATGTATAAGAAGTATGGGTTCCAGAACCGCAAAGTGCATTTTACAGAATGGTGGACATTTCGAACACTTACTTCATTAATGTTCATCATTTACTTTCGAATGATCATTTGATTTTTCTTTCATTAAATGATAGTTTCGTTTAATTATTATGAATTAGGTTTTTCACCTCTTGAAATTTGTAAATAATTATTATTTGTTTCTTGCTTTGATTCTGTTACGTTCCATTCAGTTGAAGATGAGTAAGTTGATTTTCTTATCGAAATGTATTGCATGTTGTTGATTAAACTAAAGGTACCTGAATGTGATACAGATCCGACCCAAAGAAATTTGGATAAGGGTCAAAATCACCTGAAAATCAACTTTGAATGACATTGAATGATACATCGTTGAATTTAGCGTTCAAAGTTATTTCGAAAAGAGTCATAAAATATGCAGGTCCGTATTGAAAAAAATGAAGTTGAGGGTGGCCCAGAGCGTACGAAACGTTGGATACAAAATCTGATTATGTCAAATTGAGGATAATTTACTGTCAATCAAAAAACTCCCGTGACATTTTTTGATAATATTCGAAATAAAGTGGGAAAAAAAGAAAAATCAAAATGACAAAATTTACGTTTCTTATGATATCTCAATAACCGGCCCTGATAATCTCGATTTGTTTGAACTGCTTGACAATGCTTCTACGAATGCAACTTTTTCTCCATTTGACCGACCTTCTAACTCTTACGGTTTAAAAGTTACCAATACAATCCCATTAAAAAAGTGGCCACTCTGTATATTTATTTTTCACTCAAATATATAGGTACATGTTATCCATCGACAACATCGGTTATAACTTGCGAATGTTTTTTATAAATTCCTTTTCTACCTCTTTTTTCCTCAATTGCCAGTAAAGTGAGGAGCCGTTGATTTTCTTCACTAAATATCATGAAATAAAAGTAATACCTATACACCATTTGGTTTTTTTCCACACTAGAATTATGGGTGGAATATGAAATTATTCCACGAAGAATGTTGGTCATGCCCTTAAGCAGATCTTTTTTTAGGCCAGTGTTCTTCACCACCCGTATTTGCTGCTAAATACTCTACATTTTTATGATAAACCTGAATGTGCTCAGATTCTGTTCAAATAGCAATTTATTTCATTATTGAATATTTAATTAGCTCTGCTTTTCACGATACCCAAATGTCAACAAGGCGATTAACAACCAGGAATTGGTCACTCCACAGCCAACTTTGATTGTGTTATTATAACGCGTAAAATTATCATTTATTTTGTATGCGTTATTATTTAATCCTGTTGATACTTTCCCTTTGTTTCTAGTAGAATGAAATTATAGAACTTATAAGAAAAAATATCAATTGTAGATTAGATTATTGTTCAAACCTTGTTTCACTAGAACACAGGGAAAGTTAAAAATGCAATTAAAACTGCTTATTATTCACCAAAATAGTGCCCACTTTTATTCACAACATACCTATGCTTTAATTTTTTTTATGTTTTCTCTAGTACTATAAACTATTGAGGCATGAGAAGAATGTTTGCTACTTCATTTAATTATCTGAACCTCATTCTACTAGAGCATAGGAAAATTGAAATATTTGGAATCAAAACTGGGATTGATGAATAAAGGTATCACCGATATAAATTCATTAGCGCCCGAAAGAAGTAGGCCTTGAATTAAAAACGTCAAAATACTCATCCTGGCCATCTTAGTTTACCATTCCTATGTAACACTAACAACAGCCTACTATGTCCCTTAGGTGGGTATGTCACCCATGTTGTACAGGATCGAATTGGGACAATGATTCTGACGAATATGGTTCAGTTTTTCGAAGAATTAAAAATGAAAAGAGTACAGTGTCCGATTGTTTACTATGGAATAACAAAATCATTATACCAATAGTTTTAATAAATGATATTTAACATAGTTTACATATTTCTCACATGGGGGTAGTAGAAATTAAAAGTTTGGCCTATTCCTATTTGAATTTGGCCTGAATTAGACAAAGAAGTAGAGGATCTTTGTAAAACATGTGAAAATTGTCTTGTTAATAAACAGTCACCACCAAAAGCTGTTCTCAGTATGTGGCCTTGGCCAAAAGAACCTTGGTATAGTCTTTATGGTTCATTTTTGGAAAGCTATTTTTCGGTTATTTCAAATGCTCTTCGAAGTTTTTCCAATGACATCAATAACCTCTAATTTTACGATTGGAATTTCAAGAAGTTGTTTCGTACGATTTGAGTTGCCTAACAGATTGTCACCGATAATGGAATTTATCTTTTCTCGAAATAGTTTGAAGAGTTAATAATGAAAAATAATATCATGTATACTAGTTCACCTCCTTATAATCCTTCTTCCAATGGTATGCCCGAAAGTTCACTGAAAACGGTTGAAAATGCATTGATAAATGCTTTAGGGACGAAAAAAGGTTCTAAATATACTTTTGCAATTTCTTCAAATATCATTCGATTTGTGCATGATAATTCTCGTATTATTGCACTTTTGGCACGTGTGCCCTATTTTAGTTTGTTGTTTTCACAGTGATGATTCCGTGAATGGTTAGCCTTCCCTCGGATCTGATTTGGAAAGCATGGAACATTTTCAGTTCTAAGGAGGAGCTCAGTGACAATATTCTGATTATTTTTCAATAGGAATATTGAATGAATTATAAAAATAGCTTGAATATTGATCATTTTTCTATACCAATTTCTCTATTGATATATCAAAACCTTGAGGCAAAGGTCACTTCCAATCGACATAAAAACACGTAGTCATTTTTTAATTCCAAAGTATCATTATCATATCCATGAACCTTTCACTATCAAAATGAAAAACAATTCAAATCGGTCACCTCCAATACGAGCCACTGTGGTAAAGGTTGACTTTAAAGGTATGCAGTATATAATTCCAATATGATTAATCACGACAAATTATTCAATAAATATGTTATTGTATTTTAATTGTTCGTAAATAAAAGTGTTCATAAACATTCTCATACCTACACGAATAATGCAGATCCATCATAATACACTCCCAAATAAGTAGTGAGCAGGATATTAATCGCAACTCTCCTTATTCTTTTGGCGTAGCAACATTGAAATAATTTTCTTGAATGAAGTAGGATATATCACCGAATGAACTTGAGAAGACGAAGTTATTTTAGAAGTGCATCACCATTTCAAATTTTGTACTTCAATCAATCAGTAAAATTATTAGAAACGACTAACAAATATAAAATTGAGATTTCAAATTCCTAGGATTCACACAAGAGGTTAAATTTCAAGCCAAAAAAGCAGGCACAAGTTTCAGTATATCGTCGTGAGCTAACTTGAAAAATCAAAAATATGAGTGTAGGCAGCAAAATTAATATATATAAAACAATGGTGAAACCGATAATGACATATCGTCGGCTTCAGAAGCAATCAACCTAACTACAGAATCAGCGATTTTACAGGAGGCACAAAGAAGTTTTTTAATTGAGTAATACCCAACAATGAGATTCAAATTGATTATATGACATATATTCAAAATATGTGTACCCTGTGCAGTAATAAATATAAGAATATTTTTGGAAATTATTTAATTAAGGCAACTACAGTATTTGGCCAAAATTTAAGATGTAGTTACATACATTTCCAAGAGTTTTTATTATTGCTAAGCAATGAATAAATCAGTAGCTTGAATAGAAACTTTATTGAAGAAAAAATGTTAACAAAACATTAAACCGGCGGAAAAATCAACTGAAAAGCAAAAAATAGAATAAACCTTCTTAGTCTTAATGATAATTGAGCTCCTAAACTAATGGGAGTAACCAATTTTGAGTCGGCGCCAAACAAACTGGCAATTGAATTAGATAAAGCGTAAAATGATGGCAGCGGGATGCACGGCGGAGTTTTGATTACTTCTTCAAAGTAATATAATGATCTACATTAATTGTTTGTTTAGCGCCGACTCAAAGTTAGTTACTCACATTAGCTTAGGAGCTCAATTATCATTAAGACTAAGAAGGTTCATTCTATTCTTTGCTTTTCAGTTGATTTTTTCGTCGGTTTAATTTTTTGGTGAAAAGTTTTCATTTTTCACTTTTTTGTAGCTAAAATCAACTGATAACGATCTACTCAATTTACTACAGGTATCCAATATGTTGTAATATTATTAGAACTACCTATATGTGTGCCAAGTTCCAACAGAATCGGTTAACAGATGAAAAATTAATAATCCCCCATTTTTCTACCCTCAGGGGTGGATTATTCTTTTCCAAATCCGAAAATGTCTCGGAAGTATACCCTGTCCATTGAAAAAAAATCGGATAACCCAGTACGAAGTTATGGGTGATAGAATCGGTCAACGGATGAAAATTCAGTGGATGAACGATAAATATCCCCATTTTTCACTTATAATTGCACGAAAGGTTTGTATTTTATCGGGTAAATTGGGGTTGTTTAATGAGGAACTGTTGCCTAGCAATTAAACGAGGAAAACTGTCAACTATTAAACACGCGACACCGAAGGTGGAGTGTTTTTAGGTTGACAGTTTTTCGAGTCAAATTGACAAAGGAAACAGTTTAGAATTTGAACAACACAAATTTACCCGATATAAATACAAACATCGAGTGTAATTCGGCAGGACAATTTGATGAATAAGAAATTTAGAAACATAGCAATGCAAACTTTATTCATTTTGGCAACCAACACCGCGATAATTGATAAACAAATGAAAAGGTGAAATAACCACTAGTGCATTTGTCGCTGTTAAAGTTGCAGCTAACTTTTGCCGCTGTCAAACTGACAATTGCACTGTGGCATATGCGATTTTTTTCACATGAGTTGAATTGTCTACCTTAAAGGGTGTCATTTTCCTTCCAAATTCAAATGGGACCAACTTCGCAGTATACCCTATCCAATGAAAAAAAAATCGTAATCGAACTGCTCTGTAAAAAGTTATGAGTGATCATACATAAAAAAATATACACGTCGACTAGACAACCTCCTTCTTTTTGATATCGTCGGTTAATAATAGTAAGAACTTGAAACTAACAAAAAATATCATCGTGCAATGGATAAATAAAAACTTTATCAAAGGTGATAGTAAAAACATAGCACTGTGATAATTAATAATGGGGGTTGTTTTCGTTAATGAATGAAAATCCGGTAGCAGAATCCGTTTCAAAATTTGAAGATGTTCGAATTCCTCAGCTTTGATCCTGTGGATGTAAGACTGGCAAATTTTAGAACATGCATGATGGTGATAATTTCCAATCAGAAGTGTGACGCACAGTTTATATTAAATTTTACCGTCAGTAGAAAGTTTCATTGCATTTAAGTCGGTTACTTTGGGACCTCTTACCAATTTTTCTGGTCTAATACTTCTGTAGTATGTGAGGTGATTTCCAATATCTTTCAAAAAGTTATGGTTATGGTATTCTACTTTGAATGGTCGTGGTTTTGTTCAAGCAGTCTTACACAAATGCACAGGAATCTTAACTTCATAATTTCTCACCTACTTCTCTATGCAAGAAGGCATAGAGTCCACCTCAATTTGCGTGTGGCCTTTCTGGAGGAATTCCTGGATAATGGTAACTTTGTGGGTCATACACGAAAGCATTCGCCAATGTGGCATTGCGGTTTTGTGCCGTGCAATATTATGATTTCTTGAGGATCTTCGTCCGTTAATTTCGGTATTACCTTTGTTTCTAGAAAACTTCTTCTATAATGAAAAATTCATTCGTAGAACGACCTCTTGCAGTCTCATTCCACAAGAAACAGTATCAATCATGTGTCTTCAGGTCATACATCGTGAAGCTATGTACTATTAACTCAGTCTCATACATGGCAGATATGGTAGATTTGGGACTTGGCAAAACCTCCTCGAAATCATGTTTTCAGCTGCCTTATCCTTCTCTTTTTCAGCTCGAGCCTCATTTTTCAGTACTTCGTGGAGTTCATACTCTTCATCAGTTAGATTTTTTGTTTTATGAGCCTCACAGATGTCACACATGTGTAAATCGCCAAATTCATTGTGTGGGACTGCAGTTCGTCAATGTTATTATTGGTAATTATTGTACCACTTATTTAATACTCTGTTAATAAGTTGAACAGAGTAACTCCTATATTTACTCTTGAACAGAAGTGCTGCAAACCACCTAACTCCACTAGAAAATGTTAACGACTGTTAATAGAAATCAGTTTTTGCGACGAAATTAATAATTGTAAGTTTTTATTTCTATCATAAATTATACAAAATACTACCACGCTGTCAATAAGTCATGCATAACTGATGGTGTCTTGCGGAGATACGCGATTTGCAAAGTACACAATGAAACCATAGGAGATTGATTTTCTTGTAGCATTACTATGGAGCCAGTTGATTTTTGGGAGCTACGTGGATTTCTATATGGGAAAGTACTGCCGTGGAGTCACGTGATTTGCTTGTGAAGCCGATATGCTGCAGAAACTCGCGCCGAATCAAGAAAAACAAAACAACTACCCTGCACATTTGAAATGAATACTTTAAGAGCCTCAGTAGGAAGAAATAGGTCCGACAGAATCAGAAGTTCGTATATTGGGCAACAATGTAATGTCATAAAATTCTTTAGAAATAAAAGAAAAGTATTAGACGAGTATGAATCAAGAGCAGATGATACCAACGTGATAAAATTTGTAAGGAACTATAGACCCTTTGGCGGAAGAAGCATAATAAGACCACGAAAAGGATGGGCTCAAAGTTGGCGACCTCCAGAGAAAGATACCCCAGGACAGAATTTCATGGAATAAAAACAGGGTACCCATCTTTTACATAGTCCGGTTTAAAACTCAGTTATAAGAAATATTTTATGGGTGAATGAAAAAAAAAACGATTCCGTATTTTCACAAATATATATGATATTACGTATTATTCGATAGTATGAAAAAATACGCTGTTGCGCTGGTCTTCGTACAAGGGAACATCCAGGTATGCTAATGATTCTTAACATATTCACAAGTCACTAGAAGGGACTATAAGGTCTTGCGATTATGTTTTTTCGGCTTTCATACCGCATTCACCAAATATGCATGCTATTTGATGAGGGACTGTCGCAAGTCAAACTTGTTTCTTCAATCTTGCTTATTCTTAGGTTTGCTGATTCCTTATGTTATTTGAGGACAGACAGTTTCAAAAATCTTCACACGGAGACATATGAAATTGTACACATATGTGTTCAAATTATTTATTTCAATGAAAATTAATGTTGGAGATGAATTTTTCCAAAATGGAGGTACAATATGATACCTTCTACTACAAGTCAATCTCATATTGGTTGGTTGGTTGGTTGGAAGCTGACGAGCCAGAGACAGGGTTGGCACTTAGCTTCCCTTGACACTGCGACCAGCTGGGGTCTATTGTATCACTCTGTCGTCAGTGGTTCCTCATTCAAACAGGTTTGTGCCTTTAATTAGGTTTAGAAGCCTGTTGATAAGGTTCTTCGGATTCATGCCTGTTTCCGGGCTAATCTCTCCAAAGGTTCTGTGTCGCCTACTACTTAGGGCGTCACAGTCGAAGATTGAAAGACAAGAGTTAGACCCGAGGCCTCCTCCTGTCTCTTGATGACAAGCCATTCTTCAGTATCTATCCCCATGTCCTGGGTTTTGATGAGCTGAAGAATCTTTTTGGTTTCCATTTTACCAAATGGCTATGGAATCCACTCTGTTTCCGGGAGTTTCTCAGAAGGTGTTCGACCATCTGCTGATCCCTCCTCGGTTGGGTTTACGGTTTCTGGTGCCAAGTGTGATTCAACTGGAATCTCCTCGACTTCCATACCCGCTATCGGTGTTGGGTCTTCTTCAACTGGAAGTTCCCCAGGGTTGTTTTTCTGTGTGGTTTCCATTTCGTTCCCACGAGTGTAGGGGAAAGGGTCGTCCACACCTGCGGTGCCCCCTGCGCAGGTGTAAGGCAGATTACTCTGGGAGGTCGCCATGTATCCCAGAGGCTCCGTTGTGATACCTGACTGACTCAGGTATCATCCATCCCTCGGCACGGGTCGCTTAACGCCTTGGATTAAGCCATGTTGTGGTGGCATTTGGTTTGAGATTGACTTAGAGATCCGCAGGTTTTGACCATTTCTGGTCATTCCCACTGGATTTTCCTTGTCAACCCCGTTATCCAGCGATACCACTTGGAGGTAGCCACCTAAGTTTCCGCAACCCATCTTCATCTCTCGTAGGAGGTGAACATGTGTTGACGCAAACTACTCGCCCAATCTCATATTAGAAAGCTTATTAAAGTGAGGATTTCTCCCTGAGAATATGCGAGGACAAGATGAATTATTATCGCTTTAAATATGCTTTGAAATACACAATGCAGATATAAATGTACCCAGAAAACAGTTTTTGAGTCAAATTTTAATTATAGCAGTTCCCATTCATTTTTGAAGCTACTAATAACCGACCGAGCAGCCAATAGGCGTAATCGTGTTGATTGTGATATCAACCCGCAATGTTGCCAAGTTGCTCAAACTATACATTTCAGAACTAGAACAATATTCGCAATGTCAAGCGACAATGGCGGATTTGAAGGGTGTATAAACATTCGATCCATATAACAATATATTGTCGATTTTACATAAACTCTATTATGAATCATTATGATCCATCGAAACGATTTCTGATAAAGAGAAAGCCCATCATTTATTCTTGTTTTGCCTCGGAAGTTGCATTCGAAAATAGTTTAAAGTGTTTGCCCTCTGCCTGAATACTATTTGAGGACGGACACTTTCAAAAACCTTCACACGGAAAAATACGAAATTGTACATATATGTTTTCAAATTATTTATTTTAATGAAATTACTAAAAATTAATGTTGGAGATGAATTTTTCCCAAATGGAGGTACAATATGATACCTTCTACTACAAGTCAATCTCATATTAGAAAGCTTATTATAGTGAGGATTTCTCCCTGAGAATGTGCGAGGACACGAGAAATTATTATCGCTTCAAATATGCTTTGAAATACACAACGCATATATAAATGTACCCAGAAAACATTTTTAGAGTCAAATTTCAATTACAGCAGTTTCCATTCATTTTTGAAGCTACTAATATAAGCGCTTTTTATGACGTAAACGACCGAGCAGCCAATAGGCGTAATCGTGTTGATTGTGATATCAACCGGCAATGTTGCCAAGTTTCTCAAACTATACATTTCAGAACTAGAACAATATTCGCAATGTCAAGCGACAATGGCGGATTTGAAGGGTGTATAAACATTCGATCCATAAAACAATATATTGTCGATTTTACATAAACTTTATTATGAATCATTATGGTCCATCGAAACGATTTCTGATAAAGAGAAAGCCCATCATTTATTCTTGTTTTGCCTCGAAAGTTGCATTCGAAAATAGTTTAAAGTGTTTGCCCTCTGCCTGAATACTATTTGAGGACGGACACTTTCAAAAACCTTCACACGGAAAAATACGAAATTGTACATATATGTTTTCAAATTATTTATTTCAATGAAATTATTAAAAATTAATGTTGGAGATGAGTTTTTCCAAAATGGAGGTACAATATGATACCTTCTACTACAAGTCAATCTCATATTAGAAAGCTTATTATAGTGAGGATTTCTCCCTGAGAATATGCGAGGACAAGAGAAATTATGATCGCTTTAAATATGCTTTGAAATACACAACGCATATATAAATGTACCCAGTAAACAGTTTTTGAGTCAAATTTCAATTATAGCAGTTCCCATTCATTTTTGAAGCTACTAATAAACGACCGAGCAGCCAATAGGCGTAATCGGGTTGATTGTGATATCAACCCGCAATGTTGCCAAGTTGCTAAAACTATACATTTCAGAACTAGAACAATATTCGCAATGTCAAGCGACAATGGCGGATTTGAAGGGTGTATAAACATTCGATCCATAAAACAATATATTGTCGATTTTACATAAACTTTATTATGAATCATTATGGTCCATCGAAACGATTTCTGATAAAGAGAAAGCCCATCATTTATTCTTGTTTTGCCTCGGAAGTTGCATTCGAAAATAGTTTAAAGTGTTTGCCCTCTGCCTGAATACTATTTTTTCAATTTAAACTACATAGTCTATGAAGTTTATAACTTCGCAAGCATTCCTATAGTTTCCCACTAGAGGCAGATATGGTCCGTTTCCAAAGTTACAATCGTCCGTACCGTATATACTGGTTGAGTGAATGTTCATAAAAATGGTTATTTACGGAACGCGGTTCCTGAAAAATGAGTTACCATTATGTCACCAGAACGATAGAAAAAAAATCATCGGTAGATTGGTTACATGTTCGATTAACCAACTTTGGAAACAGATAAAAATTACTAACTGCTAATAACCGCTTTCAATCTATTTAGAAGTGGTACATTGTCACTTGTCAGCAATGTCACTTTCGCATATCGTTCATTCGTTTTTCGTTCATCATCACAAATGCACAATTCAATGATCTGATGAAAAATTTTGAGATCTGTGGTCATGGACAAGTATGGAAGCAATGCGCATGTGCAAGTCGGTGTGGTTCAATTGGTACCTTTTCTTCTGTTTGTGTGGTACAGCTGCTACAGGTGATACTGCTTTTCGATGTTGGCTGCGACAGCTTGTGTGAGAAGTGTGATATTATTTTTAAATGCAACGGGTTTTTCTTTCGGTATAAAAATGCGAGGTTTTGAAAAAAGGACTAGTAAAAATCTTCCAGTAGTTGATGCTGGCATTGTTTTCGAATTTTATAGAAACCATCGAAATTTTCAATGTTAAATTTAAAAATGTAAAGCCTAGTCGGTAAGTTATTAGATATTTTTTTTTATTGTATGTTTCAAATAATGCATTTTTTAAACCAAAAAGAGAATCATATGGCGCCAATGCGGTTGGTTATGTTCAAGTGAGGACGCATAGTAAAAATATGAACTTACATCAGAATGATCTTCACAACAAAAGACCCAAGTAGCATTTCAAATGGACAGAACGAAGCGGCCATGATTCTGGAAAACTTTGAAGTGTTTGACCACAACCACAGCCACGTAATATACACGGTTCTATCACGTGGCGGCTACCAAAATGGGGAACACTTTTTTGGTGGCTGCTACGTTCCGATCTACGTTCCTTGATCTCAGATAGCCACATTCCAACCACGTTGTGGTCACCTGGCAAAAACGTGGATATGTAGTGGCCGACACTAGACACGTTAAACAACTGACTGCGTTTGTGTGAATAATATGTAGCTCGATCTCTGTTCAGCAACATATTTTTGTGATAAATGTTCCTCATTCTTCCATTTTGCCTGATTCATTTCTAACACTCGATTAACTATAAAAATATATAACATACAAACGCGTGAGTAAGTATATTGAATTTGGATACTTCTGATCGGGATGAAATTAAAACGATTGAAAGTTTTATGTGAAATATAGATGTTGTAGCTCGATTGTAAGCACGCGCCATCTGAATACACTTTATTTAAGGAAAACATTATAATTTTGGAAATAACTCGCCTCTGAAATTATGTACTTGAATCCCTCAAACATTGTTTTATCAATCTTGGTTAGTTGAAACAAATACTTAAGTAACAAATTACTACGTTTGATGCAGAGCTGATGATTAATAAATCTTTATTGAATATTTCGATCATTTCTCTTATAATGGCGACCCAGCATATTACTGTAAATATGGCGGCTTTCGATGAATATAACTTCAAAGTGGCAGGAAGTGTAAATATACCACTATAAAGCTCCTCCCATCATAAAGTGCTTAATGGAACTAAATTTTTATTTTTTCCACCACTGGAAAGTGGCGCCCACGTCGCAGGCCCATAACTCACCACTTCAGAGTTATAACCTAAAAATTACAATAGGTTTTATACCTCCGGAAGGGGCGAACACGTCGGACTATTATAATCTGCCACTTCAAAGTTTTAACCTCGAAATTGGGGGTACATGTCCATTAATTGTTAAAGAAGGACATGTAGCAAGTATTCTGGATTTATGCAGCTTCAATCAACAATTATCAAGTATCAAGTAACAATTATCAATTAACAAGTAATTGAAATGATGATATTTATGCAAACAGAATTAACAATTAAAGTATAAATTTTAAGCAGGAGTACAAGTCAGAGATCCAATCTATTCAAATTAACCTTTTTATACAAAATCAAGAAAAATTGTCTATTGAAAACGCATAACCCATTTCATTTTGAATGAATATCATTCACGTTTCACGTAATAGGTAAAACAAACTTTTTGCTTGCCACAATAAAATAATTTGAGAAATGTTAGGTTAGTTTTTGTCATCGCGCTGACCAATCCACGGTCACTTCAAAATTAGGGAAAATTTTCTATTGAAAACGCATAATATATTTCATATTGAATAAAATTATTCATGTATCACGTTACAGGTTGAACAAACTTTTTGTAAGCCACAATAAAATAATTTGAGAAAACTTAGGTTAGCTTTTGTCATCACGCGGAATGGTGAATTTTGAAGGTTATTGTAATTTGTAGAACGTGGCAACCATCACCACATATCACAATCAAGTGCCTGCCACATTGAAGGTTTTAATGAAGTTACTAAAACGTCACCGAAACTATCTTACTCTCTTGAAACTGACTGTGACTTCGAAGTGTTATTTAAGTGGTTCAGAATGCTTACCGCAATGGTTATTTTCCACTTTTAAGTTTGAAAACCTTTAAAGTGTATTGATCAGTGGCCATTATGTTCCAGACACCTCAAATGACACTAATAAGTTATAGAACTGTGGAGTGGCTACCATAGATGGGAATTACGTGACTACAACCTTACACATATAAAATTATAGTTATTCTTACTGTATAGTGGTAGATTTAGTGATGATCACGTGATAACCACCGAGTCGAAGTTGAAGTATCACTATTGTTCAACCACTTGGGCACAAAACAAACTTTAAGCAGCCTTCTAAAAGGTGCGAGTAACTTTTTCAATGTAAGACCAAATATCAGTTGACATTTGTTAGCGGTGTTACCAGTCCTTTTTTGCAGCTGTACTACACACACAAACAGCAATATACCACATGTGATAAAATGTACCATTTCTGGTTACACTGTTTGTTAGTTGTCGCAGATTTATCGCATATGGAGGCGTGGCCTAAGAGTTAAAAATATGGCAACGTTGCGAAATTGGTTGGAGCTGTCAACTATGGGATTTTTTGATCGGGTGATTACGTCACAACATTCTGCAATGGCGCTAGAAAGGAGCCATTTGAATGGCTGTAAAATTCATCAAAAATATTTTGAAATTTTCGTGTGATAGCAGTATATTTATTTACCGTGTCCCACTCAAATACAGATCCAGAATAATACCCTAGATAAGTCAAGAGTTCAAATAAAATAAAAATATACAATGTTACTCGAGTTACCTACATATGGAGAACTTCAGTGAAATTGTTTAGGCGCGTAAAATTTCAACGTCGAATTTGAATGCCACGCTTCTATGTAGGGTTCCAAAAGTTTTCAAACGAAACGCATCTGGCGCAAAAAGAACAGAAAATAGGTATTTGGTCAGTACGCGGCGGTCCGGGTGCGAACCCCGGTCGGTGAGTAATATTTTGTTGAATCGTGTTTATTTATTCGTATTCAAAGCAAATTTCTACTGATTATAAAATACTCAAACACTTGGGCAAGAAAGAAAAGACAAAAAACACGTGCCATGGTAGGTTATACTCCAGAAGTGGGATATATAAATAATATATATATTTATATATAAAACTCTCGTCCACGTAGAATTTCTTTTTTCCCATGTATTTTTTTGTGTTTTTCCATCTAAGTTATGCCTTTGTCTCTGCTCGCTTTCCGTTATTTCGTTTTCCCTTCATGTCGTTTTTTCATTATCCTGTTTTCCCGTTATTCCGTTATCCTGTTTTCCCATAATCACTTTTTCCCGTTATCCCGTTTTTCCTTATCTAATGTTCCAGTTATTTCGTTTTCCCGTTTTTCAGTTATCCCGTTTTCCCATTATCGCGTTTTTTCGTTGTCCTGATTTCTCATTATCTCGTGTTTTTATTTTCTTGTTATCGCTTTCCCCCGTCTTCCCATTTTCCCTTATTCCGTTTTCCCGTTTTCCTGTTATCACGTTTTCCCATTATCCCGCTTTTCCGTTCGTCATTCCATTTTCGCGTGAAAAATCTGTCCAGAAGTTATGAGCTCACCAATACAAATAGATACTCATTTTCATTATATATTTTATAAATTTCCATATTCCTCCCCAAATTTTTTTCTTGAAAACTCTCATCTGCGTAGAATTTCTTTTTTCCTTGTGTTGTCCCATCTAGGTTATGCCTTTGACTCTGTCTGCTTCCCGTTACCTCGTTTTTCCTTCATCCCTTTTTTTCTGGTTACCCCATTTTACAGTTACCCCATTTGACAGTTATTCCGTTTTTTCGTTATACCGTTATCGCGTTTTCCCATTATCCCGTTTTCCCGTTATTCCATTTCTCCATTTTTCTTGTTATCCCATTTTCCCGTTATCTCGCTCTCGTTATCCCGTTTTTTCGTTGTCCCGTTATTCCGTTTTTCCATTAACAAAAAAATTGCCAAATCGGTCCAACCGTTCTCGAATTATGAGCTTACCAACATAGACAGTCATTGTTATTATATGTTATTATATTCCCCAAAAGTTTTCCAGGACAAAGAAATTTCCAATAACTTTTTTTTTAAATCCATATATATATATATATATATATATATATAATTTATATATATATATATATATATATATATATATATATATATATATATATATATATATATATATATATATATATATATATATATATTTATATATATACTTACAAATCACAGTTTAGATCGCCAAAGAAGTTTCACTTCTATCACTTGTACTGAGTTCAACGCGCTTTTTTTTTTAATAAAAAAAATATATATACAGAAATTTGCGCTGGATGATTGAAGATTGAAATAGAATGTACAGAATGGTCCGAAAATAAAAAAATATATATAATCGAATCAAGCCTCAATAATTACTTTATATGTTACTTAGAACCTATAATTATATCTTAGTTTAAATTCCCACCATGCCACAATACGAGGGGAAGTGAGAGAATACCTACATAATATTTTTAATGTAAAAGTTATAGACAGATATTCGGATCATGTCAGGCCCGCTTGGTCTACGGATCTAAGCCCTTTCGAATATTTCACATTAGTTACTCTACTCAAAGGCAAAGACCAAGATCATTTGAAAATGTTCATATTTGGAGAGGGTTATATGTTATATTTTTCCAAGAAAGGCTACCTACATGGGAAGGAAAGGTGAATATGTCGAGGCAAATTTGAAGTGTGAGAAAAGTTAATAATTGATTAATTGAAAATTTTTAGTGGCAGTATACGTTTTCTTCAAATAGGAATACAATTAAAATCGCCAGCGATTCTTGTAGTGCCTAAAAATAGTTCAATCGTCCAAAAATGAAGAATTGTGTGTGCATGTGACTATCCGATTATGCACCCAAACCAAGGGAAATTTGGTATATTGTTTTTTCTCGACGGATTTTCCAGACCCTCTGTTCTATTTTTCTGGCTTCAAAATTGAGAATAATTCTCTTAAAAAAAGTTGAGGAATATATTCTTATAACTTCTACGAATATTTAAAAAAAAATCGATAAAAGTGGTCTTTGATGGTATTCCAAAAGATATGCTATAACTCATTTTTCCGGTAAAAAATGGGATACAAGATCCTCAAAAAACTTCATTTCCCAAAATTCTCGAAAATGTCTAAGATAGACTTTATTTATGTGATGAACAATTTTCACGAATAGTAACGCCAGAAAAAATCTGTAAACAGGGCGAGAAAATATGTATGGCGTTCCGTTGACTATTTAAAGGTTCTCTTATCCGTATCCGAAGGAACTGAGACAGAGTTACTCTTCTTTCAACAGAAATATAAACAACATCATAATATCCATCACCGAACTATAGGTTCCGACTATGAAGCATAGCACATTCCTCGGGATCCTCCCATGCACTCGCAATCAGACAAAAAATGTAATTGGATGAATCCACCAATCATTTATTCGACACAACGAAACAAGTTGGCTATTGTGCAACTGTCATTTTGGAGTCAGTTTGATTTTGCATTTAATCGTTTACAAGAATGGAACCGCCCACTTCAATCTCGCGGTGTGATATTATGTAAATTCACTTCGTGCATTAATACATATCTTAATTCGAATAAATCTTTGATCAAGCGCGCCTTGAACACTGGCCACCTGCTTGTTATAATGATCTTATTATTTTTTTCCATCCGGATATGGATCGTTTGAGAGTTTCGATTGAAATTGGAATCCGGGTGGAATTGATTCGAAGTTTGTTCAATAGGCCAATCAATAGAGATTTTCTGCTCTGATCCTGTGACAAAAATACTACCAGGAAGCCCATTGTGCCATCATACGAAAGACGGTCCAGTTATATCCTGTTATGTTTCCTACTCACAACTGTCATTGCTTAATTTGTTATAAACATTTAAAAGCATTTTTTTTTATCGTTTCAGATTTGTAATTTTGAATACTGATTAAGCAATCTCGATACTCTCAATGGACGAATTGGAGAATCTAAATGTAAAGAAAATGAGCCCTAGCACAACTCGATCGGATTACAATTAGTAACGGAGAAAAACCGAAAAAATCGAAAAAATTACATTTTTAAAAAAATTCATAACTCCGCCACTTTTTGAGTTGCAGTGCCACGACATAGATTATTATATACTTTATGTGTGAAAAACTCAGATCTTCAGTTTTGACATAATTGCAATATGAGTTTTCAATGCGCTTCATTGTAGTAGACCTGGATGCGTCATAAGTGGTCTAATTCCAGTTTAAAAAAAATCGAGAGTCGAAGTATAGTACAACAAAACGTATATTCTTATTTTGCGTTACAATGCTGCAAAAAAGGTCAAACATACTTGCAAACATGATAAAAAATGGCGAGTGCGTGAAAGCGGCTGAGTAGTGGGGGTAGAGCAGCAGACGCGAAAAAGCGTATGTATGGCGTATAGCGGGCTGAGCCCGTTATGAATCTGTTGCTCTTCCCCCACTCCTGAGCCGCTTTCATGCACTCGCCGGTTTTCGGTCATGTTTGAAAGTATTTCTCACCCATTTCGCAACATTTTAACGCAAAATGAGAATAGTCATTTTGTAGTACTATACTTCAACTCTCAAAATGTTTGACAAAAATCAAAATCGGACGACCTATGACACATCCAGGTCTACTGCAATTAAGTGCATTAAAAAAATCATATTGCAATTATGCCAAAACTGATAATCCAATAGTGCATGAGTTTTTCACCCATAGAGTACATATCAATCACTACTATAGAAAAATCGAATTAAACGGTTTTCTTCACATAAAGGATTCAATATAAAATTGAACCAGAAAATGGTAGATCCCAGGTGAAAAACAACTACTTTCCTGGCAAATACCACGCAGAACGTTGAATGATATTCACCTGAAAATCCATGCATACTTCCATATAATATCAATGGACATTGAACGCAAATGTTTCTTTCTGATAAGCTCGATTATGTTTAATTTATGTCGTGTTCACCTAACAATCCGCATACCGGTTTCAGGCTTCTTCGCCCTCATCAGTACGGAGTAGTCAACCAGCCAAAGGTCCAAAGAACTCTGGCTGAAGTGAGACACAACGTAAACAAACCATCATCGAGCTTGTAACACCTATAGGTACGCCGGAAAAGATAAACTTTAACTGGCGGTACCTAGTGACAGAAAAAAACACTCCGAAAATCTCCCACCTCGATAGGTTTCTAAATAAAAGATTCCTTCTCAGTAGGAGTGGCAAGCCCGTCTAGCATATAGTGAAAGATAAGTGCCATGTGAAGTGGAATGGAATAAGTGCCATGTGAAGTGGAATGAATAGAAAAATCGTGTTTCTTTCTGTCACTAGGTACCGCCAGTTAAAGTTTATCTTTTCCGGCGTACCTTTAGGTGTTACAAGCTCGATGATGGTTTGTTTACGTTGTGTCTCACTTCAGCAAGAGTTCTTTGGACCTTTGGCTTGTTGACTACTCCGTACTGATGAGGGCCAAGAAGCCTGAAACCGGTATGAGGATTGTTAGGTGAACACGACATAAATTAAACATAATCGAGCTTATCGGAAAGAAACATTTGCATTCAATGTCCATTGATATTATATGGAAGTATGCATGGATTTTCAGGTGAATATCAATCAACGTTCTGCGTGGTATTTGCCAGGAAAGTAGTTGTTCATCACCTGAGATCTACCATTTTCTGGTTCAATTTTATATTGAATCCTTTATGTGAAGAAAACCGTTTAATTCGATTTTTCTATTCATTCCACTTCACATGGCACTTATCTTTCACTATATGCTAGACGGGCTTGCCACTCCTACTGAGAAGGAATCTTTTATTTAGAAACCTATCGAGGTGGGAGATTTTCGGAGTGTTTCTTTCTGTCACTAGGTACCGCCAGTTAAAGTTTATCTTTTCCGGCGTACCTATAGGTGTTACAAGCTCGATGATGGTTTGTTTACGTTGTGTCTCACTTCAGCAAGAGTTCTTTGGACCTTTGGCTTGTTGACTACTCCGTACTGATGAGGGCCAAGAAGCCTGAAACCGGTATGCGGATTGTTAGGTGAACACGACATAAATTAAACATAATCGAGCTTATCGGAAAGAAACATTTGCATTCAATGTCCATTGATATTATATGGAAGTATGCATGGATTTTCAGGTGAATATCAATCAACGTTCTGCGTGGTATTTGCCAGGAAAGTAGTTGTTCATCACCTGAGATCTACCATTTTCTGGTTCAATTTTATATTGAATCCTTTATGTGAAGAAAACCGTTTAATTCGATTTTTCTATTCATTCCACTTCACATGGCACTTATCTTTCACTATATGCTAGACGGGCTTGCCACTCCTACTGAGAAGGAATCTTTTATTTAGAAACCTATCGAGGTGGGAGATTTTCGGAGTGTTTCTTTCTGTCACTAGGTACCGCCAGTTAAAGTTTATCTTTTCCGGCGTACCTATAGGTGTTACAAGCTCGATGATGGTTTGTTTACGTTGTGTCTCACTTCAGCCAGAGTTCTTTGGGCCTTTGGCTGGTTGACTACTCCGTACTGATGAGGGCGAAGAAGCCTGAAACCGGTATGCGGATTGTTAGGTGAACACGACATAAATTAAACATAATCGAGCTTATCAGAAAGAAACATTTGCATTCAATGTCCATTGATATTATATGGAAGTATGCATGGATTTTCAGGTGAATATCATTCAACGTTCTGCGTGGTATTTGCCAGGATAGTAGTTGTTTTTCACCTGAGATCTACCATTTTCTGGTTCAATTTTATATTGAATCCTTTATGTGAAGAAAACCGTTTAATTCGATTTTTTTCTATTCATTCCACTTCACATGGCACTTATCTTTCAATCACTACTATGTCGTGGAGAGCCTGCTTCAAAACTTGAAAAATGGTGGTGTTATGAATTTTTTCAAAAAGTCAGATTTTTTCCGGTTTTTCCGTTACTAATAATCCAATCGAGTTGTGCTGAAGCTCATTCTCTTTGCATTTTGATTCTCTACAATTCGTCCATTGAGAGTATCGAGATTGCATTATTAGTTTTCAAGTAACAAGTCTAGAACGTTAAAAAAAAATGGTTTTGAATGTTTATAACAAATTAAGCAATGACCGTTGGGAGTAGGAAACATAACAGATATAACTACCGTCTTTCGTGTGATAGCACAGTCGGTTTCCTGGTGGTATTTTGGTCTACAAGTGGAACTCCTTTTGTCGCGGTTAAGCGTTCGACAGATGAAAGTGAATTTGTTTGATGTAACGGAATCTAGAGAGTCTGCAGGTGGCTGTCACGGTGTCACGGAAGGAAGATAGAGGTAGAGTGTCTGTAGCGCAGCCATATCCGCTTTTTACTGCAGTAATTCCATCATATAGATGTGTAGGGTAGTTGACATTCATGACATGGTATTCTGAGAAAAACAAGAATCAGCATTATTCTCAGAAAATCAATATGTCGATATAGGCAGGTTGGTAACTTTTGTGCTACGACTTATTGATGTTGATGGAATGGCGATTTGTATAACTGTGAAATATAATGCCCTAGCAAAGGTAATATTTCAGTCCTGGGTGCTTTATCATACTCTCAGATTATAAAACAAATATATTCATGAAACAACCAATGTTGTCAATCTAACAAGTATCACCGATGTGGCTAGCAAATATGATAGAGATAGATAATGGGTCGGAGCAAATAGGATCGTATCCAAATTGGTGTCCGATTGTAAAAAAGCCATAGAAAGTTTATCAACAACTAGCAAAGTCAGCCTCATATGGGTCCCAGGACACTATGGTATTCAAAGAAAGAAGAGGCAGACAAATTAGCCAAGATACGATCGGGAAAAACCCCAGTGTGTCGGGAACCCCTATTGGGAATACCTAGCAGAATGGCCATCTCAAACATGGAGAAACTGCTACAAAAGCAGTTCATCAAAACATGGCAAGAGGCGCCGTGCATGATGCAATCAAAGCACTATATCGAAGCACTATATGTCTAATAACATTGAAATAGTCACTTATAACTGTAAAAGATTGGAACAAACTGAGGGACACCAGCCCACTTGATAAAGAGAGTTATGTAGAGTTTCAGATGTCGCGATGTTGTTTCTCGTTATAATTCAGTAAACTGCAATCACACAAGGTGTATTTCTGTCTGTGTCTGATCCATTCTGTGATTTCGCTCAGTGCTGTTTGTTTAAGCACCTGGGGGTCTATTCTCGAATGTCGACCAAAATTTGTCAAATTCGACATTTGTCGATGTAAATTGTGGCACAACTTGAAATTGTGGTATTCTCTATTGGTTTCGACATCCAAATCGTATGAGACAAAAATTGTCGAATAGCATAAGCTGGCAACACCGAATTTACGATTCTCAAATGTGTTCTGTGCAAGGTATCAAGAGGGTGTCCACAGGGAGGAGTTCTGACACCCCTATTATGGTGCCTGGTGGTCGACGAGCTTCTCACGGAGCTTAATGAGTCAGGGCTGTACTCACAAACGTATGCAGACGACTTTGTCTTGCTGGCTCAAGACCAACCGGTAAACCTGCTGGGAGAAATCATCATGAAAGCTCTTAGCAGAGTAGAACAGTGATGTTCCACCGGCAGGTTGAGAGTCATTCCAGATAAAACAGATTTGGTACTCTCCACCAAGAAACGCAAAATAGGAACTCTTTCAGAGATACGTTTCTAGGAAGACAGATTCCATACAGAAGGTCGACGAAACCAAGCTGACCTGGAACGAGCAGCTGAAAATCGCACCGAGAAGGCTTCTACTGGGCATGCAGAAGAGCCTTCGGGAAGACGTCGGGCTTGAAATCAGAAACCCTGGATATATACCGCGATTATTCGCCCGATGCTAACGTACGGGTCCATTGTTTGATGGACCGGCACCACAAGAAGCAAATCCAGAAATGAACTAGATAAAGTACAGAGACTGGCTTGCCTAGGAATGACAGGTACCATAAAGACGACACCTACCAGAGCTCTAGAAGTTCTGATAGGACTGCCACCTCTGCAGTTAGTAATTGAGCTCAAGCCATGCGTACTGCCTACAGACTCCAACACACAGGCCAATGGATGGTCATGGGGGCAGACCATGGACACTCCAATATTTGAAACAAGGAAACCCTACAAATGGAAAGAGACAGCATCCTGCTGGTTCTGAATTCAAAAAAAGGACAAAAAATAATTGTCCTCACGAGGGACGAATGGAAAGACGCACATCTTCACTGAGGGCCCCACTTTGGTGGACCATAGGGGAATCAACCCGGGGAGCATAATTTTGAACCCAGAAGATGTCAAAGAGATTCAGCTGAGGAAGCAGAGTTTCGTCGCAGAAATAGGCATGCCCAGCTGATTCTCAGATCACGTGGGCGCACAATGGGCCCAATTAAAAAGGCCTACGTGCACTGAGTTCCTCGAAACCAGTTCACCACGTGAGAAAGCCCACAAATGGTTCTGGGATATCAATCAACTCTCTAGCCAATTCCTTGGTTAATCTGGATATTCTGATAAACTTTCTATCAGACAAAAGCATGAACACATTCCTATATATAACTTGTCTGTCTCGAGGCCGTTGATTTTCTAAATTTCCGATCGCTATCAATAAAGCTGCCATTTATAACCTATGAAACTGATAAGAAAATCTGTCAAATACGTCATCTTGCATTAGACATGAAATTGTCGACTGCTCTAGACCACTCCACAATTTGTCTATCGAAAATTTTCGAATGCGACATTTGAGAATGAGAGATTGCGTTTTTCGTTCGACAATGTAGAAATCTCGCACGCGACACAATATGTCACCGTTTGAGAATAGATTTCCTGCTCTTTTTCCGAATCTATGTTTGAGTGATGGGAGTAACAACAAATATTGAAAAATGGCATATGTTATGATTCATAATCAATTGCATTGGAACGTTCATGCAGCGGTCTTTTGCTATTAACAAGTCGCAAAAAACTGCATTTATTCGGATAAGTTTGTACGAGCTTTCACTGTGACTAGCTGCACCTACTTAACTTTGGTACTAAATGTAGATAATATGGAAAATGTAGAATATTCGGATCTGTAGCTTCAGAATGTCCACACAATATGCAAAAGGAGTCCATTTCACGAAAAGTAAGTATCCCCACACAAACCACTGAAAAAACTATCAGTTCCTTAAATACCACGCAAAACAACGAATTCGAACTACGAACTGCAATAAACAATATGTGAAATTTACGAATCAGAATTCATGCTCAGAAATATGTTATGTTGACAGAAAAGAAAATAATTTCATACGTTTGGAATTTGACATTTAGCATGGACATAAACATTTTAGGCGCGCTATCTACTGATGAAGTGTCAAGCGGCATTTAACTACATTCATTTGTTGTCCCCCTAGACAAAATCGAATTGGTAAATACCCCAGGGTTCTTAGGCATCTCAATGGAAGGGCCACAGAAAATGCTGAAAAAGACGGGTTATCAAGACTGGGACTGGGCTCCCAACGGGACACAACCACCTGAACAGGCATATATATATATATATATATATATATATATATATATATATATGGAACTCATCAGGATCACAGACGATCTCCTATGCGGATGGTGCCTGGACGAGACATCGTCGCACTTCCTCACTGAATCGTTGGGAGCATGATTCTGAACCTAGTGGACGTCAAGGAGATTCAGCTGAGGAAACTGCTGAATTTTGTTGAAGAAATCGACATATCCAGCTGATTCTCAGAGCGAGTGGCCGCACAATGGGCCAAAATAGGGAGGACTGCGTGCACGGGGTTCTTCTGAACCGGCCCACCTTGTGCGTAGAAGAAGAAGATAATGAGTCGGAGTTTCGGCGTACACCCGGTTGGGTTATGATAACCTACGCCTCTGTTAGGCAATACAACCTCGAAAAATTACCGAGAGAGATATTTCTCGGTCTGATAAAATAGTGATCCAATACTAATTTTCGTCGGAGTTTGGGATTGGGATCAGTTTACGTTGGAGAAAAAACTATTGTTTTGTTGCCGACGTTTCGAATTCAGTTAAATTCATCCTCAAGGCTCAAAAGTAGTTCTTTCCGGGTTAAAATCCTTAAAAATATAAACAATGGTTAGACGTTATAGATTTTCGTTTGTGTATCTATTACGTCTGATCATGGTCAATATTTTCAAAGATTTTAACCCGAAAAGAACTTTTGAGCCTTAAGGATGAATTTAATTAAATTCGAAACTTCGGCAAGAAAAAAATTGTTTTGCCTTCAAAGAAATATTTTTCTTCGACACAGAAATCAAATTTTCACAAGCCGAGTATATTTCTGATATCTTGTTGGAATTTGAATTGAATCATTATCTAATCACGAAATAAAAACGAAGAGCACCCAAACTATTACTTCTCATAAATGAATTATCATTAAGGGTATCAGTATGTGGCAAAATTACTTTTTATATTACTGGAATTTATATTTTTTGTTAGCAGAGTACTCTCGTTGGAATTAATGTTATTATTGTTCGGAAATGAATTGACATTCAAAATTTATTTATTGACAAGTAGCTGACATCAAATATGTATATAAATAATTTCCATAAACAGAGTGAATAAAATATATGGGGCTTCAGCTCTATTGCAACTCTTCTGATAACTTCAGATCAACACCCCTTTTCGACATTGATGTATTTTCAACTTCAATTCTGTTAGAAAATCGGCCAACATGGAAGTGGATGGACAGTACCTATATATGATATTTGTTTGATTTGTCCCAAATCCTTCACAACATTGTATTTTGTATCAATATGTTCATTTCTATTAACATTTTCTTCGTTTTCTAACAGGCTTGATTGTTTTGAAATATTATAATTTTCATCAAGGTATGGTCGAAATCATTGCACACAGTTCTCTAGAAAGTTTTTGTTGCTTGCAGTGCCAATCGAATACAGCTTCTTTATATCTGAATAAAAGCCACTATTCGATTCCTTATCTGTGTGATCACCTACCCAATCAGCATGAGCGTAACCAAATACAAATTCTTCATTTGCTGATTAACCCCCCAATTTTATATAGAGGTCTATAGTTCCCCCCAGGTATTTTATTATAATGTTTCCTTCAGTCCTATCATATTTGTCATGGTAGGTACGAACATATATTTATATATACCGTAAAATCAAACTGGTTTTTGGAAAACCAATAACTTTTTCCAGTCACATATTCAATGAAAAATTTTACATTTCAATCTAGTAATTTATGCGATTTGTAATGATGAGAAACGTATTAGCTGATACATCACTTGTGTTTATATTTCTTTCTATAACTTTCATTATGGTACTTGATTTCTTGTATGTTGTCATGTTCAATTGATAGTTTTTAATAAATGTATAATTATTGTTGTCATATTCAGTGAGTTCTTCAGAACTTTTTTTGCTGCGAGTACTAATATTAATTTCCTCGAAATAAAAAAAAGGTACTCTTGGATAGCATTCTAACGGGGCTCTCCATTGAAGTATCACAATGGGATACAATCGCTGCTTTTTATTCTGATGTTTCAGTCACAGTTCGGGAAACTTTTGGACTCCTATTTTATTATCAGTTATAATACCACAAGAGAGTGAGGCTAAAGAGAAAATAATTCGTCAGATTTTCGAAAACTTGTTGCCAGGCAATTGATACGAGAGCTCGACGGGCCCGAGTTCGAGAAAGAAATCTGGAGAATTATTTTCTACTTTATCGAACTCTCGTGTGGTATTATGTAGATTATTTTTTGAATTTACGATCACAAATACATTTCTTCGCAAAATGATATAATGGACTAAACCGGCTTTGATTCATTTCTCTGTATCATTTCAAGTGATGATTAAAAAAAGAATAGAAAAAATATAATTTAATTATCATCAGCAGGTTAGCCAATGGCCCTTTTTTCCGCAACATAAACGCTTTACCAGCGGAACTCATTTTCGATTATGGTTGGTAGAAAAGTATCAGTAAATGGCGAACTCATGAATAATTTGTCCATTCAAGAACAATAACAACGACATCAGATAGAAGGTAATCATTATTTGCAATAATAATTAACATCGTTATCGAATGCACATTATTGTAAAATGGTTTGTTATATTTACTAGTACTACGCGAACATTCTGAAAGTGAAGTTGATAAAGTGATGTTATTCAGAACATCCGAGGATTGGACCGTTATCAAAGGTAATTTTTCAATACAACAGCTGTCAACTGACTGTTCATTTTTAAAAACAAGTCATTCAATTAACAATAACTGTTGAATATTGATTTGAAGTAACTGAATTCTCAGTTTGTATGGAGTGAACCACAAAATTGTCAACAATATAAACTGTATAAATTGAAAAAATGCTTACATAACCAGTTGACCTTGTTTACTCATCATGATGCAACTTCAATTTGCATGTACGTAGGCGAAATATAATAAAAATGGGTAACTTTTCCTTATGACTTCCATGAAATGTAAGATGCAAGTTTTTAGATCAAAATTCCTCTTTTGCGTTGATTTTTATGTGCCTTATTTTTCTGTGGTTTCTTGATTTTATGCAGAAAGTACGAACAACTCGTCATGTGGGAAAATAATGTTTTTTTTTTCAAATCAAAATATCTAAGATTATAGTTGTATGAGATGAAAAATCAAGTCTTTATCTTAGACGAGAAAAGAAAATGTTCAACAGAAAATAGTGTCTCCTATTTTTCATTTTTGCTTTCAGACATATTTATATTTGTTGAATCGAATATTCAAAAATCTCTAGAATTCCACAAAAAAAAATGTTCTGTATGTTTATCAGAAACTGGTTTATTCAACTTGTTATTTCTAATTCTGTTCTCTGAATTCGCAGGATAAATTTGAGAATTTATTTATGTTCTCTTAAATCGAAAAAAATTTACTTGTTTTTCATGAAAATGAACTGATCTTGGGAATATTCATAACTAGGTGAATATTGAAGTTTTGTTAACTGTCTGAAGTGAAAATGACTAGGAAATGAAGGAAGGTTAGTAGAAAATCAAGAATACTCACTACTACTAACCTATACAATAGGAGTATTGTCAAATATCCTTCATAAAAAAACTACTGAAGCGGAAACGATGGTTACATATCTGTCATACCTGCCTTCAAAACTTTCTTACTAAACAACCACAAAATTTCAGTGGAAAAAGGAGGATACATTTTTTTCAAAAACAAACTTAAATTTTCATCAGACATTTATACTACTGAATATTTCCATTAAAGTCTGTTCAGTTAACTTGATGATTCATACGAATATTTATTTATATGATATAGAAAAAGTATATTCCTTCTGAATTGAAAGGTACACTATTTCAAGTTCTCTCTTAGATCCGTTAATTCTTGTGCTAATTGGAAAAAAACAAATTTTAATTTTCAGTGCCTTTGAATATGAGCCGCTCTAAAAGACGTGACATCATTTAACCTTCAGTGTTGTAACCTCACTGATAAACCAGATATCTGATGATTTGAAGATATGTGCCCTCTACTTTGCTACCGTCACCATTGTTAGGTTAGGGTGGACTGAAAAAATTCCGACCCAACAAAGATACAAATGATTTTTTCTTCAAATTTATTTTTATTTTTCTAGTCTCTTTGTAAGTCTACACACTACCCGGCGTATTTCTCTGTAAAATAATAGGTCACGAAGAAGATGGCCTCCTCATTTGAGGAAAATACCTGTTCTCCGAGCGCAACTTTTAGCTTAGGGAACAGAAAAAAGTCGCTTGGGGCTGAATCTGGTGAGTGAGGAGGGTGGTCAAGCAATTCACACCGTAATTCGTGGATTTTCGCCATGGCAACCGCTGAGGTGTGAGACGGCGCATTGTTTTGTTGAAACAAATTCTTTTTTCGGCAACCGTCCGGGATGTCCCCACTTCCCGGACGCTTTTTCTTTGCGAAAATAACATTTTCCGGCCAAGTCCGGGAAGTACATACTTCCCGGACTAGGCCGGGAAGAATCACGTCGTTGTCATTGTAAATATGAAAATCTTGGTAGGTATGGTTCTGATAAATGCAGTTGATCATTACCATAGCAACGAAATAACGGCTGACAGTTCATATGGAATTAGTTGTCAAAAGTTTGCATATTTTTTGATCGCAATTCGCAATAAAATATGGAAAGCAGCAGCAATAGTGACTTTGAAAATGTACCTTGGGAAATTAATATAAATATATATAAATATATTTATTTATATATATATATATATATATATATATATATATATATATATATATATATATATATATATATAGAAAAAAAATCTACGAAACTATCTTGAGGATGCAGTCAAAATAACTGGGCTGGGTTAAAGAATACTCTTTGTTATATGGTCGAGCTTTCGGAAACGTTATTTCCTTTTCAAGACATCTAAAAATGTAAAAAGAACAAGTTTGAGTCACATGGTACTCCATAAAATGTTAGAAATACTTACTAACTTGAGGATGACATTATAAAGTTAAAAGCGTACATAGTCAGGAACAAACACAATTGAGCAGATTATTAATCAATGCATTGCTTAAAAATCAGTAAACAACTTTACAACCACTTTTATTAAAAAACTAGAAAAATTCTCGTCATGGAGATGTCAAAATAAGTTCTGCACATGGTCGAGTTATGCCAGAAGAGCATGGATCATAAGAAAAGGAAATGATATACATATAACAAAGAGTATTCTTTAACCCAGCCCAGTTATTTTGACTGCATCCTCGAAATAGTTTCGTAGATTTTTTTCTTCAACTATTCAGTCAAGACTACCCTTCTATATTATATATATATATATATATATATATATAAATATATATATATATATATATATATATATATATATATATATATATATATATATATATATTAATATAAATTAGAATAAGAATGTTTCTGTTCATATGTAGTATTTTCTGTTCTGTTCTGTTTAATTCAAATAAGAATTAAAATGTATAATAAAGAAATAAAGAAATATGATGTCTCATTGATTTGTTATTCTTCACGGTTGCCGAAAACATATTGTACGCAACACACCCGAAAATAGTTTTATTGGACTCACAGACTTCCAGGACTCGCCTGCGGCTCGTCCTAGAATTTCGTCTATTCGTCCAAAAAAAAACAATTTTCCGGACTTGTTACGTAAATTACTATTCTGCGAATGTAGCCTTTTATCCACAATTTTTGCCTTCAGCTTGTCAAGTAATGATGCATAGTGTGCTCCTGTAATGGCTTTTTTTCAACTTAATCGATTGAGATTACTCCATGACTACGCCACAAAACAGTCGCCATCACTTTCCTATCCGAAAGAAAAACTTTTTTTTTTTAGGAGCCGATTACCTCTTCGCAGTACTGTGTTTTGACTGTATTTCTGTATCTGGGGTATCATGGTGTTTCATCTACAGTAAATAATCGGCGCCAAAACTCTGATTTATCGCGCCAGAACTGCCACAAAAAAGCATTGGAAATGTTCTTTCGAACACGTTTTTGGTCTAACGCGGCACTTACCGCTTTCTCATGCCTAATTCTTCATGCAATGTGTGACAAGCACGTTCTTTGGACATATTCATAGCCTCTGATATCTCTCTCACTTCAATTCGATGGTCGTCTAGCACGTGAACTTGATCGATGTTATCGTCACTGGTTGCAGTTTTTGGACTTCCCGAACATTCATCGTCTGCCAAGTTGGTACGGCCACGTACACCCACAGCGTCCAACTTGTCTTCGATTGGGCGCATTGCCTTTTAGAAACAAATATTCAATGACATGGACTCACTCAAACTATTGTCAAATAACAACTGCGTAACCAAAATGGCTGCAATTTTGGTGAATACCTCTCAAAAGATGCGCAAACATATTTCCTAGCTATTGTTGACGAGTGCTGCCATCTTCAATTTCAGGTCGGAAACTTTACAGACTACCTATACGTGATTCTACGTTTTCGAACATGAATAATTGTTTGATTTTCGGCAGAACTGAATCGATTCAGCTTCAGCTGAAGGAATATGGAGTACGAGGGGTATCTTTAAATCTAATTGAGTCTTATCTCCAGAATAGGAGTCGATGTGTTACTATCAATGAAACAACCTCCCAGCTTAATCTGGTTAAAACAGGCGTACCCCAAGGCTCGGTTCTGGGGCCACTTCTATTCATAATTTATACCAATGATTTTTTTTGTCATATGTTGCCTCATTTAGGTATTGCTTTTGCTGATGATAGCTCTCTTATAAGCTCTGAAAACAGTTATGAATCGCTATTAAATTCGATGAAATCAGCTGAGAACCTCGCCCAAGAATGGTTTACCCACAACTTATTAAAATTAAACAAAGATAAGACAAAACATATTATTTTTTCGACAAACAATAAAGTAACAGTAGGTGACCATGCTAAACTTTTAGGATTAACTATTGACGATAGTTCATGCTGGGAACCACATATCGAAAATACCTGTTCCAAATTGAGTACTCACAATTTTCTTCTGAGAAAACTGAAATCGTTTGTTGATAAAAATACCCTTCTTTCTGCGTACTTTGCTCTTATCCAATCATATATCAGCTATGGATTGACCCTTTGGGGAAATTCCTCTCACTCTGAAAAATTGTTTAAAATTCAAAAGCAATCCATTAGAATAATCTGTGGTGCGGGTTATAGGGATTCTTGTCAGCCATTATTCTGCCAACTCAGTGTTATGCCTCTACAAACTCTGTTCATTTATCAGACTTTGCTCGAGATTCATGAAAATAAAGAAAAACTCCTGACTAACTCAAATTACCATGACTATAATACACGCAACGCGAATCTGATCAGGTCTCAAAGATTTAAATGTAATAGGTCTCTCAAAAACTCAATAAATGTTGATCTTTACAATATACTTCCTACCACACTAAAAAACAAAAACCAAGCTACGTTCAAGAACTCTATCAAAGTGATACTGCAGGAAAAGTGTTACTACACTATCGCTGAGTACATGGCTGACCCACCCGGGATGTGATTTGATCCAACTATCTTATCTTATACTATGTGTATGGTTTATCGTAATGTCTACATATGTGTACACGCAATATTTTATTTTTATTGTTATTGTATTTCAATTGTGAATTATTATTTTCTGTATTTATTCACTTGCTACCTGACTTGCTACAAATGTTTTTTAACATAACGTAGTTAAATAAAGATCTATCTATCTATCTATCTATCTATCAACACAGGATGCCATACTAGACTTAACAACAGAAATGTATAATGCACTAGACACCAATAAGGCAGGTCTCTGTGTGTTCATAGACCTGTACGAGGCTTTCGACACAGTCAGTCATCCACTCCTCCTGCAGTCACTTGAAAATATCGGTATGAGAGGAATCGCATTGAAAATATTCAGTAGCTACCTGGACGGTCGACATCAGTGTGTAAAAATTGGCGGTTTCAAGTGATTTAAAAAAAATGAATACAGTGTTCCACAAGGCACTATCTTAGGCCCAATGTTGTTTAATATATATCTAAATGACTTGTTTCTAATACCAACTTCTGGAAAAATCTTTACATATGCCGACGACACCGCTGTCTTTTACGAGCACAACTCTTGGGCTGCCCTGAAAACAAAGGTGGAACAAGATCTTCTGAGAATTAAAAACTGGTTTACACATAAACTCTTACCAATAAATTTCAATAAAACTTATTACCTACCTATCTACACAAATATAAGAAACTCCCCTCCGTCGGAAAACCTGAATATTGATAAGGCATTTGAAATTAAACCAGTCTCTCATATAAAATACCTAGGAATTTTTATAGACTCCAACTTGAAATGGGATATCCATATGAACTACCTAATCAAAAAAATGCAATTCCTGATATACCGCTTCAAAATACTAAAAGACATATTCGATGAAAAATCTTTAAGAACTTTATACTTTTCCCTCGTTCAATCACATATTACATATGGTATATTAGCATGGGGATCAACAAATAAGACAACAATGAATAAAGTATCAATAACCCAAAAACGTCTACTGAAAATAATATACAATAGAAAACGAACTTACCCTTCAGGTGAACTCCACCAACAAACGGAAATATTCGACCCAGCACAACTCTTTTTTCATCTCAGCAACATAAAGATCCACGAAACACAACATGAGCTACAAAAAATTAACCACAAATATAATACTAGAAATAAGGAAAATAAATACAAGATCCCTTTTATGAATAAAGCAATCGGCCAAAAAAGCCACAGACATATCAGCCAAAAACTTTATAACCAACTACCAGACAAACTAAAAAACAAGCAGAATACAAATTGATCCAAGAGAGATCTGAAAAAATATATCCTATCTAAGCCCCGCAGTGATATACATACTTTAGTATATTACTTTTAGATTTCATGTCACATTATGTTTTTATTGTTTTTTATTTTTAAACTTATATAACTTTCTGTAAATTATTATTGTTCTATATACATATGTCTTTAATAATCTTTTTATCAATCTTTTTATCAACATTACAAGTACCTAACTACGTTTATTTTTAATTTTTTTAATTATATATCACTCCTGCAGTGTAATGCATTTATATAGCACTCTTGCAGTGTAATGTACTTCACCTTCGAAATAAACGTCTTATTATTATTATTATTATTATTATTATTCTCTTTGTATCTTCGAAGTATATCCTGTAAATTAGGAATAATCAATAAATACGAAATACACACATGGTAAAAATCGGCAATTCAGTTCCCAATGGCAACAGTGCAATTTTAACATTGTCGAGTCCAGAAGAAGAATACCGTGTGACACAGGATATTGGGCCACCCCTGTAACTTCTGCATGCGTGAACGGATTTTTCTGGAATTTGGTACAGTTATATAAGCAACCATTTCGGATTTGATCACATTACAATCCAATAGCGGACTCAGGGTTTTTCTGGAAATGCCAGTAACTTTGTTTTTTCGAATGGAAAACCCTGTATATTTTCACATATTCAAGTTCAACAGGTCAAAACAAGTCCAAACCTCATGTCAAATGTAATTTTTTTCAAACAATTGAAATTAAAATTGTTTTTTTATTTTACCTCGTAGGTAAATGAGATTTGGTCGAAGCTATTCACAATGAGTGGCAAATAACAGAAAAACTTATTTTTTTCTGAAAAATTATTTTTTGTGTCACTTACTGGTTAATCAATTCAGTCACATCACATTTTGATCAAAAATTCATTTTTTTCAAATGAAACCCCTATGGGCCACCTACCTGTCTCTCTAGAAAATTCATTAAGGAAAAAAATTACATATCATTTTTGTATTTGGTGCAGTAACAAATTGTATAAATTCAAAAATCTACAACTAGTTCATGAGTTTTCTGGCAGTTCGAATAATTTTTCAACTTAGTAAGCTGTGGAAAACAACATTTCTCAATCTTGTCAACTAATTATGTAAGTTATACTTATAGGCACGATAATGGTGTTTTTTTTTTCTTCTAGCGTTCTCACGACTTACATTGCATTGGTATTCCAATTCCCGCGTCGAGGCAGTTGGATCAAAATCAACATAAGCAAAACATTCATTTCTGCCCCCTCACTTACGATCATCTTCTCCATTGTTGGGTGCTTTTGAGAATCTTCTCTCCACATTTTTGAAAAAAGGTTTTCTTCGTAGGTATCGTTCAGCGTATAACTGACAAGCGGCGACAATGTTTTCAAGACATTCTCCGTGAATTAATAACATATCAACCTGTTCACTTCTTGTGAACCTATCATTTTGATTTCACATTTCTACTAAACTAATTCCCGGGAGTCAACTAATTTTCGAGAGTTGAGATGAAAGATGACAGCGAAACACAATTAGTTGACAAGATTCAGAAATGTTGTTTTCCACAGCTTACTAAGTTGAAAAATTATTCGAACTGCAAGGAGACTCATGAACTAGTTGTAGATTTTTGAATGTATACAATTTGTTACTGCACCGAAATACAAAAATTAGATGTCATTTTTTTCATTAATGAATGTTCTAGAGAGACAGGTAGGTGGCCCATATGGGTTTCATTTGAAAAAAAAATCATTTCTGATCAAAATGTGATGTGACTGAATTGATTCATCAATAAATGACACAAAAAATAATTTTTCAGAAAAAATCATATTTCTCTGTTATGTGCGACTCATTGTGAATAGCTTCGACCAAATCTCATTTATCCACGAGTTGAAATAAAAAAAATAATAATTTCAATGGTTTTGAGAAAATGACATTTGACATAAGGTTTGGACTTGTTTTGACCTGTTGAACTTGAATATGTAAAAATATACAGGGTGTTCCATTCGAAAAAACAAAGTTGCTGGCATCTGCAGAAGAACCAGAAGTCTGCCATATTGAATTGTAATGTGATCAAATCCGAAATGGTTGCTTATATAACTGTACCGAATTTAAGAAAAATCCGTTCACGAATGCAGAAATTACAGGGGTGGCCCGATATCCTGTGTCACCCGGTATAATCTCCTACCTTTTTTCAGTTAAATGAATGAATATGCTTTTGCTTGACATTCCGTTTAGTCTTTTCCACTCAGTCTTAGTTGGTTGATTATTCAAAAATCCACTTTCATATGTTGGGATATTTTTCAAGTTGACATAAAATAAAAGAGATGACACATAATTACTAAGACATCATTGGCAGATGATACGGTTCTTTGTGTAGAGGAAAATATTTGGAATGAAGTTAAAAATATTCAACGAACCACTTCACCATTCATTTCAGAAAATGAATGGTGAAGTGGTTCGACAGAGATCCACTCCCTTTCAACTTAGAATGAACTGAATACATAATTTTTGCAAATTATAGAACAGGGCTAACAAAAAATTATAGTTTGAAAAACTAAAAAATGGCAATAAGGACTAAAAAGTTGAAAATAATAAGAATAAAGTCATTGACCTAAAAATTTTCTTCAATGTAGAAAAAACGTGAGGTGCTTGATATAGTTATCTTAATATCATTATAAAAAGTAAGTGAGCACCCCACGCTTTTTTTACAAAAAAGAATCAATCAATGAATTTATTCTTATTATTTTCAACTTTCAGTCCTTATTGCCATATATGCGTGTATTTTTAATTTATTCAAATTATAATTTCATTTTAACTTCAAAGTCCATATTACTACAGAAGACTAACAAGGACTACGAGAAAAAAACTATTTGATTGATTCATCCACATGAGATAGAAGTTATTAATAACTGAATTTTGGCGAATATGTAGAAAACCAGTGCATTCGCCATATCTTAGAATCGTAAATTATGCTGAGAACGGCCTCAGTGCATTCACCATATTTTACTAGTAGCCACTGAAGAGTTCCACTATTCACCTCCTGGCTCCATCATCAGATCAGCTCCAATATACCAAATTATAGTTTTGTCATCCAAACTACATATACATACCAAGTTTCATTTCGATACAACAATAGGTAGCTTTAAAATCCATTGAGACGATGGACGTCCGAAACGAGAGTAATCTAATAAAAGCGTGTTAAAAATATCAACTGATTTCGGTATGCTTCCTTTGAGAAAAAAATATATGCCCTGAGAGCACTGATAATACTGATTTCTTATGCATAACACTATCAAATATTGACAAATAAAAATATATTGCTATGTGTATGTTTGAACAAATTACAAAAATAACAGACCAACAGAATTCTACGAAATATCTTGTCTAATCGCTAGACTCTTGTCGAGTAGGGAGTGGGCTTATCAGAACAATAAAAATTATAAAATATGACTAACTAAAAAAAATACAAAATATACGTCATTTTTCTTGAAATTTATTCGAATAATTCAAATGTGACAATTATTAGTTATAAAATAGCACTCTCTCCAATATCAAAAAATAACTAATTAGATGTATTTCCCATCAATATCAAATATCTTCGAGGAGATATGAGAATCCAGTAAACTATAAATAAGTCCATAATAATATTCAATATTCAAAAAGCCGTGAAGTGGAAAATCAAATGATTTTCCACATTTCGGGAAGCGCGAAACAGCGAAGTTTTGGTGGGTAATACATATTTTTTTATATATTTTTTTTCAAGCTTATTGAGGACTGCTCGTAAAATTTGTATCAATACCATTTCCGAAAGTTTCATTGAAATAATTAAATTAGCACTGAAGTTGTTTCGATTTTTATTTCTTGGAAGTAAACCAGGATATAGATCAAAGAAAATGGGCAAACATATTACAATTGCCAAATGACCAGGAGAGTCTTATAAAAAATACCCAAAATTGTTTTATGTTATTGAATAGTCCCACATTATATTGCTACCAACAATTAAATTGCTTTTGTCAAACTAGTTCTGAAAAAATATCTGCTTTTCTTGATATATTTGTGCTAAGTACCCCGAACATGACTATTACTACATAACACAGTACTTTGATAGATTCAAGTTGGGTTATTTCAGAGGGACCTATCGCTTGATTCTTGCATTCGGAAAAGGTGGAATATTTTTAACTCAAAAAAATTTCAATAATGTCTTTTTGGATGTAGTTTGGCTGAGTTCCGCCTGCGGTACTCTCCGTTGTAGGTCACTTAAGTTTTTCTAACCCACTAGCCGTCCCTCTTTGACAAACTTCTAATGAATGAGATAAGTTTGTGACAAGTCGAATTTATGCTTTCGATGGAATATAATCTCAGTATCCACGAAGTTGATGAATAGCAATGATCTACCGTTTAGAATCCTCAGAGAGGTCAATGCAATATTCAATTCTTATGGAACAAATTAGACATTCTCTTGTTACCGTTCATATTTATTGAGTCTTCCATTAACCGGTAATGAATGGCATGGGACGTTAATTCCGAAAAGTTGATCACGAATTGTTAATTCGTTTTCACGAGACTTTACCGCTGGGGAAAGTAAATTTTGCAGAAACGTTTCACAAGATACTCCAGAGGTATTGGGAAAACTTCATGACCAAAGATGATAAACTACGTGTATCCATCTTTACATTAGTTCAGTAAGAGACCAATTTACGAACATTGGCCCCAGAATATTTTGTGATTGAAATGGAGGATGATGAATATCCAAACCATCAATTGAAAAATGTGGTATTAATTATACGATATGGGATTCAGGAAGTCAGGGAAATATCACCAGCGGTTCTTAGTGGAAATACATTCCTACGAAAAACTTGTACTCTGTTCATAAACTGAGAAAAATATGTTTGATTGTCAGAATATGAATATATGATCACGTTTGAGATTACTAGAATACAATTTTGTAACAAATATAGAATTATTTCATTGTGAATGTCCCGAAAACTATAAGATTTCAAATTATCGCTATAGTTTTCCTTAGAATTTTCAGTTTAAGTAGTTTCAGGACTAAGGAAAGCGTGTTCCTGAGGCACATTATCAGCAATATATTTGGTAATAGCAATCACAAAATTCTGAAAAAAAAGTTTTCGATAATAAGATATGCAAAGCAAGCTTAACAAAAAATTAAAAAAGGTTATGCAACGCATAGAAAAAAAAAAAAAGAATACGAAATAGAATTCTATTTTTCCGCAGTATGTAGGTTTGTTTTAATGAAGAAGAGTTTCGCATTGAATTCTGAGAGATTTCGGATATTATGTGAATGAAATATTCCATATATTCCAGTTAGTGAAATATTCCATACGTAATCTGAATATCTGAAAAATCTGAATATATATCATGGATGATTACATACAAAGTTTTTATGTTACAAGGGTTAACACAAGGGTGGTTGAATCTATGCAAGAATGTGATGAGTACATTAGACGAGAAAACTTTATTCTGAATATCTTTCACAATAATATTAGTAGAGTTTTTTTTTCTTTTCATTAATTATTGCAAAAAAACTTTGACGAAATGCAAGTTATGTTGGAGACATTTGAAACTAAGTTTGATATCATTATATTGACTGATTCCTGAAAAATACAAAACCTGTAGATGTTCAATATCCCTGGTTTCAAAACTATTTATTTGGGGGGGTTGGGGGGGTGACTTTAACAGGGCAGATGGGGTAGTTGTTCATTAACTCGAACCTACCTGAATACACATCGATTGACATTCCATATAATGAAAACAGACTAATAATCTCATCAAGTTCATCCGTCAGCTTTTTAGGAATCCATCTCGATCCTTACCTGGAATTAAAGACTAGAAAATCCCATAAAAAAAATTAAGGTACTACCTAAGCAAATTCAAATATATGAAAACATTTTTTGAAATAAAGCATTTGAAAGTTATGTTCTTTACTTTGATACATACTCACTTAATGTATGAAATAATAACTTGGGGTGGTGTAACAAACTTTCATCTAAAACATTTGGTAACCATGCAAAAATGGATTTCGAAAATAAAACTGGGAAAAAATTATAGGTACCCCAGCGATGAATTGTACAGAGAGGCGAAAGTTCTCGATATTGAACAGATCTCTGTACTAGCTCAAGCGTTGTATGAGCGAAAAAAATCCGTAATGATATATTATAGATATCAAACCAGATATAGAAACCAGTATATTATCGTACCTCGAATGCTGAAAACAATAGGAGAAAGAAGCCACCTATACAGTGCTCGTCTAAAGTCCGCCCCCCCCCTACTAATTTTTGAACCACCCGGTATATCGCAACGAAATTTGGAGGACTCGAATAGGAGATGAAAACCTACTTTTTCATGAAAAAATCACAGCTAAAAGTTCCAAAATGGCGGCTCAGCGCCATCTTCAATTTTTTTTAATATAACACTCCGTATATAATTCTATTTTCTAAATCTGCTCATAATTCTCAACAGTTTTCTCCAATACACATTACTCATAAATTCAATTGTTTTCGAAATATTAACGTTCGAAAAGTGACATTCCGGTTTAAAATAAAGTATGGATTTTGGTCACCTCCGGTAAAACATTTTGCTAACTAAACGTTGTTATTAATTTGCAGTTAAATCTCTTAATGAATTCGACTAATAAGAGGCGTGAAGAGAATTTATTAAGGATAAAAAGTACCGCTCACCGGAAAATCTCGAAGCCTACGAATGTGTTCTGTAAATTCTCAATCTAAACAAATTAGTTAGCTAAAAAATTATAATTCATTTTTGAATAACACATTTATTTAACCCCAACAATTATTTCATCAAGTGTTCAATGTGGCCTCCTCCTAAATCTTGATATTAAAGTGCCCTATTATAAATAGCTTCTCTCACGTTGATGAAAGTCTGTTCATCTATTTCTTCACATGTATCTATTATTCTGCGTTACAACTCTTTTATTGTTTGGCATTCAGTGGCGTAGATTCTTTACTTCAGATACCCCCAAAGTAAAAAATCTAGAGGTGTAAGATCCGGCGTTCTTGGTGGCCATTCTTTACTTTCTATCCATCGCCCAGGAAAGTTTGTATCGAGGAACTCTCTACCCATGCGATCGAAATGGGGAGGTGTCCCATCCTGCTGAAATATGATTTCACTATTTTCAAACTCTTCCTGATTGTTTAATACAATTTGTCTTATTCGGGGTTCAATTTCAGTTTCTGAAAGATTCCTGTAAAGAACTCCTGTAAGATTCCCTCTGATGAAAATCGGTCCAACAACGCGATTGCCCAACCCCGCCCAAACATTCACCTTTTTAGGAAACTGGGTATGTCCCTCTCTAAAAATAATGCGGATTAGTATCGCTCTAGTATCGTACATTCTGTTTGTTGACTTTTCCATTAAGAAAAAACGTGCATTCATCTGCGAAGTCCCGTTCTCCTTCAATTGTTCTTGTTAACCACTCAAAAAATTCAACCCTCCGGTCTGGATCATCCTCCGTGAGAGCATACAGGATTTCAATTTCATATGGATGAAACTTTTTTTTTTTAGGACTCTTTGGACACTTTTTGAACTCACTTCACAGGATACGGCAACTGCAGACGTCGACTGAGTCGGATTGATTACAATTTCAGCAACAATTTCTGAATTCTTTTCCTCTGAAAGATGCGGTCTTTCTGACCAGTTGCTTGGAGCTTATTTAAAAGTTTGCGCAAATATGATTCTCGGGAAATCTATCATTAAACATACCGACTGCTAGATGATGATTTCTTCCAGCTTCTCCAAATATCAAAACTGCTTCAAATTTATCGTCTGAACTACGAGCCATGATCACACTTTTCATGAAAGGATGTAGGCGCTCAACGGACTAATTGACAGTTAGCAGTTCAGTTTGACAGTAAACAAGATGTTACCGCGGCAACGATTTTTTCCAATGCAAACTTGATTGAAAGCAACATTAGTGTTTTTGGTTGGGTTTCAAATGACCAAAATGTCACTTCTCAAACGTTAATATTTCGAAAACAATTGAATTCAGGAGGAAGTGTATTGGAGAAAACTGTTGAGAATTATGAGCAGATTTCGAAAATGGAATAATATACGGGGTGTTCTATTTCCAAAAATTATTGAAGATGGCGCTCAGCCGCCATTTTGAAACTTTTAGCTGTGATTTATTCATGAAAAAGTAGGTTTTTATCTCCTATGTAGCCCTCCAAATTTCGTTGCGATATACCAGGTGGTTCAAAAATTAGTTGGGGGGAAACGGACTTTAGAGGAGCACTGTATGTTGCTCCAAAAATATTTAGTGTTATTTCAAATTCTCTAAAGCAACTCAACTCTTTCACTGTTCGAATACAATCTCAAAACATTTATACTGAACAAATCCCGCCAAGAAATACTAAAAACTCAATATTTAAACTTAATATTTCGAAAACAAATGAATTTAGGAGAAAGTGTATTGGAGAAAACTGTTGAGAATTATGAGCAGATTTCTATTTCCAAAAATTATTGAAGATGGCGCTCAGCCGCCATTTTGGGACTTTAAGCTGTGATTTATTCATGAAAAAGTAGGTTTTTATCTCCTATGTATCCCTCAAAATTTCGTTGCGATATACCAGGTGGTTCAAAAATTAGTTGGGGGAGAACGGACTTCAGAGGAGCACTGTATGTTGCCCCAAAAATATTTAGTGTTATTTCAAATTCTCTAAAGCAACTCAACTCTTCCGCTGTTCAAATACAATCTCAAAACATTTATACTAAACAAATTTTCCAAAAAATACTAAAAACTTAAAGATCTGAAAAACAATTGAACAGTATCACTAATATTTTCCCACACCTTGATAATCGTCAACTGTATATGTTTTGACTGATGTACGCATGTTCATAAATATAATGCGTATGAATGAACATTCAATCACATTTGACCACTCTGGAGGAGATATCATATATATTCATATATATATATATATATATATATATATATATATATATATATATATATATATATATTAGGTTTGTATAGAAAAACTTAGCGGATATGAGATCACCGAGATTATTGTTGTAGAGTATTTCATGTATAGTTACCCACGCACAGGATATCCTTTGTAGGTCACCCAATTTATTTGCAATGAATTCCTTTGTTTTTATGCATGTGCATATATATGTGCAGGTATATAGGTATATATAATTATATATATATATATATATATATACTAGCTGACCCGACAGACGTTGTCCTGTCCAAATTTCTATGTGCCCAAAAATGTTTTTTCCGAAAACTCTCGTCCGCGTAGAATTTCTTTTTTTCTAAGTTTTCCTTTATGTTGTTCCATCTAGACTTTGCTTTTGACTCCTTCCGCTTCCTGTTGTCCCGTTATCCCGTTTTCCTGTTATCCCGTTTTTTCTTTATCCCGTTATCCCGTTTACCCGTTTATCCTCTCATCTCGTTATCCCCAAGACAATTAAGTTGATAGTATTCGAAAATACATCAACCTGTGACAACAAATTACAAAGCTTGATCGTTTTTTGTTAAATATAATAATAAGTGTGTACCTAGGTATCAACAAATTTTGATCCGTACCAAAAGTAATTGCCCAACATGACTTTGGTCCCCTGGCAGGGGACATTTAACAGTGTTCTTGAGAAAATACAGGGATGTTTTCCTGTAATATTTCGAGATAAGGTCTTAAGAACTCTTTTTCCCTGAATAAGTTATGAGATGCACGGTACGGATTAGAATTTAGAAGGCATTTTTTCAATACTTCGTCAACCATAAAACAAAGATACTGTATTTTTAATGCCTATTATTTTCCGTTTTATTATGGTAATAATTTGGTACCTCCGATCTATTCCATTCCTCAGTCAGTATCGGCGACACCAAAAACTAATGTATTTGAAAAAAATTGTTTTAGTGCAAGCAATCTGAATTAGCACAAATTTTCACATATATTGTTTTTTCTTTTCAAAAATGGATGTTTTGGTGTCCTAAATCATTTCAATACAATCGCGAATAGCGAGTTCCACCAAAAACAACAGACCTACTTTTCTTGCAAAAAATTAGTTGAGCATTCGGAATTTCCCAAAAATTTTATGAAAAATTCCGGTTATCTATAAAAAGTTTTTGAATTATATTTCTGGGGATGCCCGTTTAAATAATATCGATGACATCGGAAATACCAAATTTTTATTTCCAGTCATTATTGTTCCTAGCAATATTAGAAAGAAGTGCATTTTCAATTCGACTCCATAACTCTACATCTCACAAATAAAGCATATTTAGTTATTTGTTTGAAAGAAGGAATTATGATTTTGGATCTCTGGATCGAAGTTATTCCAATATTCATTTCTGTAATAATATGGTATACGTACATGGAAAAGGTTTCCATTGAGAGTTATGAAATGATATAATACCAGAAATATTTTTCGAAAACAATTATTTTTCAGAACAACTATTTTGGCCATTACTTCCGGAACAGTCTATTCACATAGTCAACCAAATATTCGCTATCATTCCATGTTCCTCCGGAGTAATTCCCCAAGAATGTTTCGCACATAGGTTCATTCTCATGCATGTTGCAATATTCTATTTGAATACAATTATAGGAGAGATAACTGTTTGGGTTCGAAAGTGACTCTAATACGTGTAAATGCGTAACGGAGTTCATTGTTAACACTCCAGAGATAATACAAATGAGTGACTTCTGCAATAAGTTAGAATAACTGCTATGTAAGGCTGGTATGAAAACACCACCGAATGCGGTTCGCATAAAGATGCTGTTGGTGTTGGAATGTTTTATTCAGTTTTCCGTTAATGGTTCAGTGAAAAAATCAGCTGTTATTCAACTTAAAGCATATGGGGTTCAACGAACGTGTCATATTCATTCATTATCATTATAATCCAATCAATAGAGATATTGACCTAACAAAAATTTCTAAACAGCTGAAATTTTGGGTTCATGAATTTGAAAGAATGAAGTATTCATTAAGCAATTCTTCACCGTGCCACGGCGCTAAATATAAAAAAATCCAAAAACTCTATGAAATTTCATATTTTGAGCTACAACTCCAGGAGTATTAGAAACATAAAAGATGTTTCGCATAATAGTTGTAGCTCGTTATTTTTTCAACAAAAATGTTTATATAAATTCCTCGATAACTCATGTCTTTAGGGAGAAAAACGCGATTTTCCACTTGTAGTCTAACGCCCGGTTGAAATTGCGTGGGAATGAAAAATGGCCCCAATTTTCATATAACTGGATTACTCAGTCATATTCCTCGCTACTCAGTGCTGCTTAAAAAAAGCCAAAGCACATGAAATGTAGAAAAAACTCCCATCTTTCATATAAGATGAGTTCTGAAGTTCATACAAAATCCAATCATAATACAAAGTGTGTTCAAAGATTTCCGATTAAATTTATGGGAGTGATTACACATTTTGTTCAATAAATTCGTAAGGAATCATTGCCACATTGATTCCTTGGGGATTTATGCTATTCGAGGTGGATATATTAGCCATGTTCAACCGGACTACTCTCAGTTTTCTTGGAAGAAAGTATTTTGATGTGATTCGGGGGTATTTTTCTTGATAAAGGGTGACCTTAAATTTTGTTGTACATTTGATGATTTAATCAATAAAGCCACTTATAATAATATATAATAATCTTTATTAGCATCAGCTCTTAATTAAAAATTGTATAAATGAAATAGTATAACTAAAATAGCATAAATAAGGTACAGAACACATATAAAATACAATGCACGAACAAGTTAAATAAGCAGTATAAAATCGAAAGAATACAAGAAGATATATTATAATGATGGGTTATAAACCTTTTATATATTTTACACACTGGCGTTTGAATTCTCCAAATGACGAGTATTCTTTCAATTCTCTTGGTAATGGGTTGTAAAGCTGTAAGCCTTTGATGAACACTGTGTTTGTAGCAGCATTAGCAATATTAATATGAAATTATAATGATGGTTTTTGAGTACAATAAATTCAAGGATTCCAACATGTAAGCTATTGATGTTCGTTTTCTACATAATAGAATGGCTCTCATAGCACGATTTTGTACTTTTTGTAATGTATCAATTTGTTCATTATTCATTAGGTATATGAATGTTCCACAGAAATCAAGATGAGGAGATATTATGGTTTTATATATAGTTAACTTAGTAAAAGAAGATACCTTATTATTCAATCTATATGGGAAATTATTTTTTTTTGCCATTTTCTTCTTAATATACTCACAATGTGATTCAAGATTCAGTTCATTATCTATCATGGAGCCCAGGTACTTGAAATGTTTAGCTTCTTCAATAACATTATTATCAATCAATAAATGGTGGCTGGATGTAACATTTTTCAATTTGTTCAAGTTATATTCATTTGATATTACCATGTATTTGGTTTTATTTTTGTTCAATTTCAAACCATTGTCATTGAGTCATATGGACAAATTTCTCAAATCTTGATTTATTAATGATATAGTACTCTGAACATCCTCTACATCTCCTTCACAACAGATCATAGTATCATCAGCAAACAATTTTATTTTGCAATTTTGAACATGGTGTACTATGTCATTGATGAACAAAATGAATAATATTGGTCCTAGAGCACTTCCTTGGGGGACTCCATAATGTATGTCGTTGCTGACGGGTGTGAAAACAGCCACGGTTTTCTCATCCACGGTTTTCGATCTGGCAACACTGCCTTTTGTAAGCACTCGCTTGATTAGAAAGAACCGTTTTGTGTTCCCGATCAGTTCGCTAAACTCTTCAGCATCTTATTCTCAAACTGGGAAGCTATTATCATTAAGGGAGGAAACAAATGATCGCGCATTAGGAAAATGGTAATCATATGTGATATATCAAGTGAGAAATTCTATTTCCAAATTAAGCGATAATTCGTATTTTGGGTGGGTTGGTGGATGTGTTTATTTTAAAATCGTTCGAAGGGAGGGCTGTAGAAAAAAAATTAGGAAGTGACCCGCAAAAGTCATTGTCGGACCGTCAGAGGGGGTACAGAATTTTTTTTTTAAATTCAAATATTCACTGAAACTTTATAAGGCGATGGCACGCATACTGAATATGTACAAAATGATCTTATACATATCAACTTTATTTCCACACCCGCAAAAGTCATTGTCGGGCCGTCAGAGGGGGTACAGAATTTTTTAAAATTCAAATATTCACTGAAACTTTATAAGGCAATGGCACGCATACTGAATAGGTACAAAATGATCTTATACATATTACCTTCATTTCAACCCGCAAAGTCATTGTCGGCCGTCAGAGGGTACAGAATTTTTAAAAATTCAAATATTCACTGAAACTTTATAGGCGATGGCACGCATACTGAATAGGTTCAAAATGATCTTATACATATTAACTTTATTTCCAACCGGCAAAGTCATTGTCGGCCGTCAGAGGGTGCAGATTTTTTAATTCAAATATTCACTGAAACTTTATAGGCGATGGCACGCATACTGAATAGGTACAAAATGATCTTATACATATTAACTTTATTTCCACAGCCGCAAAAGTCATTGTCGGGCCGTCAGAGGGGGTACAGAATTTTTTGAAAAATTCAAATATTCACTGAAACTTTATAAGGCGATGGCACGCATACTGAATAGGAACAAAATGACTTTTGCGGGTGTGGAAATAAAGTTAATATGTATAAGATCATTTTGTACCTATTCAGTATGCGTGCCATCGCCTTATAAAGTTTCAGTGAATATTTGAATTTTTAAAAAAATCCTGTACCCCCTCTGACGGCCCGACAATGACTTTTGCGGGTGTGGAAATGAAGGTAATATGTATAAGATCATTTTGTACCTATTCAGTATGCGTGCCATCGCCTTATAAAGTTTCAGTGAATATTTGAATTTTTAAAAATTTGTACCCTCTGACGGCCCGACAATGACTTTTGCGGGTAAGGAAATAAAGTTAATATGTATAAGATCATTTTGTACCTATTCAGTATGCGTGCCATCGCCTTATAAAGTTTCAGTGAATATTTGAATTAAAAAAAATCTGTACCCCCTCTGACGGCCCGACAATGACTTTTGCGGGGTGGAAATAAAGTTAATATGTATAAGATCATTTTGTACTATTCAGTATGCGTGCCATCGCCTTATAAAGTTTCAGTGAATATTTGAATTTAAAAAACCCTCTGACGGCCCGACAATGACTTTTGCGGGTGTGGAAATAAAGTTAATATGTATAAGATCATTTTGTACATATTCAGTATGCGTGCCATCGCCTTATAAAGTTTCAGTGAATATTTGAATTTTTTAAAAAATTCTGTACCCCCTCTGACGGCCCGACAATGACTTTTTCGGGTGTGGAAATGAAGGTAATATGTATAAGATCATTTTGTACCTATTCAGTATGCGTGCCATTGCCTTATAAAGTTTCAGTGAATATTTGAATTTTAAAAAAAATTCTGTACCCCCTCTGACGGCCCGACAATGACTTTTGCGGGTCACTTCCTAATTTTTTTTCTACAGCCCTCCCTTCGAACGATTTTAAAATAAACACATCCACCAACCCACCCAAAATACGAATTATCGCTTAATTTGGAAATAGAATTTCTCACTTGATATATCACATATGATTACCATTTTCCTAATGCGCGATCATTTGTTTCCTCCCTTAATGATAATAGCTTCCCAGTTTGAGAATAAGATGCTGAAGAGTTTAGCGAACTGATCGGGAACACAAAACGGTTCTTTCTAATCAAGCGAGTGCTTACAAAAGGCAGTGTTGCCAGATCGAAAACCGTGGATGAGAAAACCGTGGCTGTTTTCACACCCGTTCGTTGCTGCCAGAAGATGTATTAATATATTTAACTATTTGAGACCTACCAGAAAGATAGCTTTCAAACCAGTTCAGCGCATTTTTCTTAATGCCAAATTTCTCAAGTTTTCTCAGAAGAACTTATAGAAAAATAATCGGCTGGTTTATAAGTACATTGAAATATGGCCTCTCGAATGGCTTTCGAATTTTTAAATAAAAGGCACGTGAACTCAGGTATAAAATCAGTGAGTGGTGGCTGGCAGTCTTACGGTGCTGTTCCGAAACACGCGCATTCCTCCTGTTCTAAAAACATGGCACTATTTTTTCTTTTCACGTGGTCGACTGCTCGTAATTAGCGTTATTATATGTGTTACAAATGTAACATTGATGTTGCAATCGGCACGTCATATTACGGTGTAACTACATCTGATGAAATATGCCTGATATGTTACATTTTCTAACGGGCAAAAAAGACATCTCTGAAGATAGATACTTCCGGTAATAATATCTGTTGTTCAGTAATTCGACACGGTTTTTTGTTTCTATTCCCTATAGGGTATTCAAATTTAACTTGGCCAACATTATAAAATGTACACAAGTATGATTCTATTCCAACAGTTAGAGGGAGTAAGACCCATGATCATTGTTCAATGATCGTTCGTCTCTCTCTTTAGGTTGTGAAGATCATGAAAACGGGTATTGTCCCAAAACTACAACCAGAGGAAGCGTCTTGAGAAACGTTTGCTCTATGATGAGTAATACAGAATTTTGTCATTTGAATTGTCTGTTTTCCATCTCTTTTCCCAACTTTTCTCTACCTCTCCTCGTTCTACAGTATGGACACTGAAAATTGAATGTTGCAAGATAACGATGAGTTACTGAGGATTTTCCTGAAATGTTTGGCCACATTTGCCAAATCTTCTCCCTGTTCATTTTTATGTGATTCGACCCTCTAAGTTCGAAAACACCATCATCGTTTCGATTACATTCGATACTGACGAGAAACGAAAACGTTTTAGGTCCATTTCAGCCCGATTTTCGAATCATGCTTGGATTAAATATCGAAGAAAAGAGTATTTTCTAGGTAACCAAGGCGAAATACCTTGGAATACATACTTGTATTGTATTATGTCCATAACTTCGGAATATGATATATATATATATATATATATATATATATATATATATATATATATATATATATATATAAAATTATTATATTGTAGTTATTCATTCATTATTTCGTGTTCATGTTTCACAATCGTGGAACAATGTCGAAACGTCGTATCGAATAAAAAATACATAGACTGACTGAGGCCCTCATTCCGAAAAAACAAAGAAAATAAAGATTTATGGTCTAGCAATTAGGAAGATATATTTATATATATATATATATATATCCTTTTCCGTCCGTGGCATAGGGAAGAATTGCTTAGTGTTTACTTCATATATTTAACTACCTTAATCCAGAATTTCAGCTGTTTTTAAATTTTTGTTAGATTTTGGGGGAATTCTGTTTCTATTTATTGGATTATTCTATTTTCAAATGAGATCCTAGATAATTGGGATGAGATTAAATTCTAAGCATTTTCTCAGGCAATTTCAATTGAATAAAAATTGTTATTATATTGTAAAACATTTTAATATTCGAATCAAATTTGTGACTATCAAGGAAAAAATACTGAACATGTTAGTTTTGTTAAGAGTGCCGACTGTTGTGCATTGTTAAAAGTATTCATCAGTTTTTTTTGAAGATATTGTCGGAAAAACTATTTAACTCCTGAAACGGATAGGCAGTTCAACATGTAAGATACAGTAGAAATGCTAGCAGCCGGAGATACTCCAAACACCATATTTTTACTCCTCGAAAACTCATAGTATGGACTGCAGATAATATTTCTTCAGTTATTTCGTATTCCAACAACTGACGAGTATATGAAAAGGGCATTATCTAAAGAATAGCTCCAGTGACCATCTGTGTTTCAAAAAGTGTATATTCACAAAAAACATCTAGTGGTAAAGTATTCTTTCATTCTGGGTATAAAAAAATATTTCTTGTGTAATCGAAGGAAAAAATACTGATTATCTGAGTATCGTTGGGATTTCTCAGATTGCTTAGATATTGTTGCTGTGTATTGAGAAAAATATATACCAACTTATTGAAGATATTGTTGGAAAATATTTTGCTTCTCAGAATTTGTGTCTAAATGAAAAATCATTTTATGCTCATATATATTTCTAAGTTTTATTTTACATGGACTATATAAAAAGAGCGATATGATTGAAGAATAGCTTCAATGAATCAGTAACCATTGATAGCACACAAGAATGTTACACATTTGTTCCCATTGCTCCAGGCACATCAATATATAATAGACCAAGTAGAGCTAGGAGTAATCTCTGGAAACTCTGCATTGGAATTACATATATAACTAATGTTTACGACAATAACTGGTGACCGAGTGATAAAAAAAAACGAAGATACTGATGAGGTTAAAGTAATATTTCTTCATTCTTTTGGCTCGATACCGTCTCTTAAATATACCAAGAAACCAGATATAATAAGGATTTCATTACTGCAAACATACACAATTGGCATCTCCGTATCATCGACTGTAGTACGCTTTGGAATATTCCTGGTGTATCTTGTATGCTGCTAAAATTCTTGCCGTTAAATCTTCCACAGATTCTACAGAGGTTTCATACACTAGGGATTTGAGGTATCCCCACAAAAAAAGTCTAGTGAAGTTAAATCCGGAGAACGTGCAGGCCAATGTATGGGACCACGTCTACCTATCCACCGATCATGTAATGCTTGATCAAGAAATTGACGATCGATTCGTTGGAAATGGGCCGGTGCTCCGTCATATTGACATTCTTCGACGAACCAATAGAGGTACGTTACTTGAAGACGTACTTAGGAAAGTCGTTTGCTCCTTCGTACATCCACAAAAACCATTTACAAAAAAATCTACGAGGGCCTCAATCACAAGCATCCAGGGCCATCATCTTCTGTAGGCGTAATAGATACAATAGTTGTTCACGTGCTTCTCGACTTTCTGTTGATTGTGACACTCATAACCTATACGAAAAAGCCCGAGTGCTGGTAGAATGATCTGCTGCTGATCATTCAAGAATTTGTTCTTCCGTAACATTATCTCTTCTTGTTCTATCCGCACCACAATGCTGTTTATTGAATATAAAGGACCCCGTTTCCTTCAATCGTCGATGCACAGCTATGAAAGTAGTGAAATGGGGATGATGTCTGTTTGAGTATCTATGTTGATATAATTCAGCAAAGGCTCTGGCATTTCCCCCTGTTTCACCATAAACGAAATGCCTATCTGTATATTCTTCAAATGAATAATCAATTTTGAAACGATGTTCACTGACTGGAATGATGACAGATGACTTGACAATAATACCAACTATATATATATATATATATATATATATATATTGTTATGTTATGAAAAACCAGTTATATATTATAAAAAGAAAAATTCCAAAAAATAATTAATAAATAGCTATTAGTTTCAAGAGATTGTTTTTACATAATTTTTGAAATTCGATTTCCTTTATAAGCCTCTGTATGATATGAGTAGATAAAAATACCAAACTAAAAGGATCAATTTAAATAATAAAAAATTCTTGATGACAATAGCCAATCAGGGAACAGATGGTCAAATGTGATATTTGAAATTGTAAGGGAATAAGAACGAGAGAGTGTCAGAGGCAATTATTATTGAAATTTGTACATAGTTAATAAGAATGGAAAAATAGTTTTATGTATAAGTTATGACAAATAAACCCAAACAGTGAAAATGTGACAATTTAGTGCGCGAATTCAAAAATTCGAATCAGAGGGAAGGAACAAAAAATGGTATCCAGGTGACAACAAACAAAGCCACAAAGGAGATCGAAAATAAATTTAAAACGAATGCCACGTTATATTTTGGGAAAAAGAAAGATTGAATAATTTTCAACATTATAAGCGGAAAACCAACATTACCTTATTTGTACACCGTATACAAGTATCCAAAGCTGATTGCTGAATTTGTTGGTTCCTTCTATTTGGTATTGGAGTTCCTGATAGCATTGGAATGGAAGGGAATCCAAATCCTGGCGTGTATTGAACAGCGACAGTTCCAGACAGGTATAAACCTTCCATAGTGCACATTCCGAACTGAACAATTTCACTGACAACGCATATTCCATCGGAAGAACTTTATTCCAATTGATTCCGAACTATCAAAGAAATTTTCACTTTCAAGGTAAAAGTGAGGTTGTGTATATTTTACCAATGAACTTTTCTCATGATTATCCATGAATATTTGTAGATTCACCTTAGAGTAAGTTATCTTTCGTAGGCCAGGTAAAATTAAGTTTTCCTGAATAAAGGAAATAATTGCTTTTTGATACTTTGTCGTTTGTTTTCTACAATGATCAACAATCATACTTATGACCATTGAATAAATTGAAATTTGACATATCCAGCAGTGGCTAGTGGCTCAATTGCCTGAACCGGCTATCTGGCACAAGAGGCGTACCAACTGTTGCTTAGCTGTGGTAAGGAAGTGATAACAATTGGCAGCAACGTGACGAGAGAACAGTGACGTTAGCTAGCAATTATTATTACATTATTACATGTGAAAAAATATTATAGAGGGTGAACATACTCATCTGTATCATAACAATTTGGCTCACAAAGAAGAGCGAAAAATTGTTATCTTCATTATATAAAAACAATTTATATTTACAATTTATCATTACATAACAAATGGCGCCCAACGCGGTGCAAAAATATAATAATAATAATAATAACAAAATTCAATTATAAAATTCATTTAATGCAAATTTGTTATATCATCAACAATACATAACAATATATATATATATATATATATATATATATATATATATATATATATATATATATATATATATATATATATATATATATATAATATTTATATATATATATATATATATATATATATATATATATTATATTTATATATGATTACACTTATACTCAGTAAGAGCTGCTTTTGTAGTCTCCCTAGTATCCCAGACTTCTAGCTCTATAAAACACGAAAAAAAAGTAGCACCTGATCGCAACTCGAGTTCTTTTTTCTTTAGTGTTTTTATGCTGAAAAGGCATGAAGTGCAATTCATCATTTTATCCACAGCTGGTATGTTATAGATAATTCTCCTAAATTGAGGGCTTGTTTGATGTTTTTGGTAGTTGCAATAACAAATGATTATTATGTTAGTTGAGATTGTCTATCAACTCCATTTCTTATTTCAAGCACAATTTTCCTCATCTACAATGATAAAAAGTAGATGATTATAAGAAATATTAGAAGTACAAAGGGAATCTTTGAATAACTAGAATTCTTGTTTCTCATTCATTACAAAAAATCAGAGAGTGTTATATGACTCATAAGACTCTAGTGTTTCATACACTTCATAAGACATGTGTGAAATGGAAAATTATGACTCCATAACATGCAAGCTATGGATAATAAATAAATGGTCACCATCAACTCGTGAACATAATCAAAAGCTAGCGAAGTGTGTACACGTTCATAAGATCCACTGGCTTGCGATCAATTTCCGTAGTAATGTTAGCCCAATTTGATCAGGCTGTGTTCCTTTTTATATGCCCTTTATCAGCTTGACATGTATGTATGCATGTATGAATGAAGGTAATGGAATCTTTGAAATTAATTTCCAACCACTTGTCCGTGTCCGAAGTATTTGAAATTTTGTATACGTATTGAGAACCGATTACTATACAATAATTTCATAGCTATGACTTGGTATTCTCACCTAGATCTTCGAAAAAAATATTTCAAAGATATGGCGATCGCACTGTTTTCTCACAGCATAATTTACATTTCGAATATATGCGAATTCACATTCGCCAAAATTTAGTTATAGTTTTCATCTCACGAGGACTCAATTGGAGAGTTTTTCTCCTGTAGTCTGTATCAGTCTTTTGTAGCAAAGCGTTGTTAAAAATAATGCAGGTCAACACATCAACGACAAAAACGATATTACCAATGAATTCAACAGTGATTGAAGAAACACTAGCAAACAAAATGAGTAAAACAACAAACTATACACTGACTAATAAAAACGTGTGCAATTCTATGGATCTTCTGCCTATAGACTCAAAAAAGCTGCACAGCTTTATTCAAAATATGAAAATTAAGAAAGCTGCTGGTATAGACAACATTAGATCAGAAACTATCCAATCAATAGCAAAGCATACTCTACAACCGTTAACATACTTAATTAACACATCTTTCGAGTCTGGTATATGGCCGTCAGATTTTAAAGAGTCACTCATTATTCCACTATACGAAAAGGGGACCCAACTATAATCACATTCCCCCCCCCATCTCTCTTATAACCCACATTCCCAAAATTTTTTAGAAAGCTTCAAAAAATGGTTTCTTTCTTGAATAAATATAATATGATTTGTAATCTCAATTTGGATTTCGAGTGAAGAAAGCTACCGAGGACGCAATATTAACTCTAAAATCGAAAATAACCCCAGCACTCAATGGCAGTAAACGGTGTCTTTGGGTATTAATATACCTCTCCACATAGGTGTAACAGGACAAAGCCTGAAACTATTCGAAAATTACCTCCCAAATAGATACCAGCGAGTGAAGCTCGACCAAGTTATCAGTGAAATGGTAAAAATTTAATTCGGAATACCATAAGGCACTGTCACAGAACCCATTCTTTTCAATATTTATGTAAATGAATTATACTCTCTTCAAAGTGATGGATTTATTCTTGGTTTCGCTGATGATACGTCAATACTCCATACTGCTGACACTTGGGATGCACTGAAAGAAGAAACACAAAATGATTTCAGAACAATAAGAACATTCTCATGTGATAAATTACTATCAGTGAACTAGAAAAAAACAACTACGTTCTGGTCTGCAACAGAACTAGACAACCTATGAATTAACCGTAAATATAAATGATATAAGTACCTCACCATATTTCACCATTCAACGAAATCAAATATTTGGGAGTCATCATCGATTCACACTCAAGGTGAGACGCACATATCGAATATATCATAAAGAAACTACAAACTATTTTATATAGATTCAGGTATCTCAAAAAAATATAACCAACCCACCTACTGAAAATACTATACTATGACCTAGTGGAAAGCCATCTTTGCTATAGAATACTGGGATGGGGAGCTGTAGAGAAAACCTACATACTTCTATTAGATTATTAGATCCTTTTTCAAATGATGGAGATTGCCCAGCATGATCGTTGCAATATCAGTGTCAGAACATCGAAGCACAAAATTAGCCTGGGCATCAATATTACAGACATGGTAAACAATCTCAATGTCAGCTTCTTCATACTTCGGACACGAAAGATTTTCATCGATTTCAGACACAACTGAATTTTTAGTAACGGTAGAAGAGTCACATGCCTGAAATTAATGAAAACTTGTTTATTGCCAATGAATGGTGCCATCTCGTCGGTAGCCCAGTATAGTATAAAAAAATCAACGAGAGCCTATTTGATGCGTATATTTTTCAACTCTTTCGCAAAATCAGACGGTAGAACCTGATCGGGTCCAGTAATGTTGAATTCCAGTTGTGTAGATTCATGTCGTAGACGTAGAATTCAAAACAACATTAACACTACTTTTCAGTCACTTCGTAAGTGGTTATACGATAATTCTCTTTTTCTGAATAGTACTACAACAAATCATATAAATTTTCACACCAGACAGAATAAAAGTAACCCAGCAGTAGAAATAACTATAGATGATCAAATTATAGACAAGGTGGAATGCTCTACTTTTCTAGGTATTAGACTTGATCAGAATGTATCCTTCAATACTCACTGTAAAATTTTAGCCAATACACTGAGTATTAAATGTTTTCAACTAAGATCTCTCAAATCTATAATTGACATACAGGGACTCCGGCTCTTCTATTTCGGGGAAATCCAATCCAGATTAACATACGGAATAACCATCTGGGGTAGTTCTTCTGCAGTTAATGAGGTTTTTCTGGTGCAAAAGAGGATTATGCGATGCCTTGCTAATGTTCCCAATGGTACCTCATGCAGGGATCTATTCAAACAATTTAAAATTCTTCCTCTCTATGGCCTACATATATTGGAACTTTTAACATATATACACAAGCAACGCAAAACTCTGGTTAAGAATAACTCACTACATGATCATCATACAAGATCAAAAAATAATTTCCATCTACCCAATGTTCGTTTAACAGTATCTCAGAAATCTGCAGATATACTGGGACTAAGATTATATAACGTTCTTCCTGAAGAACTAAAATTGATAGAAAGAGTGCACTCATTCAAAAAGAGATAAAAAGACTTCTCCTCGCCCTCTGCCCCTATAACATTAATGAATTTTTTGATAGTTTTAGATAAAATGTTTTGTCTGTCTATATTTTATATCTTATCTTATACACTTTATTTTTATATTTTTATATCTTATCTTATACACTTTATGTAAACCTTGTTTATATCTGACTTGTCCGATAGCCTCACAGCTCTATGGATTAAATAAAAATTGAATTGAATTGAATTGAATCTTCCATAATCTTCAATCGATGGAGAAAACTATTGATCGAAACTGACGTCGAATTTTATCGTTTTTAATTGTGTACCATTTGCAAGAAAAAATTGAGATACTTGCAAAGGTTTTGGGGACATTGTTCATCGTGAGAAATGAGAAACAACTTACAATTATTGCAATATATATGTAAGAAGGTGGATCGTGTTCTATACTTTTTTCCAAAGATTTCATTAACATAGCTTTTTGGGTTTTACAAATGCTAGCATCAAAATGGCACATGGATTATGGCACTGGAGTTATGGATATGATAAAATTTTGGTAATATCGACTGAATGATCAATAGATATGCCGAGCATACGCCCAAATTAATCTCTATGAATACGCATTTCCTGCACTTTTACCACATATTTTCGTTTTTTTCAATAATCTACAGAGAAGTTATCCTAAATACACACACACACTCAGGCCGTTAGCATAAGGAAGAGATCGATACGCATAGGTATCTCGCTCACGCTCGAGCGCACGAATACTGACCTCGGGCTCATACTCACAGCGACACTTTAAATATGTCTGGGGGATGTTTGGCCCCTAGGATTGGTTTGGCTGCTCACAAAAAGTGTCTTGAAATAGTAAAGTGAGCATCATATATATAAAACAAATATATAAAATCGATTAGGTCAATACCATCGATTATTGAACATGTTTCGAACCTCTATAGGTTCATCATCAGCATATATAAAAGTATTCTACAATAAAAGAAGAACAAAGAATACTTTTATATATGCTGATGATGAACCTATAGAGGTTCGAAACATGTTCAATAATCGATGGTATTGACCTAATCGATTTTAATATTATATTGTGGAGACGACTTCGTGTTTTTCTTCTTCATAAAATTATACCACTCCACTTCGAGGTACAATGGACTTCTACCACAGGTTAAAGTTAAGTTATCTTTTGCGAGCTTTAAAGCGTCTGGCGGAAATTACCGCCGTCGAGAAGAGTCTGGCAGTGTTGATTATGAATTTTCAACAATATAATATGAAACATACATGAAAATCAGTACTCAGAATTAAAAAAAAGTGAGTTATATTTCGAACCTGGTATTGGCCGATATGCATATATGCATACCTTCAAAGTACATACTAACACTACTCTACCTCACACATTTTGTTTCTCAAAAAATGAGTACCGTCTGGGGGCCCTGGGATCTTGTTCTATCAATCCAAGTTCAGATTTCTGCTAAACAATTCTGGACAATCATGACGCAATGAAAATTGTGATGATCAACATCAAAGTTACAGAAAAAATAAGATTGTTGTCAATATCTCACGAATAATAAATGAATCGCATCGAATGAAAAACCGGTAAGATACTGGACTTTTGGTATGAAATATGCTGCATTTCATATTTTACTGAAACGTTGTGAAAAAAAGATGTTTTTTATAATGTATACCATAGCTCGTATCCCAACAAACATTATAGGTAAAATATACGTCATTTCGACCTTCGAATAGGTCAGCGCCCTAATTTGCGAAGGTAATTATTACGTTATAATTACCTTAAATTTACCATTATGGGGAAAAAAATGGAAGTAATTCAGAAGTCGAAATTTGGGAAATTAAGATATTTTTTCTCATAAGTTGAAGGCATAAATAGGTAAAGTTGCCTCCAGACTAGTCGACTGATGGTAAAAACTTGGTCATTTTTACCTATTTCAGGTTATAAACACTGTAATGAAACAAACAACAAACCATGGCAGGTTAGAAGAAGATGATAAAAGTTTACTGTATATTGTGTATCTTAACCTACATGCTTATTCGTGAAAGCGTTGAAGTTGACATGAACATGGCGTATGAAAAAAAAACTGTCAATAAACGTATAGCAGATAATGCAATAAGTGATGCATTCACACCTAGTTGTGATTTTATTTGCGATACAAACTTTTCTGTGATAATGTTGATTTTTACTCGTCTAAAACAAGTGGGCCCATCAAATTATTAAATTTGTATGAAAAAAAGCCATTAATTTATGTCTACTTTCACAACTTTTTCCATCAAACACTTCAAAAACTGATTTTGTAGATGAAGTATATGTATACATATCATATTCACCTATTTCTTGACTACCAATCATTAAAATGTGGTCGATTCGAGAAAATTATGTATTATTTTTACAATGGCGGAAACGGTTCAAACCGAAAAATATGGCGTAGGTTCCATATGGGACCTATATGTCGAAATTCCTTAAAATGTTGACTATAAGAACACATAGACTTTGTTCAAAGTCGAAAGTGACCTTTATTCCTGACTTTGAAGTCCATTTTCCTTATCTTGGGATTTCAGACCCTTTCACATTGTGGTCACGTGATGAAATACAATATATGTTATCGGATGTTTTTTCATGCATGTCTATACGTTTCGTTCTCTGGATGGATTGCGAATCGTGGATAATAAATTAATATTTTACTTATTCCATGTTCTGTGCAGAAACACTCAAATGTCAATACGGGGTGGAAAAATCAATATGTTTTGCTAATGTTAATGGTAAAGCCAAGTAACCTATAGTTACTCAGAGAAATGGATATGGACTAGAAAACCCTGTAATGAGTGTTTATTCTGAAATTAAATATCAAATCCATCAGTAATGTTGATAATAGTACGCGATATTTATATTTCAATGCACATCTTCCCAGAGTAGAAACCATGATTAATGTTATGGTCTGATGAGGGAATCTCTTTCCGAAGAGAAATAGCCAATCATAACATTTTGAATATAAAATTGTGTGTTGTGATTGGCTGAATAATTTTGATTTGACATTTCTGCGTTCCGCATGCGGTGCCCGGAAATATACAATTTATCAGCCAACTATAAATACCATTAAAAAATCGACCAATTATGATTTGCTTGATTTTGACTTTTCCGGAAGCCACAATGATTGGTTTTGAAATTTTCGAAGCCATGGAAACTCATCATTTCAACACATCAATCTCTTATTTTTGTTAAAATAAATTTTCGATTTGATTTTTTTGCGTATTCAATGCCATTTTTTCATCCATTCACTTCAAAAGGATGAACTTCATTGAATTCCATTTTGTCGCTGCATCATTGAAAACGTCGGGGCTGTAGTTTACCGCTGGCGACAGACGAAGCTTTCTGAACGCAGTCCATTCATTGTTCAGTATCTCTTACCGACATGACCTGAGACCTAACCAAAGTTTAAGGTTAACGCTTTCATGTTTTTATTTCAATAATGGATGAGTGTTTTAAAATAGTGGCCGTCATAAAAATACGAGGAGCAACACCCATAGTTGAATATTCCTATGTACCACATAAGTGGGAACAAAAAGGAGAGTGTCCTACCATCTTTTGGTAATTCAGATTTTCCATGCATTATTAATATTTTTAGTAGGTCACCAACTGCTTGTATGGAGACTTTATGCGTCAAGGCCCAATGTCTGAGCTCCTCTTACAATGAGAGGTTATCTTCCAAGCTTTGTGCCTTATTCCCATTGAACTCATCATCTTCTGATCCATATTTTTCCCCGGTATCATCATCAGTAAAAGCAATTTCACACTCTACATTAATTTCTCCAGTTGATGATGACTGAGTGGAAGATGATGGCTCTGATCTCTGGACATCGGAAAGTATAGGATGGTTTCGGATTATATTTTCATTTGTTCTCATTCTGGCAGATAATCGATAATAGTTGGTGGTATACCTGTATGGTTTACTAACTCTATTCGAATTTTTGCTCGGCATTTTAGATATTTCTAAAATTTAGGGCATATTAACAAAATTAAAGGAAGTAAATTGTATCATGTCATCCTCATCTGAATCGACTTGGTCTTTAATATCTGATGATAGACTAAGTTACTTTGAGGATTTCATTCTAGGTAACTTTGAGTTCATTGTAGACATTTAGTCTGATTAGACAAATATTGTGGTAATCTCGCCCTCATTGTAGAGCAGTAGGTATAAACTAGGTCAAGAAATGTCCAGGCAACTCCTTTAACTTAATTGGTGCCAAAATAGGTAATGAAGAGTATATAGTAGACCTGTTTAGTGACTTGTCAATTCCCTGACTATATGAACACACATGAGTTAATAATTAGGTAAATATTCACCAGAAGGTTTTTCCTGAGAGTTCCAAGTATTTTGAACGCATTTTGCTAGTTACCTTTAGGTAAAATTTAACCTAGTGAATAACTCTATCAACCCATGAGGCTGTGAAGGTATATTTGAAGTCCATAACAAGTAATTTCATACTACGCACTACGCCTATTAAGTTTTTGGTTTTTGAAGGAGATTTGGTGGTCTCAATTATGGTTTTTATAACTCCAATTATAACTTTGGAGTTAGTTACTACTTGAAGGTAAAATATTTGGTCAGAAATGGGTAAATTCGGACTTCTTGAAGCCGTTTCACCCCACTGCTTGGTATAATTTTCCTATAATGTTAGTTGGGATAGAAACATTCATATCACGAATATAATGATTTTTTTTACATGGCATATGAATGAAGAAGAATGAAGTAGATTGCCGATTCTGGAGCGCTGAAAATGTTTCTTTTATTATTTCATAGTTGTTTCCAATATAATGAATATTTCAGTTTACACTTTTCCCTACTGTTTTCCATCGAAATATATAAATAATTTCTACTGAGGAACTGAATCAGATACGAGTCGTGAACGTATAGACTGGCATCCAAATTCAAGATCATTTTGAAAAAATAATACTATGTAAATTTTCATACTGCTATTCATCGAATAACTGCAATGGTATCCATTCAATAGACAAGAGCTAATGAGTGATGCTTTGCATATCAATTCTTCACCAACAGGGAAGTGTTCAGTGTTGTTATAATGAATCTCTTTTTATTATCTAATTACGTCTGTATTAAAAAACAGGAAATGTTTATTAATTCCCAACACATTCTTATCATCGTAATTATCTAGACACTAGTGTCCGCCCAGAAGAACTAGGAAAATTGCATTTAAAGTTACGATGGAATGCCTATAGACAAATATAGAATATTTTTGGTGCTTTTCCTTTCAAGAATGCTAAAATATAGTATCCGGAATATGTTCACTCGGAATAGGATGGAACCCTTGATGTAAGTCAAATAAAAGAGCTCAGAGAATGTATCAAATGTGGTGGCAGTTTGCCAACATCTGATAAAGAAAAAATTTTAAATTGCGGTTTTAATGGTACATATTGATATATATTGAAATTATTCTTCCAATCCTGAACCACTTTTTGTTTCCGTTAATTTAGTATGATATTTCTGGATGGTTTTTACGATGGCACCCAATTGAACCTGTATTAGTCTAAGAGCTGGCGAAGTAAATCAATATGATAAGGTACAAGGGAAATTTTCACATGGAAACCTTCCTCACTAGCTGACAAGTGTGTAGCTCTGCAGCCAGAAGTCAGACCCGGGGCTGAAAGCGGGGTGAGCGGTCAAAGATTCTTCCAGAGCGCTGCCCGGCGCTCAGATAACTCCAAACACTTTATCAATTCACGAGGCCTGGTAGCCCGATTGGATGAACGCTGTTTTCAAAGTGCAAGAACATGGGTTCGATCCCGAGCTGGGTCACGTATTGGTTTTTTTAATTTTTTATTACTCAAATTTCAATTGTTTTATTATGATCAAATTACAGATCTTTCTCATAAGCAAATCGCAGGAACATTATTTGACTTCAAACAATTTATTTTTACATAGTTTCGCAAAACATCGCGAGGCGACCTTCTTCTGCCCCTCACGGAGGCGTACGGGGGTTTTCCCATTTTATCCATGAAAAACAGAATTAAATGCATTGTGAATTCTTAAGTATCTGTCAATAGAACTCAATTCGAGTTGCGATTCGGCAGAAATTTGAAACGGCGAGATACATCGCAAATATCTGGACAAATGCACATTCAGCAGTTCATCCGAGGCTCGAACATACCGATTGTGGCTGGATAGATCAGTCTACAAGCCATGTATGAATTTAATGTTTGATGGCCCACAATTACTGTCAACAGTTAAAGATGTTATATTTATACAAATAACGAAGAATCTGAATCTTGTCATTAAAATTTGAACAATTTTCTCACAACTTTACCGACCTAGACTACTGGCAATGATTTTATTCAGTTTCTACAGTTAAAAACTATGAACTAAAAGATGTTATTTTGATTAAAACTCAACACGTTTGACCAACTTCATTCAAATATATTCATTATCTATTAAGTATGGTATATCTCGTTATTTATTATTCTGTATTTCGGGGATAAAATGGGATAAACCCTTGTACTCCCCCATGAAGAGGCAGTAGGAGGTTGCCTCGCGATGTTTTGCAATACCCTATGTAGTAAAAATGAATTATTTCAAGTCAAATGAAGCTATATATCCCTTTCTGCGATTCTATCATAATAATGATCTGTAATTTGATCATAATAGAACAATTGAAATTTACGCATAACACTTTCGTCGACAAATTTGAGCTTTTTTCTGGGAAAAATACGTCAAAAAAATATGTTAAAATAAAATTTCAGCAGCCTTCACTAGGATTCCTTGTAGCATTGAAATGGGCTACCACGCCATGTGAATTCGAAAAGTGTTTGTAGTTATCTGAGCGCAGGGCGACGCTCTGGAAGAATCTCTGACCGCCTCCCCTGCTTTCAGCTCTGGGACTGTTTTCTGTCAGTGACACTTGTCAGCTAGTGAGGAAGTTAAAATTTCCCTTGTACCTTATCATTTTTAATTTACGTAGCCAGCTCTCCGTCCATATAGTCTTTTGATCATATTTTGAGTGATTTTACCAATGAGTAGATGTTGGAAAGTTTATATTGTCCATGTGCCCAAATGATGAGAATATTATCGACATATTCCAGCTAGAGTTTTGGTTTCAAATCTGATGTTGCGAGTGCTTTGGTTTTCACCTCATCTATAAACAGTTGCTAAAAGGAATCCCATTGAAAGTTGCTAATTGTTATAAATCAAATAATCAAGAAGAATGATAATGAATATCTCCTTTCTCTATCCTCTTTCCAACCTCATAGGGCTTAACTTTGCCCAAACACGCACGGCTACCACGAGGTTCTCACGAAGACTACAAACTCTCATGGAGCCAAAACTAATGAAAGGGTTTCGCCAAAGTGTGAATATAATCTTGTTGCTGGTCATTTGAAGTATGTTTTCGGAAGGTACCTGTGCCAATGAAGATATAACGTCAAAATTCCAATGGTGTGGCGCTTCAAGATATACATTGGGTAATATGCTTCCTTGAAACAAATGTAGAGCGTTTTGAATTATTTTTGACTGAAGTATAAAATATCTTGAACATTATATCATTCTAAACTTCAAAATATGGTAGCTTGTGATCTTTTGCGATCGAACTTTGCCCGCTTCAATTGGTTCTGAATCAAAATAAAACAGAATGATTCCATCTGCTCCTGCTAGAATGGCTTAATTCCGAGACTACATGATTATATTGGATTGTTGTGGATCTCCCAATATATACCTTCCAACTTCAAGTATGTATTTAAGCATAAAAGGATAGGTCTAGACTAGTTCACTCTGTTGGCTCCTTCCCAAAATATCAATAAAACACTTCCGGAAATATTTTTTCTTTTTTCCCCAGCGTACCGTGGATTGACCCGCTAATTGATCATATTCAATTTTCATCATTAAGCTCTTATTCTGGTCGTACGTTGGAACAAAACAGCAAAAAAAATATTTTGAAATAGTCATTTCAGTTTCTGGAATATAATTCACAATTACTAGTACTATTGTAATCATTCTAGAAAATTATAAACTGCAACAGATGTAGAAAATAAATGATATACAACTTGTATGTCAATTTGCTTTGATGGTCTTCAAGAAATATTTCGTGTTAGATCATCAAAGAAATATTGTCTATGATTGTATCCAAATACCTGAATAACAGAATTTTCATCACTCTGGAAAGTTCTTCATATATTCGATATTTTCAATGACATACATTTTTCACCTCCAGCAGTTTTTATGGATTTTTGTTGAAATGTCTTCCATCGGTATTTTTCGCTGGAAATATTCAAAAACATTAGTTTCAAATCACCGAGGAATAATGAAAATGGTATTTTCGTCTTTTTGCCATTGTATTGTTCATTACTTTAACTTATCTTGTGAGTATTCTCAATCAGAGCTGTGCCGAGCACTGACGGAAAGTGCTTCGAGCACTAAGCTCCAAGGACTCTTGAAAAGCACTAAGCACTTTCATTTCTGAATTGCTCGCGATAACACTTTCGAAAAGTAATTGGACTTAGCGAGCACTAAGCACTGTTGAAAAGGGTGAGACTGCTAGGCACTCAGTTACTCCGATATAAAATTGCTGTAATGAACAATTTGGTCCAAATAAAAAAAAGTGTTTGTATTTTTGGATTAATCACCTCGAAGCGAATCCAGAACAGCAATGGAGATACAGTAATTATGTAAAGGATTTGCCCCGCATGATTTAGAGTGTGGCGTGTGACATTGAATCAACTGGTGTGGTGGAATAAATACGACTCGCACGCTAGTGCACTTTGAAATGAAAACTTTATTCTCATAATATCGACTATTTTGAGAATGTCTCCTCGAATGATCGAATTTTGACAAATCATGATTTCCGACCCCAAAAACCCTTACATACCAATTTTCATTGAAATCGGATAATAAATAAAAAAACTCGTCTGCCATATTAGATCATCCATCTTGAATTTTGACAATAAAATCATAATCTGCGACCTCAAAAACGTCCAGATAGCAATATTCAATAGATTTGGACCGTCAATGATAGAATATACGTCAGTCATATCGGAGCCGCCATCTTGAATTCCTGTTTTTTTTTCAACAAAATAATGATCTCTGATACCAAAAACTCCCACATACCAATTATTGATAGAATCGGACCCGAAACACACTAACACAGCACATTAAATAAAAACTTCTAGAAATATTTAAAAAAAAATCCAATTCGTAAAAAATCACATGGACCCTCGGAGAACATTTTCCCGGCCCCTAGAATTGTCCCAGTACGTGCCTGCAGAGAGTTAAGCATATAGAGCTCCGCCAAAATCATGTAAAACATAATTGAAATTGCTGTCACTTCGACGACTGGTCTGGTCAAAAGGTCCTCCCAGTCACTGAGTCAGACGAATAATATTTTTTCACATATAACTGTTCTAAAGATTTCTTAATAGAATATCATTGTTTGTAGGAAGTCTATTCATTGAGTTTCTGCATTCAGAAAAAACTGGCTGAGCACTAAATTTACTCCGCAATGCAAAACATTAAAAAAATGCCTATATCAACACTGTAATCTCTCAAATATGCATAATATAAGGACACGGACGCGTTCAGTAGTTCTTGAGGGTGCCGCTGATTCCTTTTAATATTTCGAAAACATTCTAACTAATGCCAAAGCATAGTATTATTCTTACCGGTCTAGTTAGCAAGATTACCCCTAGATTTGTCACACTCTTTTGTAATTCAATGGTTTGAAAAGAATATTATGACAATTCCACCTATTCATGATTTCAACCTAATGTAAAGAATATCTTGATTTTCCTTTTCGACTGTCGTTCACCTGCAATTTCCTCCTATACTGGTAAATTCCATGTGAAGAATTCCAAATGGGGGTTGAATTTCACCTACAATATTTGTTGAGATATTGACCGAAGCAAGATGTGAATTCAACGCTTCAGTAAATAATCTATTGTTAAACATTTCGATATTCGTTTTTAACGATAATCGTAGAACTTAAATTTGCCATACCAAACCTAAAAACTAACGATTCTCCATTGTTTCAGGTGCAAACGGGAGTGCGAGAGCATATTTGAATGGACATGCTGTTAAACCCGAAGATAAACAGTCAACACTATCGAGGTAAGAATTCTAATGCCACTTTATATTACACTCTGTAAATAAAATAAAAATTAAATTCAGGCAATGGCTCCATATAGATCATCATTCACACATTCGTTCAACTCAAAACAAATATAAAGCTTTCTCTCAATTTTCCGGTGTAAATTTGATCGAAAATCAAGTCTCTACGGTAATTTATAATTCGTTTCCCATTCATCTCAAGATGAAGCAGAGTACTCGTTTATCCTTAAATTATAGTACATGTCTTCTGGTATTCGTACACCCCATTAGACCAGTTCATCAAGTCATGAAATTGGAAAGTCATGTAGGTATCAACGGAGTGATTCTTATTTTTTGAAGGATTGTCAATGTGTCGTATTTGAGTAAATACAGTTTTCCTTCTTACATTCCGAATTGTTCAGGATTACAAATTAATATTTAGTTCCTTTATATATTACTTTTTTTTTTGAGAATATGTGTAAATCATTTTTTATTTGGAAACTCATATTTTAGTCACGGAATAAATCTCATCTGATAGGAAATTAAGCCGTCCCATACAAAAAAAAAACAATTTCACATAACGTTTTATGATTGAAGTTTCAATGCTGAAAATACTCAAACAACTTTAATCATTATGTTATATTATAATCATGAATTCTACTACAGTTACAGCGGAATGAAGGTTTGTGTACCGTGAACAAAAAACAAATTCCAATATTCTATAAGCGACCCGTATCGATCGTTTTGACTTTCGAAGTATTAAACTTATACTCTAGAGAACATAATTTCATTATTCTCTCCAGAAATTTCAGCCTGGTATCTTCAGTCATACGAAATTGTTCTGAAAGTAACAAGAAAAAGAATATTAATCCAACTTAGGTACGTAAGAATTGATAGTCTGTCTACAAGGAATTTGAAAAGTAGATGTATTTAGTGATCTAATTGGTATCACTGACCCCAAAGTCACTCTTCGGACATTTCCTTATAATTGGGAAGATGGGGACTAATGAGATCCGGGTAATAAAAGGATGTTTTGATAAATGGAGGAAAATGAATTGTCAGGGATAATGTCATTCCTGCCGTTCATACACAATAAATTTGAGAATATATTGTGCCAAAACGGTAATAAAAATTAATTGATATCAATGGAGAATAATGCCACTACTCATTTCCGCGCCATACAGTCATTGGCACTGTCGAAATCAATTGGTTGTTTTCCCTGAATTGACCTTAGGTCACATTCCGGCGCTATAAACAAATGGAAAGAAGGGGTACATGTAAACAATCATGTTGAAGAAGAGTTGAAACGGATTAATTGAACGAGTTATTATGTACCAATCAGTTGAACGAACAAACAGTTGAACAGTTATTTAGATCCGAAGTAGTTGAAGCAATTCATTATATATTGGACAGTTGAAATTATTATTGAGTGTACTGGACCAATTTCGATGAAATTTTATGTTTGAGAGGTTGTAATTAGACTTAGAAACTGGTATGTATTTAATCTCGCTACGATGACGAGAATCGGAGATATAACAATAAAACCACATTTTCTTCACAACCAAAAGCAACCAATATATCATTCAAAGTATATCATATATGTAAATGTATATATATATATATATATATATATATATATATATATATATATATATATATTAGGTTTATGCTTCACCGCACAGATTATAGATGTCACCATCAATAATCTGATGCATTTCATATATATATATATATATATATATATATATATATATATATATATGGAAAAAAGGCTATTTGGGTAAAGCAGCAAGCAAAACGTGTACTCTTTTAACACTTCAATTCCGATATTTCGACAGTGGATACTGTCATCTTCAGGGAAGCTACAATTCACAAGCGAATTCATAAAATTAATGGAGGAAAACTCAATCAACACCAATACTTACTGTGTCGATGAGATGTTGACATTGGATTTAACAATTGCACCATATGACCATAAGTGTAAAAGATGAAAAACTAAATATTAAGAACGTCAAAACAGTTAAAATGATCAAGGATTGTAATAATTATTACTTATTTAAAAATGCATGCGATGCCATTTTGTCGATTGTACAAAGACAAGTGACAGCTGACCATAGGAAGTGAAATTCTTATTTTACAGAATTTCACTTAATGATTGAGTTTTCCTCCATTAATTTTATGAATTCGCTTGTGAATTGTAGCTTTCCTGAAGATGACAGTATCCACTGTCGAAATATCGGAATTAAAGTGTTAAAAGAGTACACGTTTTGCTCGCTGCTTTACCCAAATAGCCTTTTTTCCAAGTATCCTAACTAGTCAGCAAATACTACCCTTCAACTATATATATATATAGTCCGTGAGAAATTATGAAAAAGGAAATTGTGGCATTATGGACATATTTAAATTGAAGAAAAAAAGCATCCTCCAGCGAGACTCGAACTCGCAACCCTAAGCTTGCCGGACCTATGCTCTACCAATTGAGCTATGAAGGCTATACGAAATCGACACACACTCGTGAACACTTTACTTCCTTCATTTTAATGCGATGTTGGGAAAATGAAATAGAAAAATCAAACGTACTTATCAGTGGCCGTCGAGACCCGGTACCTATTCACCCTAACATCATCGTCGAAGTGACGATTTCAGTAGAAGATCCAGGAAGATGATCTCCAACCACTGATAAGATTTTAGCCAAATATATGTTGTGAAGTGGGGAATTGTTGTCCGTGAGAAATTGTGGCATAATAGACATATTTAAATTAAAGAAAAAAAGATATTTCATTTTCCCAACATCGCATTAAATTGAAGGAAGTAAAGTGTTCACGAGTGTGTGTCGATTTCGTATAGCCTTCATAGCTCAATTGGTAGAGCATAGGTCCGGCAAGCTTAGGGTTGCGAGTTCGAGTCTCGCTGGAGGATGCTTTTTTTCTTCAATTTAAATATGTCCATTATGCCACAATTTCCTTTTTCATAATTTCTCACGGACAACAATTCCCCACTTCACAACTTATATTTGGCTAAAATCTTATCAGTGGTTGGAGATCATCTTCCTGGATCTTCTACTGAAATCGTCACTTCGACGATGATGTTTGGGTGAATAGGTACCGGGTCTCGACGGCCACTGATAAGTACGTTTGATTTTTCTATTTCATTTTCCCAACATCGCATTAAATTGAAGGAAGTAAAGTGTTCACGAGTGTGTGTCGATTTCGTATAGCCTTCATAGCTCAATTGGTAGAGCATAGGTCCGGCAAGCTTAGGGTTGCGAGTTCGAGTCTCGCTGGAGGATGCTTTTTTTCTTTAATTTAAATATGTCCATTATGCCACAATTTCCTTTTTCATATATATATATATATATATATATAGTGTGCAAATTTTCTTCAACCGGAAGTATTTATGAATTTTGTTGATTCTTGGGAGTTTGATTCATGTATTGAAAGTAAGGATAATTTGAATAGGTACTTCAATTCATTTCCAACGTTTCGACTCGGTTTGCAGTCTTCTTCAGGGTTTATTTCAGCTGAAACAGTTGAGTTCAAATATATTGAGCTAATCCATTTTGAGTTGGTGATTTTTTCTCCTCTTCGTCATGATGAAGCACAAAGTATTTATATTTAGGGGTGTGATGATTTGATTATTTGGTGGCACCCGTATTGTTCTAATCGGTGTTGTTTACACTACTATCAAATCATCACACCACTAAATATATTTATATACACAATCATATAAATACTTTGTGCCTCATCATGAAGCGGAGGAAAAAAAATCACCACCAAATGATGGTCTAGCTCAATATATTTGTACTCAACTGTTTTAGCTAAAATAAACCCCGAAGATCTCGAGATATCGCTTTTACCACAATTCAATGCTAGGTGTTAGGAAGGTACTTACTTATTCAGTGGCCATCAAGATCCGTTTTACCATTCACCCTAACGTCGATGTGACGGTTTCAGTAAGGTTCAGGAAGTTGATCTCCGACCACTGAATAATATTGTAATGATATTGAAAATATACATAATATTCGTGCATATATTCACCTTGTGAACTGGCCTATATCATATCGTAGGATATTCTCAGTCGGTGTTACAAAAGATTCCGATTCGGATATTATTAATGAAATAAAACTACTTTATTCATAATACATATGTATATCGGTGTTATTCAAATCGAATCAATACGGCTGTTCTGACATAATGATCGATTGGTATCCTGCTTGCTACCTTTGGGAATTCATTTCATCGGCGATGATGGATTGTTTTGTTGTTTGAAGGAACATACGATAATTTAGATTGAGTTCCAGCTGTCTGGTTTCATATGAGTCCTAGTTGATTGGTGAATACTTGGGAGCTATCTGGAAAGTAAAAGGAAATATGTAAGATTTTGAATAGCTAAAATTGGTTAAATAAATATGCTGCACTTTTGGGTCTTTCTCCTTGGGTATTTTTTATATTATGCCACACATTGATGAATTCTGAACAATTCCAGGGGTGTAACTGAATTCAATCCCCAGCTCACTTGCAGATAATAAAAACCCGATACTTAGATAGATAGATTTTCGTTCAACCGAAGCTTTTTTACCATGATGTGGAGGGGGATTAAATAAGCAGAAAACCGATATTTTGTATTATTTCAAGTTTGTTTCCAGATAAACAATGAGAAATTTGATGTTTGTCTTTTATTACAAGCTTTTACCCGGTGTCTGTGTGTCTGTAATCAAATCTTCAAGTTAAATTTGACTCACTTTTAGTTGCCCGATTAACGTGCAATTTGGCAGGTGTTCATAGTTCTCGTGACAATGCATTATGGAATTTTTGTAAGAGAAGAAAACAACAAAATGACGGCTCTAAGAGGGTGGACGAGATTTGTGTTTATGGTCCTATTCGACTCAAAATTGGTAGGTGGGGTTTTTGGGGTCGAAGATTATGAATTTCCCGTCAAAATTAATAAAATCCAAATAGCGGCTCCAAGATCGCGGACCATCTCTGTGATTATGGTCCCATTTATTCAAAATTGGTACGGGGTTTTGGGTGGAGATTATGAATTGATTATCATAATACATAAATTCGAAATAGCAGCTCCAAGGTGGTGGACAAGTTTTGCGATAATGGACCGTTTTGATTCAAAATTGGTATGTCGGGGTTTTTGAGGTGGGAGATTATGAATTCAGTCGGAGATTATTGGTTTTTTGTCAGAATTCATAAATTGAATATGGCAGCTTCAGGATGGCAGACGAGTTGATCTTTAGATGGTCTCCCCATTGAAGAACTAGATAGCTTAGAACTTACAGGAAAAAAACCTCATAATGACGATGCATCAATAATAATGCATAGATTAAGGCTAAAAAGCACAAAACAAAATAATTGATAAAAAAAACTTTTTAAAGGCAAGCTTTTATTGATTTATTAATGTGCTAGAAAGTAAAAAGTTATTATGTGCGACGTAGGTTATTCCGAGATTCGAAAGCTTGTCGCCTTTTCAGTTCGAATACAAAATCGACCTCTAAAGCAATTATTTTTTTTTGTTACTTCTTGGCGCATTTGAATAAAAGCTTGTCTTTAATTTTTCTTTATCAATTCTTGGAATATTTCACTCATTCAATTTCACTCAACTCAAAAATAATAATACTACAAAATGACAAAAATCGGATGACAGAAACATTACTATCAACTGAAAAAAATCGCAACTTGGACATGAAATTTGAAAAATGACAATTCATTCAGTTACAACAGTATATTTTGTTATATATCCATATAAATATATACAAATAGAAATTAAATGCTGTTCGTTGGTGAGCGCATCACTTGAGAACGGCTCGACCGACTTGCAAATTTTTTTTAGTTCGTTATAGTCTGAAAATCGGAAAAGTTTCCCAGAAAATTGAAAAATTCGGGAAAAATTTAAAGTGTTTTTTTTCTATGTGATTTTTGTAAGAAAGTTAGCACATCTGAGTGTTTTTTCATATATAATATGATCAGACCTAATATTTTGTCGACTGAAAATGTTTGCAATACGAAAGCATTGTTGCCTAGCAATAGCACGACATATCTGCATGGATACAAATCCACAGCGCTTTAACGCGAGATATTTTTCATGCAGATGTGGAGTTGTTTTGCTCTGAGGCAACAATACTTTGGTATATTATACAGCGAAAATTTTGCCGTCATAATATCAGGTCGAGTTATATTCGTCAAGACAAATGCTGAAAAAATTGCAATTTCTTATTTCATAAAATTATTTGAAAACACAAAGAATTTCATAACATCAGTGCATTTGTCATGGAAAAGGTTCATATGCTATTCATTTCACTTCAACTCGCCACTAGATGGCGCTAGCGCATCAAGTTCTATACCGTTTAACCGATCGTCACGGAAATTGAGGTGTTTTCTGGCGTTGATGCGTATTCAATCTTGAATTTGAATACGATTCTTACGTGACGTCATTATTATCACGAACCGCAAGAATGTATAATTTCAAATACGATTCAATCAAACCTAACCTATTTGCAGTTGGTGGGTAGATTTATCAGAAATTTTCTATTTATATTTTGGAAGCAAAGATGGAACCAGAAACTATTGCTGTCGTTTTGCAGTGGTTGAATGAACAGCAGCAGGACTTCTTTGAAAGTGTCTTAATGTGTTTAAATTTCATGTGGGACTCCGACCATTATCTTTCTTTAATTTTACCTATCAGGGAACAACACCAAAGAACTCCACTGTGGGAAGAGGAATGGTTACCCAATTATATCAATTATGACTTTTTTTCAATATTCCGGATGAGTCGTGATTCTTTTCTAATTTTATTTCAAAATATTGATTGCGAAGAACTCCATAAAGAATTCGTAGGAGGTAATTATCCTATATCAGCAGAAAAAACATTACTCATGACATTATGGTGGCTTGGAAAGGGAGAAGTGCTCTTGTCAGTAGCTGATAGATTCAATATTTCTTTAAGCGCAGTTCACAAGGGAACGGAACTAGTTCTGCATTTGATTCTAAACCTACTGGAAAAGTACATAGTCTGGCCCAATGAAGAAGAACTCACTTCAATTGAAGTAGGATTCCAAGATCGAGCTGGCTTTCCTGGTGTCATAGGGGCAATAGATTGCTGTAATATCAAATTCAAAGCACCAGCAGAACATCAAGATAGCTATACTGATCGAAAAATGCAGCATTCAATAAAACTTCAAGGAATTGTGATATCACATAAAATTTTCACAAATATAATGGTAGGTTTCCCAGGTTCTGCGCATGACAGCAGGGTGCTCAACAATTCAGGGATATTCATAGACATTGAACAAAATGGACAATATAGAAAATATTTTCCATTGGATGATTACCATATTGTAGGAGACTCTGCATATCCTTTAAAGAAGTGGTTAATGAAACCATACACATGGAATGGTGCATTAAATGACTCCAAACGTCGTTTCAATAATGCACTTAGCAGAACAAGGATTGTTGTTGAACATACATTTGGCCTGCTCAAGTCACGGTGGAGGATACTCGGATATGTAAATGTAAACAGTGTTGAAAAGGCTGTTAAAATAATTACAGCTTGTTGCATTTTGCACAATTTTTGTTACATAAACAATGACCTGTGGAATGAACCTCTACCTCCTCTGGAAGTTGAAGATGACTTTAATAACGCAGTCGATATTAACATGGATGGGATTACAAAAAGGAATGATATAACGAGATCATTAAGATGAATAATTTCAATTAGAATTTATGAAAATAAAATTAAAAGTATCCTGAACCATTTATTACCTTTCCATTATTTCACCTTTATTTCCTCAAAACTAAAAGAAATTGATTCTTATAATTTTTCGTAATACAATTTATTATAATAAACAAACAAATAAAATAACATAGGTATATTCTGGTAATTATAACGAAATAAAAATAAATATTCTCCCAGTGGACGGAAGTGACCGCTATATCAATCAGTAATTTAACTATAACTCAAAGACTATAAACAAACAAAACAAAATACTTGAAAAAACTCTTACAAAAAAATCAGTCTGGCTTGTTTCTTAAGAAGCTCTATTATTCCCAAATAAAATAACATAGGTATTATTCCTAAATAAAATAACAGGTATATTCTGATAATTATAACGAAACAAAATATTCTCTCAGTGGACGGAAGTTACCGCTATATCAATCAGTAATTTAACTATAACTTAAAGACTATATAAACAAACAAAACACTTAAAATTAAATCACAAAAAAATCAGTCTTTTGCTTGTTTCTTAAGAAGCTCTATTATTCCCATGGTTTGTTCATGACGCTGTTTACTCTGTTCTTGCAAAGCCTCCAGCAGTCCAGTGAACTGTTGTGCCCTTACAGTTCTCTCTTCTTTAATGATATTCTCTACTGTGGAAAGAATTGTTTTTTTAGGTCGTACAGATTTCTTTATACCTCCAAATTTGTTTTTTTTCGTAGTCTCATTGACTTGCCTGGGGTCGGCATTTTCATATTTTGGCTCATTTTCTTCAGAGTTACTTGTAGGGTCAATTATCAATTCCGGTTCCACCACACCTTCTTTAGAACGAGAAGTTGATGGTCTGCTCGAGTCAAAAATTATAACTGGATTTGACTTATGTTTATCTCCTAAAATGTCATCAAGTTCATCGAAGAATGGCGGTTTCTTGATGAATCCTTCCCCAGTTTGCCTAATTTGGTCTTTATATTTTGTGTATGTGTGTTGTAGATTCATGAACTTTGCCGGCATTTTCTCTTCCCAGCACACTATGGCCAACAAAAACCCATTTCATTCATCTTTGTGGCAATTTGAAGCCACAAATTATTTTTACTAGTTTTTTTGTCATCAAATTGTCCACTGAACGACTTCCTTAAAGACAAAAACGTGTAGGTAGCTTGAAAGTCTGCTTCTGTTTGTTTTTTAGATGAAGTCCAAACAGTTTCTGGTACTGACGAAATCGACTGCATTTCAATACTTTTTAAGTATTCTTCAGCGAATTTAGGATCTGCCATCAAAACTCTGTTAGAAAGTAGGTAGACAATATTCTATTTACTAACCTTTTAATTTATTATAGGTTTCCAAATCAACTGTTATGATATAATTTCCTAGTTCAATCTCCATTTTAAATTTCAAATAGTAGTGGAAACTGGAATGTTTCACTCCAAGATTTTTGGGGTTATTACGACAATCACAAAACAACGAATTATGTTTTGAAACTTAATTCATCTTGGTTTCAAAACTCTATGAATACGTTTTGAATCGTTTTATATATGACGTCATCGTTTCAACGCCAGAATGGATGTATTTGAATCACAGGACGAATACGTTTTGAATACATGGGCGCCAGAAAACGGCTTTGGTATACACAGATATTTGAACACGAAGAATGTTTTCGCGCTATTCATTCTGCTGACGCATAACGGGATAATGGGATAACGAGAAATGGATTAACGGGAAATGGTTTAACGGGAAACGGGATACCGAGTTAACTTGATAACGGGATAACTGGAATCGGGTTAACGGGTTAACAGGATAACGGGGTAATGGGAAACGGGAAAACGGGATAACAGGAAACGAGATAATGGGAAAAGGGCAAAGTCACAGGCATAAACTAGGTGGAACACAAATAAAAATATATAGAAAAAAGGAAATCCAACGCAGACAAATTCACGGGTACCAGCTAGTCAGAAATTTTACGCCTTATACTACATGTTTTTTTTACCGATGGTGAGAACAATGAATCAAGTGCAATCACGAAATATATTTCCGGTATCTCTATATCTCAGCGGAGTGAAAGGAGCAATAACAAATGAAATTAATTTTGTTCACTCATCAAAAGAGTTTTTCAAATTGAAAGCCATACCAGGGTCTCACAACTAGATAAGGATTCTGCCTATCTGATATTGGAATATTGAATGATCGAATAGATATCCACTCGCAAAGCAGCAGTCATGGCGCTGGGATAAAACAGGATCGTATTCAAATCAGTTATTCGAGTATTGAAACTCCTTGAAAGCCTGATAGAAATAAGGAAGGTCCTTCCTCAGGTGTGTCTGGGAGTAAGGATCCGGACATATCAGCAGAGATGGGATCATGAAAGACTCCAATCGGACCTGAATCAGTCTTTGGGATACCCAGCAACATTGCTTATTGCATCATGGAAGGACTATTACAAAAACGGTCTGTGAAAATGTGTGAAGATGCGCCATGAATTAGTCCAAGGAAGTGCTTTCGAAGGAACTAACCAGAGAGAGCAGTCATTCAACTTATGGGATCTCACGATCGTGACCATGCTCCTAATGTAGACCAATCAATAGAGATTTTTCTGACAAAAATAGTACCAGGAAACTGACTGTGCCTCCATATGGAAAACGATCCGTAGTTATGTCGTGTTATGTTATGTTTTTCACTTGTAACATGAAAACTGATGAAGCAATCTCGATGCTCTCAATGAATGAATAGTAGAAAAACCGAAGAAACCGAAAAAATAAGCTTTTTTTCAAAAATTCAGAACACTGCGATTTTTAAGTTGTAGCTAAGGTTCTCCGCGGCATAGTAGTGATTGATATTTACTTCATGTGTATGAAACTCAGGTACGAATCATTAGGTATTCAACTATTCTGAGTAAATCGGGTTCAAACTTAACTGGCCATAATAAAATCTACGAATAAGTTAAGATTGAAAATTTGATCTGGAAAGTTATAACGGGGGGATCATTGAAGAATTTTTTCACAAAAATAACAGAAAAAATTCACTTGTACCCTTTGTATCAAAGATTCGGAGATTGGAAGATTTGAAGATTTGAAGGTTTGAAGATTTGAGGATTTGATGATTTGAAGATTTGAAGATTTGAAAATTTGAAAATTTGAAGATTCAAAGATTTGAAGATTTGAAGATTTCGTAAATCACAAATCAGAACCATACTACAGTGAGAATACAAAGGGTACAAGTGCACTTATATCCATTGTATTTACATAAAAATTCACAGGGATATCTACCTAAAAATTCACATACTTTTTTCTAGTAGCTAAGAAATGGCGCCAAAGGTACAAAATTCACTTGGATTCTTTGTATTCTGATAATTATTTATGACTAGTTTTCGCACTTGGAGGTATCTCACTTCAACAGAAAAAGATACATGCACCCTTTGTTTTCTAAGCCCTTCAATTGCAATTTGAATATTTCAATGCACTTTATCGGAGCAAGCCTGGATGTGTCATAGGTGGTCTGATTTCAATTTTGTTGAAAGATATTGCAAGAGAAGTATAGTACTACTAAATGTCTATTCTCATTTTGCGTTAAAATGCTGCGGAATAAGTGAAAAATACTTGCAAACATGATCAAAAAGTGGCGAGCGTTTGAAAGGAGTGGGGTAGGGCAGCAGTCGCGGGGAAGCGTATACACTGTGTCCGTAAAGTATGGAACAAATTCATTTTTAGCTAAACAGGTCATTTTAAGAAATAATCCTGAAACACGTCGATTTTTTATGTTAATTTACCGTAGTTTAAAATAATAATCTAATATACAGGGTGAATTACGTTCGAGTAATGACGTCACCGTCATTTTTTTTAAATGGAACACCCCCATTTTGTCTCAATTTTCGGATTACTCTAGCTGGGCTGATTCCAAAAATGTATCACATGTTGATTCCAATTGGTACAGGGTGGACAAAAATACAATAGTTTTGTGTGTGCTCATGAAGTAACGCGTAACATTCTTTATTAGGTAAATTAACAATATTATCAAAAATACTTATTGTCTTGCGTACAGAATATGCTGGAATACATGACTTTGTAAATGTTCGAACTGCAGCCCTTGCTGTATTTGACAGTAACCCAAACGGTGTACAAATTCTTGTTGAACCTTGTGTATGGTTTCTTGCGTAATATTGTTTATTTCTGTTCGAATTTTCTCTTGTACATCTGCAATATTTGCTGGTTTCGTTTTATAAATAATATTCTTCAGATGGCCCCTCAGAAAATAATCCAAAGGATTTAAATCTGGTGACCTCGCTGGCCATTCAGTGAATCCACGTCTACCAATCCACCTGTTCCAAAAAATTTCATCTAGGTACCTTCTACATCTACAGCATAATGTGTAGGTGCACCATCCTGTTGAAACCATAAACTTTCATCAAAACCTCCAGGATTACGTCTGCTGGGAAACAAATTACGTAAAGTAGGTACGAGATACCCCCTTAAAAACTCAAGGTACGTTGCCCCGTTTAAATTACCTTCGAAAAAGTAGGGTCCGATGATTCGATTTCGTACAATTCCAGCCCATACATTTACCTTTTGAGGGTATTGTGTATGATGTTCACGCATCCAGTGGGGGTTTTCTTTTGCCCAGTATCTACAATTCTGACGGTTAACCTCACCATTCAACATGAAAGTGGACTCATCAGAAAAAATAATGTTTTGTATCAAGAGAGGGTCTCGGTGACATTTATCCATCATTTCTTCGCAAAATTGAAGTCTTCTATCGGGATCATCTTCGTTTAATTCTTGCACAAGTTTGATTTTATAAGGATGCCATTTTTCAAGCTTCAATAGTTTGTGTACCGTTGTTTTGCTAACACCGATATAGCGACTAACTTTACGAACAGAAGTGTGCGCATCTTCTTCAAAACTCAGTAAAACATCTAATGCTGTATCAGCATTTGCAGGGGGACGACCTGATTTGCGTACATTTTCAACATTACCAATTTCTCGAAATTTCGTTTCAATCTTACTGACTGTTGAACGCGTTATAGGTCTTTCTGGATATTTATCATTAAACAAATTGCACACTTCCATCTGAGTTCGCAATCTGTCTCCATACCCAATCATCATAAGTATTTCAATTCTTTGTTTTACACTTAACTCCATTTCTACTTCCAATTAAATCTGAGCAATCATTCGAATATTCACGAATACCAAAAATATTGTAGTACCAAACTGTCACTGAACATCAATAAATCACTAAACAAATAATGACATTTCCCAAAAAAGTAGACGACTATGTTTTTTATAAATAGATAAGAAATATTTTTTGTCATATTCTGTCTGCTAGACCACAAGTACCAAACATGTTTGGAAACAGCTCATTTTTATTACTCTAAACATGTAGCAAACTACGGGGTGTTACATTTAAACCAATTGCCGCTAGACAATAAGTATTTTTGATAATATTGTTAATTTACCTAATAAAGAATGTTACGCGTTACTTTATGAGCCCACACAAAACTATTGTATTTTTGTCCACCCTGTACCAATTGGAATCAACATGTGATACATTTTTGGAATCAGCTCAGCTAGAGTAATCCGAAAATTGAGACAAAATGGGGGTGTTCCATTTAAAAAAAATGACGGTGACGTCATTACTCGAACGTAATTCACCCTGTATATTAGATTATTATTTTAAAATACGGTAAATTAACATCAAAAATCGACGTGTTTCAGGATTATTTCTTAAAATGACCTGTTTAGCTAAAAATGAATTTGTTCCATACTTTACGGACACAGTGTATATTATATACAAGCGCTCTGCTCACAAGTTATGGATCTGCTACTTCACTTCACCTTTACCGCTTTCACACGCCCGTTTTTGATCATGTTTGCAAGAATTTCTCACCTATTTCGCACCATTTGAAAACAAAATGAGAATAGTCGTTTTGTAGTACCATACTCACCTACAACGACTTTTTATAAAATTTAAATCGGACCACCCATAACGCATTCAGGCTTATTCAAAAAAGTGCTTTGAAAACTCCAAATTGTGTGCGTCGTGCTCATCTCTTTTGCATTTTGATTCTCCACATTCGTCCATGGTGAGATCGAAATTGATTCATTATTCTTCATGTTACAAGCGAAAAACGAAAAAAAAAACACAATTCTTTGCTCTTGAATATTCATAACAAAATAAGCAATGATAGTTGGGAGTTGGAAACATAACAGGATATAACCAAGGATCGTATTTCGTATGATGGCACATTCGGTTTCCTGGTACTATTTTTGACACGAATAAATCTCAAAATGATTGGCCTAATGAAACACAACCACTTGAACAGGTACATGGAGCTTAGCGGGATCACAGTTGGTGATTGTTGAAGATAACACATGACGAGACATCGTCGCATATTGTCACTGTAGTGTCCCGCGCAGGTACAACAGAGGATGGCCGCCTTCATGACATTATTCTGCACCCAGAATATGTGGAAGAGATCTAGCTGAGGAATCTGCTGAGTTTCATTAGGAAAATTGGCATCCCAGATTATATTGCAGTCAAGCGGCCCAAGTAGAGAGGCTCACGTGCATTGGTGGAATGAAGAAGATTTGAAATTGACTGAAAACATAGAAGCATATATATAAATATTTTCTGCAAATTCGGAACCAAGTGATGCAAATGAAGGAAATACATTAAACTAAATAATTTGGTTTCGATGAAGGTGGCTAAGAAATATCTATGGATAACACTTTATGGGATGATTCTCAGGGAAAACTTTCCCATTATTATAATTAGAAATTTTTTGAGATATCGGACAAAAATTATTGTGGATGAGATGAGATGAAATCGGAACAATTCGTTATATTTCTATTTGTGTTTATATCTTCGGTTATACCAATTTTTCATGAAAATTGCATGCATTTTTTGTAGAAAATATTTATATCTACAAAAATATATTACTGCATTTTTCTCTGAAAATGTCTATTTTGAATCACAAAATGAACCAGAAGTATTTTCTAGGCATATTGGTCAGCCGGTATTAAGCAAATTAGTGCGATATATTCAGCAGTTATATCACAAGTAAAAATATTTTTTTAAAGAAATATGGTCGAGCGGTATTGCTGTAATAATATTCACAGAAAAATATCGAAGAATAATATTTTTTCGAATTTCTTCTTCCGAAACGGTCGGATCATTTTTTTATTTGACAGTGACTTGGACGTCATCCGACAGTGACTGAATTATTTTGATAGGTTTGGTATAAACAATGGTAAATGCCTACTTGTTTTATAGCAAGTAACGTGAATATCCCAAGACTATGACAAATAGCCGACTATTATTTCCATAATAATTCTATCGAGAGCTTCGCTCGAAGGGGTTATATTCTGATTATTAATGTTCTTATGGTGCAATTGAATTGTTTCGAAATACAGGTTGCTCGAAACAAATTAAAGAAAATTAAAGTCTCTTTTTGTCATAGTCGAGTGATATTCAGGAAGATTATTTCGTGAACACCACAAACTCATTCGGTAGGATTCCGGTCATATTTGTCACTTTCGCTAATGTTAAAATAAGCCAATCATTCATATACGTTTATCAACATTCAATATAGCACTGTCAGTGACGTAATCTGACAGTTGTCAACCAGCTGATGAGGAGGCAAGCAAAGCTTTTTTCCATTAGAGCACGTGTGCCTTTCTTGTGAATTTTTTCCAAAAAACCATATCCTGAAAAAATATTCTTGACATTGTTTTGATCCTTAGTTCATAGTGAATATTGTGAAATAAGTGCAGAAGTATATAGAGGTGTTATAAACATTGATTTTCCAGTTTAAAAATACGTTCTCATCATAATAACACATCCAAATTTCTTTTTTTTTTAAATTTGATGAGGTTCATCATGAAATTTTGAGATGTTATGGGTTGTCGTAAACGATCCAATCAGGACGAGCACGTGAGATTTATCCGATTTCCTTCCAGAGGCATAATTAGGCAATATAGAAAAAGGAATCTTACACTATATTAACAGATAATTTGTTCACTTAATGTCTACAAAGTTTAAAAAAATCACAACAAATATTTATCAAACACAAAAAACAATGATCTCCACAAACACTCAAATGCTTTGTTGCTCCCGATCAGCTGATGACCGCCATGTTATTACGTCAGTTGACAATGCTCTATTCGACTTACTTTTTGCAACCACGAATCACTCATAAACAACAAGAACTCTCCAGACATACTCTTTACTTTTTCGGTATTTTCTGTGATGGATTTGTTCACTAATTCCCGTAGTGAAACATACCAAAACGAGACATTTTCAATTTTGAGAGAATGTTACGTCAAATTTTCACATTCACCATAGCACTCTTATACAATCGAAAATTGCTGCTCATATTTCTTTATTTACCTGAATAGTCGATCATATTGCATATCATGTGACTGAAATTCATGACTTTTCATAGGTGGAGCCATTTGTGAATGAAATAATCGCGGATATACTAGCAACATATATATATATATATATATATATATATATATGTTCATTATCTTCAAATATTGATAATAAGGATAGCCTATGTGAAGCTAAAACAATTGAACATCGATTTTCAAAATCAAGCGCTGAATGTGAATGCCCATCCGCCAAGAAATAAACAAGTTTTATATCGAAGATGCGATTTTGTTCGTCCATCTCGTTCTAGTAGTCATTATTTCACGTAAAAAAATGTTGGAGTGTGACAAGCTTATTTCAGGTGTTGCAGATTTTCATTATAGTTAAATAACCACAAAATTGTGATATTTCTTCCAACGTGGCGTTTGGTATTCTGGTCAAAATGTCAAAAATGAATAATCTAATCTCAAATATTTATGTCATGAGTGGTAATCCAAAAGTTGCGCTTCCGCAGTAGTTTTCAAGCGCACGCATGAAAAAGGACACACTGATTTTTGTGACTTCACTTTGTTAACATGGCATCTTATGGAGTGTTATCCATATTGGTACTTGATAAATATATGCTAGCAACATGGTGTTTATTCGCTGATATTGGGATTTGATCGGTAAGATAAATGCATTTGATTAGCTGAATTCATCACACAGGGTTTGCGGTTCAGTGGCACGAGCGTTGGTCTTGTGTCCACTGTTTCCATCCTGCGCAAGTTCGACTCCCGCAGCTGGTGAAAAATTTCTCACGGTGCCAAGAGAGGTTTTGGATCCCAGTATAAAAAGTAAGGTTCTCGTGATCGTACAAGTTCTCATTAACTTCCGAGGTTTGGTCATACAACTAAAAAAGCGGTTAAAAACAATTCTTACAAAATTTACAATGTATACAGTGCGCCTTTTAATAGTCCCCCCTGTTATCTTCTGAACGGTCGACGTAGAATGCATTGAATGATATCACCGATACTACATTTAGGAATGAAAGGCATTGTGATTGCCTGATAGATGGCGAGGGGGGGGGCACATCAACTTGAAAATTAGAATGGGGGGTCAAGTGGCACATCGTTGGAAAGATAATTCAATTATCTTTTCAACCACCATATTTTTATTTTCAATTTCGTTGAAACTTTTTTTACAATAGGCTTTCGAAATGTCAGATATAAGTGCGGATCTGAATGGTAACGTTACCTCAATAACTTCTGAACGGTTTGATGTGAAACAACGAGACATGAAATTTTGAATGGTATTACCGTTTCTACTTTTCACAGAAGATACATCACAATAACACGACAGGGAGCGCTGAGGGCATATCAACTTGAAAATTTCGAAAGGCATAGAGGTCGATTTGCACATCGTTGAAAAAGTAATTCAATTTTTATTTCAACTATGGTTGTTCTACGGAATCACAATTGCAAGTGCGGTTTTTAATAGCCTCCCCCCTTCACCCCTCACTTAACTTTTGAACGATCCGACATAGAATAACGGGACCAAAACTATTTAGAACAATATCACCGATACTACTCTTTGAAATAGAAGACATTGTGATTGCTCAATAGATGGCGCGGAGGAGCACATCAACTTGAAAATTTCAAATAGCATGGGGGGTCAAGTGGCACATCATTGAAAAGGTAATTCTTTTTTTTCAACCAACCTATTATTTTTGAATTTTGTTCGAACGTTTTTTCACAATATGTATTTGGAATTTTTTTATACTTGACATTTCAAATGCATATTGTAAAAAAACGTATTAACGAAATTGAAAACAAAAGATTGTAGAGAAGAGAATTGAGTTATTTTTCCAACGATCTGCCACTTGACCCTACATGCTATTTGTTGATTCGCCCCTCGCGCCATCTATCGGGCACTCACAATGTCTTTCATTTCAAAAAGTAGTATAGGTGATTTCATCCGATACCTTTTTTTTATTGTTCTTCATCGAACCGTTCAAAAGTTAACAGAGTGGAGGGGACTATCAAAAGCCGCACTGTATACATGGTACCTCACTGAATACAAATTTTCAGGGTACCTGATGATTAAGTCTATCTACATTTATTGCTGTTCGAACTTCAATTAAAGCTAATCTTGTAATAGAGGAACAATATTCAACAATTCTACTCTTCATGTCTTCTAGTGTCGTTGGTTTTTCGCGATAGATTTCTCCTTTAACATATCCCCAGGGACAGAAATTAAGGAGGACTAAGGACTTTGCTCCACCTCCAGAAATGAATCATTTGCACTTATCGTTGGTTTTTCTCTATAGATTTTTCCTTTGACATATCCACAGAGATAGAAATCTAGGGGCGTGAGGTCTGGGGACCATGCTGCCCCTTCAGAAATGTATCATTTGTAATATCCCTTATATTCACGAGAGTTTTGATTGAGAGCCGAAGTGAGTGGTCGTGTTCGCATAACCTCAATCTTTTAGTGCAAGTAAATCAAGAGAATATTATCACGAATTTTGCTAAATAAATCTCAAGTGTCAAACTCACATTGGTGAGATAAGAATTTTTTCTTAATTTTCTGAAAGGGCCGAAAATATAAGTAGGCCCTATTCGATATACCTCTTATTAACATAAAAACATCACTTTGCTAAAAAAAAAGTGGTACGAGTGCAGTGATTAGGGTAGATATAGGACAGCGGGTGAGTAGGAGGCTGACTTCGTACTTCCTAAGTCGGCTCCTACAGTGAACCCCTGTTCGATAGTCTCCAGACTAACTAATTTCGGCGACGCCCCATTGGGCGTGGCAAGACAATAGGAGTAGACTCGCCGAACAAAACCATCTGAGCACTTCATTCGAAGAAATCCATAATCGGAGAAACAGCAAAATCCACCGTTTTCAACAAAATCGTCAAAATTCCGACAAATCCATTCGAGAATTTTTTCGAATGAACTAAGGAAACATGAAGGAACAAGAAAAGGAGCCACCCGATAAGGAAGAGCCCAAACAGGATGCAACTCCACAGGAAGACGAAAAAGGGACCCTCCCACTTGCAGAAGGAAGCCCAAGCCAAACAAGCAAGGATGAGTTGGTACAAACCAACGACGAGTTCCGACTCGAGAATTTGGAAGTAAACTTGGCCGAAAATACCGGAAACAAGGAAAACACATCCACCGAAAGCCAGAAAAACTCAGCAAGCCCAGCAACTTCCTATTCGGATGCCAAGTCAAACCTTGGCACACCGTCTAGCACTCCTGCACCGAAGTTAGTACCTAAATTCATATTTCCAGAACCGAATATGGAAGAAAGGAAACATATGCAGCCACAATCCGACCCAGAGGACTACAGGAATTCATACTCTGTGGTAACAAATTTAGAAAACGAATGTACATACATGGATAAGCATGGAAATGTGGTAGAGCCCCTCGGACCGTCCGAAGTCGTTGAGACTGCGGAGGGGGGGACAACGAGCCACGAATTATCCAATGCATTAAAAAGTAATATCGATAGTAATACTAACAACAGTGACTTAAATAACACAATAAAAAATGCCAGCATAAGTGCGAACGCAGAAGTCCAAACTTTAAATACAGAGTCGGAAAATGAAACCGAATTTAAACACCCTAGGCCAATGAGACGAGTCAGCCGCATAAGTAGGGTGGTAACAGACATAGATGTCTCCAAGGAAAGCCAACTGAGGGCTGACGCGGAGGAGGACAGAATAAGGAAAGCGAGAAAAAGAAAGAAAAAACTAAGTCCAGAATTACAAATATCCAAAAATCCCAGTGGGATGGTAAACTTAAGGAAAAGGAAATGAAGGCCAGTGCACCTTGCGAATGTGGGGGAACGGCTGACCAGCATATTTTTCTAACAAGTGCAGAAAATCACGCGGTCCACACGCAATGCGTGGGCTCAATTAAAGACACAGAGGAGAGCTGCGGATACAATTTAATAACCAAAAGAGAACTGTTGATTATTCAAAGAGCTATCCAAGATAATGAAAACCTCAAAAACTTCCAAAGCGGATATGCTATAGGAGGAATCCAGAGTGAAGTAAATCCTAAGACCACAGATTCAGAAAAAATGGAGATAAACCAGACATCAGAAGCGGAGAAATCCGAAGAGCATGAGGTAATAACAGCGGAAAAAAGCAGAAGAATGATGGTGGAGCTGACAAGATATAAGCAAGAAGAAGAAAGAGAAAATAAGGAACGAGAGGCAAAGAGAAAGCTTGCCGCTCAAACGAAAAAGAGGAAAAAGAAGGAAACACAGGGGGAAAACAGAAGGAAAAAAACCAGAAAGAATTAAACCTCTTGTTAGGTGAAAAAAACAAAATGCCAAGAACCGAATTGAAACATATGAAACAATTCGAAAATAAACCGGAAAATACAGTGGAAATCCTGAAAACGCAGAAAGAATTAAACCTCTTGTTAGGTGATATAAGGAAAGAAGCTCAGAGAAGAACCAAAGAGTCTGGAGACCGAATACAGAGTAAATTAGATGAAGACAAGTGCGATGGAATACCATACATCAAGCTTGCCGAGGCGAGATTGAAAACATTATATGACCACTGGTTGGAAGTACTTACAGAAGAGCACAAAAACGAAATTGAATACTTGGAAGCCAGAATCAAAGTAATAGCCATCCCGAAGGGAGAAAGACGAATTAAAACGATAGAAAAGTTCCCAGTGCTGATAAAACAAATTGGCAAGCAAAAAGAGACGGGGAAACAAGAAGAAAAGCGAAAACTCGAGATATTGAATAAGAGAGATAGTATAAGTTCAAGCTTTAAAATACCCACGGAGAATAGATATGGAGTCCTGGCTAGTGAGGAGCACACGCAGGAGTCGGCAAACGATAATGACGCAGAGGCAAAACCGGCGAAGATCACAGATTCGCAAAAAAGAGCGGAGAGAAGGAAGAAAAAGAAATTTAGGGACATGGGAAATGAACAAGCAAATGAGCAAGGGCAAATAGAACCAGGGAACGTAACAGATTCGAAAAAAGCACCACCAAAGAGTAAGCCGGGGATAGCCCAAAAACAGGACCCCAAAACATGAAACAAAAAAATGATGCCTCCAATAGTAATAACAGGAATACTGCCATTGAGAGGAGAAGCACTAGTGGAATTGCAAGAAGAACTGGAAAAAGTGTCAAATCAAATTTAACCACGGCAGCCGACAAACAGTGTTGCAAACATATACAGATCATGATCATGGGAAAGTCCAGGAAAAGCTGGACGGAATGCATGCTCGATATCACACATATACGAAGCCGGAGGATAAAGTCCACACATTTAGGCTAGGGGCCTGGAAAATAATCCAGAGCCGGTAGAGATAAAAGAAGACTTGAGAAACAAGGACTGGAAGTCATTAAAGTCACAAAATGAGAAACATCGAAAGAAAACTATTCGTGGTAAGCACGAGCCAGAAAATAAAGCTAAATCATTTGAAGGACAAGATCCGTACGGTACTATACGCCCTGATCAGCTGGGAGATAATGGTATTTGATAAGAGGATAACACAGTGCCACAAGTGCCAGGAATGGGGCCATGCAACGAGTATGTGTAAGAAACTACCTCGATGTGTGAAATGCGTCGAGGAACACAATACGAGGGATTGTACAAAGGACCCCAGCACGCCGGCACAGTGTTGTAATTGCCAAGGAGACCATCCGGCAAATGCCAAGGTCTGCCCAGTTTATCAAAGGAAGCTTAAGTTCCTTGACGAAAGGAGGGAACAAACTAGGCAAGGACCAAGGTATGAGGAGGCACCACACCCTAGACCAAGGTATGAGGAGGCTCCACACCCTAGATCCAATTACTGGGAGCAGAAGGAGAGGGCGAGGCAGTCCGGGCAGCAGGAAGAAGAGTCGGGAAGAGGGTACGCCCGTGACCGGGCGCTACCCCAAACAGATGCGAGCGATGAAGAGTCGAGAATAGGGTACGCCGGATTTCCGGCGCTACCCCGGACAGACAACAGGGAACAAGGCTTAAGACCAAGAAACGAAGGAAATCAGACACCGCCGGTGGTGGTAAGAACTATCCAGCCCACAAAAGGCTCCCCACCTATACCCTTTCCAACTATAATACCTAGCATTTTAGATAGCAAAATATTTGATATTTCAACAAAAATAAACAGCCTAGTTAATATCAGAGGAGTAGAAGGAATTTTAGAAAATCTGTATCACATGTTAATTAAAACCCCGGAAAAGGAACGGGAGATGGCGACAGCGCGTTTTTTCGTTTCAAATGGCGGTACATAGAGGTATAAAGGCATGTATGTTTAATGCGAATGGAGTTGCTGGGAAGTTTGCGCTCCTCAGCAGCTTCATTCACGAACATTCGGTAGATGTAATGCTTCTGTCTGAGACCAAACTCCGACAGGACCATAACTTGAAATTTAGGGGATTTACCACCATCAGGGCCGACAGACCGGGAGGCGAGAGGGCCGCTGGGGGGGTAGCAATCCTAATCAGGGATAATATACCATATACGGATATACATCGGCAAAATTCGAATATCGAACATGCGGGAATTGAACTTAGCGATGGCACGTGCCTATTTTCAGTGTATAGCGCCCCAGGGAATAAATTCAAAGATCGCGATCTAGACAATCTGTTTAGTGTTGCGAACAAGGTAATACTGGCCGGTGACTTTAACGCGAGGCACAATGAGTGGAACGGCAGCCCGACCAAGGCAAGCCCCAATGGGTTAACGTTGCTGAGGTACTCCTTAGACAACGAAGTTATCATCGAGAGTAGTAAGGAACCTACTCACTACCCCTTTAACGGCATGTCGCCGACAGTTATAGATCTGGTTGTCCATAAAAATATAACAGATTTGAGCGATCTGGAGGTAGCAGATGAATTAACATCAGATCACAATCCGGTTTTCTTTAGGCTAAACCAAGTCAAATATGGCAAGACGGAAAAAATCAGATATGACTACTCAGGCACGAACTGGAAGGAGTATCGTAAGATAGTAAATAACATTACATTCATTAATTCTGAGATATCTAAAGACGAGATAAACTACGAAACAAAAAATTCATAAAACTATCCAGATAGCAAGGGACAAGACAACCAGAAAAATAACTGTGAGGGGTGACAAGTTTGCGATTCCACCAAACATCAAACACCTTATCAAGTTAAAAAATAATGAACGCAAAAAATGGCAACGAACAAGAAACCCAGAATATAAAGACAATTTCATGAGACTAGGGGTAGAAATCACGGATCTCATTAACGCCAACACCAACGAGAAGTGGAATCGCAGACTTGAGAACCTCGATGTCCGGGACCACTCACTATGGGACATGGCAAAAAGATTCCAAAGAAAAAGGGAACCTATTCCAGCCATAGTGACTGGACCCGGGCGTTCGGTGGCAGAGCCGGTGGAAAAAGCTAAGTTGTTTGGAGAGTACTTCAGCGGGGTCACACAACGGAGCTTGATAGTACGCCGGAACATTCAAGAATAACTGATAGAGCCAAAATTATTAGAGAAACACCGGGGTAAGGCTGGGACCCGCAGAGCTTCAAAGGCCTAACGGGATATGACGAGGTTCTGGGGGTCATCAGAAAACTCCCTAGGAATAAAGCACCAGGGCTAGACAAGTTGGATGCCGTTCTGATCAAGAACCTCCCGAGAAAATCACTGGTCCAGCTGATTTATATAATAAACGCAATCCTAAAGTGGCAACATTATCCAGATTGTCTTAAAAAAGCGGAAGTCATTCCCCTCCTTAAAGCGGGTAAAAACCGAAACCACCTTGACAGCTATAGGCCCATCTCACTCCTCAGTGTGGTGGCCAAGGTGGTGGACAAGATTATCTTAAAGCGTGTTGTGGACTTTGAGGAAGAGCAAAAAATCATCCCACCAGTACAGTTCGGGTTTAGGAGGGGTCACTCTACGACCTCTCAAGTAGCCCGGGTTGTCCATGGGGTGAAAGAGGCCTTCCACAGGGACCAGAACACAGTCATGGTCCTGTTGGACACGCAAAAAGCATTCGATACGGTCTGGACAGACGGATTGATCACCAAAATGGCAGAGGCAGACATGCCTTTATACCTCATCAAAGTACTAGAGTCGTACCTGTCGGGGCGGACCTTTTGTGTAAACGTGAATGGTACTAGTTCGCCGGAACAGACAGTCGGAGCGGGGGTCCCACAGGGGTCTTCGCTGTCACCGATTTTGTATTCCCTGTATACCAGTGACTTTCCGACCTTCGCTCGGACGAATACGGCTATGTTCGCGGATGATACCGCGATCTATGCCCACTCGTTCTATAGCGAAGTGGCCGCCAGACAGCTCCAGATTCATCTGGATCGGTTGGTCATACCATATCTGAGGAAGAATAAAATTAAACTAAATCCCAATAAAACGGAGGTCGTTAACTTCACAAGGAAGCGAACTAACGTGAAGATCCTTGGGAAGGTAAAGATTGAAAATAGTCAAGTGACAGAGAGGCCCTCAGTGAGATACCTGGGGGTGCAACTGGACAGGCGGATGTACTTGCATGGACACATATCGCTGGCGTTGCAGAGGGGAGCGGCGGCCATCAGCCGCACATATCCCCTCATTGCACGCAACTCCAACCTGTCACAGGAGAACAAGCTTCGACTCTATAAACAAGTCATCAGACCGGCAATGACATACGCCAGTCCAGTGTTCTGCAGTCTTGCAAAAACCCAGTTAATGAGGCTGGAAAGGCTGCAAAACAAAGCACTGCGTATCGTTACTAATAGTAATAGATACATCAGACTCGACGAACTGCGCGAACTAGCTAATGTTGGGAAAATCACGGATTTCATTAATAAGATATCTGATAAATTTTACAGATACCACATACCCAAGAGTCCGCTTACGGCAGGTATCACTAGTATCCGAGTCAATCACCCCAGGAAGCACGGGGTCATCTACCAAAATTTGGAACTGTACCATGAACTGGAACAATGACCAACCACAATGCAGCGGTAGGATGATCATAAACACAATTTAATTCTAATTTAATCTAAAGTTCAATCGTATAATCTTAGAACAAGAAAACAGCTACAGGAAAAACCCCAGGTTGCGGGGAATTACAGAAAATCTATAATTTTTTTAAGCTGTTTTTTTTTTTTAATAACAACTTTTCCAGTATAAGAACATCGTCAGTTGCAAAAATAGGAATGATAACAGTACTATAATTACTGGAGTCAGGTCAAAAAATAGAAAGATGCATACACTAAAGTAGGAGGCGTCCTAAAAACGGAATTGTCAGAAAAACCAAGACTAACATGTTTACTAATGGCTACCTGCTAACACCAGCAGGGGCTGCCCCTTCGCCCCCTAGGGAGGGCAAGATGGCGGTATAAAAAAAAAAAAAAACTCTTCTCCACTCCTATGCCAAACTCCTTTCCCTCTACACCACCACCAGGAAGAGGAACAAGAAAGGAGTACCCACATGTACATTGTATATAGTAGTTCTAAGTTTGAATGATTTGTATATATAGAAAATAAATTTTATTGATATATTCACGTGAAGATGCTCAATAGTTTACGACATCATCACTAATTTTTATTCTCTTCCTTGCACATTTTGTTCAGTTCTTGTGCTTTACACTTCCTGTTTCCACAAATATAGAAAGATTCACGGAAACAGGCAGTGTCAAGCACAAGAAAAGGCAACTAGTAAATAGAATTGCAACAAATGAAGAAAATTAATTAGCGGTGATGCTTTCAACAGTTGAGAATTCTTGTGTTACTACTAGGGACATTGCAAGAGAGCTGGATATAAGTCATACTTCCGTTAACAGAATATTAACAAAAGGCAAGCTTTCATTCAAATGCACTAAAAAGTGAAAAAATAATTGCTTTGGATGTGTGACGTAGGTTATTCCGTAAGTTATAGATTCAAGAGCTTGTCGCGCAGTTTTCATTTCTAATACAGATGCGACAAGCTTTTGAATCTATAACTTACGGAATAATCTACGTCACACATCCAAAGCAATTATTTTTTACTTCCACCTGCATTTGAATAAAAGCTTGTCTCTAAAGAGGTTTTTCATTAATCATGTATTTTGTGATTTTCAGTACTCTCTGCATCTATGCATTTGTGTTAAAGCATCGTTATCATTTCTGTAAGTTCTGAGCTATCTAGTCCTTCAATGAGGAGACCATCTAAAGATTAACTCATCCACCAGCTTGGAGTTGCCATCTGCAATTCATGAATTTTAACAAAAAATTATTAATCTTCTACTAAATTCATGATCTCCGATACCAAAAACCCCGACATGACAATTTTGAATGGTATTGGGCCATAATTACAAAATTCTTCCTAAATTTGTGAATTTTGATAAAAAATCCATAATCTCCGACCCCAAAAACCCCCACATACCAATTTTTGGATGGAATCGGACCATAAACACAGAGATCATCGGCCATATTGGAGCCGCCATCTTGATTTTATGAGTTTTCGAGTTAAATTCATAATTTTCAACCCTGAAAACCCCCACCTACCAATTTTGTATCGAATCGGACCATAAACCTAAATCTCATCCGCCATCTTGGAGTGCCATTTAATTCCATGAGCCGCCATTTCAATTTCATAAATTTTGATAGGAAAATTCATAATCTCCTACTTCGAAGACCTCCACATACAAATTTTGAATAGAAACTCCTCCGCCATTTTAAAGCCGCCATCTTGAATTTATGAATTTCTACAAAAAATTCATAATTTCCGACCTTGAAAACCCCCACATACCAATTATGAATCGAATCGGACCATAATCCCAAATCTTGTACGCCATCTTGAATTTTAAATTTTGACAGAGAAATCACAATCTTTGTTCCCGAAAACCCCCACATACCAATTTTGAATAGAATCGGACCATAAACACAGAGATCATGGGCCATCTTGGAGCCGCCATCTTCATTTTATGAGTTTTTAACAAAAAAATTATAATTCTCAACCCTGAAAACCCCCACATACCAATTTTGTATCGAATCGGACCATAAACCCAAATCTCATCCGCCATCTTGGATTTTTAATTTTGACAGAAAAATCACAATCTTTGTTTCCCGAAAACCCCCACATACCAATTTTGGATCGAATCGTACCTAGTCACAAAACCCCCCCTTTTTTTTTTGTCTAACAAAAATTTCCTGATGCATATGAACACCTGCCAAATTTCATATCAATCGGATGTAGGCAAGTGCTCCAAAAACGGATTACAAATTTTGAACCGGAAAGAATGACAGAGTGACAGAATGACAGGATGACATACGAAGGAAGCAAGTTAAATGAAAGCTTGTAAGAAATAAACTCCATCAATTCCGAATTGAATCACATGAAGAACTCTAAGAAAGGGATTATCACACCAGAATTCGCTATTGGAAAGATATATTGAATTTCAATCGCGAAGAAAAAAAAATTCTGAAATACTTTTTTTTTAGTGATGAGTCAACATTTAAAAGTAATGGGTTGGTAAATAGACACAATCGCCACAACTACTCGACAGATAATCCCTATTTGGTCAGATGAGTTGATAACCAAAATAGATGGTCAATAAATGTTTGAGGGCATAATTGAGGATCAGGTCATAAGACCCATATTTCTTTGATGGGCCACTGAATGGAGAAATTTAGAGATATTCTCTGAGATGATTCACCAAATTTGGAATACACCGATTGACACCAGACACAGGTTATATTACCAACATGAGGGCGCGACTCTCCACAATTTTTAAACAGATAGCGCAGGAATAAATGGATAGGAAGAAACGGACCTATTCAGTGGCCATCAAGGTCCCAAGAAATCTCACCCCTAGATTTCCATCTCTGGGGATATGTTGAAGGAGAGGTCCACCGAGAAAAACCAACGACACCAAAAGACACGAAGAATAGAATGGGAGAAGTTTTTCGCTCTATTATAATAAGATCAACTTTAACTGAAGTTCAACGAACAATTGTAGATAGACTTAATTTGTGCATAGCTCGTAATGGAAATTTGTTTGAACATCTGCTGTGAATCCACGCTTTTTGAAATTGTTTGAGTTTATTTTTTTACCTATTTTGTCCAGAATTGAATACAAAAATCGTTATTGCTGTTATTATGACTTTTTAAAACTTTCAAAATTTCCGATGGGAATCAAGTAGGTGAAAAAACTGAAAAAAAAGTGTTGTCGATTTTTGTTGCCACTGTATGGAAAAAGTGATATTCGGTAAAATGTTTAGAAAGTCTTGTGGTAACGTCCCCAATATGTAGTATTTCTATTGAAATGGAGGAGAATGTACTTAAATTTTTTTTGGAAGAATCCCAGTTGCTTCTTGATATTGGAATGTCGAATTCGTTCGTGTCCAATATTTCTTTCTTGGAGATGAGCAAACATTGAAAATTTTCGTGAAATCGAAATATATTCTCATACTAGAGTGTTAATGGAAAAATTTATATCAGTCTACTGATTTCATATATTTGTTAACTGGTTCCATTTCCGAGTTCTCTGATTTTTGGTATACTTCCAGATTTTTTCCCGCTAAACAAGAATCTGCAATAAATTTTCGCACTCCCGAATATTTTTGAAATTGAAGCCTATGTGTCAATAAGGGTAATTTTTTCGGGGAAATTTTAGGTATTTCTTATGAAAAAATCTTATTAAAAATTTTAAAAACATTCAGTTGCGGAAATCGGAAAAGAAACATTGTTCTCAGATACAAGAGGATTTCTTCAATCACATTTTTTTTCTTGTCTGTGTTTTCACGGGTCTATCTCCACATATTGACAAAAAGGGTTTTGAAACAAAAATATAATTCGACACAAAAAACCCTACTGCAGTTTAATAGCTACGTTTAGCGGGCAAAAATCTGGAGACGAGGATGTAATGGCAGATACAAATTTAGAATCATATTTGCACAATCCATTGCGTGAGTTAGGGTTTTCTATCGAATTATATGGCTATAAGAACTGGCATAAGAATAATATGGATTCGCCGAGTAGAGTCGGAAATATAATGTTTCAAATTAGGTAGTCAAAACTCATGAAATTCCCCACTCCCTATCTGAGAGGCGGAAAAACGTTAGGTTGCCTTCCCTAAAAAGATCCGTCACTGTGAAAGTAACTAAAGCAATAAGCAGTATATACAATAGAATATAAAATGACCCATCCCAGACCTAGACGATTTCAAGAAAATTACATGCAACCAATTGTACTTTTCTCCGAATCAAATGTTCATCAAGTCAAAACTCACTCAATATAACTGAATAAAATGATAACCTCAATCATATTTACCTTTATAGGGCAACGTTCTCACAACTTCATAGTCCTTCGTACAATCTTCATTAACGTCACTAACGTCAATATTACTCAGCATATCGGTATAGTACTTGACATTCTCATTAACTTCTTCACGGAGTCTACCTTGTCTTTGGCGGTAGTCTTCTATTTGATTCTGCAACTCTTTGCATTCGCTTTCGTTTCTGGTAATCTCAGTTTTCAGTTTGAGATAGTATTTGCGTACCTCATTCAGAGTATCTGTCAGTCTCTTCAAATTTTCTTCCGTTGAGGTTATTTTCGTCCTGGATGCTTCCAGTTCATTGTCCTTCTCTTCTAGCTGGTTTTTCAGAAATTCCAAATGCATATCCAAATCTTCTACGGAGTTCACGATTTGACCGGTTGACGTTATGATAGGAAGTTCGGTGATTTTGGGAGCTTTTCTCGATAGTTTTTCCTTGATGTTCTTGGAGAACAACGCAATGATGCAGAGCCCTAGGAAAATGGTCGCGAAAATGATGGGTATAACTAGTAATATCATTTTGATGGTTCGGTCACTATAATTTCACCGATTCGCAAAAGAAAATTTCACCCTTCCCCATGACAGAATGACACTGGCAGCTTTTGTATATTCACAAGGTCTTCTATACTCCGCCAAATAATCTAGTTATCAGTTATTTTCAGATTCCCAAAACGAAATCATGTACAAAACTCCAAAAAGGCACATTCTCAAGAAAATGGTCATAAATAAAATATGTATAACTAGAAAAATCATTCCCATTTCCACTGTACTGAAATTTCGAATTCTGAGAAAATAATTTCACCCACTTTCCATGACAAACTGACACTGTCAATTTTTTATGTATTCATAAAGCCCTCCAGAGAGAACAATCGAATACTGGATGTAGTTACTCGGTTTGAGCAGCTTATTGATGTAGATGCTTTTTAGGCCAATCGCCAAATTGATAATTTATGTGAATAAATTGTTTTTCAAATCTAGCTTTATTGGTGTATTTATATATATATATATTATATATATATATATATATATATATATATATATATATATATATATATATATATATATATATTGTTTCGTTCCCTCAATAAAATTTGTTTTCTTTTTCTTTACTCAATAAATAAATTGAATTTACATATTAACTTTCACAAATAATTTCTGAAACTAAGTTCAATTGATTGATCGCGCAGAAGCATGTACAAGACTCGCACTTACCAAGCTCCGGTTCGAGGAGGCGGTGAGACAAAAATATAGAACAGGACGAATTTTCATCTCTTGTCAGACAGTTTTTAAAAGTACAACTAAACCTATTTATTTCTGTGCGCACATTCATTAATTACGCACAATATCTTGTCGGTCTCATTTGTGTGAGTGATTGTCATTCCTTCAAGAAGAAGAACAACCCAGGGCGGCCGTCCAGAAGAACAAGCTCCACCAGTGTTGAGACCGTTTTCCAAACGAAGTAAGCTGTTCTTGTCACCACAACCAAATGGACTTGAATTATTATTTAAAAAATCTTGTAGGTTATCGTAGCTTATGGATACATTGCCAACTAGAATACACAATAATGAAGAATATTTGAAAGGACATCAATAATTGTGTTTGTTCTTTTCGCTTTCAAAATTCAATTGGAAAGTATAATGGAACTGGATAATAAATATTATGGCTGCCATATCTCCATTCCAGTAAGCTAATCATAATGCTGTCATTTAACATTCTTACCACGAAATAATCCATACTCCCCTAGAAAATAATGTTCTACAATAAACGTGCGACCGGGTCACTTACTCAATTTGTATGCACACGTGTTAAATTGATTTTCATAAAACCTTTTGTTTTCTGTTAGATATTCATAAAAAATTACTCCATTTTTATCGTGGATTCTTCGATTCACAGAAAAATATTTCTATTTAATATTCAATTGAGAATGTTCCCCTTTTGTATTGTATTGTTCATATTATTATTAAGTCGGTAAAAAAAGGCTTTACCTGTGAGTGGATTAATTTCACAGGTAGGTGAAGCCTTTTCACCGTCGTGTGTAATATTCAATCTTGAACGGAAAAAAAGTAAGCAGTGTTAATTATTATTGGGAGTCAAATTGGCTTGAGCGCGGTTTTGTTGTTATTGATTTTGTTTATAGCAACGCTACTTGTTTTGACTTGTATCGATATTAATGACTTTTGGTTGGAGGAATTATCCTAAAAATGTGCGATTTTTATAAAGAAAACGAAAATAGTGATGAATATATTATTCCAGAAGATGTAGAAATTGAAGCTGAAGATGCGGTGAACAGTTCATTGCCGCAAAAATCACTCCTATTTTCTCACGTCTAACATGGTAGGCAACTTTTAAAATTGAATTTTCACTAGTATCATCGATAATCAATGTATTTCATAAGGAAGTGCAACCACAGTTTATAGCTAAAGAGGCAGTTAGCTCACTTGGCCCAAATGCATGTTCCAAGGTAACATCCACTCCAGGGAAAGAATTCAGGATGCGCAGAAGACTGTACGCGATTATCGCTCTTCGAAGTATACGAAAAATGTCAGTATTGATAACACAGTAACACGCGGTATGCGCGAGGGATAAGAATCAGAGTTGCGCAGTGTACAAACGGGAACATAAAGATCAAAGTGCCGACGCCAAGTGAGCTAACTGCTTCTTTAGCTATAAACTGTGGTGCAACTCTGTTATGTTGGTTATGAAAAATTACCAAAAATGACGTCATTTCAAAATATGATAGCTACAAAATCCAGAAAACTACTCTTCAACTGGTTACGGCTAATGTAAAGTGAATATCTTCCAATACACCCCCGAATAATGATTCAAAACTTGCGTATACTCCAATGAGTTGGATACTTCCGCAATAGGAAGTATTTCTCTAGGTTGGTAATATTCATGTGCTAATCAAAATATCCATTATGCGTGTTCCCCATTGTGATTCCTTTTTTGTATGCATAATATTCTATTAGCCAACATAGTTTTGCGACAATCTAGATGCGCAGGGGAACTAACTACATACAATAGTATTGATTTTTGCTACTCAGACGTAGATGGCGATGAGTCCTCAAATTTATAATATTTTATTTTTGAATTAGTTGGAACAACTTTGATGGTTTTGAAGAGATATTTATTTATTTTCAGCAGTTTGGTTACTGACAGGAAAATATTAGACCAATGTTATGAATAATTCACTGCTTTAAAAGTTGTTCATATAAATACTTGATGATATGGAAACCGTAATATGTGAATAAAATAGACACTTGATAGTTTCATATTGCCGGCAGGTGGAACCCTCTCCAATTATAATTTGGACACCAATATTGGCAAAATATATAGTTTGATATAGGTTTTGGGTACTACAATTTTTATTTGAAATAACTGTTGATATTTTTGAGAAAATCGAAAGGCGTATTATTCGTATAATAATAGCAATTAGAACTGAATTAATTTCAACAATTTTCATATAAAGTAAATGAACAGACAGAAAATCACAAAGCTTATGTGCCATGACTATTGTTTGTATGTGATGTGATGACCTAAAACATAACTTCAAACAAAAAACATAAATGCATATACATAAGCACAGAAGTGAGTTTTTTGTCACATTTGGGTAGGTGTCGTTTTTGGGTTATTCACATGTAGTTTCTTTTGATCGATGAATAATTTGGTTTTCATTAATTTTGTTTATAGAATCATGAAATCATGACACATATTTCTTTCAATGAGGAGATTCCAAATTTTTGTTTTCCTTTTGTACATGGTTGGATTATTATATATTTCAGGGGAATCCGGTAACTCATTGTGAAGTCGAGGTGCCAGATAGTCTGAGCACCATTACCTTATTGTTTTTTTCGGGCCTTTGTCGTTTATAAAGTTTCCTTCTAGTATTGTATTTATGGTCTCTCAATTTAATGAATATTTTCTTTTTCTTTTGTTGACCAATAAATTTAGGCAGTACAATTGTCTCACACCACATAAGTTGGCATCTTTGACTACACTGTCACTTGAATAAGTTGGGATTTTTCCGAGTATTATTTTGAGTAGGTATCCATCTTTTTATGACATTCAACTCTTCCAAATAGCAGTCGTTCACGCCTCTCCATCCTTTGATTCCATAAGACAACTGAGATTGTACTAAAGCATAGTATAAGACTTTTAGGTGGTTAATGTCTAGGCAGTCTTTTAGGAATTTAATTTTGTAAGAAGTCCTCCTAACTCCGACTTTATTTCGTATTTGTGAATCCCATCTCAGTTGCCTATCAATTACATTACTCAGATATTCAATAGAGTGGTCTTCTGGGATTTCGTAGTTATTGACGTTACTAAGAATGTTTTCCAGAGTTTCAAGATTAAAAATACTATTCATGTGAATAAAAAATAAAAGTGGTACTGGGACTGTTGTCTGTGAAACGCCATATATCACTATGTTTACTATTCGTTCCTGGTTGGAAAGGTAATCTTAATAAATAATAATAATAATGTTTATTTGTCAAAAAAAGAATTATAATACATTTACATGAAGTTCAGTATATTAGTAAATAAACAGAGGCATCACTGAAGTAACAATTACTAGTAATTATTACTTGTGTGTGATATGGCCTAACCACCATAAAAAAGTAAAAATTTAAAATAAAAAATTTACAAATTTAAACATATTTATACAGTATTGGAAACAATTTATCTGGGGTATAGACAGAAATCTACACGAGCAACGAGGAACGCAATGATATGATAATACCACATGAACAAGAGAGACGCACTGCTGTGCGATCCTCCTGTTACCCCACCCGACGCATCAACTGACCACGTGGCAATGCGACAGCGCACGGAGACTCGACTCATTCTTGCCGAGCCGTGGTTGCGAAAACAAAAAACCGTGACAATTATTACCTTTTGAAACATGCCGCCTATTTAAACAAACGCAGAGAAAGTACAGATCGTTAAATGTTACTTTGGGGGTATTTCTGTACAAGATACTAGAAATCTATGCATAGTGGCTTTCGCAGATAGACCTGTACCTACGGAAGCGACTGTCCTTTCAATTATTAATAAATTTCAGAATTTTGGGTGTGTGGCAGCACATTGCAAAAAATGTTGGTCGGCTATTGTTTGGCCCAAAATGGTGGTTTGTTCGAACATTTAATAAAATAATTCCGTACACAAAATATATAATTTGGTTCTTCTTTTCTTGTAAATATTTTTTTTCTCTTCATTCAAGAAATAATTGTTTTTTTGTTGGAAATCAGTTTTTGTTTTTATTGTCTTACAGAAATATCGTTTGCTTTTGTTTATGTTCAAGAATTTTCTTTTGTTTTCGCGGCCACCACGGCACCAGAGATATTTTGATTTACCTGTCGTCCGACAGATTAAATTGAAATTAATGATTCAGTTTAATTTGTTCAAATTATCTGATGTGAAATTATCGTCAATAATTCTTCTTCATTGCAGCGCACACATTCTCCCGACTGCTGCTGGTATGATACTGACTTGACTGACGCCCTGAGCTGACCCCCCTGAGGAAGGGATATCGACGTCATGACACAGAGATAGGAGCTCTGTGTCGTGACGTCGATATCCCTTCCTCGAGCGAGTCGAGGAGAAACTGTAATGCTCTCTCAACATATAGCAAGCTATCCTTGACGCTCTCATGAAACCACCATACCCAAGATAAATACTTTCCGATACTGTATATGTATACTTACACATGTACATTCAGTACATTCATACATATACACACATACCTATATCAACTACGACTAAAACTAGAACAAGAAATTTGTTTCATTACACAATGGGAAAAATGTTCCAAGTCTGATTTCAATAAAAGGGAAACCAATATATTATATTCATATTCAGGCTTTTCTAAGATATCACAGTCGGGTAAGTTCATATTCAGGTGATTCGGTATCAGTAAGTATGTTTATGGTAAGCATCAATATATAATTTCATTACATTATTTGGTTAATCATATTTTTGAAATAGTTTGTTCTTATGAGTACTGATCCAGTTTTTAATTTGGGTTTTGAACATACTGTGAATCTGAATAATTTTGATTTTGTCAGGTAACAGATCCCAAGTTTTCAGGCCCATATGTCTTTGTCTCACTAGTTTCAAACATTTTGGAGTTATAACACTATGCTCTCGTCTCCTTGTGTTATATGGGTGATCAGATAGTTTAACTTTAATTACGTTTTTGTATATTTTTAGTAACATTTTTTGACAATATAGTTGCCTTATATCAAATATTCCACTTTCTTTGTACAGTTTATCACTTGAGTAAGTTCTTTCCTTACATGAGTTTTTTTTTTTTGTACGATAATCAAGCTATTCAAATGTGCGTTATCAACCCCTCCCCAACGGTATGAAAGTTGCGACTGTATTAGACCGTAGTAGACTGTTTTCAAGTGGGTATCATCTAGGTATTCTTTCAATAACTTGAATCTTGATATAAATCCTCTCATTTTGTTTGTTAAATATGACATATGAAGATCCCATTCCATGTGTCGGTCAATTATTAAACCCAGGTATTTTATGGAAGTGGCTTCAGGAATCGATGTATTTTGATCAATGTTTAGGGGTCCCATATTCGGTAGGTGATTGACATAGGGAGAGAATGGTAAGTATTTCGTATTTTCTACATTCAATGTGAGTTTATTATACTGGAACCATCTGATAATATTGGTGAAGTCTATTTCTGCTTTTCTTTTGAGTTGTTGCCATGAATGATCACTGTAGAAGGCTGCTATGTCATCAGCAAAACTCAAGATATATCCTTCGAATTGAATTTTTAACAGGCTGTTTATATATATGGTGAACAGTAGGGGGCCCAAGAGCGTGCCTTGAGGAACGCCGTAATTTATTAGTATAGGGTTAGGTTAGGTCTATCAATATTAACCACTTGTTGTCGTTCAGATAAATATGATTTCAGTAGATCGTATCCTTCACCACGCAAACCAATATTATTTAATTTGTCAAGAAGTCTTGTGTGGCAAACCGTATCGAAAGCTTTGGAAAGGTAGAAAAAGATGCGAAATGATCATGTAGATATGTCTAAGGCTTTGTAAATATGAGATGTTAATTCAAATATTGCATCTTCTGTCGACCTTCCTTCTCTGAACTCATATTGTTTTTCAGACAGAATGTTGTGTTTTTTCATGAAGTGTGTAATTTTTTTTTAATGATTTTCCACCATATCCTTGCCAAATTAAAGATTAGAGATCCGGGCCCAGAATTCGAAATTTCCAATTTGCTCCCACTTTTGAAAAACGGTTTGATAACGCCTGTTTTCAATACATGTGGGATGACTCCGTTTTCTGAACAACTATTGAAAACATGTGTTAGGGTAGGTGATATTAGGTCTGCTATAGTTGACAAGAGTTGAGCTCCCTTTTATATATGTAACACATCAGTTTTTTTTAATGGCATAGTATTATACAAGCAGCTAATCTGGAACAAACAAACGAATCATAGGTATATGTCGGATTAGAACGCCAAGCATCTGTCAGCAATAGTTTATGAAATCTTCCTTTCCCAATTGGACGCACCATCGTTTTTTTTTTTTCAGTTAAATAAGCTTCAACTTATGATTACTATTTCCTGGTGATCTAACGTGCATGTACTCGTAAGTCCCACCTATAAACTGTCGATAACATTTTATATCTGTAAGCAAATCGACCATCGATCAGGCGCTATACGAAGTTTACCACTGGGTCACAAACGTGAGAACAAAATTTTCTTAATAACTTCGACATATTTATCATTAAATTGCACTCTCGTGTTGCAAACCCATTCATTAACTCCAAGGTGTACTCATTTTAATGTCCAAATTACTTTTATTCAACATTATCGACGGCATCGCACCGGAAAAATATAATTACGGGATCACGAAAACTACTAAAACTAATGAGTGCGAATTGTTTACAGTGGATTCGAAGTAAACCGTGTCTTTGGTTAGTTGCATTCATCAGTTCATCAGACAGGAAAATTACCGTAAAATGAATAAAGCGCATAGCACCGTCTGCCTCTAATAAAATGTATTCAACTAATTCGGGAAAAGAGAGAGAAACAAAATTATCTCAAAAATTCCAAATTGACTAAATTTTAACATAATCTTTCAATTTCACGTCCTATTAACACGAAAGTTAATATTGAGGTTTTGAAACTATCATCAGTAATGCTGTCGACACCATCGACGAGAAATAGTTTCTCATGATTTTCTAAGTCGAGGCGACACGATATTTTCCGATAAGAGATGAGACAAGACGAGGAAAAATGTGATAGTGCAAATATATATTTCCCAATTTAATTGAAAATAATGTTGAATAAAGACTATACAGTGCTTCTCAAAAGTCCTCTCCCCCCCTCTTATTTTTATTATACATAAACAAGTAAAATTTGGAAACTGAATATTAAAGGTTGTAAACTTTCCTACTAGTGATGATAGATGACGAAATCGTCAAAGATGACGTCACAGGGCCATTGTGACCAATAATTTTAAATGGAATCCTACGGCAAGCGACACCTCTTTTAAAAGATATCGAAAAATTGTTACAGAGAATTACATCGATAAGAGATTCAGATTTGGGTGTTACGTGTGTTGCTTCAGTAATAAGTCGATTCATTTCAAGTGAAGACAGCATTGAGTTGAAATATTCAACTACAGGAGAATTCATTTTCAGAAAATCAACATTCACGTCACCAACACAAACAACATTAGCCGAGTATGGCATTACGTATGTTAGACTAGACTAGACTAGACTCTCGTAACATTGAACACTATTTTAACGAATAATTGTTCTATATCATTCGACACATCAATTACCTGATATTTCAGTTTACTATGAATATACAAAAAAAGTCCATCACCCCTTTAGCCTGAATTACGATCCTTTCTTATAAGTACGCAATTGTCAATATTACTGTTCAGCCATGTCTCAGATATTGCAAGAATATCGCAATTATGTTGATTATTATATAGTTTCAATTCATTGAATTTAGGAACTAATTACTGAATGTTCAAGTGACCCACTACTAACAAATCTTCGTGAGTTGTAGACATACGATAATGGTACATTGAGATGTGCTAATGACTAAATTATTCTATACATTAGGCACATTTTTTTTCTACTGCTTTTTCAGTTTTAATAAAAATGGTTTCGTTAAATGTCCACACATTTTTTAAATCATGTTTTAGCGGTGCTTCCTTAACCAGTTTTAGTATTTCCACTGTGAGATCGTCTTTTATTACAATAGCGGTCCCTTTCAGCAGTTTTTTTCTTTCAATAGATTGTATTTTTCGAGTTGACCTAATTGATAGCAACCACTAAGTGTCGAGGACGTCCATTATTATTTTTTTCCACCCTATATGCAGCAACAATTTCGTCGTTTATTGGCACTTTTAATTTATTAGCAAAAAACTTCCTTGACCTGGGTCAACGGATTCTCGTTATCGGATGCTCTGAGGCCGATAATTCAAATGATATTCTTTTTCGCGTTCTGTTCTAGAGAATTCACTTTTTGCTCAAGTTTTTTCTGGGTATCTTCCGACGAGATGTTGGATTGATTATTGTCATTAGATTTCAACAGTTGGATCTCAGCCTCTGAAGATGCAAATTTAGCATCATAATAATTGTATTTTTCAGCTAGTTTTCTCGTAATCGAGTTGATAATGGCATCCGTTATTTCTCTAGTAACGTTGTCAGATTTTAAGACCTCAATGAGAGACTGTTCAAACTCTGATTTTTGTATAGTAGTAATTTTTTTTGCCTAGCTTTGAATAAATATAATGAGTATCTTTACTTCCCAAATTTAGCTATTGCCTCTATGGTGAAACTGGCGACTAACCGTATCTGTCAGAGCACAATCACATACGTCTATATCCGACGACAACCATGGTATAATTATCTGAAGATTTGTACCACAGAAAAGTGGATCAAGCAGTCAACAAACAAGAAGAAATGTGGGAAATAACAAATGATCTGAGGAAAAAGTATCATCCAGAAGTAAATGTCGACATTACCTGCCTGAATCACTATTATTGTTCTATAGCTAACAAATTAACCAAAAACACTTTTACGATACTTGATTTCCTCGATCACCTACAAAATGTGGTTCCTCCGATGCACTCTCTATTTTTATATGAGACGGACTTGGCTGAGCTCAAATCAGTAATAAGTAATACAAAAAACAAAAATTCCACAGGCGAAAACCACTTATCCCCAAACTATTGTCTCAATTACCCTAGCTGCCCTAGCTGGCCATAAACAAGTATTTTGTCACAGGTATTTTCCCTTCCAGTCTGAAAACCGTAAAAGTCATAACTATTTACGAAGTTGGTGCCACTGATGGTCCAAACAACTTCAGGCTTTTCTCACCACTATCAACAATGTCCACAATCATCATTAAGAAACGAGTAAAACATGGAATAATGGGTTTTTACAAAGACATAATATATCAACGTCTGAACAGTTCGGTTTCCAAAGTGATGAGAGCACTAATGATGCAATCTCTGATTTTCTTGAAAGAGTCTATATGAGCCTTAACGAAAAAGAAGTGGCTACTGCAATTTTCCTTCATCTCTCTGAAGCTTTTGACAGAGTATGAGTCATGAGATACTATTGAAAAAGCTTCAGATCCTACCTTACCAATCGAAATAAAAAAATGTTACTAGGAAACTGTTCTTCTGAGGTCGTACGGGTCCCTTAGGGCTCAGTCCTGGGTCCCATTCTCTTTCTACTAATCATCAACGATATGGCAAAGCTTGATTTCTCTGGTCACCTCACATTGTTTGCTGATGATACCACATTCCTCTGGCATAATGAAGATCGTGCTGCTTTAGTTCAAACTTTTCCTGTGACCGTAGAAGAAAATCAAAATGTGGTGTAAAGCAAATATGCTGACATTACAAAATCAAATTTGGTAACGTTTAAGATTTAAATGAAGTCTCCAAATAATTAAAAGCAAACCTGGAACAAAATTTCTTGGCGTACACATCGACAACTCTCAGTCCGAGTCTCATATTATGCCTCTGAAAAATAGTTGGCATACTACTACATTTATTTAATGACACGGTACGGAATTCCATTTTGGGGATCCTGAGTGCACAAATTCACAGAAAAATCTTTCTATCAATATTCAATTGAGAATGTTTCCCTTTTCTACAAGGAAAACTTCATAAACTTCAAGACGAACAGATATACGCGTCAGGAAAAAAATCACTCTCCCACTTTTCACTCCAACTCTCACGAAGCAGTCTTCAATCTAGAGAAGCAAGCAGATTTATTATCATCACCAAATCGAATCAGTGATATTAGCGATATGAAACGTTTCCGAAAGCGTAGAAATCACACATAAAAAGGATTTCTTCATCTAATGAAATATGCTTTGAATCAAGAGTATGGCTTGTTTATATATACTGAAATTAACGCTTGCTCGATCTAAGAATTTTTGATTTCCAATTCAGTACTCTTTCATCAAACGTTTAGATTGCTTGATTTATAAAGATAGATATTATTTGTATGAGTAAACCAACTTCACTCCAAATAAGTAAGACATGTTACTTAGGTAATCAAGACAATCATAATCTTCATTTCGAATGTACTTCTCTTGAATCAAGATTCTTATTATTTAGCTATAGCTTATTTCATTCCAAAAGATTGGTAAGATTGGACGAATAAAAACATATTATTGAATTGAGATAGAGCCCTCTTCGTTTGACAACCTCACCGTGATGGTGCAATTAAATATTTGTTTCGATTGACACTACCATATTGCTGAATAAGGAGATTATCATTTGCTTGATTTAAGATCTCAAATTCAATTGCATTAAAAAAATTGATCTTCTTTTGAAAACTCCACATGCTAGGATGAGGAAATATTTGTTTCAATTTAAACTACCACATTGATGTATAAGAATAGTATTAGCTTGATTTGAGATACCAGAATAACTGGTAATACAAAAATACCTCTTCATTCGAGAATGAGTATAGAAGGTAGAATACAATCCATTGCATGGAAGAACATTTATTGAATGAACGAAAATTGAAACAATTCTCAAACGAAACTTTTTTTAAAACGTACACCATATACAGTTTGACTCATTTCGTGTGTGTTGTTTTTGCGTTTACTTAATAATTTTCTATTCAGGCTTTTCGTGCATACCTAGTTGTTTATTAGTAGTATGACTCCACAATCGTCATGAGCTGAGGCTGAAACATGAATGAAACAATAGTAACAGAATTATGACAAGACTTGTTGGTTGTAGAAACTCATCATAATATTAAAATAGGTTTCCCACGTTCGTTATGTTGAAATGTTCGTATCCTAACCCTAACCCTACTTTAGACCCACGCCCTATGTCAATTTCTGACTATTTTACAATGTCTACAGTTCCGAAAAGGAATAATCTATTAGGAAATTATGATAGAAATTCCCAATCCCCTGAGTTTTCCTTCTATATCGTCAATACGTACCAATAATACTTTGATTCATTGGCCTGAACTGAACTATTTATTTACTATAAAAACTGTTAATTGTATGGCGAATAGGGATGCGACTGGTGCGTCCAACATGCGCAAATGCGTGGGAGACTTGGGATACAATGCTGCCTATTTCCGTAGTTGAAATTGCAGTTCGTTTAAAAAGACCTTATGCTTTATTATCTTACGAACTTGAAATAGTATAATAATTATGTATTAATAATGTATTAATAATGTATTGAACCAAACATATAGAAAACAACACAAAACTAGTGAAAGTAGCAAATAAGATTAAATCTAAAAAACCATGGATTACAGCTGGACTAATTATATCTATCAACCACAAAAATAAATTATACAAAACTCACAAATCAACCACAAACAAAAAATATACAGCATATAAAAATAAATTAATTAGACTCTTACAGAAATCAAAAAAGGATTACTATAGAGGTTTAATAGAAAAAAAATAAAAACACTTCTAAGAACCTGTGGCAATGCGTCAATGAAATATGTGGTAAGGCAAAAACTGAAACAAAAATTGAGCAAATAACAAACCGAAAAAATGAAATGATTGCTGATAGAAACGATATAGCAAATGAATTCAACAACTATTTCTGTGACTTGGGAAAAACTTTGGCCGAAAATCAATATCCCCAATAATTTTGAAGAAAAAATCAATAACGTAAAAAACACAATATATCTCTTTCCAACTGATGAACCTGAAATAATAAAAATAATCAAAACACTAAAAAATAAAAAATCACCGGGAAGAGATAACATACGGTCAGAAACATTGAAAGAAATATGTAATCAAATCGCTGCTCCAATAACGTTTCTAATCAATAATTGTTTCAATACAGGATTGTTCCCCAAACTATTGAAGATGGCAATTGTTAAACCCTTATTTAAAAAAGGCGATAAAAAAGAACTCGGAAATTATCGTCCAATCTCGCTGATTTCGAATATTGCTAAAATATTTGAAAAAATATTGAAAATGAGACTTGTAAAATTCCTAGACAAACACGATGTAATTTCAGGAAGTCAGTATGGCTTTAGAGAAGGAAAGTCAACTGAAGATGCAATTTGTGCATTAAAATCAAAGATATATAAAGCAATTGATTCAAAAAAACCTTCACTCTGCGTATTTGTTGACCTCTCTAAAGCCTTTGACACAGTATGCCACCAAAAATTGTTGAGAAAGCTACAAATATACGGGATTAGAGGAAATGCATACAAATTATTGGAGAGTTACCTCTCAAACCGTCAACAACAAGTGGTAGAAGGTACCATTAGCAAAATGAGAAATATCACATACGGTGTGCCACAAGGTACTGTTCTTGGGCCACTACTATTCACCCTTTACATCAATAGTTTATTATCAATGGATATAGAAGGTTGTGTCCTCAGTTTCGCTGATGACACCGCAATATTCTATCAATCTAAAGACTGGAAGACTCTCAAAACTGAAGCGGAACTGGATTTCAAAAAAAATCAAAGATTGGTTCAGATACAACGAACTAACCCTCAATATGGAAAAGACAAAATATCTCCCGTTCACCTCATACGCAAATAACTTACCAAACCTAGGTTATCTTGTTGTTGATCATGAAACCATAATTCCTGAAGAGAAGTCGATGAAATACCTAGGAATAATTATTGATAGGCACCTACGATGGGACTTGCAAGCAAAACACATTTGTAATAAACTAAGAGGCTTCCTTTCACGTTTTAAATACTTGAGAGAAATTCTGGACGTAGCTCATTTAAAAACCATTTATTTTTCTCTGATACAGTCTCAACTTTCGTACGGAATCCTAGGTTGGGGAGGCTTAAATGACTCATTTAAATAACATTGTCACTTTACAAAAATGGATAATTAGAATTATATACAATAAAAAAATAACCTACTCAGGTGACACACTGTATAGAGAAAGTCAACTTTTCGACCCGAGACAGCTCTTCTGTCTCAAAATCATAATTGGCATCTACCAAAAAAAAATCAAAATTGAACACATTGAACATAGCCATCATACTCGGAGCAGAGAAATGAATTTTTTAGTGCCAATATGTGAAAAAAGCGTGAGGCAACGTAGTATTGAATTTTTGAGTCCAAAGTTATATAACATCCTACCAGATCACTTGAAATCCATCAAAAACTTCAACTCATTCAAAAGTCATATAAAGAAATGGTTACGACATACGGAGAGATATGTAATACACGATATAGTTAACAATAAATTACAAGGACTCACTCTCAAGTACTGAATAAGCTCAACAGTTTTCAGAACTCTATTACTAGTAATCATTATGTGACACTTTTGAACGAAAGTGTTTGTTTACATTTATAATGATCGTAACTCATATTTTTTATATTATACGTATATCTTATTTTCATTTAACTTTTACAATGTTTTTATATTAATATTTTATATTCATTCAACTTTTACATTTTACATATTTATAGTTTCGTTTTATCTGTTTTCTATATCTTATAATTACGTCTTTATCCATATGATAAAGTCCCATTTGTATACCTTATATGTTTATATGTGAATGAAATTCTACACACCATCTATCACGCACAAGCTGTACCCAATACAGCTTCAGTGATTACCCTGTTTATTCATATTCGTTGAAATATTATATAACACACAGTTTGAAGATTCATGAATAAACATTATTATTATTATTATTATTATTATTATTATTATTATTATTATTATTATTATTATTATTATTATTATTATTATTATTATTATTATTATTATTTTTTTCGTTCTAAACACTTCCAGTCAGGCCCTAACTTCCGAAGCTCCGACCCATTCGGAAGGGCGTGCTGGTTACATAAACCAATGACCTCTCCCCACATCCGTGAGGTGAGAGATCATTGGGTCCGAGAATCATGTGCCCTGAGCAGACGTAACGATCCGAGAATGACTGCCTTCTGCATGCGGCCGGCTAGAGATTTTGCCGATTTACGGCATGCCGGTATAATTTCCAGGTTTGAGAGTAGCGTTGGCATCATTCCACCAAGGGCCCCTATTATCAGAACCACTATCTTCACAGAATGGTCTGGATAGAGTCTGCGGAGCTCGAAGAGTAAATCTCGATACTTCGTCCGTTTCTCATCCTCTTTTCGTATGATATTCGTCTCGCCCGGAGCCGAAAACTCTATAACGTATATCGTTTTCTGCTCGCGGTCGAAGAGGACTACGTCAGGCTTGTTGGCTTGTATTTGCCTGAGGGTGGGGAATGAGTAGTTCCAATAAATTCGGCACTTCTCATTCTCCACAACGGACTCAATATCCCCCGGAGCGTATGGCAGCACTATTATTATTTTATTATTATTATTATTATTATTATTATTATTATTATTATTATGTTTTAAAAACTACCAGTCAGGCCCTTACTTCCGAAGCTCCGACCCATTCGGAAGGGCGCGCTGGTTACATAAACCAATGACCTCTCCCCACACCCGTGAGGTGAGAGATCATTGGGTCCGTGAATCATGTGTCCTGAGCAGACGTAACGATCCGAAAATGACTGCCTTCTGCATGCGGCCGGCTAGAGATTCTGCCGATTTACGGCATGCCGGTATAATTTCCAGGTTTGAGAGTAGCGTTGGCATCATTCCACCAAGGGCCCCTATAATCAGAACCACTATCTTTACAGAATGGTCTGGATAGAGTCTGCGGAGCTCGAAGAGTAAATCTCGATACTTCGTCCGTTTCTCGTCCTCTTTTCGCACGATATTCGTCTCGCCCGGAGCCGAAAACTCTATGACGTATATCGTTTTCTGCTCGCGGTCGAAGAGGACTACATCAGGCTTGTTGGCTTGTATTTGCCTGAGGGTGGGGAATGAGTAGTTCCAATAAATTCGGCACTTCTCATTCTCCACAACGGACTCAATATCCCCCGGAGCGTAGGGCAGCACCGGTGTCTCATCAATACCGTACGAGTGTCGTAAATGATAATACAGCACTCGTAACGCCGCGTTATGACGATGGATATAGGCTGAGATCGCATATGCTGTACATGCTGACAGCAAGTGCATGATGGTCTCAGGCGCTCCACGGCAGGCCCTGCATCTCGTGTCAGGGACCTCTATACCCATCACGCGGCTTCGGTAGACGAGAGTGTTGAAAACACCGTCCTGGCAAGCCATGATGAATCCCTCAGTCTCCGACTTGAGTCCACCTGACCTGAGAAAAGCAAAGGTCAGCCTTTCGGATAAGCCGTGGTCTTCAATATGTTTGTAGAAGATTCCATGCATCGGCTTATCCTTGGGAGCTGCAGATGTACAGTATTCTCTGCAGCTTTTATGTGGACTCTCCTTCGAGCGGGCTCCAACTCGGTGATAGAGTCTTGGATATCCCGCTCGGTGTCAAATACAAGACCGAGTTCATCGGCTGCACGGATTGCTGCCTTAAAAAGAAACGCTCCTTTCCCTGCAATCTCATGGTCTTTGACCATGCAGAGAAGGGGATCCAAGCTCCTGATGACTTTACAGGCTCCATCCAACACCATCCTGTTGTGTAGACACTCCAAACTCAGAAGTCCACGGCCTCCTTGTTTTCGGGGAGGTACAACCGTGGAACGGACGATTTCGGATGCAAACTACGATGTAGGTGCATCATTTTGCGAGTCTTCACGTCGATTCCGCGCAGCTCCTCCAGGGTCCACTTCACTACCCCAAAGGAGTAGATCAGTATCGGAACGGCAAGCATGTTGGTGGCAGAAACTTTGTTCATGCCCGACAGTTCTGATGACCAGATCTGCCGGAGTTTCTGCTGATACTTGCCGCGGAGAGCGTTTTAACCGCCACTACCTCTTGGGTGCAACGTTGTTGCACTCCTAGGTAGGTATACGCCTCTCCGGCATCCAGATGGCGGAGGATACTTCCATCTACCAGCTGCGCGTCCTCTCCATAATCCTCGCATCGTCCTCTTCTGAGATGAACCAGTGCACATTTATCCATCCCGAATTCCATACCGATAGCATGCGTGTACTCTTGCACCACCCTCAGAGATTGCTGGAGATCTCCTCACCCGAGGCATAAAGCTTCAGGTCATCCATATAAAATAAATGGGTGACCTTATGCCTTCGGTCTCCGGGGGGGCCACAGTTGTAACCACGGGTTTTTTGAGCGCAACGGATAATGGCATAAGTGAGATGCAGAAAGGAGGGGCTGAGGGAATCCCTGGAACACACCTCTCCTAAAGATAACCTGCTCCGTTTGGACTTTGGCTCCACCTGATGTTATGGTGAAGCGAGTCCTCCAGAGTGGCATCAACTGTTCAATGCATCTCACTATTTGATCGGGTACCGCAAGGCATCTGAGCAAATGCAAGATCAACTCATGCATGTTGAATCAAATGCCTTGCGGTAATCGATCCAGGCCATCGAAAGGTTGCGCTTATACTGCACGGAATCCTGCGTGATACATCTATCGATCAGCAGGTTCTCCTTGCAGCCAGCAACACCTTTCTTTGACCCTTTCTGCTCATATATCCGTTCGTACACCGTGTCAACTGCGAGGAGTATTCGCGTGTACAAAATGCGCGTAAACAATTTGTAACACGTGTTCAAGCATGTTATCGGTCTGTAGATCAGACAAATTTCCGTTCTTGGGGATTAGCACGGTTCGCCCCTCGACAAACCAAGCCGGAATCTGCTGCTCTCCACTAAGCCACGAGTTGAAAACTCTGGCTAAGTGGTGGTGGGTACTGGGGAACTTCTTCCACCACAAGTTGCACAACCCGTCTGGGCCTGGCAGCAAAGTTCTTCGAGCCCTGTAGAGCTTTCCGAACTTCTTCCGGGGTTATCGGTTGGCGCAGTTCAATGGGATGAGGTTGCTGAAACCTCCTACAGAAGGCTCCAAACTACGTCAGGGCTGGAGTGTCTATGTTGAGTGGCTGCGGAGATTCGTAAATCTCCTTCCAGAAATTTTCCACCAGATCAGCGGTCGGCGGGTTTTCTACAACAAGCGGCGGTTGCTGGAATAAGCGGAGGGTTTCTCGCGGAACTGTTTGTTTTCCGCGATTCCTCTCGCTCGCCGTACAAGTGACTTTTTGGCAGCCACTAGCATTCGTATCCTATCAAGGCAGTGTTGTTTGATGGTTAACAGCACTCCTTGATTCAATGTGTGATGGACTCGTCGCAACTTAGCTGCGATTCGCCGCACCGTTAGCGTAAATGGCCTATTGGCCACTACGTAGTCCATCACACATTGGATACGAGATGCGTGTTGTCTCGCCGACTTGATTTTGGCTTCCATCTTTTGTATGCGTCTCTCATGCCTTCTAGTCGAAGACGCATTATTCTGCGTATTCGCACGAGAAAGCATGAGAGCAGCATCATATACGGCGGTGTTGATTTGCCAGATGTCAGCCTCTTCTGGAAGCGCTTCACGAATCTCCGCATCCACTCGAGCCAGATCTTGAGGCTTCAGGGGCTTCGAAGTGCGGAGCACCCTGCGTGTTCTGATAATCTCTGTTGGTGGAATATTGATACCTGCCACCTCTTCGGCTGGTTCGACTCGTGGCACTTCTGCCACTTCGGCCACTTCGTTAACCTGCCTAGGAGGCGGTCTCACATAGCCACGGCTACGAAGGTGAGATACATAATCCCGCAGATTTTGTGAGGAAAATGCGGCATACTCTGGGTGCCACGCACCACAGAGCATGCATTCGCGCCATGTATCCCCTTCGGCCGGGCTCGCTACTCTCATAGCAACGCAGAAGGCCGTCTCTCATTTCGTCTGTCCACTCAGAACGTTGTCCATTGCGTAGGTCGTCATTGGGCTGTCCATCGATTTGGGCCCCACCACCTTGCCGTTGACCTCCATCCGGATGAGGTCGGTTGTGGGGGCCCTGTCTCCTCCTTCTGGGAACCAGAGTATGATCCTGCGAGGGGGTTAGCCTAGCAGGAACACGGCCGACACCAGAGGAAGTGTTTGCTTTTTTCCTCCCGGATGCGCTTAAGCTGCCGGTCCGATTTTGCATCCTAGGCTGGGTTAAGTGGTGGCGCCACTCACCAAGGTCATTGCTAGTGTTGTTTGACCTACCCTGCTTATTATTATTATTATTATTATTATTATTATTATTATTATTATTATTATTATTATTATTTTATTATTATTATTATTATTATTATTATTATTATTATTATTCAATGAATAGTATCTCTTTTGCACTTTTTTTTCAGCACTAAACGTGAAAATATAGTCAAAACTCATATTATAAATTATCTTGGTCGCTATGATTATCAGTAATAGGCACTTGAGTTCTGTGGAAATAAGCTATATCTAAAAGTTTCATAATTGTGAATTGATGAAGAATGTTGTTGTAGATGGTAGGTGTTGGTAGAGATAGGTACCTAGGTATAAAGGATCGAGAACAATAAATTTGGTTACCTACCCTATGCTAAATAATCATACGTAATCGTAAGTTTGGCAACAATACCTTCAAGAGGAAAATGCAATGATATTCAAGAATATATAATTGTGATCCAAGAAAAATGAATTAGAAATTTACTTCTCCTGAATTCTGTTAATTACTTGAATAAAGAATATTTGGTAAAACTAAATACATATTTCAATAAGATAATTTTCTACGTTAGATATATCAAATAACTTTGTATCAATTACATTACTTCAGGAGAAGAAAGCGTCATCTCCATTCCAGAATTCAGAATTGAAAACATGTATCATCACCAGTGAAGAAAAAGATTTCTTCAATAAAGAAATACTTTATATATGGTATTGGAACAAGAAATATTGAGTTATAATTGTCAAGAATTGTAGTTTTCTTCCATGAATACTGTTCATTACTTGAATAAAGAATAATTGGTAAAACTAAGTAAATATTTAAAATGGTTAATTTTCTACATTAGAGATATTCAATAATTTTGTATCAAATACATTATTTCAGGAGAAGAAAGCGTTATCTCAGTTCAAGAATTCAGAAATGAACAAATGTGTCATCTCCAATGAAGAAATTGTTTTTATGTGTGTTCTCTTTTAATGGGAAAAAGCTACAATTTAGATGAATATTTCGTATATGTATTCTAGTCGTACTATATTGGTTTTATGTTCTGTGACACTGTAATTTATTTTACATATTATTTTGTTAATGTCCTCTTTGTTATTTCAAAAAATTCAAAATCTTACAAATAGAATCAGTGCTTTTATCTGTATGGAAGCATTCGCTCATAAAGGCATCAAATTCACATTTTATGTTCATATACATTTGAACTTTGTCGACAAATATTTTCATTTAGACGATAAAATTCGATATTAAAAAAAATATCTCTTAATCCTATATTGAATTCATCATTTCGTACCAATTCTTCACAATATTCTTGCAGCCAAAACGTATCAACATATCAAACACAAATACCTGTATCGTGAAAAACTGAAAGTTAATATCGAAAGGAATGACCACAAAATACACTTTCGATCGATACAATTGTTAGCGTGGTCGTTTCACTTAGTTCCGTTCGAACTAGTCATGAACTCCTATTTTCTTTTCAAGATTCCCATAGCGTACTGTAAGTCTTCTGAGGCAACACACGTGATGGCATCTCTCACTTCCTGGTGTTGTTCGAAAGAGAATTTAGAAACCCACCTTTAAGGTCGTATGCAAAATGCAATCATTCACTGGGATTTCGAGTTTTGTTCGAGTTATGCAACGATTCATCCAAACCAGTGGTGTAGCGATGAGAAAGGCTTGTGGACATTCATATAGGATATGAAGGAAATATGTATTGAAATGAAATGAAGAAAATTCTAGGAAGCGGTAGATGTTGAAACGAAATTTATTTGAACAATCATCATAACCAAAATCTGCCTTGGGTTGGATAATATTTTTGGATTTGACGATCATGGTTCTGTAATTGTAGGTCATTTTGAAATGTTTATTGCATTTCCTAGAAAATAATTAGAAAAATCTAATATGACAAACTAAAATTATTTTGAATGGTGTATCTCTGTGCATGTATCGATGTCTTCAAAGAAACAAATTTGTATTTCGTGCAGAATAATTTATGTATAAAATCAAAGCAAAGCGCTTTCGACTGTTAAGTCATCATCAGTGACTAAACTAGATTTTCTTGAAGATTTACACATAAATAATGAATGGCTCAACAATGTCCTTTGTCTCAACACTCAAGATGATTCAAACATATTTCACATTCCACCTCATAGATGCCTAAAATAAATACATTTTATTCAACCAATGTTCGTTAATAAAATATGTTTACTGACTTCTGTTCAACAATTTAAATACTTTCTCGATGATGATATTCCTTGTTTATCAACCTTTTGCAGTTTGTGTTTCCCCATTTTCAACTTGCTCTACAACAATGAGAAAAAAATCATTTTAGATTTTCTTTTGGATTAGCACCTTCAAGATTGTGTTAGTCTTCGTTAGACTTCCACCCTTACTCAACATCCAATAGTTGAGGGTGAACGTCACTTTGATGAGTTGGGCATTTTTTATTTGTTATTTATGTCTTTCTTTTGTTTCCTTCTTCTTCCTCTTCTTTTTTGGTCTTCTTGATCGAAAACTAGGATAGTTCTATCAGACTACTTTGCCTTTGTACCCGAGTTCGATTATGATTGGAGAGTTACGAAATAAGTTTTTTTTTATTGGTACCCCTTTTTACCCATTTAAAGCACGCCTCAGCGTGTTTAAATCGAACTTTAAAAAACGCGCGTTTTTTAAAGGTAACCATGACAACATCAACAAATCGAGAAACGTGAAGTCTAATTGACAAATTTTTGATTATTGATCTGACAGGAGTACCTCGTAACGTTAAATAAAATATTACTCACAATTCGTTCATTTATATGTGCTCCTCCATCCATTTGATGAACTTTTCATATTCTTTTTTATATATATCACTGGATTTTCGCGGTATTAACCGCGATTCTGCCTCACTATTCAAAAAATCGATATTAGAATCATTCATTTTTGAGCTCTGGTGACAACAAATATTGATCTTTGGTAACAAATTGCAAATGAATGTTTTTCTCATTTCCATGACAACGAAAGGTATACTGATGTCACATCACGAATTCAACCTTCTTGCATTATTAGTTCTTATTTCTATTTTTTGTAGTAATAATACCAGTATATATGATTTCAAAGTGCACCAATAAAAAAAAATAACGTAAAGTATTCGTGGATAACTGGTCTTAAAAACACTTGCTCTATTTCGAGCACTCCGGCTGCGCCGTCGTGCTCGAAAAATCGCGCGTGTTTTAAAGCCCTTTTTATCCACTTATACTTTAATATACTATTCTTGACATACTTTGACATAGATCTGACAAATGTAGGTTCTCATAAGACTGATCATGATCACATTTGTGTTGCAGTTGACATGGAGATTTATTTCAGGGTTATTTCTGATTTCTAGTTCTGTGATTGTGTCATAAAATTAACTTGACATGTCAATCACCTCTCGTTCTTGTCACATAATGCCAAGCTTCGAATTCACTTCATCATTGAGTATTGACCAGAGATATCAATTTCCAGTAATTTGCAATCCATAATAATCCTGGACCAGGATGAATTTTAACATGACTTTTGCAATTTTTTGTGCAGCAGAAATACCTTTTACGGCTTCCTGTAAACGAGTAAGTAATCTCACCTTTGATTTTTTATAATTTCCAATTTTATGTCGAACATTTTTCTATTTCAAATTTTAAATGAGTACTCACTTTCAGGTATCACTGATAATGACAGTTCAAAGCGCTCTGCTATGATTTTATAAATACATTATTCTGCACCAAAAACAAACTTTTATCTTAGAATAAAATCCTTTTGTTACCTTTGACTGTGATTTTTTTCTTGAATAACATTATTACGCCTCTCAAGTAGGTCAATTTTACTTCATATTTACGTTTCATATACCAATTTGAGACAATATGTAAGAAATTGAAAAGTAGAATACATCAAACCTTTTCCCCAATATGTTCGAGGTACAATTGAGTAAAATATTGATCACCTGAAGTTACCTCAGTAATGAATTAGAAAACTGAAATTATGAGAATTTTATGAATTTTGTTCAAGAATCACCCCGAAAAGGTATATTAACATGTGTCTTATCCGAATATTTCTTGGTAGAACCCATCAAAATGTGGTCGTCGTCGGAAATTATAGATTCATATATTTAATGGCTGAAGCCAACATATATGGACTAGGTTTTACGATAGACTTATGGAGTAGATAATATTTCTACAAGTTCCTTTTCGACTGAGATAAAAATTGGTGTAAATAGGCAATCTACTCATTAGCCGACTTATAACTAGGTGGAAGTTCTTTTGATATTTCGTTGACCCTGAAGATGCTCTGTTTTCAAGTTCTAACATGCGATAGTGCCAGCTACACTCTTTCATACTAATATACCATTATACGATGTGATCCAATCTCAAACAATTCGAGGTTGAATTACATTCAAACAAAAATGAGTATGACAAACATATGAGCGTGCTAACCCTGATCAGGAAAATATCGGTCGATCATCTTTGGAGGGCATATTCCTGACAATATGAAGTTTATGAGCTAGCTTGTTCATCAGCTTTATCGTTTCCCTCGATGCCACAGTGGCCTGGAACCCACATAATTTTTTTTGTGTTCTACGAGAGCACTTAGTTCTTCTCGGCATTCCCATGCCAGTCTTTATATCACTTTCGGGTTCGTGAGTTCCTTCCTTTGTCTTGAATACGTCTGTGTACCAAATCCCCTCTCCAGGTTGGCTCTTGATGCTGTCATCGGTCCATTTCCTTCGATCTTGCATAATCACCTTGAAGTAAGTTTCGAAAAAGTATCTTAGAGTTGTGTGGTACTTTGGTCTAATTTTAAGGATGTTACCTCCCACTGTTTCCGTTATCTTGTTGTGATCCGATCTGTTGCTTATATTTTGTAGCCTTAGAAATCCCATTCTTGCCTCTTCCAGGATTGTTATGTCAATCAAGGAAAGATCCAGTGGAGCTTCCACGGTTCTGCTATTGTTGTTTTCATAGCCCCCGTTATGCTGAGGCAGGCAAGTCTTTGTACCTTTCTCAATTCAGCCACAGCTATTTTTTGGACTATCTTTGTCTACCATACCAAACGTAAGTGATCATGGGTTTCACCACAGTGTTGTATGTCCAATACACCATTTTGGGACTTAGCTCTCATGTTTTTTCGTGTGCCCGTCCGGCTAGCATCATTGCCACCTCGGCTTTCTTCTTTACTTTCGCCAGTTGTTGGTTCCAGGTTAGTTTTGAGTCTAAGATTACCCCGAGATATTCAACTTTCCCCGACGTGGAAAGCAGTTTGCACTCATAATTTTCCGATCAACTTCTATTTGTTCATCCCAAAGGGTAGGATAGAATAGGTTGCCCAATTTGACCAGTTGATATATACACAAATGAATAATTTTGGTCATCATACATGACCCAAATTTCGATTGTCCATGTTGAAGTCCTTTTTTAATTGAAATGAGTTTTTCGCGTCTTGAGTAGGCATAAAAAAAATTCAGACGTAATACATGAATAACCTATTCATTCGCCGATGATTCCTTGTTCTAGATTTCGAATAACTTCCAATTTTCCTCATTCTTTGGAAAGCATGGGAATGGATTACCTCTATACATATATTAAAATAATGTCCCACTTCGGCCCGCCACTGCTGTTAACAATAGCTTATTATGTTACCAACACGGTAATTTAATCATAATAAGTATCATACTGAGTCACGATAACATTGAATGATCTTGAAATAGATTAAATCGTAGAAAAAAATGAATAGGGAGTGTACCCTATCAATTCCATTATGTTGTTTGATTCCCCAACTTTGCCATTCCTTCGTTTTCAACTCCTTTTACGATAAGTGAAGCATAACATTTTCATAGCATAGATATTCAGTGTTTGTTGCATTGACATCGAAACTAAAGAAAAATAACATACCAAATGAGCCCGATAGCTCAACTGTGATGTCATCTTTCTATTGAAATTCCTAAATAGTATTAGTGTTAGAATAGTTGAGCAATAGTCGAATTGTGAATTATTTATCAGGAGATAAATGGATCCATTCAATAAACATACAAAAATATATAATTTTCATGTCACACATATATATATATATATATATATATATATATTTCAAAAGGAAGAAAGCCAAGTGAAGTGGAATGAATGAAATAGAAATGAAATCTTTTTCCATTTATATGGAAGTTTGCATGGATTTTCAGGTGAATATCATTCAACGTTCTGCGTGGTATTTGCTAGGAAAGTAGTTGTTTTTCACCTGTGGTCCACCAAAAAAATATTTTTCAATTTATATTGAATTTTGTGAAGATGACTTTGAGCTTCTCATTTCTATTTCATTCATTCCACTTCACTTGGCTTTCTTCCTTTTAAACATATAGCTGGTCAAGCAACTGCCGCTCCTACTGAGAAGGAATCTTTCATTTGGAATCCTATCTAGTTAGGAGAAATGTATGGAGTGTTTCTTTCTGTCACTAGGTACCGCCGGTTAAAGTTTTCTTTTCCGGCGTACCTACAGATGTTATGAGCTCGATGGCGATTTTGTTTATGCTATGTCTCGCTTCAGCCAGAGCTCTCTGGATCTTTGACTGGTGACTACTCCGTACTGATGAGGGCCAAAAGCCTGAAACCAGTATGCGGATTGTTAGGCGTACACGACATGAATTAAACACAATCGATCTTATCAGAAAGAAACATTTGCAATCTTTTTCCATTTATATGGAAGTTTGCATGGATTCTCAGGTGAATATCATTAAACGTTCTGCGTGGTATTTGCTAGGAAAGTAATTGTTTTTCACCTGTGGTCCACCACAAAAATCTTTTTCAATTTATATTGAATTTCGTGAAGATGACTTTGAGCTTCTCATTTCTATTTCATATATATATATGAATATCGTGGGGACTAAAACAAAATGGAAGAAATAGCCCTGATCAAGAAATCAGGAAGGCTCACTGCAAACAAACTTTAGGAGGTTAGTTGAGTAGTTCAAATATTCATAGAAGAAACAACTACTTTCCTGGCTAATGCTTTGACGAACGTTATATCACATCTGATAAATAATCGTACAATGCCTCTCAATTTGGGGTAACTTTGCAGAGTAATCCAAAAATCGACCATTCTATTATTTGGAGAGAAAGAAGGGTACGATAACGAGTAAACTGTACAGGTTATCAATAACTCTGGTGCCATAGGCCTTAAATGGGGGTTGGTAGCTCAGCTCAACTTTGATAACCAGGTTATAAGCAATATGAATTAATATTCAACAAATATATGTATATATATATATATATATATATATATATATATATATTTATATATATTGTTGTTATGAAAAACCAGTTATATATTTTAAAAAGAAAAAACCCACAAAAAGAATAATTACTAAATAGCTATTAGTTTCAAGAGATTGTTTTTCCATAATTTTTGAAGTTCTATTTCCTTTATTAAGCCTCTGTATAATATGAATAGATAAAAATATCCATATACTATAATACAATCAATTTCATACACTGTCATAATGATTACAACCCATAATTGTTCAAAAGACAACAAAAAGTCTAGATTTACAAAATAATCCTGAATAAAATGTGATCCACAAAATTATAAGCTTGAAACATACAGTATATGAAATTGTATCTAACTGAAAGTAGCCAATGGGAGAACAGCAAACTTCTTGATGACAATAGCCAATCAGGGAACAGTATGGTCAACTGGAAGATTTGAAATTGTGAGAAAATAAGAACGAGAAAGTGTCAGAGACAATTATCACTGAAATTGTATGTAGTTTATAAGAAAGTAAAAATAGTTGTATTTATAAGTTTTGATAAATAACCCCAAACAGTGAAAATGTGACAATATAGTGCGCCAATTCAAAAATTCAAATCAAAAGGAATGAGGGAAAAATGGTATCCAAGTAACAGAAAACAAAGCCAAGAAGAGACGGAAAATAATTTAGAAACGAATGCCACGTTTTGTTGGGAGAGAAAGAAAAATTCAATAATTTCAACATAATAAGCAGAAAACCAACAGTACCTTATTTGTACACAAGTATTCAAAGCTGATTTCTGAATTTGTATGGTTCCATCTTTTGGTATTGGAGTTCCTGAGAGCATTGGAATGAAAGGGAATCCAAATTCTGGTGTGTATTGAACAGCGACAGTTCCATACAGGTATAAACTTTCCTAGTGCATATCACGAACTGAACAACTTCACTAATAACTCATATTCCATCAGAAGAACTTTATTTCATTTGATTTCAAACTATTAAAGGAATTTTCACTTTCAAGGTAAAGGTGAGGTTGTGTATATTTTACCCATGAACTTTTCTCATGATTATCCATGAAAATTTGTAGATTGACATTAGAATGAGTTATCGATCGTAGGCCAGGTAAATTTAAGTTTTCCTGAATAAAGGAAATAATTGCTTTTTGATACTTTGTTGCTTATTTTCCACAATTATCAGCAATCATACTTATAAACACTGAATAGATATTTGACATCAAGCAGTGGCTAGTGGCTCAATTGCCTGAACCGGCTATCTCAGACAAGAGGCGTACCAACTGAACTTAGCTGTGGTAAGGAAAGTGATAACAATTGGCAGCAACGTGACGAGAGAACAGTGACGTTAGCTAGCAATTATTATTACATCATTGCAATATTATACAGGGTGAAAATAATTATCTTTATCAATTTATATATCAATATATTTCCAAAACAGGGCAAAATTAAATCAATATTTTTTTTCAATTCATGATTACATAACAATTGGCACCCAAAACGTGGAGCGAAATAATAACAAAACATTTTGTTATATATCATCATTATATAACAAAATGGCGCCCAACGCGGTGCAAAAATATTTTAATAATAATAATAATAACAAAATTCAATTATAAAATTCATTTCATACAAATTTATCAAAACATAACAATATATATATATATATATATATATATATATATATATATATATATATAGATGAAAGAGAGTAATATCGAGGGGACTGACCGAAATCACAAATGAGCGGCTAGCTTCTGTTTGTTGACTCCGTTGATTTGTCGTTTTCTACCAAGTGTTGTTCATCCTTGCACTTCTCCACCGTACTGATGAGGGCCGAGAGCCCGAAACACTTTTCTCTGAGGGCTATGTCCATTAAATTCCTTCCACTTTATAAATATATATATATATATATATATATATATATATATATATATATGTATGTATATATATATATATTTATTTATATATATATATATATATATTTATATATATATATATATATTTATATATATATATATATATATTTATTTATATACAGTGTCCGTCATAAAGTTGGATACATATGGAAAAAAAATTGTTATTGAAATTTCTGAGAAACTCTATTGGCGGTTTGTTTCTGACAACTGAAAAATCCTCTGCTACTTATATCACGTGACCTCAGATTTGGCGGGAATTTAAAAAAAAGTTATCCGTGGTGCTGAAAATGGGTCAAATTGACAAGATATCGAAAAAAATTATTGAGAAAATGTTGGGATCCTACAAGAACTCCATGTACCAATTTTGAATCATATGGAAAAAAAAACAAAAATACAATTTTATTCCTCTAGCCTTACTAAGAAACATTATACATTCTTGTTTCATCTGGAAACAGCTCCAATAACCTGAATCACATAAGTTTGGGTCGAAACTAATCAAATATTTGTTGAATAGACATTTTGCGGGAGATTAATTATGAAAACACGATTTAGTCTTGTCACTAGGTATAGTCATGCCCTGCTGTATATTGATGAACATGAGCTTATTCAATATTCACAACCCGTAAATGAAATTTAAACCCAGTGATATTTGTAATCAAAACTTAATAATACATTATTTATCCTTGCTAAATTCAATATTGGTTAGTAAATTTGAACTTCAATGACTTAGCTATATTTTGTAATTATATAAGGCGGCTTTGAAAAAAGATCATCTTTTGTTGTAACAATAACAAATGTCACAATAACTTGTTGACAATTTTGTTGGAGTTATCGTTCTTTATCACTTTTTGTGTTTTTCAATCTATCAATAGAAATGGCTTCAAAACTTAGTACACAGAAAAAATAGAATGGGGATTGCTATATGGCGAAAATTAACATAGCACAAGAGAAGTAGCTGAAATTTTCAATGGAAGGCATCTAAACCAAAATTTGCATATTACTACGGTGGCAAAGATATTGCAAAAATTCATGGAAACTGGTTTTGTTGAAAACAAAAATAAAAGTGTTCACGGCAAGCCTGTTCTGAAAAATGAAAATAATGTAAACAATGTTTTACTGACAGTTACTGAGACACCAAGAGTTTCGACGGAAATTATGGCAGAAAAGGCAGAAATATGTCAAACCTCTGTTAGACGAATTTTAAAGCAAAATCACGTTCACCCATACAAACAAAAATTTGTGCAAGTACTGCGAGACAGGGATTATGACGCTCGATTTTATTTTTGTGCTTGTTTCCAGGGAATGTTAGAAGATGATCGTGATTTCTCTGAAAATGTGCTATTTTCTGACGAAGCAACTTTTACCTCAAATGCTGTCGTCAGTTCTCAAAATTGTAGATGGTGGGCAGATCCTAATCCTAATTTTATTATTGAAGCCAAGGACCAATAAAGTTTCGAAATGAATGTATGGTGTGGAATTTCAAATGAGCGAATCGTAGGTCCCTTCTTTTATAGATAAAGTTCAAATGGCGAACGGCATTTGAACTTTTTACGGACCGAGATATCTACATTTATTGACAACCTACCATTACAAGAGCGGATTCGTTTATTCTTTCACCAAGATGAGGCTCCTATTCATTCTACTAATGAAGTGCGGAAGTGATTGACCAATGAGTTTGGTGAGCAGTGGATAGGTCGATATTCAGGTAATCCTTGGCCAGCTAGGTCTCCAGACCTAACGCCGTGTGATTTCTTTTTATGGGGTTACCTGAAAAGCAATGTTCATAAACAACGCCCATTTCGAAATGTAGAACATTTAAAAATTTGTGCAGCCCTGATCAACAGAACTGTGTTGAAAAATGTTCGCCGCGAAATGTTTTCCAGAACAATTTCATGTATGGAGCTCAAAGGTGGTCACGCAGAATATTGAAAATTTGTTTATTGAGTTTTATTCATTTTTCCACATCCTCCTAAACAATACTAAACTCAATTAGGATAAATAATGTATTGTTGAGTTTTAATTACAAATATTAGTTGGTGTAAATTTTATTTACGGGTTGAGAATATTGAATAAGCTCATGTGCATCAATATAACAGGCATGACTACACCTAGTGACAAGACTGAGTCGTGTTTTCATAATTAATCTCCTGCAAAATGTCTATTCCACAAATATTTGATTAGTTTCCAGATAAAACAAGAATGTATGTTTCTTAGTAAGGGTAGAGGAATAAAATGGTATTCTTGAGTTTTCTTCAATCAGGTTCAAAATTGGTACATGTGGTCCTCGTTGGATTCCAAACACATTTTTTCCATAAATTTTTTCGATATATTGTCAATTTGACCCACTTTTCGGCACCACACACAACTTTTTTAAAATTACCGCCAAATCTGAGGTCACGTGATATAAGGCCCAACGGATTTCTCACTTGTCAGACATGCCTTAAGAGTTTTTCAGAAATTTCAATAACAATTTTGTTCCCATATGTAGCCAACTTTATGACGGACACTGTATATAGGGAACCAGTAAATAGTGGGGTTTTGCAGTAAATAAAAGAGAGCTCATTGAAGGTTGTTCAAGCTTTCGGAAATTTTATTAATTAATTCCATCATCAGGGAAACTACAAAGGTGTAAAAATTATAGTTAGTTTTTATAAAAATATAGGTTGAAAATGTCTCACATCTTTGGTGAGAATGATTATAAAGGTGTTGAAGTATGATGGTTGACATTATGAAGGATGAACTACAGTTCGAAATAACTAGTTGAGCATTAAAATTAGATTATTACAATTTCTATTAGTCACGATCTTGTCCTCATTTGGGCAGAAGTGTCAAGTTAGGTATAGTTATTCTAATCCCAATTGGAACGGCAATAAAAATAAGAGCACTACGAGGAGTGTTCATTTGCACGGCCCGACAAATGGGAAATTTATATACTACCAGTGTTTTTATTTTCAAAGCGTTCCTGGCACAATCATAAAAAGGTTAAGTGCTGTGCCTCTAGTTGCCCAGATTATTAGTAAAGGCGCTATCAAATATATTCGAGGAATAAAAGCTCGGCTAGCTGGATTGGACATCTGTTATCTGAAGTGGCATGATTGACCCAGTTCACAATATTCGTTAATCAGTGCCGTATGTTGGTGAGGTTAGGAATTATCCATTGAAAATAATTTACATATGATCGCCTTGTCGAACGAATTGGAATAAATCTTAGAAACTTTTTACTGTCGGTGATCAATTGTGGATTAGAAATACTATACTCTGGACAGAGTAGTGAGCGCATTGACAGTCTGACGAGACACGGTCAATTGATCGATCCCTCTGACAGGCAAAACTGAAATGAGACTGAAAAACAGTGGTGCTAACTGTCTGTTGTTGCCAACAAATTTTTTTTGATTCTTTGATAAAAGATTGGAATAATTAAATGTGAGGTTGTTATTGAAAACCTTTTAATCCAACGTCAATAGATAGGAATGAATTTCACTGCGATGATTGATATCTGTTTTTTCATGGATGCACTCATTATCTTCAAAAATATAGGCCATTTCTAGAAAGGAACTTCTTGTTGAATGTGATTCACTAGCTAAGACCTTCGTGGATTGATAATTCATATGGTGGTCAAACTTGTTCACATGCTCTGCTTAAGCGCATTTTTCTGGATGTAATCTGCAATCACTTTTGTGGAAAACGATTCTAGCACCTAATGACCTTGTAGTTTGACCAACATAATTCTTATCACACATTAGACAAGGAATACTGTAGATCACATTCGTTTGTGAAGTTATGGGTACTTTAACTTTGTGTGTACTGATCTGATAGTTAGGACGATTTCATTTGCAATTTTAATGTTCGATAGATCATGAAAAATTCTATCTAGTTTCGTTGACCTTTATGATCATCCTCACCAAAGATGTAAGTCATTTCCAACCTATATTTTTATAAAAAAACTAACTTTAATTTTCATACCTTTGTAGTTCCCCTGATGATGGAAATAATCAATGAAATTTCTGAAAGCTTGGACAACCTTCAAAGAGTTCTTTTTTATTTGCTGCAAAACCCCACTATACACAGGTTCCATGCCTAACTAGTCAGCAATGACTGCCCGTTCTCAACAAGTATTTGAAATCTACCTAGAAGAGGATATTCATCCAGTTTTAGGAACTTATGATCTAGTCAAATAATGGTTCAAATGGCGTTGTTAGAAAATAGCAGAATGCATAGTTCTGAGAGCCTTAGGACAGTGCCTCGTAGGCTTGTAGCAACAAGTTTACTAAAACTATTCTAAACAACTGTTTGGGATGTGGAAATCATAGTCATTTGTCTTTGTAATTTTAACTTCAAATAGTTTTTTTTCCCAGTTTTCAAATTTATTTCTCAAACAAATGGAATAGAATGACCAAAATATCTCTATTATTGACAACTACCTAGAATATTGATAACTGTACTTGTTTCGATGGTTTTTTATTTTCGAAATTTCATTCAATTGGATGATTCGAATCCTTAATTCCTTAAGACATCTTGACGATTATTCCTCAGGATTGCGAAAGAATTATTGAAAATGTAAATAACTAATATCAGAACAAAGTAAGTTATGCCACACAACTAAAAAATGGGATTGCTTTATTATATATATAAATATATATATATATATTTTTTTTTTTTATTTATGAAATAATTCTTCATTGAACAGTTACCAAGAAATATTGACGCCACGAAAAACTAGATCGAATATTGTTCAAATCATCATAATACTGAGAACCATGATTGCATAGGCATTCAAACTGCATCGCTGTTCTGCATGCTTCGATTCGCGTTAGTGTTTCAATTTCGTTTCCGTATACGAAAGGGATAAATTATGTTTTCATGTTCGTGTGAACGTCATGATTTCTTTTGCAATTCCTTTGTTTCCGGAACGATAGTGATTGTTCAATGTGATATGAGGTGCATATTTTTCATTACGGTGCATAATATGAGAGGTTCTTCGAATCGTCGGGATGTAACTGAAACTATTGATCCAAAGTTAAAACTCTCAGTTGATCGTATTAGTAAATAAGAGAAAAAAAAAGGAGAAAATAGACCTTTTCATTGTAAAATTGTGATGTGTAATGTGAACAAAAGTAGACATATCAGCCGCATAATGTTGAAGAAAGATACAGGCTCATTTTTTTAATGTAAAGCTCACAAACGGAAGGACTCATTTATGCTTGGTTAGATAATATACATATATGACACCTTTCTAATGATTGGGGATTAGAATTTCATTTGTGAGATAACGATGAACAACTTACTTGTACGCATTTTGATTGTATTTGTTGTCAGATTAGATTTGTTGTTTGGTGCTTATGAGCTAGAAGCCTCTTCATTGCGACTTTTCCAGATTTATTGTGTACTCCCTCATGTTCCATAGTTAGTCCTGTCCTTGTCGATAGACTCCATAGGTGAGACTTATACCTTCTGAACCTCAGTCTTGGCATGCCATCGAATTGGCACAGTACGTGCAGTTTTCCCCATTTTCCTGGCGATATTCGATGTTTTGATCATGTGTTTTTTGAGTCTATAGTTCCAAATTGAGAGGCCAACTATATGATCCTAGTTGTCCTTCTATACTGGTTCTGTAGATTTTTGGTGAATTTTTGCGTTGGTTCTTTAATAAACTCTTTCACTATCTCATTACGGCGATTTGTTTTACCATTCCTGTGATTTGTTTTTTATGCTTGTCCGGATTTCAGTATCGAGTTAGAATTTCGTGTTTCTTCTTGGGCTGAGAACGTGAGTTCTGCAGTGTTCTGATGGACATAACTATCTCCTATACTATGGAGTTACGTTTGGAAGAAACATAATTTGACGCCATTTTGAATGACTGCTGTTTACAAACTCGACTGCTAACGACCTGAAAGAGCATTCTAAACGATATTTTTAACAAGATTTGTGATTTTATACACTATTGAAATATTTTGATAAAATGATATGAATTTTACTTATGCCATATTTCTGTTGAAAAAAATTATTTTATCGTGAAATTTTGGTCACACCTATTTGAAAGCATCACAAATCCAGTGGCGTCATCAAATTTTATTAAAAAAAATCGCTAGTATTTTTTTTTTGGATTTTTGACCTTGAAAAAAATGTAAAGTAGGCCGTGAAATTCTTATTTTTATTTCGAATTCATGGCATCCAACTGGAACTATTGATGCTCTATCTACTGAAAGAAAAAACTTCCGAATCGGATAATAAATAACAGTTTTAGAGAGGTGACCCGCTTTCAAATGGGTCCCTCTGTATATTTATATATATATATATATATATATATATATATATATATATATATATATATATATATATATATATATATATATATATATATATATATATATATATATATATATATTATATATATATATATATATATATATATATATTAGGGTGTGCCAAAAAACGACGATATTTTTTTTTTTTGCTCTCAGTCCAAAATATCTTAGAAGATGTCCCAACAAAGCTCCTGTTAAAAGCGGAGCTCAAAATTCCAATTCTAAGAGGTCCTCCATCGAACTTAAAGTTTTTCCGTTTAAATAACATGGGAAACATGATTTTTTATTAGTTTTTTGTCCTGCAAACTGTGATGAAATTATAAAAAAAACAAATGAATGGACCTTGTTTATTATTAAATTTGGTACAAAAAATTCTATTGAGTCGAATTTCTATCTTCAATATTTGATTTGTTATATAGCTTTAAAATTTAAATTTCCGGTTCTTTGCATTTTTTAGCAAAAAGTAAAAGTTCCAGTCAATTTTTTCATATCATCAATAACAACAAAGTTACAGGCTCATGTATATTTATTTTTTCAAATTTTTGCTTTTACGAACTGAAATATCGATAATTAAACAAAAAATTTGGTGCAAACGAATGAATGGATCTTGTTTATTATTGAATTTGGTACAAAAAAAAGTGTATACAATTTCATGAGAAGAGAAAACATTTGAAAAAAAATAGAAGTGAGTAGAAAATATCTGAAATACCTGCTATATCAGCTTCAATGGCGTCTGAATTTGATTCTGAACTCCCCACCTGAACAATATTCAAGTAATTTTCCAGGTCAACAGATGATGTACTTTGTACCTCTTGAACATTTCTTGAAATTGTTAACAACTGACTGCCTTTACGGATTTCTCCGCTATTACTTAAAATTTTTTTTTTTGGGGAGAACTTAAGTTTTGCAAAGCATTTTGCGGAGCAATATCAAATAAGCAATCGAGAGAATCACTGAAATTCTTCTCAACAAATTTTTGTGCAGGAGATTTTTTTCTAGCTTTGTGAACTTGCGTTTTTTGCCAGTCTGTACTATTTTTCGATTCTCACAATGAAGTGATGTGAATTGTTTACAGGGAGCAAAAATGTATGCCATACTTTAACAACTTCACAAAGAACGAATTTGGAACTCTCGCGAATTTCAAGCTTTTTTGTTCGACGTATATAGAAAAACAAAGATAAAACATCGCGCTTCACAGGTAAATTTGAACTATTTAAATTTTCTGACTCAAAGCCAACTAAATTTATGTAGTTCCGTTGGTTTGTTTTTTCAGACATTGTTTTTTTCTATCAAAATTATACACGCGTTGCTGTTGTTGCAATAACTAGCTGAAAACTAACCTAAAAACCGAACCAATTAAATCAAAAGACAATAGAATCTACTAATTGAATCAATCAAGCGGTAAGTGATCAATGGCGCGGAAATCGATAAATGTACAGAGGGCGCTAAAAGCAATTTCTCAAAAAAAATTAAATTCAAATCTTCAATAGTCCAATAAGCTTAATTTTATTAAAAAAATTTAATCAGAACAAATCATTTTCAGAATATTGAAATAGTGAATAAAATATCAATTGAAGTGTAAAAATATAAATATTTTCACATTTTAAGCTAATATTAAGAATTATTGAACTAAAAATAACTGCAATTATATTGTGAATGGTATTTGCTTTTGATATCTTAATGATATTTTATATCCTTTATCAATATATTTCATAAAATAGTTGAAAAATCATAAAAATATGACTCAGTCTGTAAATTTTATGGTTTGATACTACGAAATATCTTACTCACCTAATTTTGTTGCAAGTTTGATGTGTTAACAAATTTGCACCAAATTTTTTGTTTAATTATCGATATTTCAGTTCGTGAAAGCAAAAATTTGAAAAAATAAATATACATGAGCCTGTAACTTTGTTGTTATATGATAAAAAAAAATTTCAAAGCTATATAACAAATCAAATATTGAAGATAGAAATTCGACTCAATAGAATTTCTTGTACCAAATTTAATAATAAACAAGGTCCATCCATTCGTTTTCTCTTTAAATAATTTCATCACAGTTTGCAGGACAAAAAACTAATTAAAAATCATTTTTCCCATGTTATTTAAACGGAAAAACTTTAAGATCGATGGAGGACCTCTAAGAATTGGAATTTTGAGCTCCGCTTTTAACAGGAGCTTTGCTGGGACATCTTCTAAGATATTTTGGACTGAGAGCAAAAAAAAAAAATCGTCTTTTTTTGGCACACCCTAATATATATATATATATATATATATATATATATATATATATATATATATATATATATATATATATATATATATATATATATATACAGGGTGTTCCATGATTGAATGCCGATCTCAAAGGGCGATATTCTTTGGATGATTTTAAGAAAAATTCTTCATATGAACATAGGTCCGCAACCGCTTTATTTCTGAGATACAGGATGTTGAAATTTGACAAAAAAATCAGTTCTTCCCCAATATCTCTGAAACTCCTTTGGCTTTTTCATTTAATTTTGGTACATGCAAAGTACGCATAAAAATACTTTTTTTCCATGATAAAAGATTTCTTATTTTTCATCAGTGGCGTCCCTGTTAACATGCTCTGTAATATTTTTGATCAAAATAATGATACACCACTGTCTTTTTCCCAAATAACTATCATTTTTGTAATTGTCCTCTATCTTCTCATAAAAATGGTCTCCTGCCTTTTTTTCGTCTGGCGAACGGTTTTTGAGTTAGAAAATAAAATGCATTCATTTGCTTGTCCCTATGCGAAATCAGCCGTTGAAGAGTAGTAGGATTATCTTGTGGGCTAGAAACATCTAGTATGCTAAGAACACATTTCGTTGTTATCAACATAAACAATTTTGACACTTCTTTAGCTAGATACGTGATATTATTTACGTTATGAAAACTTGTTTATTGAAAAACACATCAACTTAAAACACATCAACTTGAAAACTTCAAATAGCACATCGTTGAAAATATAACTCAATACTCTTTCTAACCATCCAGTTTTTTTGAATTTCGTTGATATATTTTCCCATAATATGCATTTGAAATGTCAAGAATAACAAAATTTGAAATGCATTTTGTTAAAAAACTTATTGACAAAATTCAAAAAAGATGGGATGGTTGGGAATATAATTGAATTATCTTTTCAACGATATGCCACTTGACCAACTATGCTATTTGAAATTTTTAAGTTGATGTGCCCTCCGCGTCATCTACCGATCAATAAATTTTACAAATACCGAATTAGAAGACATGCATTACTTGTATGGGCTTGCTGACGGGAACGCATATGAAGCCAGCCGACTGTATCAAGAGCGCTTCCCAAATAGAATGGTTCCTGATGCTCGAACGATTTCGAGCACCCACAAAAGGTTATGTGAAACAGGAAGTTTCGAGCCAAATCTTCACTTTAAAGGAGCACATCGGGGTGCAAGAACTCCAGCAATTTTAAATTCAGTTGACGAAAATCGTGAAATAAGTACGAGGCAAGTTGCCAATAATTTGAATATCGCCCGTATTCTAGTATGGAGGATTCTTCATGATTATTTATTATATCCCTATCACATTCAACGGGTTCAGGCTCTACTTCCTTGAGACTTTCCATCACGAGTGAATTTCTGCCAATGGTTTCTCCAAAAAGTTAACGAAAATCCTTTATTTGACAGGGAAATTTTATTCACGGACCAAGCTAGTTTCATCATTGAATAGGTCCCTGAAATACGCAACTTCACCACACTCTATCTCTTATCGTTTACGAGATCCCCATGTACAGAAACGAATTTGAATAGCCCTATATATATATATATATATATATATATATATATATATATATATATACATTTATATATATATAGGATATAACGAAATTTCTCAACGAAGTTTAGGCCACATCCTAGTTTTAAAATGGCGGCTGTTGAAAGATTGAAAAGAATCTCAATCTCTCATTTTCATACCTATATCAGCAAACTATAGGTCTTTTCATAAGGCTTCATGAGCACCACAACTTTTATTCGAAAGGTTTTTCTCTAAGATTCACACACACAAAAATATGTGTAGATTACATTCCATGAGAATTAATAATTTTCTGTTACCCTGTATGCTCCTCTTATTTGAGGTTCATTCGCTGGTGTCAATCAGATAGTATTTTAGTGTTCCTTTCACCGACAATCATAACCTCATTGTATTTCAACATTTCCCCATTTCAAACAATATAAATGCATATCAGTTATATTCGTTAGCTTGATTGATAGCAATTTCAGAAACGATAAAAAAATCTGTAATCTTCATTTCCGACTGGCCGCGCCATCGGGTTTTCTTTATATTTGAGCAAAGCGCGTTGGGCCTGCGGCCATCTTCAGAGCTTATCTGTCGTGAGAATGAAAAATCATATTGATGGAAACAAATCTTGTGAGCATATTCACTTGTGTTATATGTTCCTGCAGAGCTATTTTACTAATTTTGTAGCCGGGCTATAAGCTCTACTCACCAGGTATTTTACACAATGTGGGTTTTGTAGATATGTTAATCAGATTGTAAAAAAAATTGTTTTTAACCGCTTTCTTAGTTGTTTGACCAACCCTCAGAAGTTAATGAAAACTTGTACGAGTTAAGATCACGGGGACCTTACCTTTTATAGTGGGATCCGAAACCACTCTTGGGACCTTGAAAAAATGTTTCACCAGCTGCGGGAATCGAACCCGCGCCAGGTGGAAACAGTTGACACAAGACCGACGCTGGTGCCACTGAGCCACAGGCCCCGTTTCAGCTCTTTTGTCACACAAAAAGGCAAGAGCCATTGGAAAAACTCATTAATAAAGCCGATATAGTCCGAAACAACAGGTGACTACAGCTCATAGCCCAGCTACAAAATTAGTAGAATAACCCAACTGGTGCAAAGAATCGCATTTCTAGTGTTGGTTCCAATAATAAAATTTACTAATTTTGGTATACTTTGACTTTTTTTAACTGGAAGTCAACCACGTCAGTGCAGTCTATATACAAATTTCAAGCAAAATAATTTTTTTTTTCAATTATTAGTCGTTGTAGCGGCGGCTGTATGCCTTCTTGCATGGTCAGCGCGAAACCCTATTTTCGACATTTACCCTTTGAGGTGCAGAAAATTTCTCAAAACAAAAGCCTAGTGGAGTCACAAAACTTTTATTTATAATTTTTTATAATGTTCACGTAATCCAGTTAGGTATGTGTAACAAATATAAAGGTAACTTTTTATTAAAATTGCACTGCTTGTTTTTGACTTATGAGGTGGTACAAAAATAAGGTTCCACCAAGCCCCTTAGGAACAAAAATTTGTCTTCTCTTTTGTGAATTATCTGGCATTGAAGAAGGATTTGGTTTAACCTTGGCACGAAGTAACCTGACAAACTGAACGAATCCAGTCGGTGCGCACATGTTTAGCTTCTGAACTACATAATGCACATCATCTTGTGCTTTGCTCCGGTTGAAGTTTCGAAGACTGCTGTTGCACTTCAGTGGAAATAAAGGGTTTTGATTGTTTAATTTGTACTGGAACCATCGATTGAGAAGATGATCTTCTATCTAGTTTTTCAGCAACCATACCATTTATGACTCGACGTCGGAAGTCTACGGAAGGAATTGGTGGTAATTGTAGCAGTTTATAAATACAGTACGAATTTACGACCGCGGCATCTAAAAAGTGAAACATAATTCTATGCCACCATTTTCTACATCGTCTATCAATTTTGTACCAACAGCATGAATCCTATGTTTTTTCAAAAAAAGTTATCAAAATGGAGAATGTGATCCTTGTTACGCAAATCAGCTGTGAGGTGTGTTAGTTTTGCCGGTATAGATGTCGAATTTCAAACGGTATCCAGATTTATCGGCTAGCAACCAAACTTTGTAGCCTCTCTTCACCGGTTTTTTCGGCATATGTTTCACAGAACTCCGTCCTTTGAACTTTATCATCGATACATCTATAGCGACTCGCTGGCCCGGAAATAAGCACCTCCGGAAATTTTCTGGAAATAAATTTATCATTGGGCGTACTTTATAAAGTTTGTGATAACTGAGAGATCCGCGGTCAGGCATAGCACAGAGTTATAGTTTGAGTGTACATGCTGGGATAGCAGCCAACCGAAACGCTTTACGCTCATCAGAGGAGGAATGTGATGGACTTTCAGATCTGGCCCGCTTGACCAGTAATCCCAGCACTCTCCCAATTATGAGAGAGAGTATGAACATATGTTTTTATACACGCTTCATTAGCTTCACCTGTATGTATGAATTGGGCCTATCCTTACATGTGACTAGGCCGTCGGGAGGGGAGTGCCTGTGACGATCCCAGACACCGCTGGGTGAAGCCCAGGTCCCCTCTCGGTAACATGGTAGCTTGCTCAGTAGTCATGGCGGAAGCCATGGCGAACCCTCAAGGAACGGTTACTCGTCAAAAGTTACAGTTAGCAGAAGGTGAAAGCCTGATGCGGCGGTGACCTATCAAACGAGGATGAGAACGACTTCGTTGACGCGGGTTGGCGCCCGTATGCGAGGGCAGTCTTATCGACATGGGTACCCAGGAGGTGAGGGAGCCCGTGAGGTAGGTGCTTCTCTGGGTGTGGGGCGTCCTCTGATGGTGCTCGGATGGAGTGGAGGTCTTCCGAAGTATGTTAACGCATGTATGTATGAATGTGTGTAACGGAATTATTCATTTGAAATTTTGCAGACGTATTAAAAACCGATGGCAATAAAATAATCTCACAGCTACAAAATCGGCAATACCAGAAGGACTCCCAAAATCTGGAGGTGGAGTTGGTTTACAAGTATTTGACCATGTTGGTAGTTTATAAGGTACAGCAACATTTGTGGTAGAAATATGAACGGGGTTAACATTGAGAATTATCTCCCCTATTGTAGATGGAGGTAAATCAGATACATCACTTTCGGAACTGCCATCATAGTCAATTATGGCAGGGACATTATCTACGTCATCGACGGTATAGGTTCTACCTTTTCATCCGGAATAGTATCAGGTCCTCCAACATCGTTGTATAACTCTTCTGAAGTCATTACAACTGAATTGAGAGGTAATTCGTAATTTCTGAGCCTCGATATTTTACTAGAAAAAATTACATCATTAAAGTTTTAACCGACGCGACGCGGTGGTACTCGAGAGGTACCACAACAATACATTGTTTGCGTTTACTTGTAATCAAAATTTCTAATCATTAATGCTTATGACACTTGCCACAAACGTTAACTATCCAATTATTTTAAATTTTTGCTTTTTCATCAGACCACCAAAAAAGGCTCATCAGTTTAACGCACAAAGTGTTGACGTTAGTGGCAGCAAAACGCGAATAAATCTGTAACCGACTGTTTAGAATCACGTCTACCGTCCACATAATGACAGCTTTCTTTTTGGCCGTGTGAGTAGCACCGGAGCTACTCAGGAGCACGAAACACTGGCACCGACCCGTTCTTTTTAGGTCGAGCTTCAAGCTCCGGAGCAACACCAACAACCTTCCCCTGTCCCCTCTTGCACTCACCAGGAATTTGGTGTAACAAGCTCTTTTTGGTTATGTTCAATGTTTGTTGTTTTTTAGTAGTGCAGTAAATACCTTACATTAATATTAAACTTTATCTAAGAGTAATTAAAACAATATGAATAGTGCAAATGAAAAAGAGTTGCAAATAAATGATTTTTGTGATATTTTGACTATTTATCTTTATTTTAATGTTTTCTAAAAGATATTTTTTTTTCGTACTTATCTTATTGAATTTAAGTTTTTTATTTATCCATTTTGAGTTCAACGACTGTTTAAAGTAGGGATTTTTTTTTGTGATATTTCAACAATTTATTTTTCCATTTTAAGGTGTTGATATTTTCTTCAAAATATTTGATCTGTTTGGCAAAGTTGAGCTTTACATTTAAACTTTATAGATCATTTTTGAAGTGGAATTTTGTGATAATTTCACCATTCTGTAATATTCTAAGATTTTTGTTGAGTGGATATTTATTGAATAAACATATTATTTTTCATTAATTTTATTGAACATTTACATTTGAAAAGAGAGCACACTTCATGAATTAAACATTTTATTGAAGACTTGCTGTTGTCCGTTGATTTTTTCGCAAACTTCAGCTTGCATACCAATAGCTAAGGATAATTGGCAAGGTACCACAAAGCTAGTAAAATTGTTTTCTCGGCAGAAACATTGGGTCGTCCAGCAGAGTACGCAGGATGATATTTTGATTGTTCGATGAGACCTGAAATTTTTAGAGTAAAAATATATTCAATTTTTCAAACAAAACGATGTATACCAATGATATTATAAGTTGTCTTTCATGATACGTGAAAATTGGATTTGAATTCATTGTTGTCATATTCCTTCACAATTTCCTCAATATAATTTTCAATTCTGATACGTGTTCTCCTAGGCCCACTTTCATCAGAATCAGCAAACAAACTGTCCAAAGAGCTAGTAGAGTCTGAACTACTCCATTAATGCCTTGAAAAGTTAATACTGATTTAAATCCACTCATCTTTCATTGCTGTTAACTTACCATTATCAACATTTCATTTTCAGAATCTGACACATCTAATATAATTGTTAGATTTTCGAGCTTTCTAAAACCCTTCAAATCAATTCAAACTCTTCAACGAAAACAATAAATAGAAAAGAAACAGTATATGTCAAATGTCAATTACTAAATCTTATGCGCATGTGCAAAGTATTCATCCTGAAAACACCACTGAAATCCGTTTTATTTGGGAGCAGCTCAGGTGCATCAAACACGGTACAGCTCCAGTGCACGAAGCCCCAAAAAGAAAGCGTCTAAATGACGCAACTTGGCGCAACTGTAGTGGATCTGAAATGAACTTCTGCAACCCGAGCTGAACCACCGACCCATAGAGAAACTAAAAATAAAGAGTTGTCAAACCTGCAGTAAAAGTTGGCACCACGTTTAGACAGTGGCGACATATCTCGCAACTGGCCGAACTAAATACAGTTGGTAAAACCGATTGAGATAAGGCGGGTTTTTCAAATGTGTTACTTTTGTATGATTGTTATGGTATATAATTTATGAGTGATCGATTTGCCATTCTTGTATTCCATATGAATGGTTGTATCATATGAAATACAGGAATGGCAAATCGATCACTAATAAAATATATACAGTAATCGATTCGTAGAATCTGTTAGTTCGTTCGTGGTTAAAATAAAGTTTCAAAGTAAATCTTCATTTCATGATATCAAGAACAAAATTAAAGATCTTATAAAACAAGAATAATAAGTTGAACACTATAAAACACATTTTATTGTATCTAGGACAAGGTACAACTACAGACAAAACAATAATAAAACTCCGAAAAACAACAAAATTAAAAATATTCTTCAGTCTTATCATCAAATCAACCAAAATAAAAACAAATTATATTTACAACAAACCTTCAATAATTTTGTTCATTCATTAGCACAAAGGAGAACAAGTAGGTATACTTAACAGTTTGATGATAATCTTCGTACTTCCTCAAATGGTGATAGGAAATGGAAACTGATGGACGGAAATAAGTATCAGTTTGTGAAAAAATTTCTGCAACTGATGGATGGAAATACGTATCAGTTTGTGAAAAGCAGCTTATATTTTACCTTGTGAAAGAATATTTCGAGGAATTTCAGCGTCAACTCGAATAACAAAACATTCCATTTTCGACGTTGGGTTCATAATTCAAGTCCATATTAATTTTTCGATGACATGACAACAGTAGAATTATTCTCAAATTATTACGTGGTTTGTCATTTTCTGACAAATGTCGAAATTGGAAAATTATCATGTCAGTCGTCTGTTGATTGCGGGCAGCGCCTCCATGCGCGACTGGCCGTACCAAAAACTTGGTGGTCAAGATCGCCAATGTTTCAAACAGTTTCTTTATTTTTAATTTGTCTATGCACCGACCGCCGCAAAATAGGTGGTTGATTCTATGCACAGTGGCCGCTTAAAGAAAAGCTGGATGTATTTGACAGAAATGCAGGCTTTGCCGCTGCAGTTGTAGTTGCCGTTCGAAGCTGAAGGTGTAGTCGTACATATGTGCGTTTATAAATTCGCTGTCGCTGCAGTAGCCGCTATCGCTGCCAGCCGAAAATGGATAATTCGAATCTACTGTGGCAGTAGCAATGAACGAATGAAATTAAACGTACACATGTTCAATTTCTGTGATTGTTTTTCAAATGAGAGATTGATTGTTATGTTTTATATTCATTTTCAAGAACAGATTCTACCTATCGCCGACGTCACCGAATTTGCTAGCTTCAATCGATGTTCAGGCGGCTCTGATCTCCGGCCAGTGAAAACGAAATCATTTTGCCAAATCAAATTACAAGAGTGATAATTTCTAATGTCTGTGAATATATAGAAAATAGTAAGGAATTTGTTGCAATGCAGACAAATTTTTTAATTCCAGAAGGAACCATCTTCGAGTAGGATTCGAACCCACGACCTTAAGATTACTAGTCTAATGCTCTACCAACTGAGCAAAGACCCTGGATTCAACATCTGCACTTTCTATATATCCAAAGACATTAAAAATTATCACTCTTGTGATTAGATTTGGCAAAATAATCTCGTTTTCAATAATCTCGTGTTATGAGCACTCCTTATCAAGTATTTTAAATATAGCCATATGTAAACTGAAACTGAAGAATGCCAATATAATAAATCAATTTTCGTTCGATTTCAAAGGCGGACACTTCCCCTATCATTTGTGTCGGCACCTCAATCGAAATTCCAACCATATTTTCAGACATTCATAACTAATAGTACGCCGGGACAGATGAATGACCCGCGGTCTTTTTGAAGCGATAATAGGCTTGGTGATATATCATGGCGGCGTGTCAACTCAAACGAGGCAACTTGCCGACTCATTAAATATATTTTATTGCTTGCGGGCGGCATCGTTTGAATACCAACACTATATATATATAAGATTCTCCATAGAACTCGCTCTATTCATTCAGAATCCAGTCGTCGATCTAGTCAGTCAGTACCAAGCTAGTTCAGCTTCATTATGAAGCAAATAAAAGTAAAGTTTAATTTCAATTAGCGAAGATGAAGTCTCATCTTCCTACGCGAAATAAGCGTAGACTCCGTAGAGTTTATCTGAAGTAGCAAATTAATCAACCATATGCAGAATCATTGTGAAAGTGTAACTCATCAGAAATCATCTCAGTAATACTTAAATGAATGGAATTAATATTTATCAAGAAGCTAAATAATCATATTGCAACAAGTGACCGCGTAATATTATTTGGAAATAAAACTGAATAATTAAGTTTTAATTAAACTATTGTGTATTACTTCAGTGGACGGTAAGAAATCAAACTGTTTATTTGGCAAGGTATATATGTATAGTGTTATGAGAAAATATTCCCTTATTGATTTCATAGTAAAAGGAATTATTGATTCAACAAAAGTAAAATTATTATCAATTGTTTAAAATAACTGAAGAACAGTTATTTTAATTGTCAGCTCATATTGTTTCTCATTTTAAATTATTGTTTATTCAATCTCATTTTGATTTTCTATACATTTTTCTCAGTAAATTATACCAGGTGTATCAATAGTTGTTTTTATATTTTAGAAAATACATATATATATATTATTACAAGTCTTAATTGTATTATTCTTTCGAAACGATTTGAGATTGGTCTTTGTACTGTCAAATTAAGTTCCCTCGCTTCATTACATACTGGGAGAAACAAGATCTCAAGCCGCTCTGGGAAATTGTTCCGTTATTGGTCAATAGACAGATAACACCCAGTATGGTTAATGCATAGCTGAGTTAGCAAAAACTAACGAGCAGTTATGACATTTGGCGATCAGGTGTGGGGTTTTTTTAACTAACACCTGAGAGTTATGATACTCGGAGATCAGAGCCGGCTGAACATCGACTGAAGCCGGCAAATTCGGCGACGTCAGCGATAGGTAAAATCTGTTCTTGATGACCATTAACAGCACACGTAGATTTCACATTTAATTCTTTTTTTCACTTTCAACATTAAAATTCTTGGAAAAAACGGTATCGCGAAATGCAGATGTTCAATCCAGGGTCTTTGATAGCTCAGTTGGTAGAGCATAAGACTAGTAACCTTACGGGTTCGAATACTGCTCGAAGATTATTTTTCTTTGGAATTTAAAATGTTTTCTGCAATGCCACAAATGTCTTACTGTCCCCCCCCCTCTGTCGAGTAATTGTAATGTATCTTCTCTCAATAATAGAACCGGTAATAACATTCAATATATTTCATTTCTCATTGTTTCACATCAAACTGATAAAAAGTTATCGAGGTAAGGGTACCATTCAGTTTCGCACTCATACTCAACATTTCAAATGCATTTTGTGAAAAAATGTTCAAACGAAATTCGATAAAAATAAAATTGTTGGAAAAAGAATTGAATTATCTGTTCAACGATGTGCCACTTGACCCCTCACCATTTGAAATCTTTGAATTGGTGTCCCCCCCCTCCTCCGCGCCATCTGTCGAGCAATCACAATGTCTTCAATTTCAAAAAGTATTATCGGTGAAGTCAATGAAAAAAAAAATTGTCCCATCGTGTGAGTGGGGTTTCTTCGTTCTTGTTCATTATAATGCCATTTGACAACATTTCTTTTTTTCAATGTACATGACCCAATGACTAACCCAAAGATACAATTCGCCAAATATGTTACAAAAATGTATTCCATCAATTGGTGGTAGTAAATTGTAGAAGACTGTAATCCTTTCCTTCTCAAAATCGTTCTCCAAAACTCATATACAAAACAATGACTACTGAAACTATGTTTATGTTTTTTTCATCATTGTGACATTTTCGATTCCAAAAAAATTATCGATTTTTATCGCCTGATACCGAAGCTGATAACTATAAACCGATGAACCATATAGAGTTTAGTAAATTTTCATAGTATTCAGCTTCTGTGCCTGGATTATTGAATACCACGATTGTTGTTCTTATTGCATAACAAAGAATTCAATTCCATTTACAAGATTGGGAGATACACATGAATGATTTCCATCCAGTCATCATGCAGGAGCACAACCGTGAATTCCGTATAATTAGCACGAATGTGTATTGAATAGACTAATTCTTTCGGTAAACGTGTCTTCTTTTTCGAGTATAAACCGCTATTGAACGGCTTCTCACATTTGCAATTCTTTCTCACATGATTTCGAAGGATAATGTTGGATTCCGCACGAATTCTTCTTTATAGCGTTCTTATTAACTCAATTTGTGAGTTTGTTTGTATACAACTCTTCTTTTAGAAGTTGCATGCAACTCTTCTTTTAGAATTTTCTCTCGGTTTCCTTGATAACATTCATTGACATTTTTATATCATGGAATTTGGTTGTTGTGTATTGATGTATTTGGGGGGTAGTTACATTTTTCTGCATTTTTAGGGTTCTGTCTTCCCTGGAAGTGAAAATTATTAGTTTTTATCTATAAGGACAAATTAGTGCGTTTGGCACATTGACGGCCTTTTCCAAACTTTCAATGTGGGCATGAATATATTTCCTCCTTTATATCTCTTTGAATGATTCTGATCGAAAGTTTTCGCACAGGAAATTGCTGGTTCTGTCTTTCGTCAATTGTCAGAATCTGACATACTTATATTTATTTATTTATTTTATTTATTTGGTACACCATTCAACAGCCGAAGCCAATTACAGAATGGGAAATATACATTCAGGAAATGTTAAACAGAGTTAAACCTAAAGTACAGACATATACAGAGATAATCCTAATGTACATGAAATAAGACAATTTATTCCATAAAAAGTAAATAATAAGAGCAATGATGTGTATGAACTGAAAAAAACTCAGTGAGAAAAAAGTTCATACACATCACAACAAATATGAAACTATATTATATGTTCAGTAAGAATCATTATGATTGCAAGATAGCTATTTTGATGTCAGTTGGCTTGCAGTTGAAAATATCTACGTTATTCTGGATTGACAAGTAATCAAAGCATATTTTGTACATAGGAGAACGTGTAAGTACATTTGTTTGAGGAAAGGGGAGGTAAAATGTATTACTATTACGTACAGGTAGCCTGGGAACATGCAACTTTATATGTGAAAGTAAGTATGGACAATTAATTATAGAGAAAATAACCTTGTGCAAAAAATAATATACCTAGGTATTTACGACGATTGTCTAGAGAGTGAACCTGAATCTCAAAAGTAGCACTTCATGCGGAATACCTTGGTTTGGATAGAATCCATCACACTTAAAACTAATGTACTTCAAGAATCTTCTGAATATTCTCTAAATTTATGACGTGTATGTTGTAACAAGGATTCCACACGACACAGCAATACTCAAACCTTGATCTCACAAGCGCATTGAAAAGGAGTAAGTAAGTGTTGATATCAGAAAACCATTTGGAGTTTCTAATGATGAAACCGAGGATTTTGAAGCCATTTGAAACAATTGTATTCACGTGATGGGTGAATGTGAATTTTCCGTCAAAGATGACCCCCAGATCTTTGAATTCTGCCAATTTTTGCAAGATGTTTCCATTTATTGTATAAGGATATTCGGTGGGTGATTTTTTGCGACTAAAAGAGACAAAATTGCATTTTTGTATGTTGAGAGAAAGTGAGTTCGCTTCACACCATAAATCTAATTTTTGGATATCTTTGTGTAGGTAACTGCAGTCGTTCACATTGGAAATCTGACGAAACAATTTACAATCATCTGCATATAGTAGAATTTCAGAGTCTAACTCAAGGCAAATGTCATTTATAAAAATAATGAATAGCAAGGGACCTAATACAGATCCCTGAGGAACACCAGAGGTGGCTATTATTTCGACAGATTTAAAACCGCGGTATTGAACTCTTGAACGTCTTTCGGTTAGATAAGACTCCAAAAAAAGTGTAAGGTTGTCAGTCAAACCAACCGAACTCAGTTTTTTGAGAAGTACACCATGGTCAAGCCTGTCGAACGCCTTTGAAAAATCTGTATATGACATCAACCTGGGAAGACATATCCAAAGCTCCTGCTATGTATTGAGTAATGCATGTAAGATTACTTGTGGTCGAACGACCCTTAACAAATCAATGCTGATTATCGACATCTCACATTTACATATATAATAGCATATGAGACAATTTCGGAGAGTTTACTGAAGTTGCATAGTATAACGATTGGTCTGTAATTTTCAATCATATGTTTGTCCCCCTTTTTGAGAACAGGACATATTTTACCATATTTCCAGACATCCGGAAAACAAAGTGTTGTCAGTGCTAGATTGAAAATGATGGATAAAGGTTTAGCGAAGCTGGCAGCACAGTCTTTCAGGAGAAATGATGGAATACCCGTTGTCATTTTTGGTTTACATTTTTTTAAAGACTTCAGCACATCATCTTCAGTTATTTTAGGGATGGACAAAGTTGGTATGTTGAAATTATTAGTGCTTTCAGATTGTCGATAATTGGATGATCTGGTGAAAGCAGATTCAAAGTAGGTGGCAAAAGCATCGACTATACATTGGGGATCAGACAGACTACTATTTTCATAGTTTAGAGAATCAGGAATAGCTGAGCTGCTCCTAATTGTATTCAGATAAGACCAAAATTTGGATGGATCATCTCCTAGATCTTTCTCCGCCGTTCGAATATAATTGGAGTGTGCTATGGCGATATTTTTCTTTATTTCTCTGCGAAGATTTTTATGCAATTCGAAAAATTCAGTGTTACCCGTTGATTTATAATTGCGTAAATACTTGTCCTTTGCTTTCAAATTTCTTATGATATCGCCGGTAAACCAAGGTGGGTAGGAAGATTTTTTACCAACTGTTTTGGGAACGCATTCTGTTAAAATATTATTTAGGTTGAATTCTAGAGCAGGATGGTGCACATCAATAGGAATGAGAGGAAAAACCTTAATGTCATACAATTGAGGAAAATTTGCTTTCCTAAAGTTGAAGGTTTTCATTGTATTCGTTTTGAATGTGTTAGGTTTCAGACTGAAGGGGATAGAAAATTCTAGAGCAGGATGGTGCACATCAATAGGAATGAGAGGAAATGATGACTCTTGTACATTCATTGGACATCTACTACATAATAGATCTAAGATTCTATTGTTGGCGTTCAATACCTCATTATATTGAACTAGGCCTAGAAAATTCATAAAGTTCTCCAGTAGAATAATTGATTTCACATTGTGAAAATTGGTACTAGCATGAACAACATATTCAGGGATGTTGAAGTCTCCAGTTACAATCAGGTTACTATCATCATCAAGCAAACATTGCAGACTACAAATAGCTTCGAAGAAACCCTCGTATGAATCAATAGATGTATTTGGAGGTATATAGAACGTTATAATGTAGGTAGTAAAATTATGGAAAACAATTTCAATACCAACAATGTCAATATTGGGGAAAGATTCAGTTATGAAATTGAGGTCCATAGGACATGTGTAAAACTTTGAGTTTACGGCAATTAGCACCCCACCCCCTCTTGTTGTGTTTGTGAGATCAAAGTTACGGTCTCTTCTATAAACCGTATACTGGTTACTGGTTATTTCGGAATCCAAAATGTCAGATGACAACCAGGTTTCAGTGAGACAAATCACGTCAAAAATATTTTGTGCAATGTTATTATAAATAAGATGCGTTTTGGATCGTATACCCCTGACATTTTGGTAAAAACACTTCATTTTACTATTTGTATTGGATGCCGAAAAACCCAAAGTAGATGTTTTCTTGCTGTTGTTGCTATTTAGTGACAAAAGCAGAGAATTTAAGATAGATTAATTTTGTCTTGTAAATAGGACATTTTCGGCCTCCCATACAGCGTGATCAGTATCGGTTAAATTAGCATTGGTACAGTTTATGCATTTACGAATTGAGCTAGTACAGACATTCAACGGATGATTACTAGAACATTTGGGACATACGATTCTATTCTGTTTACAATTGGACTGACCATGGTTGAAGCCGCTGCACTTGAAACAAATTCTTATATCTGTCGCATCATAAACGGTACATGCATCATAATTAACAAAGAGCTTTCCTCGTTCCATCACCATACCATATGTAGTAGCATCTAGTTCGACAAGTGCTTGAAAAATGTTTGATCTTTATTTGTGGCCCATGATTTCAGAATTTTCAAGTGAGATTCATCGGAGAAAATATCATTTTGTCCTTTTAAATATTTCATCATATCGTCGGCAGAGTAGTTCTCCATGAGCCCAACAATTTTAACCTTGGGAAGGAATCTTTAACGTCTGAAATTTTGTAGTTAGAAGAAAGTTTTTCAGTAGCAGCTTTCTTGAAATTCCTCGCACCTTCAGGGTCATTGCAGCTGATAAGAATACCACCATCTTTGATCTGCTTTACCTGCGATACTTTTAGATTCAAATTAACAGGGTCAATGTTTTTCATTATATCTAGCTTCGTTTTTGAGTTAGTCTGTTCGATGTCATTCGGTTTGACAATGACCATTGATTTTGATTTAACAATCTTGGAATACGTGGGAACATCTTCCGTTATCTTGTGAGAAACATCAATTTTTGAAAAACAATCTTTAGCTTTCTCCGAAATATTAATCATCAAGTTATTAAACATCGTTTCGAATTCGCCTATCATTTCACTCAATTTGGTATCGAACGAAGTTTTGATGTATCCCTCATATTTATTTCGTATTTTATGACAATCTGTGCAATACCAGCAAAAACCAGGGGATTTCAAACATTGCAAAAACTCGGCAGAGACTCCAACACAAATTGCCTGATAAGTTTTTGCGCAAAGCCCAGAGCAGGTAATGCTTGGCGATTTCCTACGATCGAAAATTTCGTTACAGTGTCCACACGTCGACATCATTCATAACATTTATCTGAGTGACCAACTTGGAAAATCAATCTTACTGATAGATTACTTACAGCTTATTCCATAGATTACATGAAAATCACAATATTTGGCACAGAAACACAGTCTGAATTTTGATATAAACGGAGAGCACTTCTACACACAATATACCTCAACCGTTTATCTCAATATATTATATGTATGATTGATATTGATTTGTGATGTCTTACTTGCTTTCGAGTTTTTCCAGCTCCACTTTCGTTTTCGGTAGAGTTATCCATATTCGTTCCACGTAAAACCTAGGTTTCTGTGGGTCCACCAATTTGTTCGGGAAAATCATTAAAAAGCGGATACTCATTGCAATTAATGTATGATATATGTGTCATATGAATGAAATGAATTTATAAAGAAGTAAACATTATTATTATACTATATTATTATTATTATATACATAATTTCATTTAATATATTCAGTTATTCAAATGCATATTATCATTATATATTATATCATCATTGTCATGTTATTAGTAATATCCAGGTATTACTCACATCTCACCAGGCACAAGGGATATCTTTGTTAATATTCCTTCTGTGGTATTTCTTTTTCGTTTATTAGTGGTGTTTATAGATTCACTGTATTGCATTCACTCTAATAAACGTTATTATCATTATTATGACCTATATATTATATATTAGAACCCAATGTGTTAGACTTGGTGGGGATCTCTCTAATCGTAAGAACATTTCCCATGGTGTCCCTCAAGGCTCTGTTCTGGGCCCCCTCCTCTTTCTGATCTATATTAATGACCTCTACTACTGTACCTCACCGATCAAGAGCGTTTTTTTCGCGGACGACACAACCTTTGTCTCCCAAAGTACTAACCTAGAAAACGTTAGTACTTTAGCTGTTGATATATTAAATGTAGCTCAAGTATGGTTCACATCAAATGAACTGAAAATCAATATCGAGAAGAATCAGTCTCTCATCGTTTCCTCTAAAACAAATATTCCTCAGGGAAATAGCGTCAAATTACTTGGCGTGCAACTTGATGATAGACTCAACTGGGCTCCTCATATAGAGTCTTTAACAAAAAAATTATCAAGTATCACCTTTATGATCCGACGTTTGAGGCATTGCGTTAGTTTGCACGTACTTAAATCATGCTACTTTGGTTTATTCCAAAGTCACATGGCTTATGGTATTCTATTATGGGGTGGCTCGTGCCACGCTCATAAAGCTTTCTTAGTGCAAAAAAGAGTTATTAGAGTCATGGCTGGAGTTCATCATCGCGAACACTGTCGCCCTCTTTTTGCTAATCTGCAAATTATGCCACTTCCTACTCTATTTCTATATTCATCCTTACTTGAAATTCATAAAAACAAAACAAATACACTGTGCAATCAGAAATACACTCTTACTCCACTCGCAATGCAAATTCTCTCACGACTCCTAGATGCAGGCTCCTGATGTCACAAAAAAATTCTCTGAATCTGCAACTTTATAACAAATTACCTTCAAAGATTAAGTGTCTCAACCTTTATCAATTTAAAAACAGGATCAAAGCTTTCTTACTAATAAAATGTTTCTATTCGATCAAGGAGTATCTTGATCTGAGCATTACTGAACTCGAACTCTTGTGATAGACTCTCTCCCAGTCTCTCCTCATATCTTATATTTTACTTTATTCTTAGTGTAAGTTTTACTTTATACATGTCTATATACACTTATATGTTATACATTGTACTATTTTGACGACCCACTAATTCTATGTTTTATTAGTTTGGAAATAAATATCTATCTATCTATCTATCTATTGAGCGGACAGGAAGCTATTTTTTTCGTTTCTATTCAACGGGATAAAAGAAGCATATTAAAATTTTCCCTTTGTTTCGTTGGGTTCAGTTGATAGATTTTTTGTAAATATATGTTCAGCTGATTTCTATATTGCGATTAATCATTTTTGTTTTCGTGCTCAGCTTTACTTGTTCAGAATGGTCTCGATGTTAACAATGTAAGTTCTGTTACAAATACATGAAAAACTGTATACATTTTTTTCTTTTCTATTCTTCGTTCGAAGGTTTAGTTTTTGTTTGTTTGAATATATCCAAAAGTATTGCTTATGTTGACCACTATTCTGACTTTGAATTGATTACCTATATATTTATATCCGATAGACCCCGAACGTAGATGTCTGTATTGTGTTAGCGGCTCAAAAAGTCTCCAGCATTCAGGCCTCTCAGTTGGAGGAAGATTTCGCAGGCAAAAGAAGTAACCTTCTTGTAACTGGCCTCTCCTACACATATTGGGTTCTAGAAAGCATCTTCAAAGTTTGATTACCTCACTACTGCCACCGCTAGAATGTAAGTGGCTGACTTTTCGTTCTACGAGTGCATTTACTCAGGATCTTCCATAAGTCCAATGAGACCGGGGTGCTCGAAAGTTGACAGTGTACCGTGAGGAGTTCTTCCACTGTTCTAATATCCCTCCCACTCATTTATAGAAGGAACTTAGTGCACCCTGCAGAGGGACCTTCCATATGTTACCTCGACTGTCTCATGACTGGAGCAGCTTTCTATCCATCGTCAAATTTATCCATCAGATTTTCTCGTGGTTCATACAGCCCATGATGGAAAAACTCCTATAATGGATTCTGGCCCTAGCGCAGAGCAAACCATATGAAATTAACGTTATTTGGCGTATTTTTGCATTTCACCAATGCTTTGCGACACTAGTGATGGCCCTCACAGACAATGAGATCGGTATCGGTATTGCATGGTACTTAAAAGCGATACAAATCACATCGTATGTATCAGTATCACGGTATCAGTATAACTTCGTATGACCGTCTCAATCGCAATCGTGAAACGGCGATACCACGTGCGTGCGACTGATGTTTCACCATTCCATCTCAGCGTATGTGAAGACGTTGATACTTGTTACAAATCTCATAGATTTGTATCGCTACTTCTAGCGATACCGATCTCATCGTCTGTGGGAGCCTTAAGAGTTGGAATTACCTCAGTCTCCGCCTATTACTTACTGCACATGTTGTCTGAAACCTCTCGGTATACAGTCCAAGGGCGTAACAGAGTTCCACCCTAGGGAATTGTCCATAGACTCTGGCACCAGCAGAGTTCTCGAATTTGCAGCTGTCTGTGTACCAGATAACTCAAGTATGGGGGAAAAGCTATGTCTAAGTTCCTGCAATAGGAATATATGACCGGGGTGTTTTAGTGAATCTGTAGACGGCTGTTGAATTGTCCCTAGCATATCAAGGACATTTGGTCAGCGTCTGATTCCATAATCGAGAATTTCCACACGACCCCTCGCTGCTGCACTTGGACGGGTGAAGGACTTTCTTGCCTCTTTTTTCGATGAAGAGGCAGAATAGGTAGTCCTGTGAGTGCTTCCAGTAACCTAGTTGGTGACGTCTTCATCGCACTCGTTATCGCTAGGCAGGCAAGTCTTTCTATCCTGTCCAGAGAGATTTTCAATTTTTCGGTTGATGTACCTGGCCACCAAACAATGGCCCATACGTGATTCTTGGACGTATGAGAGATGCAGGAAAAATACAGGGAAGGATGATAGGGCTACTCGTGCTGCCGAACGTCCTTCTGCATGCCCAGAAAATCGCTGTGGCTTCTGGACATCTCGGTGAGCTCGTTCCAATACAGCTAGAGATCTAAAATAAGCCCAAGATATTTGGTCGAGTACTTATAGACTTAGAGCATTGGGGAGGAGTTTAACGTGCAGCGCCGCAGTGGCAGAATCGGAAAAATGGATTCAGACAGTATCACTTATTCCCATATATCGCTGTGATAAAAAGGTTGTCTACAAAGTGCGATAGTTCAGATGTTTTGGTCGCAAACGTCGAAACAATGAATGAATGGCAATGAACGAGTCGGCCGCAAATAACTTCAAATCGAATGTAAATGACGTGAAAAAAAAAAGACGTGGTCGGGTGACCACTGCTGTGTTGTAGGGTGCAGAAACACGTGTTTTAATGCACCCGCGAATATGAAATTTTATGGTTTTTCTACCGTGAGCTACAAACGTTTGGAATACATCACATTCGCTTCTTGACTGGCAGATGGTTTGCCATTTGCCTCATTCTTGTTCTGAATAACTTGTTTTGGAAGTCCCTCGGTGAGCGTTTATGTATGAAAATATTGCGTAGACGTGTTTCCAGCCGCCACAAGCATTTGCTCTGCTACACTTGCAGTCTGCAAGTGCGTGAAGTTTTTGTAATTCTTCTGTTACAATCAATCTACGAAAGGAAAAAGTCAATGGACAATTCTTGCAAGTTCAATTTTCACATTGATATAAACAATTAAATTTTTCATACAAATATATAATTATTACAATTATCTAAAAAACATGCATGAAACACATTTTCATATATGTAATTCACATTCGAAATATTTTTTTAGTCAGATTCCAACAGTAAACGAATAATATGAAAAATATGTGAAAATGTATGTATGTATAAAAGAAAACAATATTTTCAATATATTTTTTTATGTCTTTAATATTTATTAATGTATCTTCATTATTTTTGTTTATTCGTGTAATTCACTCCTACATCAGACATGTAAGTTTTGATTAAATTTTATCAATTATTTGTGAAAATATTCATTCACCTCTAATTCGATAGAGTACTGATTTGTTGTCGCTGCTGCTTGGCTAATCACTTTCGCATGTATGCTGGAATGATCAATTGTTTTTACTTCCCGCACATATGACCCGAACACACCAATACGGCTTTTTTTTTCACAGACTGTTTCACGAGAACGATGTCACTTGAAATGGGTGAAAACCCTATTGCAAGCACCACTTGATCCATCACGAATATAAAACTCTTTTCAACTTGACAATGAATTACATGTAAACACTACGATGACAGGCGAATTACGTATTCGCAGTGCAGTGCAGTGCAGTGTTTCAATAGGTTGAATGCGCTTCGCAGACTACTTGTCTCAATATGCACTTTATTCATTACTAGGTCAATTTCCGAAACCGGGGCTCAATTTAATTCAAAGGTTATACATGCCGAATCACAATGCAAATGCAGTTTTCACGTTTGTAACAAACAAATTTAAACTGTTGCACTTTAAAAACACTCTATTTATGACAAGGGCAAATACGGATAATTTGCGCCATCTGGAGTCAGTCGCCCGATTCCGCCATTGCGGCGCCACTTACAAAGGTGCTCAAAATCCATATTGAACTTCGAAAGTGTTTTCTGGTGTTTTTGTTGTAGTTGTACTGGTTGTTGTTCGTTTTCATCATCAATAACTTGGATACTTCTATCGACAATTTTAATGAATATGCATTATCTTCAAGTATATTTTTTTTATAAGAGAAAATAATTCGTGAATAATGTTATTGGTATGAGTTTTTCTCTGTTTCATCGATAACATTTTGGTACTGAACTGATGATTCGTTAGAAAATTGAGATATGTATTGGTGTGTCACTTTCCGAAAAACTCTTGTATCGTATTGATTTGAGAATTTTTTCATGGCCACAACAATGAAGGAATTTTGGTTGCAATTTTTTATTTCTACGGTATATTTTATTGTGGATTTCTGTCGATCAATTAATTTGAAAATCGTATTTGAATAATGTATGCAATGTTGCCAACTAATGAAAATATCATCGTCATATCTTCACCCAGCTTTCGGTTATTTTGGATAGGTGTCTGCAAAATATTATTCAGTTTCTCATGAGATCACTCACTTCTGGTGATGATGGGAAATTCATTTCCATTCCAATTGTTTTTCCATAGAAATGATTTCCGATGAATAGATTGTGTTCTAACAGGTATTCAAAACCATCATATCATTTATCACATTTAATTTTAATTTGCTGACAAATGTATTATTTTCCAATTTTTAACCGACGAAATCAAAAAGGTGAGGTTCTCTAGTCGACGCGTATGTATTTTTTTTTGTATGATCACGCATAACTTTTCACAGAGCAGTTCGATTTTGATGTTTCTTTTTTTATTGGAAGTTCGAAGTTGGTCCCATTCGAATTTGAAAATAAAATGTCCTCGTTGAGGGTAGAAAAATAGGGGATATTTAGCTAACAGGTATTTAGAAGGTATTTTCATTGGATAGGGTATACTTCGAAGTTGGTCCCATTTGAATTTGAAAATAAAATGTCACCCTTAAAGGTAGAAAAATAGGGGATATTTATCGTTCATCCATTAATCGATTCTACCACGAATAACTTTGTACTGGGTATACTTCAGAGTTTTCGGATTTGGAAAAGAATATTCCACCCCTAAGGGTAAAAACATTGGGGATTATTAATTTTTTATCTATGAACCGATTCTGTTAGAACTTGGCACACATAAGTAGTTCTGATGAAACTACAACATGAAGGTTACCTGGAGTCAATTGAGTAGATAGTTATCAGTTGATTTAAGCCACAAAAAAGTGAAAAATAAAAACTATTTAACATAAAATTAAACCGACGAAAAATCAACCAGAAAGCAAAAAATAAAAAAATCTTCTTAGTCTTACTGATAATTGAGCTCCTTAATTTTGTGTCGGCACCAAACAAACACTTAACAAATATCATTATATTACTTTGAAGAAATAATCAAAACGCCGCCGTGCATCCCGCTTCCACACATCATTTTACGCTCTACCTAATTCGATTACTAGTTTGTTTGGCGCCGACTCAAAATTAGTTACTCACATTAGGTTCATTTAATTTTTTTCTTTTCAGTTGATTTTTTCGTCGGTTTACTTTTTTGCTAAAAAGTTTTTTGTTATATGTTCTGAGGTGTTTTTTTAGTGAAATAGTAAGCATCAAAACTCACCAATATATCACTTTGGATTCTGTAATTTTTCAAGAAAATGAGATGTATTTCAAAGTAAACTTAAATCATTTCCAGTCAAAGTAGGGATGGACTTCAGTTGACTTGACATAAGCTGAGTTGTATTTCTCACAACCCATCGTCGATAAAAGTTGCCCAGTATATAATTATGTTTTTCGTATAAGAAAATCTGCAAACAATACACACCGATCCTATATTCATTCCACCCATCAGATATGCTGAACAGCTGTCGAATAATCAGTATGGGATTGAACATCATTCACAAAATCTTCCGTGATCATTATCTGGCTCTCAATCCTAACAAATAAATAGCTTTGCTCTTTGGTAATAACAATGCCAGAGCGACATTGATTGCGAATATGAACATTTCCATTAATAATGTCCCAATAAACTCTGCTGACGCGACGTGGCAAGAAAAACTTCGGATTGTGGACCGATTTCACTTTGAGATTTCGAAAGCATGTTTCAGAATGTATAAAGAAATTAATCTGGAAAATTTAACTCCTATATAACTCACTTTCCTTGTTGAATATCCATCTTAGAAAAATACTATCTACCTTCAATCATTGTGACACTGTTTGCGGCCCATGTCTTACAGCATACGATGCAAAGAGGATACAAAAATCTAAAATAATTTTTTGCGATTTATCTATAGCGTTAAAAAGCGACAGCCTATTTGACATAAGCTCATGGAAGATGGTTGGCTAGATATGAAATCCCCCCGTAAACTTCACTGTGCCACTTTATACCATAAAATTATCCTCTCAAAACAGCCTTCATATTTATACCGCAAAATTGTTTTCCATACGAACAAAGGGTATTATAATCCCGCATATTCATAAAACAAGCATGTTTGAAGGAAGTTTCTCATATAATGTATCTGCTGTTCACAACTCCATACCGAGCCCTATCAAAGACAAATATATTTCTATTTCTCATGAAGCCTATAGGAAATTGCTATTGTCACTTCAATAGTGTCCACTTTCTTTTTAGTTGATATTCATTTCCAACCACATATATATGAATATGTGTGTATATGTATGTGTTTATATGTATGTATACATGTTAACATTTCTACATTTCTACTTCACCTTTATCACTCTCATTTTATTTTATTTTTTTCGTCTTTTCAATTATGCTAAGTTTGGTTGAGTGGAAGATCAGCAAGAAATGAACTTCGCCATTTCAGTATACCATTTTAACTGTACTGAATAAAGATTATTATTATTAATAATACCTAGCTTTCAACCTTTTCCCCGCGATGAAGTGAATAATAGCATAGACGCCTTAGATAAGTATATTAGCGTACCTTTACATTTTCGCGAATATATTTTACCTATTTATTTGTTGACGAAAAATAAGAAAAATGAAATTAAGATTTTTTCTTGAAATAAGCCATTTTATATTGAAATTATTTTTCTGAATTCTGATCATTATTGCTGAGATAATGCATACTCAGAGGTATAGTGATATTACTAGTCAAATTGTTGATGATGTACATATCATCTCAAGTAATATCAATATATGTCGACCAAAAGTTTTTTCCTATTATGTTTCTATTTGAAACGTCTCGAAAATAATTCACATGGGAATTGTGTTTTTTTTGCTGGAGGAATACCAAGCATGGAATGTGGAAAACATTCCATCGAACTGATCGCCTGAGCCAACTATACAAATTCTAGAATTTTCCTGAAAAAAGTCCATTCGAAAGATGACCTGATGACCTAGATCACCCCGCAAACTCCTATGTTGATTGTCGGGTTGTTCAATATACTGCTTCATTGCACTGCTTCAAAATTATATAATATTGTGAAGTATAAATATGAACCATTAATATAGCAACAACACAGCATGCATCTATATAGTAATTATCAGTAATATAGTTAATTAGTGAACTATAGTAATTGCCAAATATGATTTTGAGAATACTCTTACTTGTTATAGCAATGATTGCCGTATTGGTTACCATCTGCATTTAAAGATTTTTGCACTCCTAAACTCTTATCTCATTTCGATCCAAGGTTTATGTTCCTTCATGTATGACAAGTGACCACAGTTCGATTAAACACACAATAATTTCATGCGAATAAGGTACGAGGACAAAAGTGACAGTAGTTTTCATTCACATGAAAAGAAAAATCATTGGAGAAAATATTTGTTTTCTCTTACTACAGAGATATGAAAGGGTATATCGACTCGACTGGATCATTCAGTGTGCATCCTCACACCTGGTTATCCTTATTGTGTCCTCCAAGTAGCGTATACATCAGGATTTCAGAGGGGCATAACTTGCATATATGTATTAACAAAGAGGAAAATGGAGACATTTTTCATATTCTTTTGATGAATTTTTGGGACCTGTTTTTCTCAGTTCTTCCTTCTATCAAATTTGTTTTTTCACTAACCTAACTAACCTGTACTATTTTTCAGGTACTGTACCTCGGATCGCCATAAAACTTCTTCAAATTACCATGCAATCCGGCGGTCATGTAGGGAACGTGGTTCACTTTACGAAGATAGTGAATTTCCTGCTGGTCCGAAAGCTCTGTACCATCACAAAAAACCACCACTTCACCCTATAGTATGGATGAGACCACAAGTAAGTTTATTCTCTCCTCTGAATCGGAAAACATGATGATAAGTTCTAGACTTCTACTAAAATCTCGATATGATACAGAAATATGATAAATCGGAATAATAAAACAAAATCAGAATTTACAGAATAATTAATCAGTAGGTTTTTGTTATGAAAGTTATAAAAGGAGGCTGTTTCGGACCTCATATTTTGCGAATTAATGAACTGATTTTTCCTTTGTAGATGATTAGAAAAAAAAATTCAAGCGAATAAAGTGACAAATTGGGATTTTGACTTTTCTGCGGAATATCGAAAAAGTTCAAAACACGTCGACTTCTACGCTCATTATGCTATAGGTATTCATTTAGTTGACCTGAACACTATTTGGCTGAAAAAAAAAATGCAAATTTGTCTCATCGAAACATCTTTCGTAATCATTGACATAGAATTATTAAATTCGCAGGACCGATAAATTTACCGAAAAGGTGCCGATAGCCCATATCATATGCAGAAATATTCTGCATCACTAACTAATATAGTTTAATGAATTGTTCTGGAATAAACCTTAAAAAACAAAGAAATCAAAAAGGATTCGATTCTTTCCGATCAATAAACACTCAAAGCCACAATTTCTCGATATCATATTTTTCAAATATCTCGAACTTCTACAGTCAGTCCTTACGGTTAATGTTTATATTTGTTTGAAATATTTTTCAATAATTTCTTGAGAAAAAATGACTCAAGACTCAAAAAAAAGAAACATCTGCGATATCCCTAACAAATTCACTATTATCGGCAAAGCTCTCCCAGATCCAAAATTTATATGGCAACTTCCTCTTCCTAACTTTTCTGAGAATTATATTTGGGAAATTCCATCAATTGTTCATTGACAACATAAAAAATATTCATGAAAAATATTAAATTTTGTTATCTAACTTAATATTCTTCCCACTCAATCATTGATGCAGTTTTCTATTGATCTGGGAATCTATAATTCCTTCCTCTTCAATGATAAATACATGGGTGCTTCCATAGAAAGTGACTTTCGAATCCGAAGAGAATATCAGCCCACCTATAGTCCGTAAAATAAAGGCATGGAGTAATAAACCGCTCAGATGCGTGATTGCGTGATTTAATCAAGTTGCCAGAGAAAACACATGTTATTAATACAAGACAGGGCCGAAAGAAGCAACACGCACAATTTTAACTTCAACAGCAATAAAAGAAAATCTGTTAGAAAAAGAAAATAATAAAATGAAGAAAAAAGGAGGCAAAGGAAACGAAAAGAGATGGAAAGGCAAAGGACAGGGACAAAAGACTAAAGATACAGAAGGAGGGTACTAAAAAGGCAAAGCACCATGTATTACAAGAATCGAACGATGTATCAGATGTTGGCACTGACGACTTATGCCAGGACGATGAGGATGACGATGCAGAAGATGCTGGAAACAGATTATGCAACGAATTCGGAAGAAACAACGATATGTGGTTCAGATGTACCTCATATGGGCTATGGGCTCACGCGGAGTGCACTGGAAAGAACTCAGCTGAAGGTTATGTCTGCGATATGTGCTAGATTTTCTTTGACTCCGATTGCCCCCAGGGTGATCACCATTACCCCTATGTTGGTGTGATGGAAGTCAAATCTGTTTTGTTTTTTAACTTTTATAATTTCCAAAGTTGATCACCAAAGTGACTGAAATTGTTCTCTGATGATAGTTCAATGAGGAAATTATGTTTAAAGGCGGTTGCAATGAATACTTAATTTTAAATTAAAATTTTATTTGAGTTCTCGCTTAAGTGACCCCCATTACCCCTCTATTACCCTACTCCCACGTAATATCTCGAATTAATCCAATGCGAATATGAGAAGTGACAAAATATTCATTTTTTCGATCGATAGTGGAAGTGATGACAGATCTAGATATGTTACATCGTTATCATCATATAATCATTACCATTTCAATTCCTGTGTTCATCAGAATAATTTTGCGCGAATACCGGTGTTGTTATAATGAAGAATAGTATGAAATTCCTGAGTTTATTGGCTATATTTTGGTAATAAATATTACCTTAACTACCTGAAAATTCAAGAAATTTAATTCGCTTATCTTTCGAATGATACATTCATTGCGCATGTAACGCATAGTACAAAGTTCTCTACTGAATTTAAGTTGTGACTTTGAATACGCCACGAAGGAATATAATGAAATATCTCTCAAATGAAACATGGCGAGTTGAATAAATGTTGATCACAGTTGGCACAGGGATTTTTACAATTCAGATATTAGAATGTATTTCATACTTTTTATAAATGTCACATTTTCTTTAAACCTATTATGGTTACCGTTCTGTAGAATGATGGCCTATAATGGATTCTTCAGCTCTCAACCGATATAACAATTAAACCAGTAGAAACGAAATAAAAAATTAATTTGACACATACGCAGGTAACTATTGCCGTTTCACTGCAAATCATGATTAAAATATTTTCTTTCACATAGTTATTGTTATTCTAATCCCAATTGGAACGGCAAAAAAAATAAGAACACCACGAGGAGTGTTCATATGCACTGCCAGGCAAATGGGAAATTTATATACTACCAGTGTTTTTACTTTCAAAGCGTTCCTGGTACAATCATAAAAAAGTTCAGTCGTGCGGAAGAGAATTCCTTCTCGGAACTTTTTATGTCGTTCCAATTGGGATTAGAAATACTATACCAATTGGTACCCACGACTTTTTTCCACTGTTTTTCTTTGTGCGGTTCCATCTAGCTCATGCCTGTGGCTTTGCCCACTTCCCGTTATCCCATTTCCCGTTTTATCTGGATCCCGTTGTCCGTTTGGGTGGCATAATTGATTTGACAGCGAAAGTAACGCTTTGTGACGACTATTACAAATTCACTAGCCCCTTTTCACTCCTGTAATGACGGAATTCTCAAATAAATTTCAACACGATTCATTCTTTTTGTAATAGGGAGCCAAAACAGCAATTTTCATAATTCTGACTTGAAAATTATCCCCCTACATTTCACCTCTTTAGGGGTTGAACTTCTGAAAACACTGAAACATTCATTTCTTATTCGTAACAAGGACCTCAGATATAATTTTTTATGAAACCAACTCGAAAAAATTAACGGTGCTCGTATAAAACTTTCAACCCCCATTTTGACCCATTCATTATAGGGTTGAATTTTCAAAAACCCTGAAATACGTGTTTGATTATTTTTTGACATTTCTAGAAACCAATGGAAACTTTCAATTCAAATCAAAACATTATTTTATTGGGAATATTATACCAAGAAAATCGCCGCGGGAATTATTTGAGGTTTTTTGTTTTTATTTTCTGACAACGTTCATTTTTGAATTGATGTATGTCATCAATTCGCATGAAAGTGAGAAATGAATCATAACTGGTTTGGTACGTCATATCATTGTGCGAGGAAATGTGTTTGTGATCGTAACATCAAAAAATAATCTATAGAATACCACACAGGAGTTCGATGAAGTAAAAAATTATTCTCCAGATTTCTTTCTCAAACCTATTGCCATTTGGCAATAGCCACTCGAGCCCTTTGGGCTCCCGTTTCGTCTATTGCCTGGCAACAAGTTTTCGAAAATCTGTCGAATTATTTTCACTTTATTCTCACTCTTTTGTGATATTACAACTGAAAATAAAAGCCCAAATGCCAATTTCCAAGACTCTAACTTCAAAACTATCGGTAGTTTCACTTTTACCCCCCTTCTCAACCCTTTAGGGATGGAGTATCAAATCAATCAAATCAAATCATGCTTTATTGTCAGAAGATACAAAAATCTCATAAACAAAGCGATAAATAATGATAATAGTATATAAATGAACTCCTATAAACATAAAAATATATAAGCATATTTGAGCACATATACAGACATATAGATATATACATATATACTAAGGGTCAAAATGTAATAAACATAGAACATTATATTGAAATGAACAAGTATAAATATATAAAATATAAAATAATTATAATTAAAGGTTTGTAAAATAAGATATACATACAGTTATTACTCACAATATTTGACTAGTTTGACGATGATACTTCAACTTCTGAATCTAGGAAGAATTCTTCCAGTGTATAATAGGCCTTCCCAACCAAAAGCTTATTTACTTCTTTTTTGAATTTATTGAGATCCCGAATCTCCCTTATTCTTAATGGCAGGTGGTTATAGATTTTTCTGCTTTGGTAGATGAGCGACTTCTGAGTAAGAGCAGATGAAGGTTCAAAAGAGAAATCTGATACTATGTGAGGGGGAGCAAACTAATAAGTTCTTGTTTTTTTTATGCAGAAGGCATACCGTTTTTATTATAAAAATACAAACAGACATGTCTCAGTGTTCACCTATGTTATCATATTGCGAATAATCCTAACTAAAAAGAGTAAAATAAAAGAAAATAAAAAAACAAAAAACGCGACGCGTAAAAAGTGAACTTCAAAAAAGATGGAAACAAGATGACCAGGAAATATTGTCAGAATAGTATATTAAAGTATAAGAGGATAAAAAGGTCTTTAATACACGCGCGATTTTTCGAGCACGACGGCGCAGCCGGAGTGCTCGAAATAGAGCAAGTGTTTTTAAGACCAGTTATCCACGAATACTTTACGCTATTTTTTTTTATTGGTGCACTTTGAAATCATATATACTGGTTTTATTACTACAAAAAATAGAAATAAGAACTAATAATTCAAAATGGTTGAATTCGTGATGTGACATCAGTATACCTTTCGTTGTCATGGAAATGAGAAAAACAGATATTCATTTGCAATTTGTTATCAAAGATCAATATTTGTTGTCGCCAGAGCTCAAAAATGAATTATTCTAATATCAATTTTTTGAATGGTGAGGCAGAATCGCGGTTAAAACCGCGAAAATCCAGTGATATATATGAAAAAGAATATGAAAAGTTCATCGAATGGATGGAGGAGCGAGAGGTATCACATATAAATGAACTAGTTGTTAGTAATATATTATTTGACGTTACAAGGTACTCCTGTCAGATCAATAATCAAAAATTTGTCATTTAGACTTCTCGTTTCTCGATTTGTTAATGTTGCCATGGTTACTTTAAAAAACGCGCGTTTTGTAAAGTTTGATTTAAACACGCTGAGGCGTGCTTCAAATGGGTAAAAAGGGGCACCAATAAAAAAAATATGTTTTAAGAGGTTAACTATTAAATATAATACTGTAAACAATCTCACGCAGTTGGAGGCAATAATATATCTTCATTGTTAATCTAAAGAAGATGCCTCCAACTGCGTGAGATTGTTTACAGTGTTAAGTTTATCAGTTAACCCTTCAAAATATAATTTTCTGACAATATTTTCTGGTCATCTTGTTTCCATCTTTTTTGAAGTTCACTTTTTACGCAACCAGTATTTTTTTTATATTTTACAGTTTGAAACTTTTTTTCTTGAAGCATAGATGACTATTCACATATTGAATATCAAATATGTGATGAAAATGAGTATATCTGCAACAATATTTGATATTTGCATCTCAATATTGCATTTTTGACAAAATATTTGTTGAATTGTTTGCCAGCTATATTCGAAAAAACTGGAGTACGTATTAATTTTACTATTTCGTTATTGTTTTTCAATATCTGTATTTGACAATAGTTTTTAACATGTCACATATCGATTCAAGAACGAAAGAGCAATATATTATTAATGAGAATGTTTCGAAAATGTTCCATTATAACATATCATACTATAGGCAATACATTGCGTTAATATTTGTCTGCGAAAATATGTCGGCATCGCCTTGACGATTGTTCACTTTATCCTCGGCAATATTTTCTTCAAAAAGGCAATATTTCCACAAAATGAACTAATATTTTCCAATATTTGTGTTGTATTGCGAAAGTATTATTTTCAATTAAGGAATATAGGTATCTCATCATTAATTCTCTGTTCGCAAATTCTTAGATCGTATCCCGTTATATTGGTATTGGTAGCCACGACCTCTATGCTCACAGGTAATAAAATTCGTAGGACTATAAAGATTTCATGGTGATAATAATAGAACTGGATTTTTTTACCAAACTAACGAGTGATATGGAATCGCAAGGTGTCGCTGGAAGAGTAAACATGAACCACAGTGGCGAAAATGATCTTATCTTCGTATGGCAGTAAAAATCGATGAGGTTTATGTGGAATGCGGTGGAGTAGAATGAAAAAAAAATCTTTTTTGTAGCTGGTGATGTTTTCATCGAGTTTACGGTTACTATGTGAACGTTGTTTTTTAGGCATACCATACGATAAAAACCATAATAGTGCACAGAAAGAATTCTCATGAGTTCGTTAGATCGCTTGGAATGTTAATCCCTCTGATATAAAGTAGAGGAAATAATTCATTGTTACGGGTTAGATCATGAGAACATATAAATGTTATACCTATTCGAACATTACAAAGACGGGTACGTCCCACCGCACTTTGACCAAAACATGACGAAAGCTTGTTTGTTATCGTTAACCAACCGAGAGTACACGCTTTTGCATTTACAAATAATAAGAATAAAATCAGTGACCAAAAAATTCACCTTCATGTAGAAAAAAGGGTGGGGTGCTTGATATCAGTTCTCTTACATTTTTCATCAGTCATTATGAAACGTAAGCACCCACGATTTTTTATATTGAAGTAAATTTTTTATTTGGTCCTTGAAATGTTTTGGAACATGTACCTTTGGGCACACACGGGCATTGTGATATCAAAATAAGGGATGTCGAGTCTTGGTCCTATTTTGTGGCCTCCCCGCTCTCCAGATTCAAATTCACCAGATGTTTTCTACTGGGTAACATGAAATAAATAGTCTGCATAAACAATAGATAATGTGCACGAATTGAAACACTTTATCAATGAAGCCGCACAACAAACAAATGTCGCAGAAAGTTCAGGACAGACAAAAAGATCTTTTTTTGAAATATGCCGCTTTTGCATGAAACTTGGTGGCAGGCAGTTAGAATACATTCTTTTATTTGTATTTATATTTCGTTTAGTTTTTGAAAAATAGCTGTCACTTTGATTTAATAAGTGTTTTCATACGAATTCCTAATTATTGAAATAATTTCACTGTTTCACTGTCGAAATATAAAAAAACAGTTTGCTGGGTTTACGTGTTGATGTTTTAACAGTATATCTGAGTCAGCTATTAAAAAAACAACTCAAGAATCAGGCAAAAATGTTTTCCAGAGATTTTTTATATCAATTATAGGTATATAAACATTTCGAATAGATCTTTGGTTTTTCTTTCAATATTTTTGCAAACTGTGGAATATTATATTATTTTAATGCAAAAGTATTTTGTAAACATGGTGAACATGCGAAAATAAGGAAAATTCTTGGACGCATATAAGTGCTGTAAAAATGGTAGGTACTTGCGTTAATCGTGATTGAATTTTCTGGATGCCAGAAATATAACGTTTCCATATGTATCTCCAATAAGAGGACCCTTGTCCTTCAGAACTCTATTTGAACCAAATCTATCGTTCTCCACAATATTCATAGCTATTTAGCCATTAAGAAATTCATTATCTTCAACATTAAGTGAGTATTAAAATATACGAATTAAAGCATGTGAAATGATTGTTTCAGAATTCAAATATATATCTTTTTCAACTTACTTCAGCGGTATATTATTGGTGTTTCCAAATGCCAATCCTCGTAACACCGTTATGTGCAGTAATGTCTGTTATCACATTAAAGTTTTTCCATCAATCGCACTTAGTCTCAAATGATTTTCAATTATATCACAATATCATGCGATTTATTCGAGCCGGAATCAATGTACCTATTTAGTTATTAATGGACTGCACTTAATTCTTCATAACCTCTACCCTCGAGGTGAAGATGCTTTAAGATTCCATCTGAAAAAGCGAATGTTTTGTTCACCCTGTATTCACGAAACAACTTTTATGCTTCGACATAATTTTACGAATATGTGCCTTGATTTGCATCAGAACATCCCCTAAAGGAATTTCGTTTTCGAATTGAAGGTATTTTGGGTGCTAGGTTGAATATTCGGAGAAAGATTTAGCGATTTTTTCGAGATATCTGAAATATGTTGTATTTCTATGAAACGTTGAAAAATCGATTATTTTCAGAAATTCAGATTACTTTTTCCCCAATATCCAGTTATATAAAAGGACGTAGAAACAGTAACTTTTTCAGAAAACAACATATCTATCAACTACTGGACACTTTTGACTGCCCTTAAACTCCGAATTCCATCTTGGTGCAAATATTAGTTCACCAGGTACATGTTGTGCCGCAGTTCTTCTGTTTTTCTACGATTGGATCGAATACTACATTGAGGAGATATTTTGGGAGGTTTACCCCATAACTGCTTTTTGATATTGCTCCCATAGGGAAGCCTCTCTTCTATTCAATTGTGTTTTTTTCCCACACTATGACATTCCAATTTGAATTCTTGGAAAATAATTGTTTTGAATTCGGTGATAAATCCCCTTCACTTGTGATATCATTTTGGACCAGATTTTCGAATGTTTTCTCTACAAATTCTGTATGTACAATCTCCGTAATATCCCAACAATTGTCGCCGAAATATGACATCAGTTGATGACCCTGAAAGTGAAACCGAAAATTATTCCAGAACATACAAATTCAAAAACATAGTGTGATTAGCAACCTCAACCAACAATATAGAAAAATTTTACCGAGCAGTTAGGCAGAATGTCTACATTTTTCTATTTTTGAGATCTCATTACTTTAATGTCATAATTCATATGCCTGGTGGAAAATATTTTCAATTTCATATATACCCTTGCAGACCCCTCGTCTTGATAGTTATTAATGAGGTAACATTTTGATGAAGTTCGCCAGCAAAATGACCTCAAGTTCGACGAATTTCTAAAGAGAATTTTTAGAATATTAACCTGATAATAATCTCAACTATCTGCATATATTTTCATACCACTCAGTTAGTTTGTAGACATTTCATTGACCCATAGGTCCATCATAAAACCGACTCCATATTTGTTGTATTGTACCGTTTCCTCCATTGAATGAGTAAATCTAGAATTTCCACGGAAAGACCACATCTCAATGGGTACTCATCAATAAATACATACATCAATATAAACATATTTTCCCATTAAAACTACTTTTTGAAGTTTGTCCATACACGGAATATCCTGTGTTTTTTTTTTCGGCAAATTGAATCTTTTTGGGTTACCACTTGTTTTGAACTAGGAAACATCATCATAATCAGGAGAGATTATAACGCTATAATAATTATGACCAGTATAGTGATCTTCTACTGTGAGTTCAGACTGACAGTCATTTTCTGACCACCATGTTCATATTAACAACTAGAATGCTTTCACGACTAGCACAGTTACAGCTGTGAGAATGAAATGCACCGTTAACATTTGTATTCTTCAAAGCTTCCTTTCTGTATCGTTAACATTAGGTAATGAAAAGGTGGAAAGTACCACTAATAAGATAATTTCAATAATTTGTAGTTCTGATCACTGGGTAAAAATCAATTGATATCCTAATCTTCGTCTACTGCATTACTTCCATTTTTCTCCATATTGAAAAATCCAGGTAAAATTTAATCTGTTTGAAAATATGTACAGGGTGTTCATAAAATCACATGTGGAATCACCTGCAACTGAAAGATAAACTTTGGTCATTATTTTTCATCGTTCAAGATAACCTCTTTCTTTTCATGTTGAAAAGGATAACATCTACGACAATGAGTTTTTTTGTGATCTAACAGGAAACAATTACTTTACCGGCTGAAGTCACGGTGGTGCTTACCAAACTTAATCTTACTAATATCTGGTTATACTAATGGCAAAAGAGCGCTCACAGATCTTCAAATTATTTGCAGTTTGAATAATCATTAGTCAGAGGATACCAAGTTCTGTTAGGTAACATCCGTGCACGTACGAACGTTATCGTAGGTGTATATATATATATATATACTAATTTTATTATATATGAAAATCATAATCAACCATCATGTTAGTTAAAATCCACCATCATATAATTATTTCAACACACATAAAATAGATGGAAACACAAACATACTACCACACCACAAAATATATATTACATCAAGTGACAAATAATGCCAATTGTCAAATTCAAAACATTCTTCTTCCTACCCAACCTCAAAACAAAAGAGCCACATGCTATAATTTTGTGTCCACCACAAAAATAATTATCGCCTATTCGTTCTTCAACCATACGAAATTAATGTTTATTCATTTCCAAAATGAAGAAAGCCAGAATGAGATCGCCATTCTAACCGCCATGTTGCTTCCTAGTATGGAAAACCTCGCGTTACCCTGATTTGTGTTGATAGGTATGCAATCAAAAGCATGTCAACCAAATGCATCAAGTACTAACCCCATTTGTTTTGTTTTTACATTAGAGAAGTAAATAATAATAACAGTATCTGATGAAGCTGTGAGTACTCGGGTGAATGTCATAATATACAAGATGAAATTTCACTAATGTTTTTTTCAATCCTACAAGGATTGGTAGGATGAACAGCAACAGATTATAGATAGTGACACCTATAATCTGTGCGGTGAAGTTTAAACCTAATATCATGGAATTTTCATAGCACGAAATTTCGTGCATATTAACAGGTCACCAACAAATGTGTCAGATAGGCCTACCCACGATACCAATAGTCGTACTCCTCATGCGTTTAACGCAAACAAATATCGAGAATAAGAGGAATCTGTTTCGAATCCAAAAGAACCCACCATCCGTCTACAGCCTGTTTCATGGTTTCCCAATCATCAGGACGGCCTGTGGTCTCTTTCAAATTCGTATCAGATTTCTCGTAGGTTAATAGCCTCAGGCCAATACAAACATGTGAACAGCAACAGATTATAGATAGTGACACCTATAATCTGTGCGGTGAAGCTTAAACCTAATATCGTGGAATTTTAATACCACGAAATTTCGTGCATATTAACAGGTCACCAACAAATGTGTCAGATAGGCCTACCCACGATACCAATAGTCGTACTCCTCATGCGTTTAACGCAAACAAATATCGAGAATAAGAGGAATCTGTTTCGAATCCAAAAGAACCCACCATCCGTCTACAGCCTGTTTCATGGTTTCCCAATCATCAGGACGGCCTGTGGTCTGTTTCAAATTCGTATCAGATTTCTCGTAGGTTAATAGCCTTAGGCCAATACAAACATGTGACTTGCAATTTTCAAGTCCAAATATCTAGAAAACGGTTGCTTATAGCGACTTGTTACAAGGGTAGATTTTTTACGTTGATATGATAGAGGAATTGATTTTCTACTGAAAAATGTGCTGAAAGTACGTTCAAAAAAGTTATAAATCGTGGCGCCCCCTACGAGTAAGAGCAATAATAACATCAGGTTCGAATTCAACACCTAAAAAAACCTCTCAATACCAATTTTTGTTAAATTAAGTATTTCGAAAGTTATTTGAAAAAAAGGAAAATAAAAAACTTGAGAGGTGCCAAGGGACACTCGGATGGAACGAAGTTCCTTTCGATTAATCAGTGAAGGAATTGTGATAAAATTTTTATTTCTTTAAGTTATAATAATATTTTATATATATATATATATGCACTCTTTCTGTCTATTCTTTCGTACACGTCATGGATGCGCGGGACTTTGTCAACAACAGAGTGTGTATATATATATATATATATATATATATATATACTCTCTCGACTTCGTAAACACAACAGCGTATAGGTTAGAACACGCACAGCTTGCTAAATACATACGCATTGATATTGTAATATTAAAATATGATTTGCTTTTAAATTTATCAAAGTTATGACTCGTACACTTGCTAAACACAATAATCGAGAGATTATAACGCGTATGACTTGGTTAGCACAATAGTAAAGAGAGGTTATAATGCGTACTTGCTAAAAATACATAAGCATTTATTATTGTCTGTATAAAATCTCTACTTACCTAACTCCATCAGCAATATCCGGAACTTGTGCAGAAACACTGTCAGGATTCATTATTGTTATTATTTTTCATTATTTATTATGTACGAAAAACCTGTATACACTCAACAAAAATAATCGTCGCGACACCACACTGTTCAATGTGAAATAGAAAGACGAAACGAAAATAACTGGCTTGCTTTCTATGAGAGAGAGAGAGAGAGAGACAGACAGAGAAACACGCGCACGCCGTACGAAAGCGAAAGTCTCGTTACAACTTTTGGTCTTAATTTATTCCGTCTAGCCCTCTTTCGCAACGCGCGATAAGGAACTACGTTCCAAAATTAAACTTCAACACCCTGTATCTTGGAAACGAAGCATTTCCGGACATATATTTATTTGGACAATTCATATTAGAATATTGGAATCACTTCGTGAAGTTTGTCAAAGTACTTCTGACTCATCCTGTATAAATCAGCAGATGTGGCGGGTGTAATGCTCTCAATCCAGACTAGTAATTTTTCATTTCATATTCAAACTGTAGCAGAAGTACTATTGAAATTGAATAACAGAGCAGGAGATCTATTTGTGCGTGTTCATACGTGAACGGACATCGTGAGCACATATCGATTTCGAGATTTGAGAATAGGTCCCGTGGTCTACAAATATTAAGGGTTTTGTCTCAAATTATTTGTCACGCATTATATCTCCAACCCATGAAATTCCCCAAATCTTATGCTCATATTTTGAATTGAAAATGATTCGAAACGATGTGGCTCTGACCAGTTCCTAAATAAGGCATTCCACTACGAGAAGAGTTCAATCCTTGCCACTTATTTCTTCTTCATTTGAAACGTGCGTGTTAGTCACTAATATTATATCTTCCTGGTGGCGGTACGTGGGCGGTATTTCATATAGAAGTCTCAGAAATTGCGATAGAATGTGGCATTTTTCCATGGTAATAGTTGGTAATTGGCGACTGGTTGCCACCTACTACCACTGGGAAGTCACCATATTTCCGTCAGAAATCCTATTACCGACACTTTATGAAGTTCCGAGTTGAATATCCATGCACATTCTTCGAGAAATCACTGGAATGTAATCCATGGCTATTGGAAACATTCGTGGAGCAACATGTTTGTTTCCGTACTTCCTCTAGAATGTTTTTTTGTGTAATATACAGAGTGCCAGATATTTCATAATTTTTGTAAGCTTTTTTTATTCGATGCAAGAAATTTGCGAAATACAATTTTTTGATACATGGCGCCATGCTAATATTCCTTTCTTCTCAACATAAGTTAATTGAAAATAATCCATTTTAGTGCAGATAGAATTTTAAGAATATTTCTACCCCTAATTTTGTAATTCCCTATAGCTGATTTCAGATGACGAATCTTTCGAAACTACGATCATTATGGCTTTCATATTGATTCACACTTTCGACCTGGTGGGAAAAATGTCTTAATCTCCCATTTCTCGAATTCCAAATTACCTTTTTATTTTTTCCAATACTGATGAAAATATAACATATAAGAACTGTTTAACAGAAAATTAAACCGACGAAAAAAGAAACTGAGAAGCAAAAAATAAAATATACCTCTTTAGTCTTAATAACTAAGCTCCTGAACTAATGTCACTAACTGATTTTGAATCGGCGCCAAACAAACTAGCAAATTAATCACGTGAAGCGTAAAATGATGGCAGTGGAGCGTCTATTCGCCGAAGTCAATATCAGCGAGACAGCTACCCGAGGGGGCACACACCTGAGGGCACACGTCGTTGGGAGTGGTCGTGCGGGGAGTGCATTTTTTTAATGTTATTGTTTATCGCTGGAGATTTCACGTTGAATTTTTATGTTATTTTTTATTTGATCATTTCTTCGAAGTAATTTGATGATCTTCGTTGATTATTTGTTTGGCGCCGACTCACAATTAGTTACTTACATTAGTTTAGGAGCTCAGTTATTGAGACTAAAAAGGTTCATTTTATCTTTTACTTCTCAGGTTCTCTTTTCGTCGGTTTAATTTTTTGTTAATAGGTTTTCATTTTTTATTTTTTTGTGGCTTAAATCTACTAATTGCTACTTATTTCATTTGGATTACTTCCAAAATATTTACTTACCGACCTGACTTCAACTATTAACTGTTATATACCATAACTAGCTGGTACCAGCGACTTCGTTCGCGTTGAACTTTGTATTTTTTGTGACTAATATTACAAATTCAGTCACCCCGGAATTTCTAAAAATACTGAAACACGCATTTCTTCATTTGTAACAGAGACCTCAAATATTAATTTTTATGACCCTATCTTGGAAACTAACGGAACATACAAACTTTCACCCTATATTTCATCCCTTTGCGGGTTGAATTTCTAAAAACACATATATATTGCTTTTATTTGTAACAACAACTTCAAATATCATTTTTCATGAACATAAATTGAGAACTCATGGAGTTCCTATACAAACTTCCAATCCCAATTTTACCCCCATTTAACTCCATTAGGGGTTGAATTTCCAAGAACACCAAATTGTGTATATTTTATTCGTAACAAAGATTCCCAAATAACAATTTTCAGGATCCTAACTTGAGAATTAACTATACAGACTTCAAGTGGCACATTGTTGATAACTCAATCACCTTTTCAACCATCTAGTTTTTTTGAATTTCGTCAATACATTTTTTCACAATATGCATTTGAAATGTAAAGTATAACAAACTTTAAAAGGCATTATATGAAGAAAGATCTGCGACTGAAAGATAAACTTTAGTCACTATCTTCCATCGTCAAGATAACCTCTTGTGGGGTATTCATGTTGAAAAGGGAAACATTCTCAATGGAATATTGATAGAAAGATTTTTCTGTGAATTGAAAAATCCACGATTAAAATGTTATTTTTTGTGAATGTCTAACAGAGAACAACTACTTCCCCGGCTAAAGCCACGCTGGACATTGAACTACATCTGATAGGTATTCTGAAAAGGCCCTAACTCAAAAAAAAAATCTGAAATTGAAAATTTGCATTTTCATTCAGATAGTTATTTAATTTTTTTTTCCAGTCTTAATTGAGAACTCATGAAGATGAATGAGGCAAAGAAGAATGTTTTCCAAAAGAGAGTACTCACCAGAAATCATTCTTGACGATGGAAGATAGTGACTAAAGTTTATCTTTCATTCGCAGATGATTCCACATCTGATTTTATGAACATCCTGTTTATATTTTCAACAAATCAATATATCATACCCCTTGACAGTTTTTAATGTCAGAAAACACTAATTTCAAAGTGTCTCTCCAAAAGAAATGATTCTAACTTTCTCCATCTTTGCAAAGTGAGATTGCTTCTTGAAAATGTGTTTCCCATTTCTTCCGGTCTTCCTGATGATCGTGGAAGCGTGAAATAGATTTTCGTCGACAAAAATGTATTGAAGACCTAGTGAATGCGATGTCTCTCCTGCGTCAATGTTACGAATGATTTCTGGTGAGTACTCTCTTCATGAGTTCTTAATTAAGACTGGAATAGAAAATCAAGTAACTATCTGAATGAGAATGCAAATTTTAAATTTTAGATTTTTTCTTTTGAGTTAGGGCTGTTTCAGAATATCTATTAGATGTAGTTCAATGTCCAGCGTGGCTTTAGCCGGGGAAGTAGTTGTTTTCTGTTAGACATTCACAAAAAATAACTTCATTTTAATCGTGGATTTTTCAATTCACAGAAAAATATTTCTATCAATATTCAATTGAGAATGTTTCCCTTTTCAACATGAAGAAAAAATGAACAAAATTTAAAAAAAATATATATGGTTGAGAAGAGAATTGAATTATGCTTTCAACGATGTGCCACTATGCTTATTAGAAATGTTCAAGTTGATGTGCCCCTTCGCCCCATCTATCGAGCAATCACGATGTCTTCTATTTCAAAATAGTATCGGTGATATCATTCAAAATAGTTTTAGTCCCGTTGTTCTGTTGAACCATTTAAAAGTTAACAGGGAGGGGGGGACTATAGAAAGTCGCACTCGTAATTGTGATTCTGTAGAACTACCATTGTTAAAAAAAAAATTGAATTACCTTTTTAACGATGTGGAACTCGACTTCTATGCCTTTCGAAATTTGATGTGCCTCCAGCGCCTCCTGTCGAGTAATTGTAATGTATCTTATGTCAAGGAGTGGGACCGGTTATACCATTCAATATATTTCATGTCTCATCAAGCCGTTCAAAAGTTATCCATGTAAGGTTTCCATTCTGATCTGCACTTATACTTGACATTTCAAATGCATATTGTGAAAAAACGTTTGAACAAAATTCGAAAAAAATTGAATGGTTGGAAAAATAATTAAATTATCTGTTCAACGATGTGTTACTTGACCCCCCATGCTATTGGAAATTTTTAAGTTGATGTGCCCCCTCGCGCCATCTATCCAGCAATCACACTGTCTTTGATTTCAAAAAGTAGTATCGGTGATATCATTCAAAACGGTTTTAATCCCATTGTTTTATGTCGAACCGTTCAAAAGTTAACAGGGTTGGGGGGTACTATAAAAAGCCGCAGTGTATATGTACATATTACCCCAAACACGAGGTAGCTGCTGTGAACCGTTGGGGAGATCCCTCGACTGCCTTCCGTCTCCATCATCAGAATAATTCCGGGCCTCCATTACGTTGTAGTCTCATCAGAACTACATATGTGTTCACAGGTGTAAAATCAATAAATCATCTGCTATTTCTTTACCCGCAATTTTTTTCAAATTCAAATGGGACAACTTCCAAGCATACTCTATACAATAAGAAAGAATCATCTAAATCCGATAACCCAGTACAAAGTTATGCGTGGTAGAATTGGTTAAGAAGTAAAAATTCAGTGGGTGAACCAACAATCATCCCTCATTTTTCTACCCTTAGTAGTGGATTTATTTTTCGAATTCGAATGGGACCAACTTCCATTAAAAAAAGAATTTTCCAAATAGGACTGGAGAGTTAGGCGTGGTCATACATAAAAAAATATACGCGTCGACTAGTGAACCTCCCCCTTTTTTTCGTCGGTTAAAAATACACGTTCTCTAAATACAGCGCCGTCCTATTCGAAGATCAAAATAACGTCAATTTTGCCAACCATACACTCAAAGAAAAAAGGTAAAAAAAATTATAATAATGAGTCAAATAAAAGTTCATAAATTTTTTGCCTCTTTTAATATATATATATATATATATATATATATATATATATAGGGTGTCCCTGGACTTCCTCTTTTCCTCTCGGGTCAACTTCATATAACTTTTGTTCCCAAAAGCCTTCGTTACCAAGTTACGGGCCCTCAAAGTTACAAAATGCAATATGTTTTTCTTTGATAACTTTCAAAGTGAATATTCAAAATCATCTAAATTTTGGTGATTGACTGAAGAAATGAATTTCTTCGATGAGCTTTCATGCAGGAGCGAGTTGTTTTGCTCCAAAGTCAGGAACGGACTACCCCCGATGGTCCACACCCCAAAACTTTGAAATGACAGATAATTTTTCGATAGTTTTCAACAAAATAAGGTTACGTAGACAATTTTCTGGATAAAAGTACTCGTGTGGAAAGTCGATCGGAGCAACGATTCTTAATTAATAAAAATGCAGTTTTACTCGACGACATCAAACACGATCGTCCACCATTATTTGAAATGAAAAATTTTCACAATAAAAATACTGATTCTAACGTTGATTCAACAACATTCATAACAGGGATAATACAGAATATGCTAAAATAAAGTCGTAAACAAAAAGTACAGTACCTAGTTGAAAGTTTCATTCACAATGTAGATATTTTTTCAAATGAAATATCAAGTTATGTAGATTCGTGGTGTTTTTGAACTAACAAGCCACTCCACTATGAAATATCGAATTCAGTCCATATTTTGTATGCACGCGTGGAATAAGCACGTTTCGTGTTGTGTTATCTGAATCTCATGAAACTCAACATTTGGATGTTGCAAATTCGTATTCACAGCTTGAATGTTGAGGAATTTCACTGATAAGTATAATTTCATGGGAGAAAATCTTCAACCCGAAGATGAATTTAGCTGAAAAAACTCACATCGGAAGACATAACTAATGAAAAGCATACGAATAAACTACAAAAACGGCTGCACATGAATGGGTGAAAAATATCAGGTGAATAAATTTATGTTCCATTTCTTCCACAGATGTTGACAAAAACACCTTGTAGAAAGAAATAAAATTAGTGTGGATAAAAAATGACAACTGGAATGCGATTTTGTTTTGTTGAGTGGTGCGTTGTCATTGTATTGTCAATATTCTAATAGGACAGTTTGCAGTGTTTTGATATGGCCGAACAGTTTACATTCAACGAATATGCAGATATTCATGCATTGTATGGACGAGCATTTCGTAATGCTGCAGAAGCCCTTCGTCTGTATGCCGAGCATTTTCCCAATCGAACGTTACCGCCAAGAGAAACGTTCGAGCGTGTCGATCGCAGCTTGAGGGAGACAGGTATGTCTGATGGATAATTAATTGGAGCCTGTTGTTTCATTTCGATATGGTTCAGTTTTGCTGAAACGAGGTGGTGAGGGCGCTCCTAGGGCTGTGCGTACCGTTGTATTGGAGGAAAATATTACGGAAGCTGTCGTTGATGATCCTTCAATGAGCATCAGAAACCTATCAGAACAGTTCCATAAATCCAAGTCCACTATTCATAGAATATTCAGGGAACAACTGCTTCACCCATATCACATCCAGCAGATACATGCCATGACACCTCAAGATTTTCCAGCACGACAGGAATATGCCAATTGGTTCCTGGATAAGCAACGAGAGGATATGACTTTCATTACTCGAGTTTTATTCACTGATGAAGCAGGTTTCAGTAGAGATGGAGTAATCAACTTTCATAATCTCCACATATGGGCCGAAGAAAATCCCCATGGGATATTGCAAACCAAACACCAACGGAAATTCAACGTGAATGTTTGGGCCGATATCATAGGAAACCATCTTATAGGACCATTCGTTTCATGACCGATTGAATGGAGACCGTTATTTGGAGTTCATTTGAATGGACTTTTGGAACATGTTCCATTGCAAACCCGGAGAGATATGTGGTTTATGCATGATGACGCTCCTCCTCATTTTAGTTTGATTGTGCGGGACCATCTGAACCAGATTTTCCCCAATAGATGGATTGGTAGAGGTGGGCCATATTCATGGCCACCGCGGTCTCCGGATTTAAATCCTTTGAATTTCTTTCTGTGGGGGCATCTGAAAAGCCTCGTTTACGCTACACCTATTCACACCAGAGATGCCTTGTTGAATAGAATTACATTACATTGTGAAGCCATACGAAACGACCCTGGCATGCTATTTCAAGTGCAGAGAGGGTGTTTGCGCCGACCAAGAAAATGTATTGAGAGAGACGGGGGTCATATCGAGCAGTTTTTGTAGCGGATTTTGCATTTCTGTTTGCTCTTGAGGCTTCCGATTGATTATTTACACCATGAGTTTAGTAAGGTAAACGTGTTTGCATGATAAAAATTCGTTATGAACATTGTACCTATCATTTCTATTTTCATTACAAATTAATTTTTTCGAATAATGGTAGACATCTCAGGTTGGATGTCGTCGAACAAAAATGGATTTTTATCAAAAATCGTTGCTCCGATCGATTTTCCACACGAGTACTTTTATTCAGGAAATTGTCCAGGTAACCTTGTTTTGTTAAAACATATTGACAAATCTCAGTCATTTCAAAGTTTTGGGGTGTGGACCATCAGAGGTAGTCCGTTCCTGACTTTATAGCAAAACAACTGACTCCTGCATGAAAGCTCATCGAAGGAATTCATTTGTTTAGTCAATGACCAAAATTGAGATGATTTTGAATATTCACTTTGAAAGTTATCAAAGAAAAACATTTTTCATTTTGTAACTTAGAGGGCCCGTAACTTTGTAACGAAGGCTTTTTGGAACAAAAGTTATATGAAGTACTGGTGATATTTTGACCCGAAAGGAAAAGAGGAAGTCCCGAAAGGAAAAGAGAAAGTCCAGGGACACCCTGTATATATATATATATATATATATATATATATATATATATATATATATATATATATATATATATATATATAAATATATATATATATATATATATACTCAAGATCACGTGATAAAAGTTTATAAACGTTTTTTATTTTGTTTATTATAATTGTTTGAATTCAAAAATTAACAAAATATTTAAAAAAATCATGTTAAAATATTTTTTTTATACAAATGTTATGTTATTGCCATTTTCGCATATATCAATGGCATTAAGTATTTCGTCATTTGCTAATAATTCATTTACAGACAAATAGATAAATTTACTACATAGAAAAAATGCTTTTCACCATATTGTTGTCATGGCAAAATAATGACTTAAAAAAATAATCTTAAAAACATTTTTATAAAAAAATATTTAAAAAAAGATTATAAACAACCTTTTTATATTTCCATTGTATAAATAATTAGTTGGGAAATTATTATTTGAAAAAAAATCATAATTGGCATTGCTCACTAGGGTAACAAACATGTTTTTATTAAACCGACAAAAAACGAAACTGCTAAAGCTAATAATAAAATTAACCTTTTTGGTCTCAGTAAGTAAGCTCCTTAACTAATGTGTAAGTTACTGATTTTGAGTCGGCGGCAAACAAACATTCAACGAAGATCATCAAATTACTCAATGAAATAATCAAAACTCCCCCGTGCATCCCCCTGCCATGATTTTACACTTTACGTAATTTATTTGCTAGTTTGTTTGTTTGGCGCCGACTCAAAATTAGTTATTTACATTTGTTTAGGAGCCTAATTATTAGGACAAAAGTTTATTCAATTTGTCGCTTTTCAGTTTTTTTTTTGTTGGTTCAATTTGTTGTTGAAAAAAATTCTAATATGGAAGTGAAAAAAATGTACCGAAGAAAAATATATCAGAAATAAATGGAAAATATATTTCCTTTTTTTTTTTTCAAATTTTTTGAATAATTTTCAATTGACGAATTTTGCACCAGAATCATTCCAAATGGTCTGAAGAACTGAACAGAAGTGTGCCCAGAAATGTTACCAAAGGAACTAAATTTTTACGTTGCCTCAGTAAACTCATTTTTGACGGTACGTTGCGGAAAAATCACTTCATTTTTATATCCAAAGTTTGGAAAACAGCAATATATGATGGCAAAGTTACTAATTTGCCCTTTCAGTATTGATGAAAAACTTTTAATTCTTACTTTCAGGGAAGATGAATCCCTGAAAATGCAGAGGAACAAAAATTGTTGAATCATATTTATTGCGAGTTCCAATGGACCAGCGAGCTGATGAGCAACGTTCTTATATTGAGGATCGAGGTTTCGAAGGTTCGAGTCTCGCTTTTTTTTCTGGGTGGAGTAGTTCAGTATAATCTGACTTTCGCGCTGTGCTAGTTATTAATACTCATAAAATCGTAAAAATATAATTATTTCAGTGAAATCGTGATTATATCACCCACTTTTTCCTTTTTTACAGCAGCTATCCATTTCTTTCTTTGCTCCAATTTCCAGGCCGATTTTGGAGAACTTTAAAATTCAAACAAACTGTTTTCTCCATTATTTGTGCACTACACCACAAGTATTGGGACCAATTTTCTTCTTGAGCTCACAAACAGCGGAAAGATAAGGCAGCGAATTTAACGTGGAATTATGAAAAGAAATTTGACAGTCTCGATATGTTTCATATTTCTGCCACATCATGAGCTGCGATCGATTTGACTGTCTCTACCAAGCACTTCGCCAATAATCAACATTCGTTTTCATTGCAGGAAATATGCCAGAGACCTCGGTTCATGGGAGATACCAACGATGAATCCAGCAAAACATTTACGGTAGAATCCGGTGAACTGGGTGATCAATGGCTGCTGGCGGCTGTTGCCTCGCTTGCTCTCACTCCCAAGTTCCTCGAGAGGGTTGTTCCTCTAGATCAGGGGTTTGATAGTATTCATTCTTACTGTGGAGCCTTCAGGTGAGTGATTGCTTGAATGAAATGTGTATTATAGCGCCCTCTGAGTATTGATGCATTAAAAATCAGCCTACACGCGAGATGAAGGGGGACAAATTTACTGATGTCCAATATCCATACAGGCCATCTAGAACTGCAAAGTAGAACCAGTAGAAATAATATATATTGAGAATTCTTCGTCAGACCCACTTCGTAATACAGTGAAATGTATATATACATATATATATATATATATATATATATATATATATATATATATATATATATATATATATATATATATATACTAGCGGACCCGACAGACGTTGTCCTGTCCAAATTTCTATGTTCCCTAAAATGTTTATCCCGAAAACTCTCGTCCGCGTAGAATTTCTTTTTTTCTATGTTTTCCTTTATGTTGTTCCATCTAGATTATGCTTCTGACTCCTTCCGCTTCCTGTTGTCCCGTTATCTCGTTTTCCCGTTATCCCATTTTCCTGTTACCCCTTTTTTCGTTATCCCGTTATTCCCGTTATCCCGTTATCCCATTATTCCGTTATCCCGTTTTCCTGTTATCCCATTTTTCTTTATCCCGTTTTCTCGTTTCCCCCTCATCCTGTCATCCCGTTATACCGTTTTCCCGTTTTTTCGTTATCCCGTTATCCCGTTTTCCTGTTATCCCATTTTTCATTTATCCCGTTATTCCCTCATCCTGTCATCCCGTTTTCCCGTTTTTTCGTTATCCCGATATCCCGTTATCCAGTTATCCAATTATCCAGTTATCCCGTTTTCCCATTTTCCTGTTATCCCATTTTTCCTTTATCCCGTTATCCCGTTTTCCCCTTATCATGTCATCCCGTTATTCCGTTTTCCCGTTGTTTCGTTATCACGTTATCCCGTTTTCCTGTTATCATGTTTTTTTTATAAAATAAAATAAAATAGGGGTTGATCGTAGAAGGGTGAAAATTAAGAGTAATATGAATTTTTTTATTCTAAGTCATGACGAAATAAAAATAAAAATCTTGCCAAAAAAATAGATAGATGTTGATCGTAGAAGGGTGAAAATTTTGAGTTGTATGTATTTTTGAATGTTGTATCATAAAAAAATAAAAAAATAGAAAATTTCTGAAAAATAAAAAAAAATTAAGGGGTGGACCATCCTTGACATTTAGGGGGATGATTTCCGAACCTAAACCATCCAGGGCGCCACCCAAACGCATACAAAAAAATTCATTCAAATCGGTCCAGCCGTTTATGATACCGACTGCAGCGCCATCTGCCGGGCTGATTTGTGAATCTAAACCATCCAGGGCGCCACCCAAAAGCGTACAAAAAAAATCATTCAAATCGGTCTAGCCGTTCAGGAGGAGTTCAGTGCCCCACACGTACAGTAGAATTATATATATATATATATATATATATATATATATATATATATATATATATATATATATATATATATATATATATAAAGATATATACAGGGCCGGATTAAAAGGTGTGGAGGCCCTGGGGCAACAAAGGAGTGGAGGCCCCTAATTATTTTTCAAACAAGTTTTTTTTTATTCATTGCGGTACAAATCAAATTATTTCGACACGAGCATATGTAGGTATAATAAAATACAAGAAATAAATTAAATTACAGCATAAACAAAGGGATCCTTGCGAGAAAATCATTCTCAATGCTAAGAAGCGATAACTTTGATAGGCGGCTTTGTCTCATCGTAATTCGCCTATTTTTTTTATTTTGGAAAATGAGCGCTTTCCAGTGCAATTTGACATCATCACATTCTCAGTTGTAATATCACAAGAGAGTGAAAATAATTCGACAGATTTTCGAAAACTTGTTGCCAGGCAATAGACAAGAGAGACCAACTGGCTCGAGTGGCTATTGCCAACAAGTTTGAGAAAGAAATCTAGATAATTATTTTCTATATATCGAACTCTCGTGTGGTATTCTTTAGATTATTTTTTGATGTAACGATCATAAACACATTTCCTTGCAAAATTATATAATGTACTAAACCGGTTTTGATTCATTTCACACTTTTCATGCGAATTGATGACAGACGTCAAATTAAAAATATAGGTTGTCAGACAATAAAAACAAAATACTTCAAATTATTCCCGCGACAATTTTCTAGGTAGAATATTCCCACTATTGATTGGCCAAAACGTATTGAATAATTTGAATTGAACGTTTCCATTGGTTTCTAGCAATGTCAAAAAATAATCACTGTAATTTCAATGTTTGAGAATGTAGCTCTGAAATTTTGGTTTTCAAGAATTTGATAGTAGAACATCTCAGATAGATAGTCCTTTTCAGAAGGATTTACATTTGTTGCGGAATGTCATCTTTCTCTTAAACTTTCAGATTTCGGGGATTTCTCTGTTACAAGCGCGCCACTCAGCGGACACTTGTCAACGCCAATAAATAGGAGAAACAGGTATAGACGGGCAAAGTGTTTGTAGAATCGGCAGAAAAATAGTCAATAGAATTTGAACTTTTGTTCTATTATGGAATGCGCACAGGGCTCTTATAAATAATTTGATGCAATCATATTCATAAATTGAAATATTATTTTCTTTTGCTTATGATTATTGAATTTCATTGTGTATCTAGATCGCTTGTGACATTCGAACAATACATCGACAGGAAATCCTTCATTTAATAAAAAAAAAAGTATATATTTTTTTAATGCAATTGTTCTTGTTTTTACAGCTAATTTCGATACGATATAATATTTTGTATAATAGTATGATGTTTTACTTGGTGATTGTTCCTCGCATATACACATGATTCATCAGATCGAAGATTAATAGTAACCAAGGATTTTGACAAGAATACGAAACATGTTTTTTGAATCTTTAAAACGAAAAATGAGAGGAAAAAGTGGGAGAACTGCTCTTTCGTTGTCAGATTTTTTATATATCATTTTGCATATCCTTCGGTATTTGTTAGGAAATTTTACCTAAAAATTTATATTGTGGAGGCCCCTCTCTTGTGGAGGCCCCGGGGCTGCAGCCCCGTTTGCCCCCCTCTTAATCCGGCTCTGGATATATATTTATATAAATAACCGAAAAACATATATCGGAGCAAGATACAGTGAGTAAAAGGCACATTGATTCAGATAACTACTAATACTGTTTCTGTTCTTCCATCACGGCCACGAGACATGAACAAATATTATTTAAGAGTGTAATGACTCATTTTATCTCAACGTTAACAGTTATTCCAAAAGAAGTATTAAAATAAAAGAGAACATAAGAATAGGAAAAAAAAACAAAAAGGGAGATGAAAGAAAGAGCATTATTCATAATCTAGTCATGAGTTCACTGGGAATCAAGTGAATATTGTTAAAATTTCAAACGGATTGATGTTCGAGGTAATTCTAGAAATGTACTATCCAGTTCAAAAATATGATTAATACAAATTGGACATAGGAGAAAGAATGTAGATATATTTCATTACTGTGTTTAGGAACAGTGAGCAGTGTTTGAAGTCGCCTGTTATACATATTGAGCCATTTTTAATAATTTGAGATTCTCAGAAATAGATATTCAACTTAGTTTACGTATGCCATAAATAAGACTAATACACGATGTTTGCACTTCCTTTATTCGACGATCATCAACTCTATTCAAACAAGGACTATATACTACATCGCAGTGGTTGAAGTGTGACAGTACAAATTATTCGCATAACATTTTTTCAGCTCCACTGACAGGAACCGCCTTTGCTTGTGAATCAGTTTGAAAGAAGAGTAGGCATTCCTCGAGTTATTCGTTATATGTTCTTCAAAACCCATTGGTGTGTCTATTATCAAGCCCAAATTATTGGGGGAAGATTTGATATATATTTCTGTATCTCCTATTTTCAAAGCGACTTGATTATTCAGTAACTCAGAGATCTTTTGTTTACCAAATATAATAGCCACGGATTTTTTTGAATTAATTGATAATTTTTGTAAGGAATCAAGATCGGTATGATCACAATCTAGGCTATTGCCACATCCTGAAATTCAAATAAGAAATATAATTGGGTATTGGCGTAAAAGTGATAAATAATTACAGTGTTTCAAAGCGTTAATAAAATTCGAAGTATACAATGTGGATAAGAGTGGGCCAAGGATCCTTCCCTGAGGTACTCCACAAGGCAGTTTCATGGGAGTAGATTTTTCCCATCAACTTACTGACTCTGAAGTAGAGTACCATTGATGAGAGAATATCATAACCTATCAAATCAAATGCCTTCGAATAATCGAGTAGAACTATTATTCTGATTAGATTTTCATCAGACGACTCCAAGATGTCGTCCAACACATCTGAAAGGGCTGTTGCACCGATTGTTCGGGTGGTAGGATATTGATTGTCAAAAAGTTACGCACCATTTGTGTTTCCATTACTTTTTCGATAATTTTCGACTAGAATAATAATTGAACGAAGATTACTGGAAAAGGGGTGACTTTAGCAAACTTTCACGTGCTGGAAAACTAGTTTTTCGAAATACATTGATTTATAATATGGGTGATAATAGATATCATGAGAGGATAACAAAGATGAATGATTTTTTGTATTTATATCATCATTGCCAAATGCTTGTGATTTTATATTTAGTATTATATCACAGTTTCTTCAGAGAATTGCTTTCAATTCAAGTTTCAGTAGTGTGATGATTATAATAGGTACTTGGTCAGTTCACTGTTTTTGGGCATGCAATTTTTCGTAGACTCAATAAAATATTCATTAATGTTCTCGACATTTTTCAAAAAATCCCGCATTTTATAGTTTTTATTTCATGTGACAATTTTTTGAGTTATGTACATATATGCTTTTTTCTTCAGCCCTGATCGCATTTGTTGTATAATATCTCATTTGTTTAAGATAAGACCAGAGTCGTGGCAGTAGACTTTTTGAAATGTATAAAGGGCTTCATTTTCAATTTTCTGCATGGTTTTGATGGTATCAGTGATCCAAGGTGCATGATTTTTGTTCCTAGCAGTGGAAGTTTTTTGGGAGCATGATTATTGATAAATCAGTATTTTTACTAAGTATGACGACTTCAATATAAATAACCTGTGGTAGAAGTCCATTGTATCTCGAAGTGGAGTGGTATTATTTTACGAAGTAGAAAAACTCGCAGTCGTCTCCACAATTTAATAAAACAATCGATTAGTTGAAAGATGGTGAAAGGTTGAAAACCATCGATTAGGTATACATGTTTCGAACCTCTATAGGTTCATCATCAGCGGAGAATAAAATTTTTACAATAAAAGAAGAGCAAAGAATTAAATCCATAGGTAGTGTGATACAATAAGTGCTACTTACATGGAGATGAAAAAATTATAGGTTATAGGTTAAAAAGTAATATTATTTGACTTAAAATAATATCATAGGTGTAAAGGATTTAATCTATCATGAATTTGATTAATTTTCGAGGAAGCATCTTGACTGGGGATTTTACTGAGTGCTTTGATTACATTTGCTGAAGGCAAATTGATTAAGGAAAAATTAATGAATCGATACGATTAAATCCTCTAGCAGGAAATATATTTGATGATAATATTTCCCGAATCACAATGGAAACTGGATAAAAGTTTCCGAATTATGGTTTATTTGAATATTCAGGGAAAAAAATTCAACAATTCTTGTAGTAGCTTGTAGTAGCTTGTAGCTGTACTCCTATATATGAAACGGACACAATAAAATACCTAGGAGTAATAGTGGACCAATCTCTTCGGTGGTATGAACACATTGATTATACAGTAACTAGACTACGTAAATTGATCTATAAATGTTATCAGCTTAGGAATATAATAAACAGGAAAATGATACTGATGGTGTATGATGCCTTAGCTAATTCCATAATACGTTATTGTATTCTAGTATGGGGCGGTACCTTCAAGACATCGCTAGTTAACATAAAAGTGATTCAGAATTCATTAATAAGAATTATGATGAAAAAAGATCGGAGGTATTCTACTAAGTCGTTGTATGATGAAACTGGAATATTCGGAGTTAGGAAACTTTACATTTTTCAGAGTTTACTATGGACTACTAATTCTTCAATTACATTTGTACAGCATGCATTCAATACTCGTACCAGTTCAGTTAAGACCATGAATGTTCCACGCTGCAGACTCACGCAAAATCAAAAATTTATATCGTATCTTGGACCAAAACTTTACAATACTCTACCTGAATCATTGAAAGGCCTGAGAAACAAACTCAAATTCAAAAGAGAGTTGAAAAAACTTGTTGATATCAATTATGATATGCTTCTACTGATACTCGAATAAGGAATAACCATTATTAGAGGTGCCTTCCAGAGCGCATCACAAACAGATCTCTCTCTCTCTCACTCTCACTTCTTCTCTCTGTTTCTTCCCTTCTTCACCCTACAATATTAATATGTCTGGTTATATAGGATTAGAATCACTATTTTGTTTGGGCTACAATACAAGCTTGCTTAGTGTAGCCGTAACATTCAAACTTTGTTCTCCTAGGACTATGTAATCTTTATATTTATATGTATATATTTTTTTCCCTCTTATGTTATGTTATCTATATCTGCTTTATACCTGAATTGAATAAATTCACTTACTTATTTACTTAGTTTCAAAATCGAAGGAATCGTATCCAAATACCTACCTCTCTGAGTTTTGTGTTTTCCATTTGCGTTTTCCACAGATTCAGAATTATTTATTTCTTGGAAAATAACTAAATCGACTCGAATTTACCAAAGAAGTAATTATGATAACAATATATCTCCATTCGTATAGTTGATTTAATGATGACGAAAGTAAAATAAGCTGAGATAATTCCAATAATAGTATGACAGGACGGTATTCAGTTACCCGTATCCAGGGACATTGGCAATTGCTCTTCTGTCCAACCATGTAACTAGTTAATAGTATGTTCACAGTATATACATCAGTTGTAACTTGATAAACAATTATCATGCAATGTAGGTGCGGGTCAAACAAAATTGTTAGATGTTATTAAATATTAGCAACTTAATAAAGTAAATGTGAGAAGAGATAAGTGAATAAAAAGAGGAAGTGAGCAATAAACAGACACATTGATATGGAAAAAGGATGGAAATGAAGGCAACATGGAAGCATGAGCAAATTAAAAATATTTCTGTAAATACTTCCCATGACTGTGGAAATAATATCCTTCCACAATCTGAAAACAACATTTAATGGATCAGGGAAACTATAAAATTATAGAAGGGCAAGAAATTACTTTGCCCCGATGAGTTACAGCGTACACCAAATTATTTGTGTCAGTAACTTGTCGTATTCTAAGTTTTGCCTATCAGAAAAAAATATTGAATTGAAGGACACTTCTTTTGACGTTTCAGAAACTGTATCCGTTCCCTTTTCAAAAATCCTGTGGATATGAATGGAATCTCTTAGTTCTCGATGTATTTCTTGTAATATTTTTTGAACGTGATCTTTTTCGACTAATGTCAAAGGAGTTGGTTCTGCCAAAAGGATGATGAGACATTGTCTTGTTTATTTGATGTATGAAATTTTCTCCGGATAATGGATTCAATACATTATCGTTCTGCCATATGGTCTTGGTGTTTGTGGCGGATTAGCCGAGTTAGATTAATGTTTACTAGGAATGAGAGGCATTAGCAAAAAAAATATAATTCTGTGTCATTAAATGAATTCCGCCTTTATAAATTTGTAGTAAATAATAAAAAGTATTATTATTAGTGAATGGATATTTTGAATTGCAATATCAAATCACCTTTTGTAGTGAGCTCAAAATCCTACAAAATCATATTTGCATTTTTTAGCGGGTATTGAATGTGTTGACATAAAACAGCAAGAAAATATGTATCAGTGTAGAACACATTGGTTCAAAAATGAAGAAGAAAATAGTCTTATTTACATTTTACTTGATATTCATTAATTCATTTAGTTGTACATCATTCAACAACCGAAGCTATTCAAAGCATATAACACCTATGTAAAACTACACAAACAAATATATCTAATATACAATGTCCATTTAGTCCGTAACTCTTCGATATCTGAAGTCATTACAAATAGTGAAAAACTCTGAAAGAACCACTTTTTCAGTAATAACTTTGGCAACGTCGAAACAGTTTTTTTTTATATGAGAGGATAAAATAATGGGGAATCTATTTTAGATTTGAAATATAGGGTCTTGCATTTGCATAAAACGGATTTCTCTATATTTCCCTCAGCGACAATGGTAGACTTCCAGCCACCGCATCTCTTTGAATTTGTGATATTTCCACCATTATCAGCAAATAACGTAGCCGAAGTTTGAGGAAGGTAATGGCCTTTGTAATTTTTAGGATTGTGTAGCTTCAAAAATTCTGCCATCCTTAGTTCTAGAATTCCAAAACTGTGGACACCAACAAGCTGACATGCTACATGCTCCTTTTTTGTAATTCACAAATAAACTGGAGGTATGGGAAGGCCATAAAGATAAATATTGCCTATATAATACCAAATGTTCTTGTCCAATCACAACAAATGTTTTTCAATGTGGGTTCTGAAATTACATTTACATTTTACTAGTTCCGTTGCTCCTCTACAAGCACCGGCTAACCCAATAATTGTTGCTACCTGAAAGTAAAAGCAAAGTTAATACTTTTTCCTTCAATCGCGATTTCTCGTTGAAATTACCTTTAGTTAAATTGTCTGCTTTCCAAATAAATTTGTTGATCTGTTCAATGCTGCAGACTTTTGATTTCTCTGCTTCATAACCAGCGTTTTGAGAAATGCAATAACGTTCGGGAACGTGCATATGTTTACATTATTCTTCCCTTAAATAGTACTTTTCAGCATATAGTACATGCTCCTCAGGGTACGGGATTTAACAATTTCTGATTATCGTGCCAAATAAGCCAAAATTACGTCCTCTGTAATAGTTTAGCATATTTTTGTTTCCATCCATTTCGCGAAGAAATTATTATTTTTCAGGTGATGATTGTGCTGTAGCAGCAGCTTCTGCATTGGAAATTTTGTCAGGTACATTTTCAAACTCGCTGTCATTGCTTCTTACCATATTTATTGCAACAATCGCGACCGAAAACAAAAAAAACAAAATGAAAAATATTTTAAGGTCAAATTGGTAAGTCGTTATTCCGTTGCTATGGTAATGATTCTTAAGCATACCTACCTAGATTTTCACGATATCATTTGGTTATTAAGTACAATCGAATGTGGATTTTTTTTGTAGAAAGTGTATATTTTAATAAGTTTTGCAAAGCGCTTTCATTTTCAGTGCATTCGACTTTCGTCAGGAAGCACTGAAAATGAAAGCGCTTTGCAAAACTTATTAAAATATACACTTTGTACAAAAAACAATCGCATTTTATTATACACAAATGTATTCAGCTTTCCACATTTATTAAGTACAATGTACGGGAAATACGTACTACCCGTACTAGACCAGAAAAGTGCTACATTCTCAATAAAAAAGCGTCCGGGAAGTGGGTACTTAGCGGACGGTTGTCGGGAAAAATAATTTGATGTAGGTATGCAGTGATTTATCAGGGCAAACTAATTTCATTGCATTCGGCACTTATATGATTCCCTAATTCACATATTTTTTAGATTGAAAAAGGTCATGATTTCCAGAGGAAATGTCAAAAATTCGTCCACAAAAATTAAACTCCAAACAATACTATACTATTAATTTGGTATTTGTTCTTGATTCACATCTCGAAGTTTCTGAGAAAAAAAGCATTGCAGCGAGTCCAAATCATTAGAGACTTCTGAATGGGTGCCATATGTTCATGGAAAATATCAATACGTCGTAAAATGTTAGGAAGTCATTATATGCTTGTTGAATATTCTGCAAAATGGCATATGTGCGTTGGGTACTTAGGTATATGGAATGCGATATTCTCTTCAATGATGATCTTGATCATTTTCATGCTTCTCAAATACTGCCGCATTCTCGTCAAATGAATATTGTTAATAATATTAATCGAAGGGTAATAAATCACAGTTCATCACAGTTTTCATTATAGCTGTATTCGTTAGTGTACATTCCATTTATGAAAGCATTTTAAATTTCAATTATTCCATGAAATTTCTCTTCATATACTGACTGTCAAATGATTCACAAGAACTTTTTGAATTACACCATTATTACAATTTTTTGTGTTGAAAAAACAATAATCAAATGGTTTCCAGCTACTTCTTCATACCAAAATAACTCAAAATTTGTCTCTTTTTGGCATTTCGAGGTGGCCACACCAATATACATTTTGTATCAGTCTTGTATGTACGTGGTTGATGGTGATGTGTACACTGCGACTTAAAAGTAAGCTGGATGTTGGCATATTTGTTGGATATAGCTACTCGTATCTGGATACATGTTGCCGGTCTAAACCAAACTAAGTTTTATAGAAATATTAAGTGGAAAAACTGTTGCTTTCATCATTATTACTATAAATGCCAAAACACTAAAAAGAAGGTGCTGCAGATAGACTTTTTTTAAAACATAAAAGTCAATTGACATCCGTCAGTTGAAAAAGCGAGAAAGACTCTGCAAGAAAAAATCCAAATTATTAAAACTATTAAAGGAGATTTAAAAAGATTTTGAGAACGGGGGCAGATATAGTCCCCGAATGGTCAATCAAAAACTATATAAAGAAGTATCTTTTGAATTTTTTTTTTTAAATTCGATAGGCAAATTCAGAAGACGACAAGTTATTGACTAATTGAATCATTTTTCTATAGGAAATATAATTTGGTGAACGCAATAACTTATCGGGGTGAACTAATTAGTTTGCCCTTTCTACACCTGTATAGATTTTCCTGATTATATTTTCATTTTCAGACTGTGGAAGGTTACCCAAAAAACATGTCAAGAAAAATTGATGTCTGAGCTACTATCGAAAGAAAGTAGCGTGTTTCGCAATTTCGTCAGATAAATAAAGTCTGATTTCGAAGAGAGTATGTGTCTAGTGGCCCTAAAAACCTCAAAAAGAATACGAACTACCGAGCTGCTATTTTGCCATCAATAAAGCTTGCTGTTACTCTGCGATATTTAGCTATTGGCGATTCGTTTACTAGTCTTATGTATTTGTTTGAATTATTAAAGCAATCAATTTTCTCAATTGTACTCGAAGTGTGCGAAGCCATCATTGTAGGTCTCAAAGGAAACCAGGTGTGAAAAGTTTAGAAAAAATATCAAATACATATAAATCCGGTCCCTACAAGAATAATAAAATACTAAAATTAATAAAATATGGATAAACAATATCTACTATAACCTAACCCGATGAAATTTACTGGGTTGAGGAGTTGAAGTTGACAACATTGTTGACCGTACAGACTGAGCGATGTTTTCCATTTGGTATGGAAAACAGGGATACAAGCAACAGTCATCAAATTTCATTGATGGCATGCCGCCCGATGTTGCCATGTATCCCATCAAATTGTTGCTTGTTGCTTGTTGATGGAATACATGTTGCTAACACCAATATTAACATGTTTCCAACATTTTGTTGTCCGGTCTATACCAGCCTTGAGAGATTCATTGTATGCCCTCACTCGGGGATTTCACGATGTTTATAGGATGTCGGATGGCTTCAAGTTTGGTGAGTTTCCCTTTTATATCTCGTATACTCCCAGTTGTAATGCCTGTCAGGACGTAGATGGTGGTTTTGTCTTTGTCCTGGTGGTTTTGTCTTTGTCCTCATCACAGTTCTTCAGATGCCCCTTCAGTACCAGTGGCCTGTTAGGATTCCCGTTAGAATTCGGAGTTTGCTTTTGCTTAGAGTGATGCATTCGGTAGATATTTTCTTGTTGTGAGTTCCCAGAAGTATCTACGCTTGTATCATCACTTGTGAATTTCTCCAATATTTGGATTTTTCATAATTTACCTCCCTGTTTTGCAATATTGTTATATTGCTAATGCCCCATGAGGGTTAAGTTCCCAAGAATGGTTTCATTTCCCTCCACTACGGTGTGCTCCGGAACTCACTGTAGGATAACCATGTTTTGTCTGCTTAGTTCGTTCAATCCCCCTTAGCAATCCCAGATCATTTTTGAGCCGATTACGTGAGAGCTCAGCGCCTGGATGGCTGCTTGACTATCAGACAAAATGTTGATTTCTTGTCTGTGGAACTGGGCGCATTTCTCAATAGCATGTTATTCCGCCTGAAAAATGCTTGGTGATTTGCAGATGCTTCCAGTTCTAGGCCCGTATACCCCTATTCCAGTTCATTCTGCTATTTCAGAGCCATCTGTATACCATTGATGGCGTTTCTGTTCAACTCCGAATGGTGTTTTGATTCCACTCACTTCACACCTCAGCTTTCGGCATGGCGTTCTCGAGCACGCCTGAGATTTGATCATCCCTGGGAGTAGTCCTGTGTCTAAGTGTGGCTTGTTTCGCCAAACTCTCCATTGGAATGTGGGGATGTGTAGAGTGAGGTTCAGGACCACCTCCATAGCGACCGTTGAGCACGTTCTCATTAAACCCCTTATGCAGATACAGGCTAATTTCTGTATCACAGAGAGATGCCACTGCTCAAAGAGTGGGGATAGGTCTCCTATTGCTGTGTACATCCACTGCAGAGTTTTTGGGTACATCACCAGTTTTCTCCTGCAAGTTACTGCAGGACTTATTGGTTATTTCTTGTTCATGCTTGTTCCTGAGTAGATTGTCATGTGTTTTTATTTCTTGTAATTTATTATTTTTTATTATTCGCAGAGCGCTTTCGAGCTATAGGGTCATATTCAGTGCTTGCTCGTCAGGCAAGGACAAGGTCAACCCATAAAATATAGAAAAACACAAAATTTAAAAATAAAAAAATCTCAAAAATGAAAGATCTTTATCAAATGCCATTTTTTCTCAATTTGTCAATGATAGATTGACAAATTAAGAAAGGTTTGTATTCATAGTTTACATTGGAAAATCCTAAACAATCAAAAAGTTATAATCTTTTTGTTGACATTGAGTTTATCTTATTTAAAATATATTTTTTCAATGTGAAAATGCTGATGTTATACGAATATCTCGGAGCCAAAACCATCCACAAAATCATTTATTACTATCATCATGAGTTTCGATTATTACAAAATTTGGGGAATTTGTCATTAGATTTATTATTTATTTATTACTTTTATTAGATTTCAATTTAGAAGTGTGTGTCTTGAAGAATACATCCATATTATTTCTGGTCTTCGCCCTAACTAACTCTGTTTCATATTCCAAAAAATATTCCTCCATAGATAATATACTTTTTTGTACAACAAATAGTCTGAAAACATAGCATCAGGGTTTATCGTCATTTATATACATTGCTCTAAAAATGTATTGTTTCAGTTATCCATCTCCATTCTTCAAAAAACACTTGAGTCTTGCTGTTCGAAAACTTTAGTGAATAATTATATGAATTTCATGTATTTTATGACTTTCATTCTATCGCTTATATTCCACTGGAATAGGTGTGAACTCCTGATCTATTTCTATTTATTATCCTGCAGACATTAATCAAGGTTCTGATTGAACCATGCCACTGTTGGAAAAAAGTCGTTGAAATAACAAATAATAAGAATCCCAGGAGGCCCACTAGTATTCTTGATAAAATTGACAAATCTTGTAATTGACGATGTTCACATATAGAGGTTTGTCGCTTTCACACAAATTTTTGCTGTTTAACAAATTCAGCAATGTTAAAACCTCAATTAGACTGTTAAAGGTTTCACAAGAGCACTTGGGCATCAACAACATTCAGTTGCTATTTTTATGCATTTTTTTTTTGTTAAACTGTCTTAAGAATATTTTTTCAGTGAAGTAATTCATTTACTTTTTCCAATGAATCAACATTATATTGTAGTGAAATAAACATTGTAATATTGTCGATTCCGTTACTAGTTTTCATCATTTATAAACTGACAAGAAGTAATTTGTAAACCTTATGCTGTTGAAATCTCATTATCTCAAATCACATTCTCCATGTTGTGATTGAAATAAGATTTTCTTAAATATTTTCTTCTAGTTTTTCCCATTTCTTGTAAGAACATTATTATTTTTTTAATATAGCCTCTCATTTGTTTGGATAGGCTGTATGAAAATTGCCCTTCACTTTCTTTTATTGTAAAAATATCTAATATATTTTTTTCAGGAGGGTGGCTTCAATAAATGAAAAATACAGAATGTTTTAATGCATCTATTCCAGGCTATAAAAAATTAATACTTTATATATAATATAATGAATACAAGCTATTATTATAATATTATAGCTTCTCAACACATCAGGGAACTCAAAAAGGATTGAATGTGGAAAAAATTGCAGAACTTGCTGAATGGCTTCCTGAAAGAGATAAACGTAATTCAACCTGCAATATCACACTTTTCATAGTAGTTCATCTATAGCGGTATACAGATGCAGATGCAGATTTCGGTGAACCTGCAGCAAAATGAAATGTCGCCGATTTTCATGAAATTCCCACAGATGCTTTAGAACACGATAATAAAAGTAGATCTATCAAAATTTTTCTACGGAAATATTCAAAAAGGTTTATTTTCAATCATAATTTCCACTTATTTGGCACGGCTCAGTTGCTTTATTTTTTCAGCAACACACTCTAGGGAACCCTCAAGTAGATATCTTCTTCAATGCGATTCATAACTTTTTTTTTTTCGGGTTAAGGATAATACTTTACTCTCCGGAAATTAAAAATAGTTTGATATTTCACGTTATACATCTCATCTGTCAAAGAGAGAACTATAATCTTTGCATCTGTTTTCTAGAAAAACGCGGTGCTCTGGTACCCTTTCTGAATTAAAGAGCTTTCTTTGATCCTGAACACAAGTTTTTCAAGCACGTTTTCTCGCGCAAAAATCACTTACAATGCCTTCTTCTCTTTACAATGTAAAAATATCCTCGATTTTGGTGTTAATGAAATGTCACTAAACTCCATTTTACCATTTCTTACACATTTGCTGAAATGTCTGCTCCCATTGAAACCTGCATCTGTGCCCAAAAAATTATTGGTGAAAAACGTGAAAAATAATCGCGAAGTGCCCGCGAACGAAGCGAAGCGTGTTCTAAAAAAGTTGATTGGCTGGCAATCAACTTGGATAGCAAGGTTAACCAAGTTGGGTTAGTCTTTTACGAAAGATATTGACACACTGTAAGATTATATATTATGTTTTATGTGAAATTATGCCTAAAATTTGGTGGTCGAAGTTGATGCTGGTGAAAAGAAGGAGGCATTGTTAGTGATATTTGCGCGAGAAAACGGAGCTTGAAAAATACATGTTCTGGATTAAAAAAAGCTATCTAACTAAGAAAGGGAAGAGAGCACCGCGTTCTTTCGGATTCTTGTTGAGGGGGCAAAAACAAGTTAGAAGAGTACTTCAACTATGTTCGAAGAGGAGTGCTTTCACCGGATATTTATCCAAAATATTTCCGCGCAAACGGTTATTTTCGGAATTATGGCACCAGAAAGGTTAAAAAAAGTCAATTTTCAACTTCTACTTATTGGAGACGGCTTGATTTCTCAATTTTTTCAGCAATACACTGAATGGAACCTTCAATTCACATAATTTTAATTATCACAAAAAAAATTAATTGAATAATGTTAACTCTTCATGTCTCGGATTTTTTTTTGGAAATTGCATTTTTAACATTACTCATGAATGACAAATGACATTATTCACAATGATCTCAAATCTCATTGCCTGTTCACTCAAATGAAAACACTTTCAAATAGGAAAACTATGTTTTTATCCAAACTTTCTGCGGGACATTCAAAACACATCTTCTAGTACCGCATGTATCTACTTCTTACTGTTTAGAGTGCTTGTTTCGTGGATAATTGTGAAATAATTTTTTCAATTACAACTGTTTATTGATACCTACATGCCATGGAGTTGGACATTTTTTAACAAAAAAATAATAATATAATTTTGATTGCTCAATGAAGTTTAGCGCAATCTGAAGTTTCTGTGAAAATTTCGTGAAAATCGGTGACATTTCACTTTGCTGCAGGTTTTCCCAGATTTCAATATTTTTTTTGAATTCGTCACTGGTTAAGGCTGAGGCACTTACTTTTCTTTTAAATTGGTTGGCTCTGTAGTTTTATGCGCTTTGCATCCCGAGCAGCTCTGCCGGTCGTAAATTTCACATCAGGAAACGGATTAAATTTTATTTTGTATTTTTCGTAATAAATGTCTTGTAATTGCTTGGCAGTAGAGTTGCACATAACTTCAACTACACTTTTCTTGTAATCCTCAATTTTCTTTTTATATTAAACTCGTTGTCCTCCAGTATATTAGCCAGCTGTACGATGATACTCATACACCCCATGAATATTATGCAACTTTCCGTTGCAAAATTCAACAAACCGTTTTCATGCACTTGCTTTTGATTTTCTAGTGTTATCTGGAATTAGGTTCTGAATTTATTGTTTGATAACTTGTTGATTTTCTTTACCAAATCGCGACATTTCAGTATGGGGTCGGCTAGGCCGTATGGGGTCGGCTTTAGAATAGCCCCATGGTAAATCCTGCCTGTCGTAAGAGGCGACTAAAAGGATAACCGTAGGTGGAAGATGGTCTCATCGCCCGGTGAAATACCACCATATCGACTTTGTGTGCTGTGAAATGGACCATTCCATGTTTCAGTGTTCGGTCGATACTTTCCGGTCTCCCTCTTTCAATTTCCCCAATTCCTCCTTTATTTTCAGGTGCATTCTAATAGTAATAATGATGAAGTCTCCTAGAGTAAAACACTCCGGAAGTAAAATACCTCTCCATTCAGATTTCCGGGCGAGAGGTACTCGAGGGGACTCAACATTAAAAATTAATTTTTGCAACATCCGCGGACTCAACAAGAACATCAATGACGTCCACCATCACCTACAGACGGAAAAACCGGATATTCTGGCTCTAACAGAAACACAAGTAAACTCGTCCACCAACAAGGTCCATATGCTTTGTCCTGGTTACGAACTCCACTCTCGATTCAGGTTCAAAGGTGGAGTCTGCCTTTACGCCAAGGCTAACCTTTCATGCCAGCGTGAAGAGAGTTTGGAACCGAAAGACTTTGATGTGATGTGGTTCAAGCTATCTGATACCAAACTGACTAAGTTCCTCTGCTGCCTTTACCTATCACCTAATGAACCTTCATATAACGACCTCTTTGAGTTTTTATCACTCAAACTGGACTACATTCAGGAGAACCATCCAACAGCTGAAACCATAATCATGGGAGACTTTAATGTACATAACGCTGCCTGGCTCAAATTCTCTAACAAAACAGATGATGCAGGTCGTCAAGCCGAGGCCTTCGCCATCACTCATGGTCTAGAGCAACTGGTCGAGCTACCAACCCGCATCCCTGATGTCAACAACCAGTCTGCCAATACACTAGATCTTTTCCTCACCACCAATCCTGATCCGTATAGAATAGAAGTTTGTGCCCCACTTGGAAACTCTGACCACACCCTCATCTCCACAACATGCTCTTTCCATTTACCATCGAGCTGCACAATACCACCCCGTCTCATGTGGCATTACAATTCGGCCGACTGGGAAGGTCTTCGTATGTTTTTCTCAGCGTTTCCATGGAAGAGAGTTTGTTTCTCTTCAGTAGATCCAACACGATGTGCTGAGACAATTTCTGAAATCATCATGTTGGGGATGCAAACTTACATACCGAATACCGAAAGAAGAACATCATCCGATAAGACCTGGTTTAACAGAAACTGCTCTAGAGCTGTGGCTTCCAAACAGGCAGCATACCATCGATGGCTAAAAAATCCGGGCCCTGAGACCAGAGCAGCATATGTCGAGGCTAGAGGCATATGTAAAGAGACAATAGAATGTTCAAAAGATGCCAACAAAGCCAAAATAAGATCAAAACTTGCTGAATGTCCTAACGGATCCCGTTCATTTTGGTCTTTCGCCAAAGCTGTGGGAAGAAACTTCACTTCCACTCTGGATTCATCGGGAAAACAACCCCCGAACATTACACCTATTGACAGTCACATGCCCGAGATCACCTTTCGCCAACGTACTATCAGAAAGATTTTGCTGGGTCTCAACACCAACAAAGCCTGTGGATCTGACGGAATCCCGCCGATTGTTCTCAAGAAATGTGCCCCCGAACTAACACCTGTTCTTTGCAAGTTGTTCAACCACTCTTACAATTTGGGGTATTTCCGTCCAATTGGAAAATTGCAAGAGTACAGCCAGTCCCTAAAAAGGCAAAAGGCCCTACCTAGCGACTACAGACTATCGCACTGCTATCTATTATTTCAAAGGTCATGGAAAAAGCCATCAACATCGAGCTCATGAAATATCTGGAAGACTCAGGAATTGTCAACGATAGGCAATATGGCTTCCGCCATCAGAGATCAACTGGTGACCTGCTCGCTTACGTCTCACATATATGGCAGCTATCTATTGAAAAGTATGGAGAAACTTTAGCTGTGGCATTAGATATCTCCAAGGCGTTCGATCGAGTTTGGCACCAGGGACTCCTCGCCAAGCTTCCGTCTTATGGCTTGCCCCCTCAGCTGTGTTCTCTGCTTGCTAGTTTTCTCTCAAACAGGTCTCTCCATGTAGTGGTCGATGGAGTTTCATCTGACACTCTACTCATAAATGCTGGTGTTCCGCAAGGATCCATTCTCGCACCAACACTATTTCTACTTCACATCAACGACCTGTTGAAAGCAACTTCATGTCCAGTACACAGCTTTGCCGATGATAGTACCCTCCATACCGCTTCCTCTTCCAGGGCCCCTATATCAGCCCGTGAAACCAGAAATGAACGAGGAAGAAATGTTAATAATATAAATATGGACTTAGCAACAATTCTCGAATGGGGATCTAATAACTTGGTAGAATTCAATGCAAACAAAACACAAGCATGTCTTTTCTCTAGAAAAGTCGATCTCACTGTGCCTAACATAACTTTGTCAGGAGTAACCATACCACTGAAGTCATCCATATCGATGCTTGGTATTACTATCAGCAATAACCTTTCCTGGGAAAATCACGTGAGGTCCTTTGCCAAAAGTGCATCCCAAAAACTTGGTTTTCTGTTTCGTGCCAAGAGCTATTTCACCCCCAGTCAGCTGCTTATGATCTATAAGGCACAGATCCGACCTGTCCTGGAATACTGTTCCCATATTTGGAGTGCGGCACCTAAACATATCCTGAGGCTATTGGATTCTGTCCAAAAAAGGGCAATTCGTCTCGTCGGTGATGCCTCGCTTACAAACTCGCTCACTTGTCTGGAACACCGTAGAAAAGTTGGCGATTTGTCCCTATTTTATAGATATTTTCATGGGCGATGCTCTTCTGAAATATCAACAATCGTTCCTGCTTTGGCAGTCTCTTCGAGATCAACCCGTCAAGTTCAGTCATCACACCCCTTCGTGGTCACTTTGGAGACCTGCAGAACATCACTTTTCAAAGACTCGTTCATCCAACGAACAGCGAGGCTTTGGAACTCATTGCCTAGGGAGGTGTTCCCCGAGGCATACAACCTTCAGAAATTTAAGAAGAACACCAACTCCTACCTTCTTTTCCTAGGTTCCCACGATGTTCTCTGAACATTACAGGATATCCCTTTTCGTGGGAACCAGAACATGAAAAAAAAAAATACACTTATACTCAACGTACATACGCTTCGAACTAGTAATTGACGTCTACTGTTCGAACAAAAATTACAAACCAGCATATGTCAACAAAAACACCTTGGCCGGCTTCGCAACCAGTGAAATTAATTTGGAATGTCAGGTTTGATTTATAATTTTTTTCCAAATTTTAGTGTGAAATTTGAATACCACACGAGCGTAAATTATTCCTGGAAATGATTTAAGCTCTTGTGATATTATCAGTGAACATTTTTATTTGATAAGACATGCTCTTGAAGAAAAAAAGTCGTCCCTATTCTAAATTTCCTCTGAAAAATACTACTACCCCGTTTTCTTAACTTCACACGGATTTTAACCCAACTTTCTATTTCTTGAAACTCGAGATTCGAGTTGCCTGGTCTAGTATCCCGGAAAATATTCGAGATGAAAAAAGCCGACAGTATTACTTTATTGGTTATTAAAGTTATCAAGGAGCCCCACATCAAATTAAAATTATGGGTTCTTTCATCGCCTAACTACTGACGTGTATTGATGTCTTTATTGAGGTTCGTCGTGAGCTATAAAATTTAATATACTATATTCTTCGGTAGGTACTCATTTCCTTGATTATAATAATCATTCAAGCTGAAAATATTGAAAATGATGGCCTGCGACAATACACTATCCACTTGCAGTGTTATCATATAATTTGGTTAATTGTGTGATACTTTTTCTGAATACTAAAAAAGTCCTATAGGTGAAGAAGTTATTGAAGATGAATTCAACTTTCTAAAAAAACCTCATTCAACTAATTTTCCGTAATGAATTCATATATTTTTTATGTGTTCGAAATCTACTAGAGAAAAGTAGAAGGTGGTTCCCAACGAGCACCAAAAAGTGGTCTAGAACAATTTGACACACACATCAAGGATTTTGTATCATGGATTTCACATGATCGAAGAATAATCGTTGAAGTTTTCCCGTGAACTCAAGATGAACTTTTAGTAGGAGAATCAAATATGAATTGCTATCGTCCACTTGGTGGAAATGCAATAGAAAATAAAGATGACAAAAAAATTGAAACGAGCTATTATACAAATGCACAATAAAAGAAAACATTATTTCTTTAACTGTTTGATTTAAGTTATTCTGTGATTAGCTGATTCAAAATATTGCCGCGCAAGAATACCTGAATCTGCTCCCCACAGAATAACTTGAGTCACACAATTAAAAACATCATTTCTTTTTTTAGTGTATTTGTAGATAGATAGATAGAATATGTTTATTGTTTCTAAGAGAATATAACTCTTGTTAACCAACACAATGTCCTGATACAAGTAAAAAATTTATAATAATAATAAAATAGTTAAAAAATATAAACGTAATTGAATATTTATATATAAAAACAATATGTCGGCATGTTTTGGGGAGTAATACAATTTTACAATCAACTTAATGTAAAGTGTAAAGTTGAAATATTGGGTTGCAGCTTCATTATTGAGAATGATATGCAGTTAAAATAATAGACATTTAACAAATAAATAAAATATAGACATGAGATAAAAGGTGATAATTTTTGAAGTATTAAATGAAGATATCACCATATGTCATCAAAATAATTTTGTAAATTATAGTAGGCCCTATCACTTCAGAAGTTCTCTTGTTTTTTCCTGAATAGTCTAAGCGACGTTGTTTCTTTAATATTCTTGGGAAGCTTGTTCTATATTTTTATTCCATTGTATATGTGTGAATCTTTCACTGAATTTGAGGTTGGAATTGGGAGTCTTAGTTGGTTCATTTGACGTGTGTAATGAGCAGTGGTTGTCGTTTCATAATGTGGTCTATTCTTATGTATTATTGATACTGTTTCGACTATGTAAATTGAGATGACTGTTAATATTTTGTGTTGTAAAAAGGGTTTACATGTTGAAAAGGGAAACATTCTCAATTGAATATTGATAGAAAGATTTTTCTGTGAATTGAAAAATCCACGATTAAAATGAAGTTATTTTTTGTGAATGTCTAACAGAAAACAACTACTTCCCCGGCTAAAGCCACGCTGGACATTGAACTACATCTGATAGATATTCTGAAAAGGCCCTAACTCAAAAGAACAAATCTGAAATTGAAAAGTTGCATTTTCATTCAGATAGTTATTTGATTTTCTATTTCAGTCTTAATTAGGAACTCATGAAGATGAATGATTCTTTCCATTCCGCCTGACAAGTATATAACTGCTTTCTTTTGCAAAACGAGGACAGCCTGCAATAAGCTGCTCACTGCAGTCTCCCCAGAATGGTATACAGTACCTTAGCTGAGATTCTATAAGCACATCGTAAACCGAGTCTGCATTATGGAATCAGAGTTCTTTGGAAACGTTCCTCAGCGCATAGCAGCCTGATGCTAAATTTTTATTCAAGTGCTTGATGTGTTTGTCGAATTTCAGATTTTTATCCAGATGGAAACCTAAGAATTTGGATGTGATACAATTTTCTATTGTATTTACTCCTAGAGGGATATCAGGAATAATGCTTTTGAATGCTATAACATTGGTTTTCATAGCGTTGAGTGTTAAGAGATTGGAGTCACACCAACTCTTCACACATCCTTATATGCAGTCATGCCACATTGAGGTGGTATCGCCTGCAAAAAGGCGGAATAAATATAATAATAATTGGTACAAGAATTGCCCTATTGGTATTAATACAATATCAAAATGGACATAACTCTCTGCAGAAAAGATAGGATTAGACACTAAAAAACTAAAAATAACAAATCCCTCTAATCGTGCCACTGCAGATAGTCAGTTACTACAAGCCGGCGTTAGTGAACCATAAGCTATGAAAATTACTGGACCTCGAACTCGATGAAACCGTATTTACATCTCAGTGCTGAACATCATCAGAATATAGTGAATACTTTTAGGAGTACTCCAAGTACATCAAGTAATAAAATACCAACAATACATTGTGTCCACCTAATAACGACCATACTATTAAATTTTTTTACAATTGCACTATTTATAATAATTATAGTCGAGAATAATGTCTTAATATGGTCGTGTTCATAAAAAATTATTTATTGTTATAGGTAACAAATAATAATTAAAACAAATTGTTTATAGTTAAAATTTCATGATTATAATTAAATTTGAGTTATTTATTATTATAAAATTTCTTCCTCTCATTCTGCCGAATTTAAATTTCTTGATCTTTCACTTTGTTCGTGAAATAGTCTGATAAAATACCACTCGTGATTGAATTTATCTTATAAGTCTGTCCTTAAATACAATAAATGGATGGACTAAATCTGCTGCTGAGGCAATTGGCTTGAATTTTCCGCCGAATATTTCTCGGACATTGACAAATGCCTCATGATTTTATGACAAATTTCTCAAGCTCGTTGCTTGGTAACGATTGTCATAAAAGTATCTCGTCTATTTTCACTGTCCTAGGGATATTACTACTGATAATAATATTAATATCATAATTTTTACAAAATTCGCCGTGTTCACGTTTCCGCCGCTGTAATTCATTACACGTAAGACTTACACAAAAAAGTGTTCAAACAAAAGTGGGGGGAAGTTAGATTTATTCAAATTTGTAATCAGGATCATGCTCAACCGTTATTTAAAAAAAACAATTTTTTGTACGACTCCCTAACGTTGAAAACTTGTATTTTTTTTCGTTGTCTGGAACTAAGTAACATACAGGGTGTTAATTGAGTACGTTGACAAACTTCGGAAGGTGATTCCTTGGAAGATTTCAGGACGAAAAGTTCATACAAACATATGTCCCAAACGGCTTGGTTTTCGAGGTACAGGGTGATCAAAATACTTTTTTTCAAGAGTTTTTGGAGTTTACTTTTGCCAAAATAATCAACTTTGTTCAATACATATTCACCCTGAGTTCTGATTAAAGATGTATGGGTGCTCCATAATATTACATTTTCTCTACACGAGCAGAAAAACTACATTATATTATGCGATACTGGAAAAACAAATTGCATTAATTTTTTCATTATAGCTTCTAAACCGTACAAGTAAATTAAAAACTTGACGAGAACAAAAAGATGTTAAATGAAACAAAATTGAATACTCCGTTCTCATAATTTATCAGTGTTGGCGGAAAAAAAAATCTGAAGGGTTGAACAAGGCTTGACTCTGAAAAAAGGAGGACCCTGTGAATTATTTGAGAAATGAATTATTTTGTATGGTGCGCACTGTTGAATGGATTGGTTTTGCGTAATTTGAATCGGTTATTTTCGAAAATGTCGAAGTAAACTCATAAATTCTTGAAAACAATGTATTTTCATCACCCTGTACCTCGAAAACCAAGCCATTTGAGACATATGTTTATATGAACTTTTCGTCTTGAAACCTTCCAAAGAATCATCACCCGAAGTTTGTCAACGTACTTATTCAACACCCTGTATATCAAAATCATTTCTACCAACCTTTTGTAGCGCAAAAGCCATTTTTAGTCTCTTTTGATTGGATTAGCTACTGGAGGAATAAAAGCACAATAGATCTTATCAGATCGTACTGCTACTACTACTATCTATGTGACAAAAGATATGTTACTGTACCACTGGTCTTTTTAATTGATTAATTAGAATAATATTCTTTGATATCGAAATTTGTTTCCATCGAGCGGTTGCGGAACCAAATTCGCTTCGAAATAGTTGTGCTGGCATGGATTCGAGAAATGCGATATAAAATTTGTTAAAGATTCACCAAAATTTTTTTTTTATTGAAAATTCTAACTTTGGAAACTATGGACCATCGCTAGACTGGAAGGACTCTGGATACTTGGGCACTATCACTGATTCTGAACTTTCTTTGATACCTGTAACTTTTATTCTGGATAAGTTCCAGATTTCCTTTTCTTTTAACATTATATTATCTCTCATTCATTCCGAATAAAAAACTATTGAGCATTGGAACAGATATTAACTTTATTGAGCTCAGTTGAATGAATTATATGTGGCTTAGTCCCTTATATAACTGATAAAATGACAGAAAAGATATCTATAGAAGAAATCTAATCATTCAAATCGTAATTGAATTTAATCAATTGAACTCATTCTGAATCGGGCTATTACTTAATTGAATGATAAGAAATTTTGAGTAACTTAAAATCATGCTGACAAGACCTATATCACTAAAAAAAGAATGAATGCCATGAGAGAGGTGTGTATCTTCTAAGACTTCGAACCGAACTGCTCTTATCAAGTCAGTACATGAATATCCTTACTGTATTATATAACATCTGCAAAACAGCTGTGGAAACAATACTCGCTTTTCTTAAGCCGTACTCATAAAATCTATGAAAATCACCGCGAACCTCCAAGAATAATAAATAGCCCATTCATTTCAGATATATTCCTATCTACGATATACTTTTGACCATTATTATTCCTAACCACAGACAAATCCATCATAAATACATTATTTTGTTATTTATGATCAAAAACAACCATTTACATGGGAAAAAATACTTTCACGCTACTCTTACTCTTATTATTAACAATATTTTCTGATCCTATTATTCTCCCAGAAAAAAAAATTGAAAACCATCATATATGAAATGTCATTTCACGACCATAATTTAACTTTTTCTCATATCTTCGGGTGATCAGAAACAACTTCTTGTGAAATACTGTATTCTACTTTGACTGTACTATAACAGTTCTCTGTGATGGAAATATGTTCTTCAATTGCCCATACAAATTATTTGGGTAGTGGTCCCTTTCGAGAATATTTGAAGAAATAACATATATTTCGCTGTGAACAGTACTCGACGAAAATGAAAATAAATTTCAAATATCTTATTTTCTGACCACTGGTTCGGTTATAATTTCATGGTAAACTGTGAATCCCAACGAATCTTGAAAAAGTCAATATTTCATTCAAAATAAATATTGAATCATGTTACATCTACAACTACCAATATACACTCAATTGTTAGAAATTCCCAGTGTTATTTCGTCTTGGGTAACCCACCAATTGAATAATTTTAGAAATTATTTCGTACCGTTCTGAAATAACTGTATTTGATTGGCTTCAAAATTTTCTGATAATTATTCCCTGATTTTAAATTTTTGGAGAAGTACGGCCAGTAATCTTCTTCACTAAATCGAATTTCACTTTTCTATATCGAAGTGTTTCTGAAAAAATCGACTGTTGCATACAGACAAATGGACGAACACGTGAGTGCCCTTCCAATTGTTACGTTTTATGTAGAAGACCCCAAAAATAATGTTGTATTACATCCTTTCATCATTTCCACTTCACCAACAAGAATTACTCTTACAGACATTCAATAAATCGAACAATAACAATGGACCATTGTTGAGAAAAATTGCATTATTTGTCTCACTATAGCATGTTTGCAATAAACATTCTTATCTCGTAGTAGTTCACTGTGAATATTTGTATGTATAAGTTAAATTTATTAAAGATTGTTCAGCATACCTTCTCATGAATTACCACGATGATATCGTGCTCAATTATGTACAAGAATGCTTGATGAAAGTGGAACTATAACATTTCCTCATACTTACTGTTCACTTGTCTGTTGTGTTGTCATAGCCCACCTGTGCTTACTGGGCAGAGCTACTTAGAATTCTTAGTACAGATTCAATAAAACTACGATTCCAGTAATCGCTGTAAATCTTCCGTTTTATGTCGAGTGTTTCCGTTGTAATAATATATATTATATATTCATTTTGTATAATAACTGATGAAGTACGAGTATATCCATTTTACAGCTGACAACCATATACTTGTACCGTGAATCATATACAGGGTTTGAATTCGTTATTATAATATATCTACCAATATTCTCTATTAATTGGTTTTTATTTGTACATATTTCCACAATTTAGCTAACAAGTATAAAAATTATTATTGCTGATGATAATTGTCATAGAATGGAATGATTTTTTGTTCAGCTTCGCCTGAATATTATATACAGATCAAATGTGTAAACATAAATTGATTTGTTTGTGGAATCATCTGCGACTGAAAGATAAACTTTAGTCACTATCCTCCATCGTTCAACATGAATACATAACGATTATTGAATTCCGAAATTAAAATTAGTGCTAATTTTCTATTTTTCTGCAATCAGTGCACCTTTGAATATATAGATACCCGTGGTTCCCGGGTCTTGTTGAAATTCTTAAGAAGTATTTGTGACTGAAGAATTCACTGCGTATGAAACAGAGAACAAACACTGTTATACGTGTTCCTTTTCGTCCACATTATTTGTTTTGAAATATCCCTACCCATCAAATATCCAAAAGTTTTTACAAATGTTCGTCACAAGCGCTCATGATTGAATATTCAGTTTGACGACAATTCTACTCTACAGCCCCCATTATCAACTACAGGCAATTAAACTTTTCTTAACTGTACCATTCGTAAACATGTCGCAACCAGTCGAAAGAGTAGATTTCCTAATTTTTTAATTGATTCTAAAATCAGTATTTCTATTTTTGTGTGAACTTGCAACCCTATGATCAGAAGTTATTTTTGAATCTCACTGATCCGACTCAATATTTCGATGTAATCTAACACAAATAAGAAAAAATTTAACCAAACTGGTTTTCATCTCGGTATGATTCAACTATAAAATTCCATAAAGATATCAAAAAGTTTGAAATTCCGATCTAAAACATATATAATGAACAAAGGCATTACGGCAAAGGCATTACGGAGCCTTGGATGAGGGTAAACCTTGCCTTGGTGTTTTTGTAGATCTTGCGAAGGCGTTTGATACCGTGAATCACACCATACTACTATCGATACTTGAAAATAATGGGGTACGGGATAATTGTCTGAAACTTTTCAAAAGCTACCTTGATGAGCGCCAACAATGTGTCAAAATCAATTAAACCTACAGTGAGTTCAGGAAAATCGAGTGTGGTGTGCCTCAAGGTACAGTGCTAGGACCCATAATTTTCTCGATTTATGTGAACGGATTATTTTCAATACAGTTTGAAGGAAAAATAGTTAGCTTTGCTGATGATACGGTAATGCTATACAAAGGAAAAGACTGGGTCAGTCTGAAAAACGATGTAGAAGTAGATATTTCTTTAATAAAATCATTTTTTGACAACAGATTACTAACTATCAATATTGATAAAACATTTTTTCTGCCATTTACTACTTATGAAACCACTCGGCCAGACTTTCAACAGCTCACTTTGCCAGGTAACCTACAAATTTCTTCTATAAATACTATCAAATACCTCGGAATTATGATAGATACACATATGCGATGGGATCATCATGTGAAGTTTGTCTTCAAAAAACTTCGTTTTGTTCTCCATAAATATAGACAATTAAATGATATTCTTGACCTGAAACAAAAAAAAAATATACTACAGTTTAGTGGAAAGTCACCTAAGCTACGGTCTTCTTGGATGGGGGGGTATATATAAAACTTACCTACGCCCACTCAGGGTTATTCAAAAGCGCTTCCTGAAACTGATGTTATCCAAAAGCTCAAGATTTCCGAGTGAACGTTTATATGAAGAATCTGATGTACTAGATGTCAGGAAGCTACACTTTAAAAGAGCAATATCAGACAATATATGAATAGGGATAAACTGGTTAAACTTACCCACACTTATAATACAAGGCGTAACCTTCAATTCCAATGTCCTCGGACACACAGATCCATTGGACAAAGAAGTTATCATTATTTGGGTACGAAATTGTACAATAGCCTACCACTAGACATTCTAGAAAGTCGATCTATTTATTCATTTAAGAAAAAATTGAAAGACCTCTTAAAAAATACTTCAACACAATTGATACACGTCTGAAGAATTTACAAGTTTTATTGATAAAGGAGCATTACGCGAATCCATGTTTAGACGACATACCTATATGTATGTTCGTGAACAAGTGTGATTTTATCTATTCATCTATTTATATAAACCCGTGTGTATAGTACATTTTTATCTATAATTTATATTAATCTTTTATATAGGAAATTTTTATTACAATAGCAAAATCCCATAACGTAGGATTCTAGATTTTATTTTGCATTGATAATAGAACCATTGTATGATTCCATGTCAGTATATATGTATGTTCGTGGAAAAGTGTGAGTATGTCAGTAAACCTATATGCATAGATACTACCTCTCAATTGTTATTTATATTATTCAAATTCTTCCAAAATATTTATATTTATACTATAATGACAAAAACACTTTCTTAGAATTAAGTAATTACTATCATCATATTAATCTCATTTCTTTTGGTACACATATGTGAACCATTCCACAAACAAGGGTCAACTTCAGTGGGACATTCATGTGCTTATTTGCTACTTGTAGTCAATTACTGTAACCTGTAATTCATATGTAAACACCCGCAAATAAACACTATTCTATTCTATTCTATAGATGTGATAATCAGAAAACTCGTCCTAAATCTTTGGGCTGCCATCTCAATTTATAAATTTTGACGAAAAATTCATAATCTTCGACACCGAAAACCCCGCATACCAATTTTGAATCGAATTGGACCATAATCACAAAACTCGTCATCCATCTTGGGGCCGCCATCTTAAATGTATGAATTTTGACGAAAATTTCATAATCTTTGACTCCGAAAACCCCACATACCAAATTTGAATCGAATCGGACCATCATCACAATACTCTTTCGCCATGCTGGAGCCGCCATCTTAAATTTATGAATTCCGACAAAAAATTCATAATCTTCGACCCCGAGAACACCCGCGTACCAATTTTGAATCGAATCGGACCATAATCACAAAACTCGTCCGTCATCTTGGAGCCACCATTTCGAATTCATGCATTTTGACAAAAATTTCATAATCTCCGATCCCAAAAACTCCCACATACCAATTTTGAATCAAATCGGATCATAATTATAATTCTCTTCCGCCATCTAGGAGCCGCCATTTTGTGTTTTTCTCTATCAAAAATTCCTCAATGCGTTGTCACCAGAATTATGAACATCTGCCGAATTTAAAATCAATCGGACGACTAAAAGTAGTTCAAAATTCACTTGCAAGATTTGACCCTAACGAACTAACGAACGAAGGAACGGACGGACGGACGGACGGACGAACGAACGAACGAACGAACGAACGAACGAACGAACGAACGAACGAACGAACGAACGAACGAACGAACGAACGAACGAACGAACGAACGAACGAACGAACGAACGAACGAACGAACGAACGAACTAAAGGTAAAAGCTTATAAAATAAATATTTACAGAAAAATTAAAGTTCTTGGGAAGCTTCAAGTGCATATCATGGTCAGGTCAGATCTGGGTAATGTAAATATATGCAGGATGTGGGCAGTCCATGATACTTTATACAAATCATTGATAATGATTCCAAACCTCTTTATGATGTACAATTATGCAGCACGAACATACGGAAGCTTCCACGTTGACAGCACCAATTTTATTGCTGTTTGTTCCTGAGGAAGATTCACTGAACAAGTGAATGAAGAACAATAAACATCTGATTTCAGACAGCCTCTACTTCTTTCCTAACAATTACGCTCACTTTTATCGTTGGCAACCGATTGCTGGCGCAAATCAAGTTAGTTTATGAGCCTCGTCAAAGGTGGTAGTCAATGGTAATTAGGTATTTGATGAATTATTCAACGTTTTCCCCGATTGAAGTATTGAATTAGCGAATTCCCATAGTTTTTACACTGAATTTTGATTGATCATCCACGACCTTGTGTGTTTGTGTAATAGAAGTATTCTCAAAATCACATAAATCGTTCATTATTGTTTTTTCCCTAGTTATGGAGAGTTAGATTGTAGGCTAAGAGCTGGCTGCAGAAAACTTGGCCAACCTATCAACAGAATGACTTGTTTTTAAAATGTTAGTACTCACAACAAACATAAGAAAAATCATTGAGTGCCTGGGAAAAATTTGTGCATATGTTTTTGTCCTTTTTCGGAAAAAGCAACCACACAATATAGTAACATCTTGGAAATTATTTTGACATCTAGTATATTCCGAATCAGCCGAGCGGCTTAAGGCGCCAGAATTGAGCTCTCGATCTCGTAAGGGAGCGTCAGTGCGCACCCCACACCTGACAGTTTTTTTTTTCATTTTTCCCTTCGAAATTGATGAATTATTTGTTTTGGGGCGAACACTAATCAAATCAATGGGGATACACAAAAAGGACTCGCATGCTATAGCGGTATTGCTCCTAAATTTCATTCATTACCCAAAATTCATAAACCCACCTTGTCAGTGAGACCCATAGTAGACTATATAGGTGCTCCCACATAATTTATTGCTTCCTTATTAACAGACATTTCAACAAAATCTTACAGTTTTGACAATGAATACTACGTCAAAGATTCGTTTGAAGTATCTAAGACACTCAGTAACATTACACTTCCTGATGATCATGTTCTGGCTAGTTCAGATGTGGTCTCTTTATTAGGTAACGTATATGTAGAAACCTTTCAAAGAGCAATTCACAAACATTGGGATAGCATTAGAAATCATTGTAACATTGATGAAGAAACAATCATGACTTTATTACTTTGACAATGCTTACTTTTCTTCCAACAATAAATTTTCCAAACAAACTTTTGGCACCCCTATGGGAGCATCAATTTCCTCCATCCTGGTAGCATATGTCATGGATGATGTGTTGGACACAGTACTCCCGGTTCTTTCATTCAAATTACATTTCCTCAATAAATATGTTGATGACATAATTGCTATTTTGCCACTTAATAATATCACAGAGATACTTTCAACAGCTCCGACCCTGATATTCAATTCCCGATCGAGCTTGAAGACAACGATTATTCGGTACCATTCTTGGATACCAAACTCATACTCATCAGTTGATTGGTACAGGAAGCCATGTAGCTCTGGCAGATACATCAACTATGAGTCGTATCACGAACGCTCAATGAAAGTGAACTTGATCAAGCAAATGAAGAACAGAGTGATCAGAATCTCGGATAAAACATACCATCAAAAAAACTTGAATATACATCTCAATCTTTTTGTAGATAATACATACCCGCCAAGCTGAGCTCAAAGTATTTTGTGCAACACACCATCCTCTTTAGGATCACTTAACACTGTAAATAATGATGAAAGAAAAAGCCATATGAAGGGGATAAGATGTGAAATGAAATCCATAAAGCAAACACAAAGTCGTCTTCACAAAAAGTTCAATATAAATTGAAACAATTGGTAGACCGACAGGCGGAAAACAACTACTTTCCTGGTAAATACCACGCAGAACCTGACAATCCATGCGAACTTCCATATAAATGGATATTGTTCGCAAATGTTTCTTTCTGATAAGCTCGATTATGTTTAAATTCATGTCGTGTCCACCTAACAATCCGCATACCGGTTTCAGGCTTTTTTGGCCCCTCATCAGTACGGAGTAGTCACCAGCCAAAGATCCTGTCGGTCTACCAATTGTTTCAATTTATATTTTGAACCTTTTTTGAAGACGACTTTGTGTGTGCTTTATGCATTTCATTTCATATCTTATCCCCCCCATATGGCTTTTTCTTTCATTAAAATATGCCAGTCGGGCATTTTGAGCCACTCCTACTGAGAAGGAATCTTTTATTTTGAATCCTATCGAGGTAGGAGAATTGTATGGAGTGTTTTTTTCTGTCACTAGGTGTCGCCGGTTGAAAGTTATCTTTTCCGACGCACCTAAAGATGTTTTAAGCTCGATGATGATTTTATTTATGTTGTGTCTCGCTTCTGCCAGAGCTCTCTGGATGTTTGGCTGGTGACTACTCCGTACTGATGAGGGCCAAAAAAGCCTGAAACCGGTATGCGGATTGTTAGGTGGACACGACGTGAATTTAAACATAATCGAGCTTATCAGAAAGAAACATCTGCGAACAATATCCATCTATATGGAAGTTCGCATCGATTGTCAGGTGAATATCATTCAACGTTCTGCGTGGTATTTGCCAGGAAAGTAGTTGTTTTTCGCCTGTCGGTCTACCAATTGTTTCAATTTATATTGAACCTTTTGTGAAGACGACTTTGTGTGTGCTTTAGGCATTTCATTTCATACTGTAAATAATATTAGCAATCCACCCATTAATGTGAATGAATCTAATACCACCCCTATTCTGCCAGTATTCACCTCATTTCCGTACATTGAGGATATCACACTTCTAACAACAATACTAACAATGAGGTAATTTTTTTCTAAGGTTAAAGATAATAAAAGCGATTGCAGTCTGCATCTTAGCACTTCATGTTAACTCTCATGATCATCACATGGACTATGATTTAGTTAAGGTGTTAGCGAACGAATCACACTTGGTTGAAAGGCTCTTTCTAGAAATGGCTTTTATATCCCAAAATAATAACTGCATCAACAAATAACGGATATTAATTACTTGAGTGAAATTTACTCTTTTTTACTGTCACTAGATAACAATCCATCCAGTATAAACAATACCATAGTTACCTTATAACATAATTATTCTCAAAATTATTCTAAATTTGATAATATAAACTCGGAAATATTGAATTTTAAGGAAAACCCAACTTCAACATATGTCAATAGAACCACACCAGTTGGTATTCCTGCTCAGGTGTCCTACATGAAACATTACATGTGTCATTGTCACTGTCAACTACAGCTGTTTCTGTTTCCGAATTTCAATCTTTAACCTGTCAGTTGATTCCAACCACATGGTTGTTGACATAAAATATATATATATTTACGACTAATATATAATGTGAGTATTATACACGTGATTTTTTCAGTATAATGCCATATATTATTCTCTTAGGGAATAATGACGAAGGATTGATAGTCCTTATTCCCTCTTGACTCCAATGACAAGGAATAGGAAAAAACAAATTTGCAGACATTGTTAGACAAATTTCAAAATATTTAAACTTGCCAAATGCTCAAATTTATACTACTTCTAATCAGATAAATAGTAATGAACCATGTTCTTCCTGTACAGCAACCGAAATTCCAAATTTTCGGGTTGCAAACTCTTCCTAAGTTAATGATAATTCACGACCAATTCAGTTTATCAATTGTTCTATTACTAATTTTAATGTTATTGACAAATGGTGTTGTTCATTAAACATCTGAAATAAATGAATTAATCGTAAATATAGTAGAGTATACTACTCGCAATGATGGCTATTATTCTCTCGGAATGTTACTTCCCCGCCACTAACTCGGCTCGGTTCGTAAATATTCCTCGAGAACAATAGCTATCATTATTGACTTGTGGTATATTCTACTATTATTGTATAATTTTTAACGTATAAGTATTGTAATGAACAGTAGATGTCCTCTGTTTATACTAGTATTAGACAACTACCATTTTCTTTATGTATTACCATAATGGCAACAACAAAATTCTGCTTAACACCGAGTCAACCAATGTCACCTTGTGTTGTGAGTATTAAAACAATACTGAATGATAATCTCTCATGTTGTAAATTTACAATTGTATTTCCCTGATGATGGAATTCCGAAAGCTTGGACCAACTTACAAGAGTTTTCTTTTTGACATTTCTGCATTCCCCACATTAATTTATATACTTATATTTATATATATATATATATATATATATATATATATATTATTTGGTTATTGGTATTATTATTTTCGCACTTTTCGGCATTCCCTGTATAAGTTTGGATTTCTTTTTTTTCTGCTGAAATAAGAGTAGAAAATGTTTATCCACAGTTATGATAAATTAATTTTTTCTATACCTCGGTGGAAAGTGCGAATTTTCTCCATCGATTTTAGAGAAGATAGCCTTTCATGTATGCATTGGTGACATTGACAGACCACGCCCTCCGTAAAGCGGGAGCAAATATTTCTCATGGACACTGAGATTGATGGAATTATACGCAAGAAAATGAGAAAGAGAGAGACGAAGAGCGGGAGCAAATATTTAAGCTCCGTGAGTATCCGAAAGAGGCACTGAAGTGAGGAGCAAACATTTTAACATGACGGCGCAACGAACTATGTGTTAGTTTTTTTTCATATAATGGTAATTTTATCCACTTGTTAACCGCGTACAATATGGAGAATATTTGGATTTGATAATGGTGTCGGTTACATGTAACACTTTGTACTCTTTATATCCTCGAAGTATTAAACAAAACTAACGATTTTCTCTTTAATTAATGAGAAACTAAAATTGAATTAACTATGTTTTACTGAGCGAAATATATTTTTCCCATTTCAGATTACTGGCACATATTGTACATGAGGAAAAGTCCATGATATTTCCCCTCTGGAAAAATATCAATCTAATTCATAATGTAACAGAAACTGCTCATCCCATGTAGAAAGAGGAGCTTCATAAAAACACTCAAGTAGACAGAGAAATATTAAACACGCTTGAATGAAACTTATGCAACCGTGACAGGCAAAAACAATTTCATATTCCTTGTTTACGTAAGATCCAGATGGATGTGAAGTAAATTGGTTATGAATATAAAGAAATATTTGCGCTTCCGTGCGTTTCTCAGATCATTTCGCAGAAGAGAGAAATAAATATTCAAAAATATTCTCTTAGAGAGTTATGTATGTTTATGAATTGTCATAATAAATATTTTTTTTATTTTTTATTGTGAGAAAGAAATGCAAAAATCTCAGAATTATTTTTCCAACAAATCAGATATAGTTCAATGTCCAGTGTGGCTTTAGCCAGGGAAGTAGTTTTTTTTTATTAGATGGTGACAAAAAATACTTCATTTTTATCGTAGATTTTTCACAACCAATTTTCTATCCAATGTCCAATAGATGATTGAATGAAACGGATATTATATTGATTATCTGAATAATCTTCATTAGAGAAAATATCACAGAATAAATGAAATTAAACTGCTCATTATCCAATATTGAGACTCTCTAGAAGGTCGAGCTTATAATCTTACTTCTTCATGTAGTATATCAAACTCGTTACATGAACAATGTTTTTCTGTCAAGAAGTGAGTAGCTAAAATTGAATTTGTTTCACCATTGACGAAACAGTTTATATGATTGAATATTTGCTTTCTGAATATTCTGCCTGCTTAACCTATGTAAAAACTTGAGAAATTACCAGCTCCACATTTTTAAGAACTTTCAGTTTAATCTCAGTTGTTCCCAGTAAATTTACCCAAATTATGGTTGATTTTTTATGCAGTATTTTTTTTAGCAGGGTAACTTCTTGTAGATCTTTTTGGTGGAGTTGTTTTGAACTATAAACATTAATAATTGAAATTTGAGTTGGTTGAACGCTCTTCCATGACGCCCCGCCCCCTTTCCTTGTGACCAATGTAACGAACTCAAGTAGATCACGTATTCCAATCATTTTTTGTTGCTCGGCAAGATTTTGAAATTCCATACCTGAGAACGTTTCTCCCAACGACTACAACAAGCTACAAACATTCAAGAAGAATGTTAATAAATATATCCTTCCACTACCCAGATCACTCCCAAAAATCAACTTTTTTTCGCCTATCCATCATAACATAAAGTGTAACATTTTCTTTCTCATCCCGCCCATATGATGTTCTCCAAAGCTATTTAAGTAAGTGAATTTGTTATAGTCAAGCATTACTTTCGCTATCGAATCAATTATGACTCCCAAACAAGATAACGAGATTACGGGAAACGGGATTACAAGATAACAGGAAGCGGGCAAAGACACAGGCATAAGCTAGATGGAAAAACACAAAGAAAAACAGGAAAAAATACAAATTCTACGCGGGTACCAGTTAATACTTGAAGTAAGGTAGGTAAGTGAGGATTTGAAAAACAATTCAATTCAAGTAAGTAGTAATTAGTAGATTTAAGCTACAAAAAAATAAACACATCTTAACAGAAAATCAAACCTACCAAAAAAGAAACTGAAAAATAAAATAAACCTTTTTAGTGTTAATAATTAAGCTCCTAAACTGATCAAAGTAACTAATTTTGAGTCTGCGCCAATGGAACAAATGAGCAAATCAATTACGTAAAGCGAAAAATGATGGCAACGGGATAGGCCCTTTGCCGGAAATGGCAGGTATCTGAACGGACACGCATGTGAGGGCACACGTCGTTGCGAGTGGTTGTGCTGAGAGTGCATTTTTTGAATGTTATTGTTGATCGCTGGAGATTTCACGTTTTCTATGTTGTTTTGATTGATTTATTTGGAGTAATTTAATTATCTTTGTTGATTGTTTGTTTTAATTAGTTTAGGAACTTAGTTATTCGGACTAAAAAGCTTTATTTCATTTTTCGCTTTTCAGTTTCCATTTCCGTCGGTTTAATTATTTGATAAAAAGTTTTTCAAGTGGTATATTCGAATATTGAATATACTGGCCACTCATAACTGGGAGCTTATCGAGTAGGTTAGAAATTAATTACGAAACAAGTGGAAAATGTTCTTTATTCAGGATCGCCGACATCAGCATTACTGCTGCCCTGTCTGAGTTTACTGGACTGTTTATCACCACACTGTGTCAAATGCCAACACAGTTAGTCCATTAAAGGCTAAGATCATTTTGGGATTGCCATTGCGACAGGAAGTGTTTATTTCATCGGTTTTTACTGCCTGAAACAAATTTCAAAGGATTGAATGAGCCCTAAAATGGAAACATGCTCAACTTGATCTACACAATGACACTATTCTATTTTTTCCGTTCAATAATATTGTTCTGAGAAATTGCTGGATGAAAGCTATCATCCTTTTTATACCATCAGAATAGGTTAATCTTCTTACATTATATTCGTGACATGATCCTACTATGATTATTTAATTCGTATTATTACCACAAATTATATGTTTAATAACATGTCTTCCATCATGTTCACTGAACTATGAAAATTCCACTCCCAATTTTTCTATTATGTTTCAGCATAGCAAAACAAATTCGTGAGGTCCAAAGACAATCGCTAATAGTTTTTATGGTAACCCTGAAATTTTGTGTGGGTGGAAACTAGTTCATTGTTGTCGAATATAAATAGGAGATATAGTGAAGAACGGTTTATCTGATAAATTGATTCAAATCATTTGCAATATCGAAAGGCTCAAAAATTGTATTGGGCAATTTGGCAGTTCTAAATAATATTTCATGTGTTCGAGCTATTAAGACTTCATTGACTGACTGCTTTCTTCTGAACTGAAAACAAATCAAAACTTTGCTCTCCAGAAAAGTTTCGAAGGTATGGCCCATAAAAGGTGAATGCAACTAATTCTTATTCCTCCTTTTTTCACAATAAAAGCAACTCTTTTAGTTTTCTCATTATTATTTGATTCAATAATGTACCCTTCTGATATATTTTGAACAAATGAATATTCTTATTGCGAAAAATCTCACTTTTTTCGTATCGTTCATGCCTCCTATAAGTATGTAGAAAAAAGATAATGTGATTTTGTAGGTGAAATACAAACATGATTGGTTGCTTAAAAACTGACGAGCCAGGGAGATGAAAAAATTAGATTAGTTGAAAATGATATTTTAGCTGCCAGAAATATTTATAGAGTAGCAAACTCCAAGCTAATCGTAAAAAGAAATTTCAACGTGCATACTTCAATGAAACAACAATCAATTATTGTATTAGGGTTGTCACGCGTGTTCGCTCGATAACATTTACAGAATTCAAATGAATGATAAAGCTTTAAAAGCATCCGCCTATGCAGATTATATTTCCATATTTCATTAATGATAAGAAACTTGAAAAATTATATATATATATATATATATATATATATATATATATATATATATATATACAGATAGTTTCCGCGGTCGTAACTATTTGAAATATTTAAATATTGGTTTGAACCGCGTCTGAAAATTTGAATACTTCGACTCCTATTTGGGAGCCATTCTCAAGGAAGCTAAAAAAAAATATAATAACGTTAAGGAAATATAATCACTTGGGATTTCGTGACTTGACGCCGGAGTTCCAACCTGCCTACTCCCCAGGTCTCGACACTGGTGCACTTTAAGGTCTCAATCTGCCTACTCGGTGAGCGAGGCTTGGTGTGGAGTGGGGGGAGGGGAATGGAGAGTGGGGAGATTAGAGGTTTCCAGGTATTGGGTAAGCGTATTTGATATGTAATAACAATTAATTTGATATCAATTATTGCATATCATATAGTTAAAGTCTATAGACTTTACAGCTCTACTAGCAAACCATGATATATTCCGTATTCTATACTTTCCTTTTATACTTCCGTCGAAACGTCGAAGAAATAAAACAAATTCAAGATAAATCGCAACAAAATCGTAATTCATTCCTAACTGAGCCTCAATCCCAAGAAGCCAACAAAACAATTGTAATATATAACAGGTTCAAAAAACTCGGCCTTCATATATATATATATTTACGAAAAAGTAGTAAACGCTAAAATTAACCACAGCAAATTGGGACTTATGAATATATTAGGCATGTTAGTTCAAAACAAATTCTATGATATGGTGGAAGCTATCTGGGATATGGTATTGAAAAACATGAAAATTAACTTTGAACGAATTTTGTAGGGGATTTTATTATGATAATGAGAATTTATTTCACAAATACTTAAATTATTTCTTAGGTATGGTAATTAACGCAAATTCTACCCCAGAACCAAAACTTGTTTTAGTAACTGAAAATATCATATGTCGTTGACATCTGTACGAGGTTTCAAGGGTCGAACTGTATAGGAAGCACGAAAGAAGGGGATTACATTTAAATAATGTAGAAATCAAGGCTCGGCAGTCTTCTAGAAAACTCCCTATCCTAGCCTATTTTCGAAAATAAGATCACTTATGATACCCAACACAATTTTCGAATATGTTGAATTGAAGCAATAACTGCAAAAGCTATATATATATATATATATATATATATATATATATATATATATATATATATATATACTAGCTGACCCGACAGACGTCCTGTCCACATTTCTATGTTCCCTAAAATGTTTTTCCCGAAAACTCTCGTCCGCGTATAATTTCTTTTTTTTTATGTTCTCCTTTATGTTGATCCATCTAGACTATGATTTCGACTCCTTCCGCTTCCTGTTGTCCCGTTATCCCGTTTTCCTGTTATCCCATTTTTTCATTATCCTGTTATCCCGTTTTATCCCTCATCCCCTTATCCTTTCATCCCGTTTTTTCGTTATCCCGTTATTCCCGTTATCCCGTTTTACTGTAATCCCGTTTTTTATTTATCCCGTTATCCCGTTCTCAATTTATCGTACTACAATTATTATATTCGATTGCCATCTTGCAACCCTATTGCGGATCTGTGGATAAAATTAAAAAAAAATCGCGATGGAAAAATAGGGGTTGATCGTAGAAGGGTGAAAGTTCAGGGTTGTATGTATTTTTGAATGCTGTATCATAAAAAAATAAAAATGTATCTGAAAAAAAATAAATTAAGGGGTGGACCACCCTTAACATTTAGGGGGATGAAAAATAGATGTTGTCCGATTCGCAGACCTGACCGATATGCACACAAAATTTCATGAGAATCGGTCGAGCCATTTCGGAGGAGTTTAATTACAAACACCGTTTCACGAGAATTTTATATATTAGATAATATATATATATATATATATATATATATATATATATATATATATATATTTATATATAAAACTTCTCAACATACAGTACAGAAAAATTATACCAAGCATGGAATAAAATGTCCTAAATGAGTTCAAATTTACATAATTCTGATAAATTATTTTACTCAATGGTAGTCCTCACAACACCAGAGTCATAATTCTGGTTATGAAAATCATGGTTGAAACCTTCAATATCAATCGACTCGAAAAAAATACATGATGGAAAATCACTTAATATCAGCTTCAAATATACCCTCAGGTAGAAATACAACTAATAATAATCTCAAATGCGTGGTCAGGGAGTGAAACGATGATAAATAGGCCCGATTTGTATCTATTTCACCCATTTTCACTGTTTCTGTTTTGAATAAAAAACTCCTAATTTTAACATAACAACCGCATTCTAATGAGTATCCGCTGAAAAAATACATAAATGAGACATTTCTTAACCACCTACTCTGCCTTTCAAACTAGTTTTTGGGGTTTTTCACAAAAAAGCTCATATAATACAAGGAACTCCATTTGATTTTTCTCCAGCAAAACAAAGAGATATTTTAAGTTCTAATTGAATCGTATATGAATTTGAAACAATCACACCAATTTCATTTCCTGCAGTTGATTTTCCACAGATAATATCAACCGAAGAATAATTTCATATTTTTCAGATTGTTTGAATTTTTGCTTAAATAATGTTAAAATTAAAATGTTTCATTTTATCTGTCATTTTTTGCTATGAGCGGCATGAGCTCAATACCTGTGCATATATATGTTTGAAGAATTGTGACCGATATTTTAGCCGTTTAAAAAAAAGAGGATACTCCCTGCAGTACTATAATTGACGAGGTCATCCGTTTCATTGGAAGAAACTCACAATGTATCTTTTATAATAGAAAATGCCGAAACTCCAAAACGATTGGTAACTCTGCATCAAAAGACGAAAACACACGTCTACCCAACACCACCACGGCCCAAAATGTACAAGCAATGGTACGTAAAGAAAAATCGCTCGTACACGTCAATTTAGATATTTGAACGAGCACGTTTTGACATACAGTGTGTCCGTAAAGTATGGAACAAATTCATTTTTAGGTAAACAGGTCATTTTAAGAAATAATCCTGAAACACGTCGATTTTTTATGTTAATGTACCGTAATGTTTTTAAATGGAACACCCCCATTTTGTCTCAATTTTCGGATTACTCTAGCTGAGCTGATTCCAAAAATGTATCACATGTTGATTCCAATTGGTACAGGGTGGACAAAAATACAATAGTTTTGTGTGTGCTCATAAAGTAACGCGTAACATTCTTTATTAGGTAAATTAACAATATTATCAAAAATACTTATTGTCTAGCGGCAATTGGTTTAAATGTAACACCCCGTAGTTTGCTACATGTTTAGAGTAATAAAAATGAGCTGTTTCCAAACATGTTTGGTACTTGTGGTCTAGCAGACAGAATATGACAAAAATATTTCTTATCTATTTATAAAAACTTATATTTTTTTTGTGTTAGTACAATATTTTTGGTATTCGTGAATATTCGAATGATTGCTTAGATTTAATTGGAAGTAGAAATGGAGTTAAGTGTAAAACAAAGAATCGAAATACTTATGATGATTGGGTATGGAGACAGATCGCGAACTCAGATGGAAGTGTGCAATTTGTTTAATGATAAATATCCAGAAAGACCTATAACGCGTTCAACAGTCAGTAAGATTGAAACGAAATTTCGAGAAATTGGTAATGTTGAAAATGTACGCAAATCAGGTCGTCCCCCTGCAAATGCTGATACAGCATTAGATGTTTTACTGAGTTTTGAAGAAGATGCGCACACTTCTGTTCGTAAAGTTAGTCGCTATATCGGTGTTAGCAAAACAACGGTACACAAACTATTGAAGCTTGAAAAATGGCATCCTTATAAAATCAAACTTGTGCAAGAATTAAACGAAGATGATCCCGATAGAAGACTCCAATTTTGCGAAGAAATGATGGATAAATGTCACCGAGACCCTCTCTTGATACAAAACAATATTTTTTCTGATGAGTCCACTTTCATGTTAAATGGTGAAGTTAACCGTCAGAATTGTAGATACTGGGCAAAAGAAAACCCCCACTGGATGCGTGAGCATCATACACAATACCCTCAAAAGATAAATGTATGGGCTGGAATTGTACGAAATCGAATCATCGGACCCTACTTTTTCGAAGGTAATTTAAACGGGGAAACGTACCTTGAGTTTTTAAGGGGGTATCTCGTACCTACTTTACGTAATTTGTTTCCCAGCAGACGTAATCCTGGAGGTTTTGATGAAAGTTTATGGTTTCAACAGGATGGTTCACCTCCACATTATGCTGTAGATGTTAGAAGGTACCTAGATGAAATTTTTCCGAACAGGTGGATTGGTAGACGTGGACCCACTGAATGGCCAGCGAGGTTACCAGATTTAAATCCTTTGGATTATTTTCTGTGGGGCCATCTGAAGAATGTTATTTATAAAACGAAACCAGCAAATATTGCAGATGTACAAGAGAAAATTCGAACAGAAATAAACAATATTACGCAAGAAACCATACACAAGGTTCAACAAGAATTTGTACACCGTTTGGGTTACTGTCAAATACAGCAAGGGCTGCAGTTCGAACATTTATAAAGTCATGTATTCCAGCATATTCTGTCCGCTAGACAATAAGTATTTTTGATAATATTGTTAATTTACCTAATAAAGAATGTTACGCGTTACTTTATGAGCACACACAAAACTATTGTATTTTTGTCCACCCTGTACCAATTGGAATCAACATGTGATACATTTTTGGAATCAGCCCAGCTAGAGTAATCCGAAAATTGAGACAAAATGGGGGTGTTCCATTTAAAAAAAATGACGGTGACGTCATTACTCGAACGTAATTCACCCTGTATGTTAGATTATTATTTTAAACTACGGTAAATTAACATAAAAAATCGACGTGTTTCAGGATTATTTCTTAAAATGACCTGTTTAGCTAAAAATGAATTTGTTCCATACTTTACGGACACACTGTATAATTATTTTGGGTGACGTCTTAATTGTACCAGTTATGACGTCATACCGATTTCTTTTGAATAGCAACCCTTGTATCTGATAGTGTCATTTGAAAGAAGATATGTCTCTGCATGCAATGCGTTGAGCTTTATGGCATGGTACATGGAGAAATTGCCGAGAAGGAATCAATTGAATGTTAAAAGCACGGACTACTTATGATATGACCCTGGTAGATACAGGCTAGAGGTGGCTGCAGAAAACCTGGCCGATCGAACAAAAAAATATTGCATGGTATTAGGTTATTCACTATAAATTACCCACCCCTTATTATCATAATTATTGCCTACAGAAAAAAAAATGTAAAAAATGTGTAGTTATAACTGCATTTTGATAGAATGCTATCAAAAATACAGTGGCGTGCAAATTTCAGCGGATATTTTTTTCAATGAGATTCCTTGTATATTATTGAATTTTGGAATGATATTTTTTCCTAATTTCAAAAATATACCATATATACCGACACAGTGACACAGGATATCAGGCCACCCCTGTAACTTCTGCATTCGTGAACGGATTTTTCTGAAATTCGGTACAGTTATATAAGCAACCATTTCGGATTTGATCACAATACAATACAATATGGCGAACTTTCGTTTTTTCTGCAAATGCCAGCAATTTTGTTTTTTTCAAATGGAACACCCTGTATATTTTTACATATTCAAGATCAACAGGTCAAATCAAGTCCAAACCTTATGTCAAATGTAATTTTTTTGAAGCAATTGAAATTAAAATTCTTTTTTTATTTTACCTCGTACATAACACAAAAACATATTTTTTTCTGAAAAATTATTTTTTGTGTCATTTATTGATGAATTAATTCAGTCACATCACATTTTGATCAAAAATTATTTTTTTTTTAATGAAACCCCTGTGGGCCATTTACCTGTTTCTCTAGAACATTCATTAAGGAAAAAAATTACATATCATTTTTGTATTTCGGTGCAGTAACAAATTGTATACATTCAAAAATCTACAACTAGTTCATGAGTTTTCAACTTAGTAAGCTGTGGAAAACAACATTTCTGAATCTTGTCAACTAATTGTGTTTCGCTGTCATCTTTCATCTCAACTCTCGAAAATTAGTTAACTTCCGGGAATTCGTTTAGTAGAAATGTAAAATCAAAATTATAGGTTCACAAGAAGTGAACAGGTTGATATGTTATTAATTTACGGAGAATGTCTTGAAAACATTGTCGCCGCTTGTCAGTTATACGCTGAACGATACCCCCACAGAAGACACCCACAAAAAACCTTTTTCAAAAATGTGGACAGAAGATTCCCAAAAGAACCCAACAATGGAGAAGATGATCGTAAGTGAGGAAGCAGAAATGAATGTTTTGCTTATGTTGATTTTGGAATACCAATGCAATCTCAGTCGAGAAAACGCTAGAAGAATTTTAAAAAACACCATTATCGTGCTTATAAGTATAACTTACACAATTAGTTGACAAGATTCAGAAATGTTGTTTTCCACAGCTTACTAAGTGCAAAAATTATTCGAACTGCCAGAAAACTCATAAACTATTGTAGATTTTTGAATTTATAAAATTTGTTACTGCACCGAAATACAAAAATTATGTCATTTTTTTTCCTTAATGAATGTTCTAGAGAGGCGGGTAGGTGGCCCATGTGATGTGACTGAATTGATTAACCAGTAAGTGACTCAAAATAATTTTTCAGAAAAAATCAAGTTTTTCTGTTATTTGCGACTCCTTGTGAATAGCTTCGACCAAATCTCATTTATCCACGAAGTAAAATAAAAAAACAATTTTAATTTCAATTAATTTAAAAAAATTACATTTGACATAAGGTTTGGACTTGTTTTGACCTAATTTGATAAGATTATTCCATTTTTTAATTTGCAAAAAAAAAAATAGTTAAAAAAAAACTAAAAAAACACGCTTTTATAAATAAACCACACTAAAAAGAAGGAAATAAATAATAGTTTGAAAAAACTAAAAAACACGCTTTTAAAGAAAACCAGACTAAAAAAGTAGAAAATAAGAATAAGAAAAAATTTTATTTTATTTGAAAAAAGCGTGGGGTGCATGGTATTAATAATTATATAGTACATTACACACCGAGGCCATACCATGCACCCCACGCTTTTTTGAAATAAAAGAAATTTTTTTCTTATTTTCTATTTTTTTAGTCTGGTTTTCTATAAAAGCGTGTTTTTTAGTTTTTTCTAACTATTATTAATTTTTTAAGAAATTCAATGATTTTGGGTGATTGTTAGTTTGGCGCCGACTCAAAATTAGTTACTCACATCAGTTTAGGAGCTCAGTTATTATTAAGACTAAGAAGGTTTATTTTATTTTTTGCTTTTCAGTTTCTTTTTTCGTCGGTTTAATTTTTTGTTAAAAAGTTTTTTTTTGTGGCTAAAATCCACTTGTAACTACCTACTCAATCGACTCCATGTATCCATTACGTTGTAGCGTCATCAGAACTACATATGCGTGCCAAGTTTCAACAATCGGTTCACAGAAATCAATCATCCCCTATTTTTCTACCCTTTTAGGGGTGGACGACAAAAAAGGAGGAGGTTCTCTTTAACCGACGAAAAAAAAGGAGGAAGTTGGATAGTCCAATAAGAAAAGAATCATCTGAATTGGATAACCCAGTACAAAGTTATAAGTGGTAGAATCAGTTAACGGGTAAAAATTCAGTGGGTGAACGATAAATTTCCCCCATTTTTCTACCCTTAAGGTTGACATTTTTTTTTCAAATTCAAATGGGACCAACTTCGAAGTATACCCTATGTGAAAAGTTATGCGTGGTCAAACATATAAAAAATATATACGTATTGACTAGAAAGCCTCCTTTTTTTTCGTCGTTTGAAGATAACCTCCTCCTGTTTTTTCGTCGGTTAAAAAATTTCGGTGGCGTCATAACTGGCACAATTATGATGTCACCCAGAAGAATTATATGTCAAAACGTGCACGTTCAAATTTTCAAATTGATGTGTACGAGCGATTTTTCTCTTCTGGCCCCGTAAAGACTTTAGCGAATTTATTCCAACCTTTACGTACTCACTGCATAATTTTGTATTTTTCTTTACACTTTACTATGTTCAAAAATATACCCTCAAACAATATGAGATCACTCTTTTTATCTACAATAATTATGGGCTCAACTATAATTCAACTATGTATTTTGGTAAAGTTCGTTTGTTGAAAATGATTAAAAATGATGTATTTATTTTGAGGTTCACATAAAAAATATCTATCCGCATGGATTCTACCTACTGGATTTCTGAGGCAAAATAATGTCAACATGTTCATCTATTCAGCTAGTTAATTCGGAATTGTTTAATGGGAATTCCGAAATGTTGGATTCAGCTAATTACGAATAACTAAGGTGGAATTCGGGGACATAAAGTCCTATTTACAGGAGATTGCGTCGCAATTATAGTAAAAAATAATCATCTGACCCTTCTTTACTTTCGCAAGGAGAGTTTATTTGAAAATTTGAACTTCCTTTGAATGTATAAATATAAATAATTGAGGCAAATGACCTCAAAAGTCGATGCCTGGTCAGCATAGTATTCACATGAAAAGGATATTTTGCTTTCAGATGTATATTCTATATAGATCATGGTGCGAAATTAAGAATATCAAATACCCTGTACATTCGATTTCGTTATGTTTCAAATATCAGATACTTCAATTATCAAGTTGACTCTATACCAATGGAATTGCAGGCATATCTGGAACGCATCATCACCATCTATCGTTATTAAACAGGATATCAGAAGCGATTTTTCCATGACTTGTCTCATACTCTTTTCTATCAACACCTCGCATACCTATTCATTGCCCGAAAGTCATCTGGCTCACGGCCAAGGAAGAAGACCACTCAACCTCCACAAAGCCGGTAGATCATTTTCATTATCAAAGTGGCCTTCTAGATTATGTTACGGGTCCTCATCCATTCGAAGCCGTTTATATCGGATCGCTAGTTTGTGGAGTTTATTTAAATTGAACTAAAGAATACCCATCTCAAGTTCAGTAAAAAATGTTCTGAATGTATTATCTGATACAAAATCTAAGAGTTTTCAAGAACCCATCTCAATATATGACGTGAGTTTGGATTAAACCTGACAGGAAACACTTATTTGGGATGAAATATTCAATTTTTTTCTCACAGGATTAGGTCTCAAGTAAATGTGCCAGTATGTTCAGGATATCATGTGCATCATGTATACCAATCATATATTATTTATTTCAATAAGAGTTCGCAAATGCCGATTCTGACATATGACAATAACGAATAATCAACAAAAATTCACCAACTTTCGTCAAATAAGTTGTTTGAAACAATTCTATGGAAGTTGAGTTCGTGTTTCTTGCTGTAAAGTAACAACAGTTAATTAACTTTCTTTGGCAAATCGAAATCAGGTGATATCCATACACATAGTCAATATCAACGTAGCATCGGACGTGAAGCTGTAAAGAGAATAGTGATATGTAACTATTGATCGATGTCTGAAATATATCAACAAATAAATTTATGCACGACCGGGCGTAAAGTAGCACTTTAGCGCATGGATTTACGGGCGTAAACTAGCACTTTAGCGCCCGCGGACTACTTTATCGCCCGGCGGGCGATAAAATCGTTGAACAGACGCTAAAGTGAATTTCAATCTCACATCGATAGAAATCTATATGCCGATGGATCATATACTGAAACCCAAAACATTATTAACAATAATATAACGAAAACAATGAACATAAATTAATTTAAAAAATTAATTATAACCTTATATTGACAATACAATTAGAACAGTTATTCATGTAAATATTTGCATTTGTTGTTCTCTGTTGTTGCAGATAGTTACTGATTTCAACTGATTCCTCATTACTAGAAGTCTGAAGAGAATGCATGTTATTATCTGGTGTTTCAGAGTAGTGAGCAATATTTTCAGATTTTCTGCAATGGCTAGTAGAAGGCTCATGATTTTCTACAATTTTCTTAGCAATCTTCAGCTTATTTGCAACTGAATTTTCAATATAACCTTCCGCAACAGTCGTCGACTTCCACCCAGCATGTCTTTTAATGTTGATTATATCCTCGCCTGCATTTGCTAACATAGTTGCTGAGGAACGTCTGAATTAGGGACCAGTATATTCTTCCGCATTAGAAATACCTAGGTAAATGGCTATTCTGAATGATATTTGACCGAATGTATTTTTTCCGATAACCTGTCTCGTACACTTGCCGATAACCTGTCTCGTACACTTTTATAATATAAAAAAAACCGCCTTTGATCATCCTGATCTCGCAAGGAAGAATATTTTCTGTAAATATCCAAATAACTTGGCGATTTCTGTTCTTTATCAATTACAGTAAATACTCGATCTATCCCCGTTTTGGTTTCTCGTATAGTTATGAGTAAGAATGTCTCGAAATCTTGAATATCGTCCACTGTGATATTTGCCAATTCCTCGCGGCGACATGCTCCACAAATACCAAAAATCAGTGCTACCTACAATAAATTCTCAGATCAACATACTGAACATTGAGAAAACATGAAATTAGAACTTACTTTCATCATGAGATACAAATCGTCTGGTGCTTCCCTCAAAAATGACTCGATTTCTTCTCTGCTTAGAGTCTTCGATTTCTATGGTTTATAACCATCAAATTTTCGTTTCAAAAAATCTATCAATCTTGTGTATCTACTGATATCTATATTATCATGTACATTTAAAGTAGCTTTCAGCATGGAATAATATGACCACATGGTAGAGGGCTTACAATATTGAGATTTTTCCAGAAAATAGGCAAGAAGTACAGTCTCTGTGTATTTCTTATTCTTTACATTTTTCCCGTTGCACCACCTCACGAATTCTTCATACACCTTGTCGTATATTTTCTTGGATTTACTTGGCAATAAACTCAATTTCGCATCCTCAGCTGCTTTACTTATTTCTGGTGGAGTACAATTCACACTTTCTTCGTCGCTTGAATCCATTTCAAAATCAGTAATAAATCATCTGTGATCACAAAAATTGACAGCAAATATGGCTACTAGCCTATATAATCTTATTTCAAAAAATTGACTGAGTTGCCATGGTAACATTCATTCCATCACTTCTTGATTTATTCTGTTTCCGATATGATATGAATATACATCCTCACGGCAGCCTTGATGTATTTTTATCATGTTCTAGATATAAAGAGGTATCTATCTACATGACATCAAATATACCGGTCGTGCATAAAATTTTGTATGTATTTCGGGCGTAATTTGCTTTTATGGACCTAGGCGTGTTAATAGGCCTCGCTATCGCTCGGGCTATTACTTACACGCTGCGGTCCATGAAAGCATATTTTGCGCCCTTGATAGATAAAGAAATATTTTGAATTGGCGCCTACGCAGAATCATTTTCATTTCTGATAGTAATGGAATGTATCAAAACCCATTTGATTAATTTTTAGTTTACTCAACTACTCCTGGTTTACAATATTTACTCAAATCCATACGATATAATTTACAGAGCAGGGTGAATTAGTCCAAGCAAATAGACAATATACGCGGAGTTTCACGGAATTACTTTATAAACGCAGTGGTACATATCTGACGGATTTCGAGAAAAGATTCCTATAATCCAATAAATACTCAAAAATATCAACTATTCGTTTACCTATATCCTCTTCTCCTCTCGGTCAGCTGTCTCACAATCTAAATCCGTGACTGATCTCAGCTGGGGCTGCACAACTGGCTAGTCTTATGCTGTTATCATTCCGCATGCGCACTATTACATTCTCGTCTAATTCGTGCTAGCATCAATCGTTCAGCTTCAATTCGATCAAGTCAATATTCGTAATTAGATGTCAACCCAACAAATGTTTGATGAAGGTAATACTCGAGACAAAAATAATGTATATAATAACATAAAATCATGATGAAATTGTTAAACTTGTATATTTCTCGTGGCTAATCAGTCGACATTAAGATAAGTGAAAATAATGTAGGACAATTCACCTGCCAAATCTTAAATATTTGGGTCACTATCCAGAATATTTGTATTGAAATCCATCTAAAATTGGTTTTGGAAGAATTACAATAACTTGCATTTTTAGAATGTAACAAATATCGCATTCTTCAACTGAAAAATGATACACTGCTTTTCGTCATGAGTATGAAATGCCAAATTTATAAGCATTACTTTTGTTCAGAGTGCATCGCTCATAAATTGTTTTGAGATATTGAAAAAAAGTACACCGATACTGATAAAAAAATCTAACTTGTCCGCCATTTTATGATTTACAATTTACAGTTGATTATTTTCCATAAAAAAATATCAACACCCTATTACTGGTTTCGAAAATATAAGCATTTAAAAAAATCATGTATTTATTCTCAAAATATGTAATATTTTACATATGTATTCGGCTTGCGCGGTATGAATATGGAAAGGTATAATATGTTGAAAGTTAGGCTAAGGCAATACCTAACGAAACCAAAAAATATTTTTTTTTTCAAAATTTCTCTGTTAACGAAAATACCACTTTTGGCCGTTTTTTGGTCGAGCTTGATCACTGTGCGACGAACCTCTTCTTTGTCTTCCCCATATGCATACATATCCATTTCGAAATTCATCTTTGATTATATATCGTATATATGTGGAAAACTGGTGAGATCAAACCAACCAATGAAACTATACACGTTCAAAAGCAAAGTAAAAGTTATTATCTTATGGTTAGTTGTTAACCATCGAATCTCCCTAGTAAGGTTGACCCATAGTCAAATCGTATCCATTTAGTGACCAGAGATTGTGAATCTGGGCCTTAGAGATAGTTATAGACAGATACATTATTCTAACAATATTTTTGAGTTTAGCGGAATGGAATTATCGATGGAATGAACTTACTCTTTGTAATATAAAGGGCTTTCCAGAAAAAAGTTATCGTAAACTATCTAATACTCATATTACTGTTATTGAGATATTATCAGTGAACGAGGCCTGTTCACTTTTTCGAAGGTCATGCATACACCTATCATTATCGATGCCCGCTAGATTTGTCTGCATGTCTAGAGGCTAACAAGTCATTAGGGATAACACCGAAAGCTCCGGATATTTTGAGATGTTTTTTGCGATGTTTGTGTTTCCTCAGCATATGATTCATGTTTGTTATCATGTTGCCTCGCGTGTGCATAAAGATTTCGTGTTGTTGGAGTCATTACGTTCCTAATGAGTGCAAGACTCATGAAGAAAATTCACTTGCAGCTGTTTGGAGAACTGGAGAATAATGTATTTACTTTGTGGGGATATTATGGAATGTTACTGTGAGAATATCTTGTTTTGTTTTACTCCCGTAATTACCAAAAACCGAGAATTGTTTCAGGTTTCCAGGGATTTATTGATAGTGAATTATTTGTCAAGTAATATTTGATTCGATTTGATTGATAGATTTTGTTATTTTGAAAATTTTTTGACAGTTCTAACAACCATTCAAATTTTGTCGTTTTGTGTCATATGAAACAATTTCACCCAATCATGTCAACATTACACTGATAATTGCATTCAGTGCAATTATCAATCACTATGACAACACGATTGAGTTTGAAAACTTCATTCCAAATAAATTTCAAAATGTCACGTTTTGGCAATGCGAATGTTCAAAGTATAAATGCGCTAATCAAAGAAAAAATTCCCAGAAATACAACCTACAGTCACAAATATATTTGGGGAATATTTATGGAATTTTGCTGCGAACGAGAATATGAATTAAATGAACATAAACCCTTATTACACTATGCCTTTTTCGTGCCTATTTTTGTGCTTATTTTCATGGCTATTTGTTGGCTGAATTTCCCCAAATAACTGGCACTATTACACCGTGCCTTTTTGATGATTGTTTCAGGCGCTAATTTCAGAGCTGCAAACCTAAGGAAAATTGACATTTACCTTAAATGATTAAGTAATTTAGTATACCTGGACTATTTGTTTCAACTTTTGCTTTACCTGGCACACGATTTTTTCTTCTTTTCTGTCACACTGAACAAAACGAAAACTATGTGATTAATTTCATCTATTTGTTGGTTAGTGTGTTGGCAAACTTGACATTTCCACAAACGTCCTTGAAATCCCCTCGATTCAGGCGGAAAAATAGAACCAGTCCTATTTATTTTCACGCCTGAAACAATCAACAAAATAGCCACGCACGCATGCGTATTTGTTTAAAATTTCAGCCACGGGCAGTCAGGCAGACAAATAGGCACGAAAAAGGCATAGTGTAATAAGGGTTTTAATGTCAGAAAACACTAATTTCAAAGTGTCTCTCCAAAAGAAATGATTCTAACTTTTTCCATCTTTGCAAAGTGAGATTGCTTCTTGAAAATGTGTTTCCCATTTCTTCCGGTCTTCCTGATGATCGTGGAAGCGTGAAATAGATTTTCGTCGACAAAAATGTATTGAAGACCCAGTGAATGCGATGTCTCTCCTGCGTCAATGTTACGAATGATTTCTATCAGATGTAGTTCAATGTCCAGCGTGGCTTTAGCCGGGAAGTAGTTTCATCTTTATGAGTTCTTAATTAAGACTGGAATAGAAAATCAAATAACTATCTGAATGGAAATGCAAATTTTCAATTTCAGATTTTTTCTTTTGAGTTAGGGTCTTTTCAGAATATCTATCAGATGTAGTTCAATGTCCAGCGTGGCTTTAGCCGGGGAAGTAGTTGTTTTCTGTTAGACATTCACAAAAAATAACTTCAATTTAATCGTGGATTTTTCAATTCACAGAAAAATCTTTCTATCAATATTCAATTGAGAATGTTTCCCTTTTCAACATGAATACCCCACAAGAGGTTATCTTGACGATGGAAGATAGTGACTAAAGTTTATCTTTCAGTCGCAGATGATTCCACATCTGATTTTATGAACATCCTGTTTATATTTTCGACAAATCAATCTATCATACCCCATGACAGGTTTTAATGTCAGAAAACACTAATTTCAAAGTGTCTCTCCAAAAGAAATGATTCTAACTTTTTCCATCTTTGCAAAGTGAGATTGCTTCTTGAAAATGTGTTTCCCATTTCTTCCGGTCTTCCTGATGATCGTGGAAGCGTGAAATAGATTTTCGTCCACAAAAATGTATTGAAGACCTAGTGAATGCGATGTCTCTCCTGCGTCAATGTTACGAATGATTTCTGGTGAGTACTCTCTTTTGGAAAACATTCTTCTTTGCCTCATTCATCTTTATGAGTTCTTAATTAAGACTGGAATAGAAAATCAAATAACTATCTGAATGGAAATGCAAATTTTCAATTTCAGATTTTTTCTTTTGAGTTAGGGTCTTTTCAGAATATCTATCAGATGTAGTTCAATGTCCAGCGTGGCTTTAGCCGGGGAAGTAGTTGTTTTCTGTTAGACATTCACAAAAAATAACTTCAATTTAATCGTGGATTTTTCAATTCACAGAAAAATCTTTCTATCAATATTCAATTGAGAATGTTTCCCTTTTCAACATGAATACCCATCAAGAGGTTATCTTGACGATGGAAGATAGTGACTAAAGTTTATCTTTCAGTCGCAGATGATTCCACATCTGATTTTATGAACATCCTGTTTATATTTTCGACAAATCAATCTATCATACCCCATGACAGGTTTTAATGTCAGAAAACACTAATTTCAAAGTGTCTCTCCAAAAGAAATGATTCTAACTTTTTCCATCTTTGCAAAGTGAGATTGCTTCTTGAAAATGTGTTTCCCATTTCTTCCGGTCTTCCTGATGATCGTGGAAGCGTGAAATAGATTTTCGTCGACAAAAATGTATTGAAGACCTAGTGAATGCGATGTCTCTCCTGCGTCAATGTTACGAATGATTTCTGGTGAGTACTCTCTTTGGAAAACATTCTTCTTTGCCTCATTCATCTTTATGAGTTCTTAATTAAGACTGGAATAGAAAATCAAATAACTATCTGAATGGAAATGCAAATTTTCAATTTCAGATTTTTCTTTGAGTTAGGGTCTTTTCAGAATATCTATCAGATGTAGTTCAATGTCCAGCGTGGCTTTAGCCGGGAAGTAGTTGTTTTCTGTTAGACATTCACAAAAATAACTTCAATTTAATCGTGGATTTTTCAATTCACAGAAAAATCTTTCTATCAATATTCAATTGAGAATGTTTCCCTTTTCAAAATGAATACCCCACAAGAGGTTATCTTGACGATGGAAGATAGTGACTAAAGTTTATCTTTCAGTCGCAGATGATTCCACATCTGATTTTATGAACATCCTGTTTATATTTTCGACAAATCAATCTATCATACCCCATGACAGGTTTTAATGTCAGAAAACACTAATTTCAAAGTGTCTCTCCAAAAGAAATGATTCTAACTTTTTCCATCTTTGCAAAGTGAGATTGCTTCTTGAAAATGTGTTTCCCATTTCTTCCGGTCTTCCTGATGATCGTGGAAGCGTGAAATAGATTTTCGTCGACAAAAATGTATTGAAGACCTAGTGAATGCGATGTCTCTCCTGCGTCAATGTTACGAATGATTTCTGGTGAGTACTCTCTTTTGGAAAACATTCTTCTTTGCCTCATTCATCTTTATGAGTTCTTAATTAAGACTGGAATAGAAAATCAAATAACTATCTGAATGGAAATGCAAATTTTCAATTTCAGATTTTTTCTTTTGAGTTAGGGTCTTTTCAGAATATCTATCAGATGTAGTTCAATGTCCAGCGTGGCTTTAGCCGGGGAAGTAGTTGTTTTCTGTTAGACATTCACAAAAAATAACTTCAATTTAATCGTGGATTTTTCAATTCACAGAAAAATCTTTCTATCAATATTCAATTGAGAATGTTTCCCTTTTCAAAAAGGTTATAGAAGCTTAGAAGAATTGGCGTTAATACTAAAAGATTGGGCGGCCAATATGAGAAAGAAAGACGGGACCGAATTTGAAGAAGCAACGGTGAAGACAATGTGGAACGTTTCGTGCAAACTTTTGCAAGAAAAAAATTACTATAATGACTATAATATTATGATTGACCCGTTTAACAATAGAGTATTTAAACCAGCCTGAGATGCCCGCCATGCAATCAGGAAGAGACTATAAGCAGATCCATGTAAACGTAAGTCCAGTTCAGTTTCGTTAAATTTGTCTGAAGTTAACAAAATAATATTGCTATGGGATGAAAATACTCCTGAAGGTCTTATGGTAAATTTTACAATATTGCTGCTGTAGAATTGGCGTGGCGAGGAGGAGAGGCAGTTGCTTGACTGGTGGATTTTTTTCAAATCAAGAAAAATAACGATGACTCTCCAACAAATCGCATTGAATACAATCCGGTGTTCAGTAAAATGTGCCAAGGTGGTTCTAAAAGCTGTACAAGTTGTAAATGGTTGTACGTCTTTTTCGTAAACTGATATCAAAACGAGGCGACAATATCACCTCACCACGACTATTCTTGAAACCAAATCGACACTGGAAAAATGAAACGATAATGTACCTGTTGGAAGAAATACAATAAATGGATGGACTAAATCTGCTGCTGAGGCAATTGGCTCGAATGTAAAGAACAAAAAAATAACAAATCACTCGAATAGATCAACTGCTATTAGCGAATTGTCAAAAAGTGGTGTAGAAGAATAACAATTGCTGAAAATTACTTGTCATAGCGATCAAAATTCTATAAAACCATACCTAAATCTCGATCAAGAACACCACAAAAAGATCATAAATATTATGCGTGGTGATAGATCTTTCATAGTAGAGAACAGCAACGAATCTAATGTTTAGTTACATTGTAATAATTGTACTTTTACTAACTGTACTTTTAATAAATAAATAAATGTTTCATTGTGTTGAGTTGAAAAAAAATTGTCAAAAAATTTTCCGCCGAATATCCTTCGGACATTGACAAGCCTCATAATTTTATGACAAATTTCTCAAGTTCGTTGCTTGGTAACAGCCCTCAGCCTTCGGCTTCGGGCTATTACCAAGGAACGAGCTTTCGATTGTCATAAAATTATCTCGTCTATTATCAATATATTACAACTGAAAATAGTCCATATCTAGGTGGAGTTAGTTCCAAATTGAGTGAAAGAATGGAAAGAAATATGCAATGCATTTTGACAAGCTGTCTTGTCATCATCAGGCATTCACAAAACTGAGCGTGACTTAACAATAAAAAAAAAAGTTGGAGGGTCTGCTGATTAGATAAAAAGGTTGAGGTTTTGAGAAGGACCTTTATTGAAGATTCTTTGTCCACGAATCATCTCTGTATCTTAATCAAATTATAGAAGAATGCTCAGAAATGTATCAGATCACATGGAAATCCGTCAAAATATACTGGTTCTTCAAAATAATGGTTCAATTTTGAATATGAAACAACTGCGAAATTAAAAAAGAATCATTAATAACAATGTAATATACTTCATGTTTCAATTCATTGGAATAGTACCTGGATATAAATCATAAAAATTGTTTGGCGCCCATTATACATGAGACAGGCTTCGAAACGGCGATTCAGTTCTCTCGAATAAGTCGCTCTTATAATATTGCGCGTAATATCACTGCAAGCTGGTCGAATCTTCATTTTCAGATCATCCAAATCAGTAGGAGGAGCAGTGAAAGCAATACCTCTTTCTGCTATTGGAATATCTTTCATCAATTGGATTAAATCATTCTCTAAAAAATGTACATATCGCAACCCATTGCGATTTTCCTTGAAGAAGTAAGGTCCTATGATGCGGCCATTGAACATTCCGCACCATACGTTAATACCCCATTGGGTTTGAAAATTACTCTCGTGGACCCAGTGGGAATTTTCTTGGGACTGTTATGACGATTTACATCTCCATTATTGTGGAACCACGATTCATCGCTCCACAAATTTTGACTGAATATGTTGGGAATATCATGTACTATTACCTGAATTCTAGCAATGAATTCAAGTCGTCGTTCAAAATTCATGGGATTTAAAGCTTGTACCAACTGAATTTTGATTGGATGGTATTTGTTTCCTTCAGAATTCTTTGTACAGTGGATTTAGTCACACCAACTTCTTCTGCAAGAGTACGGCTGGAAACATGAACAACAAACCAGATATTGCCTGTCACATTGAATTCGGGACCCGCGGTATTCTCAGTATTTTCGATGTACAGATGCCATATTGGATAGATCAATAATTATTCCAAGAAAATTTGATGAATATTTTTCCATTATATATGTTTTGTCGTCCAGTATGAAAGGTCCCATATTAACGAATGTATAATGCCATTTTATAATGAATTATAGTAGTTAAAAATTTAAAACAAATGAATTTATTTGTCAAATTCGTCCAAATTTTGGGAACCGCTGCCCGCCTATCCTTACCTGTGACGTAAAATGATACTGGCAATTCCTGATGCAATAAATATTTGAATATGTGAAATTTTGAACTGACAGTTGGATGTCATGATCTGCCTATAGAGCTTGGAAAACAAAAATGATTCGAAGGAATATATTCATTTAGAAAGTTCACCTGTAAACTATGAAAAATCCAGTATTTAAATATAAATTCTTTTTACGTAAAACTTTTTCTATTCTAACGAGTATTGAACTCAATGCACCGAAAAATTATAAAAATAACATCCTATATTTCGGATGGGGACGAGTAATAATAAGTATACGGCACGTGTGAATCCAGGAAAATTTAAACATGTGTTTCTATAAATAAAAATACAAAGAGATCATCAGAAAATAGATTATCTATTCATAATCGACCCTAAAACAAAGAAAAATGCACAGCTGCATCATCGTAGACGAGAATGTGTAATTATATTTGAAAATAACACAACGCCAATTGAGAATCGTATAGCAGATTATAGTTTTTTTTCTCTGTATGTGGGATTACGCGGATATATAAACAGTTTTGGAACAATAAGAGAGATTCCATTCGGGTATTCATTTCAAGTCAGTATGTACCTTAAGATGCGCATTAGCATTTTAAATTGAGATATTTTAATCAGATCATGTTGTAGTCAAATAGATGAAGTTTTTTACTTCAAGTTATATCTAGATGCAACCAAGTTTAAAATGTACCAGTCATTAGAACTCACACCGATGAGTTTCTCGACTATTTTATAAACAACCAATCAACATCATCATCGTAGCTGAAACGAAAATAAGTCGAATTGCATACACTGATATGTAGTTAGAAAAATTCATCCGAGGTTCATCATTGCTCCAGTAGTAAATCAAATAATTAATTATTTATCGGGATTTCTCAAGATTAAATATCGGAAGTGTCTATTACAGGGTGAGACTACATATTTTTTCTCTTTGATTGTATTGGGTACCAGGCTTCATAAAATGAACATTTTTCCTCATTCATACTCTAAATTTATTAAAGTTTAATTCAATTACTTTGATAAATATTTCATCAGATTTTGATAGTTGCTTGTTTTAGAAATAGGTATAAAACGATTGATACTATCCATTGATTATGACTGAAAATGTTGCTATTATGTTTTAAAGACCTGCAACATACTAAAGTTGTTGTTTAACGAAGAAAAACAAGTACAATGTTAATTGTTCTAACCCAGAGAATTGACTTAAGTATTTTTAGATCTGTGAACCTTGACAAATACAAGCTTTAGAATATACTGATAAAGCATAAAAGAAGTATTAAAATATATTGCTATGTTTGATTTTTCTATCTATGTATTGAAATACACTGTTCATGCCTTAAAATTATAAAACTGTGTAATTGATATGATATTGATTATTGCTATGATTTTATTGTTGTTTTTTCTGGTGAATTTATATACAATGGGGTTATAATATTTATTGATTGATGGTTTTGTGTATTGTTTGGAAGAATTATCTTAATTATATCTTTTGAAATTACAACTTTATTATTATTTCATTCTCGATCTATATTGAGGAATTGCTTCAACATGCCGCTCTTGAGGTAAATTCTGTTGTCAATAATTTTTAGTTACACAACTCTCAGTATAGAACCTCTAACGACTTTTTATAAGACACGTTTTTGTACTGTCAATTGTGTGAAAAGGACTTAGTATTGAATAGAGTGAATACAAATAATACCAGTATAGTTAGACATCATTTGACGGTATTGGTAAAATCCTTGTATAGGATTTTCTAGAGTGTTTCTTTAGTAAAGGTTACTGTGAGGATCGACAAACACTTGGGTTTTCGGAAGTGGTGTATGAATTCATAACACTCTGTATATACCCAGGTTTTAACATGGAGAAATATAGAAATTGAAAATTTGAGATAAATTAGAACAACTAAATCAAGTACAGCTATCAAATACGAAGTCTTCATTTCAATATAATACATGCCGAGACAAGTTCTGTGCAACCTCACACCTGTAGAACTTACACAAGAAAAAATAAGAAATAGCAAGATACTAATTTCAAACGAGTAACAACACTGGAGGAAGAGCCAAAATTCCAATAGAAGAAGCCATGACGTTTACCGAAGAAGAACTACAGAGCGCGATTGAGAAAATGAAAGGAAGAAAGGCACCTGGCTTGGATGGAGAACCCCCGAAAGCCATCATAAAGAAATAAGGAAAATAGCACCCAACCTAATATGTGACGCCTTAAATGACCTGCTATGTAATCAAGACTTCCCAACTTCCTTGAAAATTGTAAGGCTGGTACCTGAAAAAGGAGAGGATCTGAATAGCACATCTGCACACAAGCCGATCTTTCTTCTGAATACTATGAACACACTCTATGAGGGGCTTATAGGAGCAAGACTATAAGTTGCACTAAAGCAAGGGAAAGGAATATCTAAAAACCAATATGGTTTCAGGAAGGAACACTCCACCAAACAAGTCGTGTAAAGAGTCAGAAGAAAAGTGATAAAGCAAAACAGCAAAACCTTGTCTAGAATGCGTTCAATACCGCACCCTGGAGTTAGATTATCGGAGAACTACAACGAAGGGACAATCTGCGATATCTACTGAACATAATCCCCCAGATACCTCAGTAACAGGAAGATTGCAATAAATAGGGAGGAGATGGCTATGAACGCAGGAGTTCCACAAGGCTCGATACTAGAACCGATCTTGTGGAACATCCTAGAAGATGAAGTGGTGAAAACGTAGCTAGCAGAAGGAACGGCATATACAGCGTTCGCTGACGACCTTGCCATCGTGGTGGAAGCCGAAAACGCTCAAGGGCTAGTGGATCGAACATATGAGTCACTCAGGAGGATTGATCAATAGATGACCAAAAATCATTTGCACTTAGCCCCGGAAAAGACCGAGGCAGTAATATTACGAGGACACACATGGAGATGAAAGCCAGGTTAGCTTCGAACTGCGAGGGGAAACGAATACAGCCAAAAATATGCTATCTGGGTATTACTCTGGAAGACGGAAGACGGAGCAGAGAGTGGCAAGGCTTTCGAATAATGCTGAATGTAGGCGGGCCGCAGAGCAGAAGGAGAAAACGGCTGAGCGAAGTTATCCACTCGATTATGCTCTATGGGGCTGGGGATCCGATATGGTCTGAGGCTACGAGGGTAAAGGCGTACAGAGGAATGATGGAAAAAGTGCAGCGAAGGATATCACTGAGAGTGACGAGTGCATATGAGGCAGTATCATTGAGAGCAATACAGGTGATAATTGGGACGGTACCGATATACCTACAGGTTGACGAAAGGGAGAGACTACATAGAACAAGAGATGAACAGAGCGACGGAAGCAGAATTAGAGATCTATAGAAAAATGGCAAAACGAGTTGGAAATAAATACAGAGGCCATGCAATGGACAAAGCTGCTGATTACGAATAATTAGGAGGTGAATGACCTGCAATCACAGACAAATTGATTATTTCATTACACAGATAACAACCGGGCATGGCTGGAAAAAAAATGAGAGGGTTCTCTAGTCGAAGCGTATATTTTTTTTATGTATGACTACCCATAACTTTTTACGCAGTAGTCCGATTGTGATGATTCTTCTTTTAATGGATAGGGTATACCTCGAAGTTGGTCCCATTTGGATTTGGAAAAAAAATCTCCTAAAGGTAGGAAAATGGGGGATGATTGTTGGTTCACTAACTGATTTTTTATTTCTTATCCGATTCTAGGGCGCATAACTTTGTACTGTTTTATCCGATTTAGATATTATTTTTTCATGCTTGTAAGTTGGTTCCATTTGAATTTGAAAAAAAATTATACCCCTAAGAGTATGATTTATTGATTTCACATTTGTGAACCGATTTTCTTGAAACACATTTGTAGTCCTGATGGCACTACAACATAATGGAGGCCCGGAATCATTCTGACGATTGAGACGGAAGACAGTCGAGGGATCTCCTTAACGGTTCACAGCAGCTACCTCGTATTTGGGTAATATGTACATATATAATTACATGTCCTGACTAACTGACTCACTGATTGACTGACATATGATCAACGCCCAGAACAAACCGCTGGACCTGAGGGCTAAAATGTTGACAGCATATTTTTTTGGTATTGTGTCGCTAAAGGGGTGAAAAGGTGGGTGAGAAGGGGGGTGAAAGTGAAAGTACAGTTGGTTTTGGAATTAGAGTTATGGAAATAAGTATTTGGGATCTTCTTCACAAATGAAGATAAATGTGTTTCAGGGTTTTTGAAAATTTAACCCTAAAAGGTTAAAATGGGGATTGAAAGTCTGTATAGTTAGTTTTACAGTAGGATCAAATTTTTGGGGGGTTTAAAAAAAATTCAACCCCTAAAGGGGTCAAATGGGAGTTAAATTGGGATTGGAAGTTTGTATAGGAATTCCGTTAGTTTTCATGTTGGGTAGTAAAAATTGATATTCGAAGTCTTTGTTACGAATAGAAGAAATATGTATTCCAGTGTTTTCAGAAATTAAACCTCAAATGGGGTAAAATGGGGTTGAAATTTTGTAATGGGGTTCGGTTAGTTTTCAAATTATGGTAAAAATTTTTTAAAGTAATACAGGTTTCAGTGTTTTTATGAATGCAACCACTAGGGGTGGAAGGGGGTGGAAGGGGGGTGGAACTTTGTGTAAGGGTTCCGTTAGTTTTGAAATTAGGGTCATAAAAATTGGTATCTGAAGTAAGGTGGGTAAGTAAGTATTTCAAAAGTAATCCAAATTAAGTAGGTAGCAATTGGTAGATTTTAGCCAAAAAAATTGAAAAATAAAAAGTTTTCAACAAGAAAAAGCCGGAAAACAAAACTGAAAAAAAAAATTAATGAACCTTTTTAAAAAGCTCCTAAACTGATGTAAGTAACTTATTTTGAGACGGCGCCAAATAAACAATCAACGAAGATCAATAAATAACTTTAAAGAAATGATCAAAACGAAATAACATTAACATGCAACGTGAAATCTCCAGCGATAAACAATAACATTCCAAAAATGCACTCTCCGCACGACCACTCGAAACGACGTGTGCCCTCACGTGTGTACCAGTTCGGGTAGCTGTACTTTTTAGTTTCTCTTTTCGTCGGTTTTTTTTTCATTTTTATAAGACCTATACAAAGGGATTTCACATAAGCGAAGAACAGACATGGCAGAACACACCTTCTTTCACTGCCCACGCTGGATAAACTACAGAAATGAAGCCATTATTGAACTGGGGGAACAGCTATCAGTAGAAAACTTAGCGGGAGTAATGATGAGAGACAGAAATTCCTGAAACATCATGAGGAAGCTTATAAAAAAATCATGACCTGTAAGGAGAAGAAAAAAAGAACAAAGCAGAGATATGAATGAAACCATACTGCTCAGCGCCTGTAAATACACGACACTTAAGACGATACAAAGATGCTAAGGAAGAAGTAGGCGGTTTTAGTTAGTGAAAATCTGGCATAACTGGAATATACAGTATATTTTGAAGATTTTCTCCTACTGAAAAAAAGTTAAAAAACAGCGGAGTTTTGGTAGGTAATACATTTTTTTCTGGCTTTCTAAGGACAGAAATATTCCATAGGAAAAATATTTTTTATGGACTATCAACTGTTAGCGGTAATGCAACGAGTTAGTTTCCACCCTGCATATTCCACAAACCAATCGATCATTATGGTCGATTACCTTGCCATGGATTAGATCAATCATTAAGTCGCTAAATTAAATCTTTTTCCTCTTCCGAAAAGAAACAAAAATAAATACAGATCACTCTGTCTCAAAAAAAAACATAAGTAGCATCATTATCAATAAATTGAGATATAAGGTTTCTACAAGTCGATATCGATTTCTCATACAATATATCTCTGCATCAAAGATAATCTATCAATCAGTTGAGGTATACATAAAAGCGCACAATCACTCGATAAATAATCTAAGAAGTGATGAAAAGTTGACCGTGAGAAAGAATGGGCGATCATGAACTCTTTGCGGAAGCTTACTACTAATGATATCCAGGCCGTTACACAAAAAAATATGACAGATATATAATATTCTCGAAGTGTTTTTCCACACTCATGACATTCTCCCAGAATTTCCAATAGAACATCATGGAATAAAATGAAGACAACGACTTTCTTGATTTTGTGCCAACTACAATTAATCCAGTCAACAAATGCTCAAAAAAGGGTGTTTAGTGCTTGGAGGAGAGCAGAATTTTTGTCCTTCAGGGTTTCTGAGAATTCAACCCTAAAGGTGTTGTAATGGGGGTTGAAAGTTTTTACCGGAGTACCGTTAGTTTTTAAGTTAAAGTCATGGAAATTCGTATTTGAGGTCATTGTTACAAATAAAGAACGAGTTTTTTTTAATATTTCAACAGCTGCTTTTTTAAAACCAGTAATTGGTATTGATGAAAAATATTTTGGTCAAAATTGGCCAAATTGGCTGAGTTTCACGAATGGCGGCTATTGAAAAATAAAAAAATCTAATTTTCATACCAATATTAGCAAAATATTAGTTAGTCGTTTGATAGAGCTGTATGGGCTCCACAACTTATATGTACATACAAACAGAGAATAGTTGTGAATTACCATTGATTTTTCTCAATGAATTCATCATTTTTGTTTGAGGTCCTTTAGTTCGTATCAATAAGGTACTATTTGACAACAGTTTTTTGTCCTTTGACAGATGAAACTCTGTGCGAAACGAACGAAGTTTTTATGTCAGGTTCTAACATTTCCCGAATTCAAAGTTGAACTATATAAATATTTATCAGTTATAAGAACTGCCTATACCCTTCTGTGTCTTTGTTCAATAGCTGAGTGAATTGATTTGTTGAAAATATGAAAAGGATGTTCATAAAATCAGATGTGGAATCATCTGCGAACTTTAGGTACTATCTTCCATCGTCAAGGTAACCTCTTGTGGAGTATTTTTGTTGAAAAGGGGAACATTCTCAATTGAATATTGAATAGAAAGATTTTTCTGTGAATTGAGAATTCCACGATAAAAATGAAGTTATTTTTTGTGAATGTCTAACAGAAAACTACTACTTCCCCGGCTGAAGTCACGCTGGACATTGAACTGCATCTGATAATTTGCATTTTCATTCAGATAGTTATTTGATTTTCTATTCCAATCTTGATCAAGAACTCATAAATATGAATGAGGCAAAAAAGGATGTTTTCCAAAAGAGAGTACTCACCAGAAATCATTCGTAATATTGACACAAGAGAGGCATGGCATTCACTATGTCTTCAATACATTTTTGTCGACGAAAATCTATTTCACGCTTCCACGATCATCAGGAAGACCGGAAGAAATGGGAAACATAGTTCCAAGAAGCAATCTCACTTTGCAAAGATGGAAAAAAGTTAGAATTATTTCTTTTGGGAGAGAGTTTGAAATTAGTGTTTTTTTATATTGAAACCTGTCATGGGGTATGATAGATTGATTTGTTGGAAATATGAGGATGTTCATAAAATCATGAGGAATCATCTGTACTGAAAAATAAATTTAAGTCACACTTCTACGTCAAGATAACCTCTTTGGGGTATTCATGTTGTAAAAAAAATACATGAAAAAAATTAAGTGTTTTTTGTGAATGTCTAACAGAAAACAACATGTTAGACATTCACAAAAAATAACTTCATTTATATCGTGGATTTTTCAATTTACAGAAAAATATTTCTATTCAATATTCAATTGAGAATGTTTCCCCTTTTCAGCTGAGTGATCTTTTGAATTTCCAGAAGTGCTTTGGATCTGAAATTATAGAATCTATATTTTGATTTAAGTCAGATTATATAATTGAAGTATATACAAAATAGAAATCCTGATTGTGTTGCCAATGAAAATGTGTCCCATGATTCGTTAGATTGAATTCTGACAATTTCAGAAACAATGAATGAAGTCTGGAGTCTACCTTTCGTGTCCGTATCTAGTTCACACCTAATCATTGAAAACGCTACGAAAAGTTAATAAATAAACATTCCATACTAAAGGAAACTCAACGCTATTTATCGAAACAAAAGTGACAAGTTTGAAAAAGTGTTAGCGTTTTTTTGTTGTTGGAGCAGATAAGAATTTCGACCAGCTGGTTTATTCTTCCTCGAGATTCATCACTGTAGACGGCGGGCCAATAGGTCCACAATTTCCAACTATAATATCGCAGTTGAACATATTCCAGAGCACAGCGGATATTCGTCAGTTGTTATTGTAATGAATTAGTTTTATGTAAATATTGAATGTTTAATTTTAAAATATATTTAATGTAAATATTAGATTAAGTTTTCATTGAGGCTCAATCAATTAATTTTATATTTTTTTCAGATTTTTCCTTTTGATGGCTAATCTTTATTGAAATAAATATGTTTGTATCATTGCTCAAAGTCTTAAATATATTTAGGGGCAAAAAAAAAAAATATTTCAAAATTAAAAAAAAAAGTTGTTTTATGGGGTTTTATGGATAATTATTTTTAAAACAATTTTAAAAAATTATTAAATTTTATTGGGGTATTCAGTTTAGTATGAAATTAATAATTTTATTGTAATATCTTCAATTATTTTATATTTTAATGGATTTTATTCTTCATTTTAAATTTAGGGAAATCTTTACAATGCGAAAAACTTGACTCCTGTGTTGAAAATGTCAAGGCTCTTCAAGAGGAAATTGATACGCTGCGCTCCAAAGTGAAGGAACTTGATAACAAATGATCTTCCAACAGCACTGAAATGTATAACGAAATGAAAATGCGCATAGAGCGCGAGAACAATGTCATCATTTTCGGCATGAGTGAGACTTCATCAACAAATGACCCTATCAAAACTGTTCTAAAGAAAATAACATCTCCCGATGAGTTGAACGTGAAGAGCATCATCAGATTAGGAGAAAGTCATGGTTCATGGGATCGCCCAGTGAAGGTGGAGTTTTTTAACAAGAATGATGCACTTGCAGTAATTAGAAACAAATCAAAAGTGTCTTCTACCTTCCCCAACGTTGAAACGAAAATGGATAGGACTCCAAAACAATTAGAAGAAATTAAAATCACTGTACAAGGAACTCAACGAACGGAAAACCCTCGGCGAATATGCAGATATAAGGTTCAGAAACAACATGCCAGTGATTTTCCAAGCATATGGTAATTAACGTCATAAAAGATCTCGCTCAGTAGAAGACTCACCATTGCTGAACCCGCACAAATCCAACAAAAGAGAAGACTACACTACAAAAAACACCGCGAAGGCAACATCATCTTCTGGAATTCCCATGGATTCAAAACCGTCGACTGCCTCTGCGAAACATAGGTTGACGGTGAAGTGAAGGTACCTAACTATCTGTCTAATGATTTCAAGATTGTTTGCTCTCCTGCTATAAAGGAGAAGTCTCGAGGACACCTGCTAGTGGTGGCTTGGCTATTCCATACAACAATTACTTCAGCGTGCACGTCCTGGACACTTCCCCTTCATTCTATGAACAACCTATCTCAAACCGTCACTCAATATCGGGGACACTTTAGATCTCTTACAAATTACAATGAATCATATTTCCGAAAACAATAATGGATGCGCCTTAATTGTAGTTGGCGATTTCAATGGTAGGGTCAGTGAAATCGGCATGACACCCGATCATTTATTTGAAAATACAACCTTACTGCCTAATATGGCAAGTCTTGTTAAAGCTGTCGACAACAGAGGACGTCTTCTCTATATGTTAGCTAACAATTTTTCTCTGAATAATGGTTGTATTCCATCCGACTATCCTGCAGATTTCACCTTCTCGAGCTCCCAAGGTCAGAGCGTAATCGACACAACATTCTGTAGTAACAATAGGCTAGATATATTAAACAAACTGGAAGTATTACACTATGTTACTCTTTCTGATCACTTTCCGGTGCATCTCCAGTTGAGTTTCAAAATTTTCGCTGCTGCAACTACAAAAACTCATCAATCTGATGCTGGAATAATGAGAAAACTTCTCAATATGCTAATTTGATGCAATACTCTCCCAACGTGGGTTTTCAGGGTGAGCTTAATGCAAAATTCACCAACCTTCAAGCTACTGAAGGTTTCGTGCCCAGTACACGTTATCAGAATAATTGCTCAAATCAAAAGCAGCAGTAAGAATCGCTTGAAATACACTTTTAACGGTTCCTGTTATATCATGATTACTGGGAAGCTCTGTACAATTTGTAACCTACAAGTACAGGAAATACTAGAACACCTACTATTTCATTGTCCAATCTTTGGAGGAATAAGGAACTGCGAGATATTTCACCAATTGCATGATCTTAATGAACTGATAAACTTCCTCAATTATGCTCCCTATCACAGACTGAAACAACTGGTCTTCTCTTCGATGAATTTCTTGAATAACACTAAACATCCCCTCCGTCCTTTTTTTACATATTTTATCACATATACTACATGTCAGTTTATTATTTATTGTAACCCACTTCGCTCTCAATTTCAAAAAGTTGATAGCTTGTAGCCGTATAAGAATATTTATAATTCTTTTTAGATTCAATAAACGTTATTAATATTGTTATTTGATGGCAGGTATTGAGAAATGACTATAAGTGACTCACCAAGTAGAATCCAGTGAACAATGTATCGGAATTGAAGTCAGTCGAATCTCGAACAATACGTATGCACGTACTGCATGTATTACACGGGAGCCGGTCATATATTCGAAACCCCATTTAATGAAAATCACATGCTCTGAACTAACGAAGATAAAACTGACGGGCAGTAAATAACCCTTGGAGTATCTACTGATTATGTCAACAGTGACCACTAGCGGAAAATTCTCTCGGCCAGGAATGCTCCTGAGATGCTTCTCAATACGAAGCAATCATCTTGGAGATAGCGCTGAATGAAATGAGCTGCATCATGAATATTTTATAGTGTGGTCCGTGTGGATGGAAGAAAGAAATTCCAAGGAACCCTTGAGGAAGGTGGCAGTAGGTTCAATCCCTTATTTTAAAGTGACTCATAATCGAAGTAACAGGTGCCAACAGCAACAAGGTTTTTCAATATGATTGAAAAAATGTGTCTTGAATCGTATACAATTTTTAGCCACACAAAATTGAGAAATAATAACTTTTTAACAAAAAATTGAACCGACGAAATACGGAACTGAAAAGTTAAAAATTAAATAAACCTTCTTAGTCTCAATAACTAAGCTCCAAACTAATGTAAGTAACTAATTTTGAGTCGGCGACAAACATACAAGCAAAAGATTTAGGTTAGGCATAAAATGATAGAATCGAGTTGCGCGGTGACATTCTGATAATTTTTTTGAGGTAATTTAATGATCTTCGTTGATTTTTCGTTTGGCGCCGCCTCAAAATTAGTTACTTACATTAGTTTAGGAGCTTAGTTATTGAGACTGAGAAGGTTCATTTTATTTTTTACTTTTCAGTTCCGTATTTCGTCGGTTCGATTTTTTGTTGAAAAGTTATTATTATACTCCAGATTCACTTCACTTCACTCCAAAAGGAATATAGCGCCATTTGCGTTCGCCTCTCTCTGGCCCATCCTTCTCTAAGGTTCCAAGCCATGTGTCACTCTTGTCAATGTCAACATTCAGTACCTCTCCACTTCATCATCGACTTCCACGAAACCAGGTGGAATAAATTTTTAAGTAATGAAATACACCAATTTATAACCCATGAGTGTTACTTTAAAAAATATGTTTTCATTTTAACTGTGAATAATATTCTCACTTCTTTTATATAAACTGGAAAAAGATTTGATGGACTTCTTGTAAAACCTGACGAGTTACTAAAACCTCAACATAATTCTCATTCAAATTGTCAAAAATGTTTCATATAAATTGTATCCAGGTATTACTTACTTGCAGTTCAGCACTGAAGATTACTAGTATCTAGTCGAAAGCGCTGTGCTACGATTTTCATAATAAAAATATTTTTACACGAAATACAAACTTCTTCCACTACTGCTATCCCAACATGAATTTGCTCGCAAAGGACCGACGATGCCAACTTTTAGTGGACTTTTTCACCTTTTCCAACTTCAGTCAATTGGCCGAAACTCCACTACCACAATTTTACCACTTTCCCAATGTCTCCCAGATATCTTGTTCGTTTCTGATGAAGAACAAGTATCTTTAGTCGATGTATTTGACTTCTGGGGCATATCAGATCATATGGCAGCGAAGTTGGCACTTTCCAACATCACAAAAAACCAAGTACACTTCTTTTCGCAACTTTGATTATAACCTGTCTTGTTCTGATCCGAAAAATTGATATCACATAGAAATATTATTCACTTCTCGGGAGACAAGCACCTCTTCACATTAGAAAATTAAGCAAACCTCTAGCTCCCTGGCTAACTCACAATATCAAAGGAATGATTTCTCTCAGAGATCGAGCAATGGAAGAATATAAGAAAATACTCTCTATTTTGGACTGGAACGGTTATGAGGATATTAGAAATTACACAACTGGCGCAATTCTTCAGTAGAAGAAAGCGTATCTCGATTTATTCCCACCAAAAACCACATATAATACTCTGAGATCTCTAGATATCATCAAGAAAAAACAAAGTCCAGAAATCCCTAACAATCTGGAATGTTAATCGCATAAATGAACATTTCAACTCAGTCTCCGAACTGATTGATCTGCCAGGCAAGGAAGCAGATAATTGTTTTCATTTCACCACTGTCACTAGTCAAATGGTGCAATCTTATCTCCATCATATCCAGAGTCATTCTACTGGCTCCGATGATATATTCCCCCGAATAATTCATCTTATCGAGTCGCATCTATCAAATCACATTTATTTTCTCATGAGCACTATAATTAGTACCGGGAAATTCCCAGGATGTTGAAAAAATGGTGTAGTCTTATCTGTAGCAAAGTGTGATCCACCTTCCGACTTCTTTGACCTATCAACGTTTTATTTTGCCTCTTAAAAGTGACGGAAATTAGCTGAAAAATCAAATTGATTATTTTGTGAACGAAAGCGGAATTATTATTACCTTAGTGCAATCCGGCTTCAGAAGTCAACACAGCACCGCCACAGCCTTTACTGACGATATTTTCGAAGTTCTTGAAAAAGGCAATTCGGCGACATGTCTGTTGAGGTTGGACTATAGAAAGGCCTTCGATACTTTGGACCATCATATTTTGTGTGATAAACTCAACTTTTTCGGATTTTCTGCCGATGCAGCGTTTCCAGTGAAACATTACACAAATAGTTATGGACGGAGTCGTTCCGGGCAAAATAGAACTGGTCACATTTTAATATTTTCAACCACCTGTCATTTCGGGTAACAAATATAAATATGCACGGAAGTGGTCACAACAACCCCTGGTAGTACGGGCCTAGCAGGGTAGGAACCTATTAATCACGTTTGACAGGTATACTCTTACCACAGGTCTGAGAGACTCATTATAAATGCTAATCCCATGATCTTATAATGGTCTATTGTTCGGGGAGTAATAATCCATAGAAAGGGAAGTAATAATCCATAGAGTAATAAGCCATAGAAAGGGGTCTAGGGACTGCAGGTACGGATTCAAAAATACGTATTTAATCTCGTAATATTCTTTCGTCAATGGAAAAACAAATTCAACTTTTGCTACTCATCGTGTTACAATAATTCATGCTGGAAAAAAAATGTTTTTTTACCAAAGGTTTTGGCGTTATCAGCCAAAAATATAAAGGACTCCCGTGTTGACTATCACGACGATAGTACGGCAGAACTGTTCGAAGACTAATATAAAAATAAACTTTCAGCAAATATACCACCAAATAGTGTGATTGTCATGGATAATGCGAGCTACCATAGTGGAGGGTTGAATAAAATTCCGTGTTCAAATGACACAAAATTTAGGATTCAAGACTACATGTTTGAAAATGATATGTATTTTGAAGATGATTATACAAAAAAACAATTGCTGGAAATAATAAAATCATTTTCAATAAAAAAACAATATTATCCAATACATTGGCAGAAGAAATGGGTCATACAGTGGTAAGACTTCCTCTTTACCATTGCATATTCAATCCAATTGAACACAATGGCTGAAAGCATCTGTTAGGAGGGAGAAATACTGTTTCGCCAACTTTAAATTCATGTGTGGTAGCTTTGATTCAGTCAGAAATTCAGAATATTCCAAATGAAAGCTGGGAAAATTGTGTAGCGCATGTACAAAAAGTAGAAAAATCATATTTGAATATAGATCTTATATATATATATATATATATATATATATATATATATATATATATATATATATATATATATATATATATATATAGACTTAGGTTAAAATTTATTAATTATTTTTATGTGAATCTGTTTTTTCGTATTGTATTTGTTCCTGTTAAGCCCAATTTAATAAATTTCATTTATTTTTCCCCCATTTTCTACCAATTTACCATAAAGTACCACTTTCCACACTCGTACAACCGAGCCGTCGATAAAACATATCATCCTGTGAAAATTTCATTATATCGAGTACGTCTCTGCTCGTGGTCGGCCTTATTGACAATGAATAATAATAAATCTCTTAGATGTGTGGCAATACTATATTATGGGTTATTAAAAATATCGAAATCACAAGTTTATTTGATCAGTTCCTGTGTAGAGATCAAAGAGTGGAGAAAATTCGTTTAATTTGTATGTCAGTCAATATGTTTCCTAATGTTGAAGTTAGTCGAGTCAGCGAGGGTAGACCCAAATTTTATATGAGAAATATAAACTTTCTAAACACACTGCTTACAGCTGAAGTGAGTAATGAAATAGCGTGAATATATGTGCCAATCGAAAGTGCTCAAAGTGTTTATTTACACAATGGGCTCAACTGAAAATTTCGTTATAACCTCGGTGAAAAGCCCGCATAATAATCCCCCAGAAAAGAAAAAAATGTTTAAAATTATTTTTTACCGCCAACTTAGTAGCAAAGCAACCCTCGGAAGTCAGAGACTTGTGTGAGTTAAGGCAACGGGGACCTTAGCTTTTTAAGTGTCATCCGAAGCACTACTCGGCTGGTAACCGTGGAAAATTATCAGGGCAAATTGGACCTGTGGCATGCAAGAGGAAAGCAAGAGGTGATATACCTACTGGAAAAACCAACAAAAATAATAGATAAAACAGACCACGTTTGTGTTTTAACTTGCGAAGACTTGAAATGTGTAAGGGAGAATATGTTCAATCAGCGTCGAAAAACGTAGCAGGCTACATCGCTCAAAGCAGGGGAAATACATAAGTTCCTGACTGATTTTCAAAATAATTACAAGACGAAAAAAAAATAGATTTTGTGTTATATAATGAAAGTTCACAGGGAACCATTGTGTTGGGATGTAATAAAAATTTAGAAGTTTCAGCTAAATCAGAAATTTCATACATGGATGAAAGTTTCCAATATTGCACATCATTTTTAAGCAACTTTTTATTGTGCATGGTTATTTCAATGGGCGGAACACAAATTTTCAACTTGTATGTTATTCGCACTTATCTTTCAGTAATCAGAATACTAATGGAAGTAGTCATTTGTATCATGATTACTGAAAGATAAGAGCGAACATACAAGTTGTTCTTACAAGTTGAAAATTTGTGTTCCGTACATAATTTGATTCTCCAACCCAGAGAAACTTGTAATAGATTTCGAAGCCGCTATTCACAACGCCGTAAAACTTGTATGGAATAACATCACAATCTATGGATGCAGATTTCACCTATCTCAATTTTGGTGGCGCAAAATAAAAAAAACATGTTCATCTTGTAAGTACAAGGACAAAAGTTCTGATATCGGAAATTGGTTGCGACTGTGTTTTAGTTCTTCTAGATAAAAATATTGTTAGTGACTTTTCGTATTTGAATTGATGGAACTGATGCCAAATGTTGCGCAAGTTATACAGTTTGCAGACTATCTAACTGATCGTCATTATATTTCAGAAGAATCTAAATTTCCTCCAAATATTTGAGCCGATGCTTGGCCGAATTAAAAAAACAACAAACGCATGCAAATCCTTCCATTTCCACGATTTATTTTATTATTGTTCTCCATGAATTTTCGATTTTATCACAGTTTTAATAACATTTCAAAATGAGGTTTATATCAAATGTAATAGTTCCAATATTCCTTCAAAATCAAGGAATGTGCATACTCTAAGAAAAAATTGCTTTCTGGAGAACCTTCCAACAATATCTCACACACTCTGAATTTTGTAAAATGTTCCCACATATATCGTGCTAAAATAAAGTAAGGTTATTTTCTGTTTTTTCTAATATGTACCTATCAAGATATAAATGAATTTCTGTACCGTAATAAAATATGTCTAGTTTCATTTTCTGTATTCAGGTAGTTTCCTGTGACCAGTTCCATGTCTAATAATTCTTATTTCCTGGCTGATGTGACCAGATTCGTATCGCCCGACGTCTCAGAGGCCTTACCTATATCGGAAGGCATACCAAAAGGCTCAAAACTAGGCCCCTTACTTATCACCTTATATATCTGTGATTTTCATCTATACGTCGAAAATGTACATCACTACGCAGACAACACACAGCTTTATTTCTCTTTTCAATTCCAGAATATTGTCATTGCGGAATATCAATCATGATCTTCAAGCAATTTTTGATATTTCTTCATTCCTCAAGCTCAAGCTCAACTCGAAGAAATATGCAGTGATGTTTCTCAGGTAAAAAAATAGAGTAGACGCACAAAATTTACTACAAATTCGTTAAGAAAATAGCCTTAACTTGTTTATCCGACATACAAAAATTAGGTTTGTGGCTTGATGTCGATCTCCGCTTCACTAGGCACGTCAATTACTTGTTTCAATATTATTACAACAATGATTTTTAGACAATTGTTTTTAAAAATGTCTTACTGCGACAGTATCTATCGACACGCCTTAAGGCAATCTGATTCGCAGTCAGAATAGCTGTTTACGCTTTTGCTTGGGTGTGCGCAAATATGACCATATATCATCTGCAATGAAAGCTAAATCTGGAAAATATCAGAACTTCACATCTACTATCCAATACAAGCATAAGGCTTCGATTTTCACGCGTAGTTTCCCATATAACAACTCACTTCCGAATTAATTAAAGTCTTACACAATGAATAATTTCAAAAAAGATTGAAGTTGCACTTACTGAATTAGATTTCCTTCTTAACTTCGACCATAACTCAATTTTCTTGGATTGCGACTGTTTTTACAAACATAATATATATTTTGTTTGTACAAAAATTGTGTCTTCATCACTTGCTTGAGATCAAGGTTTGTATTTTTTACTTTAATAATTTTTTTTGAGTTTGAAAACAGTGCAACCAAACGCTTTTCCTATTTCCCAGGACTGTCTATTCTCAAAACTCAAAACCATAATGCATTTATTTAAATTCATGGTGAATAAAGACGATTCATTATCACCATTATATATATTTCAGTGAAATAGTCCATGCTCAAAGTGGAGTAGAATAATTTAGCGGAAAAAGAAGCTCAAAGTTGTCTGCACAGATTGGGTTCATTTTTCGAAATTCGATACACATGTTTCGGGAGTATATACTTCCATCTTCAGTATCATAATACAAAAACTAGAAATAATAGTATTACCAGCAGAAGGTTATGAGGTTATATAAACAATTTGATTACCAACAATGTGGAACAAGATTAAAATCATTATAGAGGGAAACATAAAAAAGTTTGTGTTATAGGTATTTAAACTCAGGTGAGGAGCCCCAGAAGCTCAAGATAACAACAGAATGGTGGAGATTTACAAATATATATGGATCAATCATCCAATTTCGTTGAATGATACGTTCTCCGAGACGTGCTCATTCAAAAAATATGTTTTCATTATTATTTTTTTTACTCATCTAATAGAGTACAAGAACAAGTATTTGACTTAAATAATTATAAAACTTCCATACAGTTGATTTGGAATGAACATGATTTCCTTATGTTTTTAGATTGTTAAATAAAATTTTAGAAATTATATACAGTGTGTTGGAAAAAAAAACTGAATTTATTCATAACGTGTTTAGACAGATTATTTCATATGAAAAATTGTTGATCATTATAAATTCATTTTGTAATTGATATATTTTTGAAAACTCAGTTCTATTCAGGGACTTTAGAAAATTAGTACAAGTAACTGCCAGTTGTATAACATTATCATGTTTTTAGATTGTTAAATTAATAAAATTCTTGATATGATATACAGTGTGGTTGAAAAATAAACTGAATTTAATTTATAACGTGTTTAGACAGATTATTTCATATGAAAAATTGTTGATCATTATAAATTCATTGTTGTAATTGTTAGATTCTTGAAACCTCAGTTCTTCTATTCAGGGACTTTAGAAAATTAGTACAACTAACTGCCAGTTGCATAACATTATCATGTTTTTAGATTGTTAAATTAATAAAATTTTAGATATGATATACAGTGTGGTTGAAAAATGAACTGAATTTAATTTATAGCGTGTTAAGACAGATTATTTCATATTAAAATTTGTTGATCATTATAAATTCATTTTTGTAATTGATAGATTCTTGAAAAGTCAGTTTTTCTATTCAGGGGCTTTAAAAAATCAGTACAACTTACTGCCAATTGTATAACATTATCATACAGGTTGGATCACATTATTTGGAACTGGTATTTAGTATTACAGAAGTACTGAAGTTGTATGGATTGGAATATCATACCATACAGTGTGTTTATTTATTGTAACGAAGTATTTTTTTATTAATATAGTTTGTGTGTTTTCATAAGTGCTTTAATTATTTGCATAGTATCCTCAACTAGATGGGCGAAGTACACAATTTGATCGATTCCAGCTCTCTAAAAATGTATAACATTTATATACTGGGCTACCGATTTTTATCTGCTGCTCGATAAAAATTGCCAGTGACTTCTTTATAAAGTATTCACACCCAGTATAGCCCTTCATAAACTTGGTAACAACATCTTAACCAAGTAAACTGAAGTGTGGGGTTTCTAATTGAACAACACCCTGCATTGGGTAGTTACAAGGTATTGAATGGAAGCTGATTAGTATGAAAGTATAAACAAAAATGTTCATTGGGAGACTGCATCAAAATCTGAAAAAAATTTGCTAGTGCGCACATCGCGTCAACATTGAAGAGAAGCTGTAGGCATACAATCTTGGAAAATAAAATGTGATGAACAAATGCATTTACCAACAACTTATGACACTTTTTGTAACACAGAGATAGTTCTTCTTACCTCTACCCTCCATAGTTCAAACACTTGAATCTGACATTTATTTCCGGACTCTGCGTTCCGCATAGTCTGAAAGTACTCTAAGAATAATTATTTATCAATCTCATATTTTATTATACAACAATTTCATCTTTAGGACAAGCCGTATGAATGCAGTTATCAATGACAAATATGCCAAACGAGAGTGATTTTATTAAATGCGTTGTTTTGCTTACCAAAACAATAAATCTATTTTAATTTTTGACATTTTCACCAAATTCCCACTTCCCAACTAGTTTTTCATCAATACATGGAACTTTTAAATACTATTGCTAATACTAAAATAAGTTGACTACATTCATCTTGAGTGTCCTATGTAGTAAGCCTAAAAACCTATTAATTTTAGAAAAAATGAGGGAATAATCAACCTTTATCGATTGTTTGGGATAATTATGTTGTTCCTAGCAATAAAGCATTAAAAAAAAATCGGATAATTGCCGATAATAATCCAGTAATCATCGGATAATTTTGGATTTCCGGACCGGCAACACTGCTTTTAACATCGCTTCTCAGCCTTCTGACTCGGTTGACGGCTTTACAATATTACTGTAAGGGCGAACATGTTTGGATCAACATGATATTTAATAGGATGCTAAAGAAATATCAAATTCATTTTCCATTTATTCATTCCATAGAAAATCCGAAACCTATATTTATTTGATCAATTTGGCAAGTATAAAAGGAATGCTTTTAAAAGGTTGATATAGTATTTATCAAAATATTCATTAATTCAACTTCCATAGAAGGTGCATTTGATTTTCTTTTGTCTATTTATATTATAATTAATTTTTAACATCGCTTCTCAGCCTTCTGGTTCAGTTGACGGCTTCACAATATCACTGTGAGGGCGAACATGTTTCGTTCAACATGGATATTTAATAGGATGTTAAAGAAATATCAAATTTCTTTTTCATTCATTCATTCCATAGAAAATCCGAAACCTACATTTATTTGATCAATTTGGTAAGTCTAAAAGGAATGCTATTTAAAGGATAATATAATAATTACAAATTTATTCATTGATTCAACTTCCATGGGAGGTGGATTTTAATTTTCATTTTCTGGTTCAATTGACGGCTTCACAATATCACTGTGAGGGCGAACATGTTTCGTTCAACATGGCTATTTAATGGGATGTTAAAGAAATATCAAATTTCTTTTCCATTTATTCATTCCATATAAAATCCGAAACTTACATCTATTTTATCAATTGGGCAAGTATAAAAGTAATGCTTTTAAAAGGTTAATATAAACTAAGAGTTTATTCATTGATTCAACTTCCATGGGAGGTGCATTTATTAACCGACGAAACCAAAAAGGAGGAGGTTCTCTAATCGACGCGTATATTTTTGTTTTATTTATGACCACGCATAACTTTTTACTGAGACGTCCGATTCCGATAATTCTTTTTTCAGTAGATAGGGTGTACTTTGAAGTTGGTCCCATTTGGATTTAAGAGATGAAATCCACCCCTAGCTAGCAAAATGAAGGATATTTATCACCTACCCTCTGAATTCTGGTCCGTTAACCGATTCTATCAGGCATAACTTTGTACTGGGTTCTTTGATTTGGATTATCCTTTTTTATCAGATAGGGTATACCTCATAGGATTTTGAATGGAATTATCCACCCTTACGGGTAGAAAAATGGGGGATAATTTATTTTTCACTTGTGAACATTGGCACACATATGTAGTTGACAATGACAGATCGCTATTGTCATTATTTTTGTTCTCTCACATCCGTCACAATCATTATATTCTATGAGAGGATGGAATTTTAGACAAAGTAATGGAATAAACTAACCAGAACAACAAACATAATTTATATTACTACAAAGAGTAAAAGTAGATAATTATATTATTTAACTGGTAATAGTTCTTTGAAAGGAATTTGGAAAACTGATATACATGAATATAGAGAGCATGTGTGCATCTATATCTATCTTGTTCAATTCATCTCATACTATTCTCTCTAGAAATCCAAGCTCGTTTCCCGCACTATTAGATACATTTCACTATCATAGATCTTTATTTGCAATTTGTGATCTTGTAGTACAAATTAAAGCAGGCAACCATCTAGATAATTTCATGTATTTTGTTATGAGAAAAAATGATGGTTTATGATATTCCCTTGTTTGTTTCTCAGAAGAGATGCATGCAACTCTGTTGCTGTGGCTACTTAATTAGATTTATGGAGTATTTGTATAGATAAAGGCGGCCACTCCGGGGTCTTCATGGGTCAGATAGTTTTTGTGTTGGGGAATGAATGTATTGATTGAGTCGGAAGGTGTATATGCAAATTCCAGGCACTGATTTTTTTTCTTTCAGTACAAAATATTTTTTCTGATCATTAACATTTAGGAGCTTTTAATGAAGTATACCAGAATCCACATGATGCAAAATAACAAAAAAAACTCGGAAATTGTCGAATTTATTCATATTTTGGTGGCATATCAAGAAGTTTTTGCTATTTTGATATTCCAATTCCAATTTTTTACGATACTCTCAGCGACATAGTGAAATCCAAAATTGAATATTACTGAATTTGAATCCATATATCTGTAATTTTTTCAAGCAATTGATTACAATATTTCTTATATAGGGATCAATGTGTTATAGTTGAGTAGCAGAAGTAAAAGTTCTACAAAAAAATCTATCGGTTATAAAACATACAACTGGTCACTTTGACTCATTATTTGTCAAAAATGTTCCAATCCAATGAACTAACCAATAATCCTAGTGTCATATACTGTATGAAACAACTGACTTTTCAGTGAAGAATAATATTAGTGCAAAAACTTTGAAATATTGGATTTTATCGAAAAAAATAGTTAGAGAGTCAGAACAGAAATTATACACAGTATATGATATGTAATATAGATAAACTAACATGACTTTTGGAATATTTTTGTTAAACTATTCAACTAATAAACATGAAAATTTAATATTGTTTCACCCATAAATCGATATTAGACATGTATTGAAATATCACTGACTAATATTTCTGAAAATAATATGTATGTTGCTCGCATTATATAATATCGTCTATATAATAAAAATTTATCTCCATTCTTCGTAAGCGCAAAACGTGAGAACGCCTGAACCGATATGGCTGTTTTTGTTCGTGATAGCCCAAGGTGAATTGATTCGAAAAAAAAGTTGCTTGGAAATTGGAAAATTCGGGTATATAAGAAATTTGGCGAAGAAAAAGACAATCGAGTCATTGATTACCAAAGAGGAAATGGCTAAGCGGTAACAGCGGTAACACTGTCGCCTACCAAGCAGAAGGTCACAGGAACGAATCCCGGCCAGCGGAAGTTTTTATATTTTATATAAACAACGGCTGGACCAATTTGGCTAATAGTTTTTTTGAATATTCGTAATATTCCGAATAAGGTTTTTAGGAAAAGGAAGGATTTTCAGAAAGGTTATTGGAAATTTCTTTGTCCTGGAAATGTTTTCTGGAATATGTAATATGTAATAAAAACGGCTGGACCGATTTGGCTATTTTTTTTCGGGAAATCGAGATAACGAACCGAAAAACGGGATAATGGGTAAACGGAATAACATTAAAACGGGATAATGGGAAAACAGGTTAACGAGAGAAAGCGATAACTGGATATCGTGAAAACGGGAAAATGGGATAACTGGAAAATGGGAAAACAGGAAAACAGGATAACGGGATAATTCGGTAACGGGATAACGGAAAAACGGTATGAAGGGAAAGCGGGATAACGGGAAGCGATCAGAGTCAAAGGCATAACCTAGATGGAGGAACACAAAAAAAAACATAGGAAAAAATAAATTTTATGCAGACGATAGTTTTTAGGAAAATTTAGGAGATATAGTAATTTGGACAGGACAACGTCTGTCGGGTCAGCTAGTATATAATAGAAATTAATGTCTGTTTGTGTTGGTAAGCTCATAACTTGATAACGGCTGGACCGATTTGGCTAACTTTCTTCGGGAAAACGGGATAACGTAAGGAAAAACGGAATAACGGGAAAACGGGGAAAATGGCATAGCGGGGTAACTTGGTAACCAGATAACGAAAAAACGGGATAAAGGTGAAACGGGATAAAGGTGAAACGGGATAACGGGAAGCGGGCACAGTTAAAGGCATAACTTAGATGGAATAACCCAAAAAAAAACAAAGGAAAAAAATATAGTTTAGGAAAACAATAGATGGACCAATTTGGCTAATTGTTTTTTGAATATTCGTAATACTCCATATAAGACTTCTAGGGGAAGAAAGGATTTGGAAGAACCCAAAAAAAAAACATAGGAAAAAGCTAAGCGGACGATAATTTTTAGTAAAGAAATTCAGGTAATATAGAAATGTGGGCAGGATAACGTCTGTCGGGTCAGCAGGTATATAATAAAGTGAATGTCTGTTTGTGTTTGTGAGTTCATAATTCAAGAACGGCTGGACCTATTTGACTAATTTTTTTCGGGTAAACGGGATAACGAACGGAAAACTGGATAACGGAAAAAAGGGATAAAGGGATAACGGGATAACGGGAAAAGTGGATAACATGATAAGGGAAAAACGGGATAACATTAAAACGAAAAAACGGGAATACAAAACGGGAAACGAGGAACCAGAAAAACGGGATCATGGGAAAACGGGGTAGCGAGAAAACGAGATAACGGGGAAACAGAATAACGGGGTAACGAAAAAACGGAATAACTCGGTAAAAAGATGAAGGAAAAACGAGATGGCACAACACAAAAAAAAACAAAGGAAAAAAGAAATTCAATGCGGTCGAGAGTTTTCAGGGAAAAATATTCAGGGAATAAAGAAATTTGGCAGGACAACGTCTGTCGGGTCAGCTCGTTTTATACCGTGTGTCCGTAAAGTATGGAACAAATTCATTTTTAGCTTAACAGGTCATTTTAAAAAATAATCCTGAAACACGTCGATTTTTGCTGTTAATTTACCGTATTTTAAAATAATAATCTAATATACAGGGTGAATTACGTTCGAGTAATGACGTCACCGTCATTTTTTTTAAATGGAACACCCTCATTTTGTCTCAATTTTCGGATTACTCTAGCTGAGCTGATTCCAAAAATGTATCACATGTTGATTCCAATTGGTACAGGGTGGACAAAAATACAATAGTTTTGTGTGTGCTCATAAAGTAACGCGTAACATTCTTTATCAGGTAAATTAACAATATTATCAAAAATACTTATTGTGTAGCGGACAGAATATGCTGGAATATATGACTTTATAAATGTTCGAACTGCAGCCCTTGCTGTATTCGACAGTAACCCAAACGGTGTACAAATTCTTGTTGAACCTTGTGTATGGTTTCTTGCGTAATATTGTTTATTTCTGTTCGAATTTTCTCTTGTACATCTGCAATATTTGCTGGTTTCGTTTTATAAATAACATTCTTCAGATGGCCCCACAGAAAATAATCCAAAGGATTTAAATCTGGTGACCTCGCTGGCCATTCAGTGGGTCCACGTCTACCAATCCACCTGTTCGGAAAAATTTCATCTAGGTACCTTCTAACATCTACAGCATAATGTGGAGGTGCACCATCCTGTTGAAACCATAAACTTTCATCAAAACCTCCAGGATTACGTCTGCTGGGAAACAAATTACGTAAAGTAGGTACGAGATACCCCCTTAAAAACTCAAGGTACGTTGCCCCGTTTAAATTACCTTCGAAAAAGTAGGTTCCGATGATTCGATTTCGTACAATTCCAGCCCATACATTTACCTTTTGAGGGTATTGTGTATGATGCTCACGCATCCAGTGGGGGTTTTCTTTTGTCCAGTATCTACAATTCTGACGGTTAACCTCACCATTTAACATGAAAGTGGACTCATCAGAAAAAATAATGCTTTGTATCAAGAGAGGGTCTCGGTGACATTTATCCATCATTTCTTCGCAAAATTGGAGTCTTCTATCGGGATCATCTTCGTTTAATTCCTGCACAAGTTTGATTTTATGAGGATGCCATTTTTCAAGCTTCAATAGTTTGTGTACCGTTGTTTTCCTAACACCGATATAGCGACTAACTTTACGAACAGAAGTGTGCGCATCTTCTTCAAAACTCAGTAAAACATCTAATGCTGTATCAGCATTTGCAGGGGGACGACCTGATTTGCGTACATTTTCAACATTACCAATTTCTCGAAATTTCGTTTCAATCTTACTGACTGTTGAACGCGTTATAGGTCTTTCTGGATATTTATCATTAAACAAATTGCACACTTCCATCTGAGTTCGCGATCTGTCTCCATACCCAATCATCATAAGTATTTCAATTCTTTGTTTTACACTTAACTCCATTTCTACTTCCAATTAAATCTAAGCAATCATTCGAATATTCACGAATACCAAAAATATTGTAATACTAAACTGTCACTGAACATCAATAAATTACTAAACAAATAATGACATTTCCCAAAAAAGTAGACGACTATGTTTTTTATAAATAGATAAGAAATATTTTTTATCATATTCTGTCTGCTAGACCACAAGTACCAAACATGTTTGGAAACAGCTCATTTTTATTACTCTAAACATGTAGCAAACTACGGGGTGTTACATTTGAACCAATTGCCGCTAGACAATAAGTATTTTTGATAATATTGTTAATTTACCTAATGAAGAATGTTACGCGTTACTTTATGAGCACACACAAAACTATTGTATTTTTGTCCACCCTGTACCAATTGGAATCAACATTTGATACATTTTTGGAATCAGCTCAGCTAGAGTAATCCGAAATTTGAGACAAAATGGGGGTGTTCCATTTAAAAAAAATGACGGTGACGTCATTACTCGAACGTAATTCACCCTGTATATTAGATTATTATTTTAAAATACGGTAAATTAACATCAAAAATCGACGTGTTTCAGGATTATTTCTTAAAATGACCTGTTTAGCTAAAAATGAATTTGTTCCATACTTTACGGACACAGTGTATAAATATGAATCTGAATATTGTTTGTGAAATATTCACCCCATATTGTATGGATCTTGTGAACGAAACATTGTTTTTTCACTCTACATATTTTTTATACTGTTTTGAACTTTTCAACCAATATAGCTAGAACATAGTATCTGATGATCTACATATCTCAATATTGTTATTGGAGTATCAACTCATGTTGGATGAATATAATTTTCAGAATATAGAATCGAGATCCAACCAATATGATGTGCTACACGGACCGAAAATTTATTTTCCAAATATTACATAGTGGAATTGAATAAACTAGATCGATTTTCTCGCTTGCGTAAATATTTTTTCGATTATGGCGTGATGGTGATCTCAGTGGTATTTCATCTTGTTAATAAAAATCACTTTCTTACAGGGTTATTCACATACTCATGTGTATCAAATATATATATATATATATATATATATATATATATATATATATATATATATACAAAACTAGGGATATTGGGGTAAGCAGCAATGAAAAAGTAAACTCTGTAAAGTTTATCCAAGCTTTCGGAAATGTTCATTTCCATCATTAGGGAGACTACAATAGATGAAAAAACCAATAGTAATACATATTTAAGTGCGAAACATTATGCTACGTACAACTTTCTTCGGGTTGGTTTCAATGTTGTTTAACATATTCATCCAACATAGTGATACAGAAGAAAAAAACGTAGGAATAAAACGAAGTTTAAAGTTAATACAACCCCATTATCATTGTTTGAAATTATATTAATAAAAATGTGTACTCTATGTGGTGTGACATGTGAAACTGACAGGTTAGGAATAAATCCCACAATTATTTTCAAGCCAACGACACCTGACTAATGTCACTTGGAAATTGTTCAGTGGTGCCAACTGTTAGATTAGTACCAACTTATGTTACCAGGTTGCGTTAATGTTAAAAATAACTATTATTTGATATTACATTATTGTCAATTTTGATTGATATCTAAAGACAATAAATAAGAATAGATCTCACCCAAAAGGTAAATATCTGTTTTTTTATTTTTAGAATTGTTTTCTTGGGAAATAAGAACAATTTCTAAGAATGTTGTCTTAGATGTATGTGACTCTGTCGCTAGCACTTTCACTGAATCGTAATTCATCTGGTGGTCAAATGTATTCACATGTTCTGCCAGAGCACATTTTTCAGGATGCAATCTGCACTCACTTTTATGAGACATTATTCTGTTCGACAATGATCTTTGCGTTTGACCAATATATTGTTCATTACAACCATGACAAGGAATACTATAGATTTCATTTGACATTGAAAGTAATGGAGTTTTATCTATAACTTTCAAATAAATTGATCTGATTGTTAGAACTATTTTATATGATATTTAAACATTTTCAGGATTATGAAATAATCTGGAGAGTTTAGTAGTGATCCCTCTTATATATGGTAATGAAGTGAAAAAAGTAGGGGTAGTGTTAGTTTCATTGTTGTTTGAGACAATGTTCGAGTTATTACTGTTAAAGGCTAGTACTTCTAAGTGAGACGAGGTATTATATGGGATGTTATTAAGTGAAGTTTTTGAATATGAATTCTCTAAGAACAGGTTAAAGATAATGTTTAAATTATGTTCATGGAATTTAGGATCTGAGATTTATATAACCCTTAATTTCATTTGTTTTACCAAGTTCACTTTCATAGACTGCATAGTTTTCTATACCAATCTACCAGTAGCTTGTTTTCTGTTGTCCGTAAAAGCTTGGTATCAAGAAATGGTCCGGAAATTTCGCTGTTCTCAGTTCCAATCGTGAGCTGGATAGGAGGATCGTAGCTATTGCAGGTATCGATAATCTCATCCACACCATCATTCGGTAATGCTAATATAATATCATCAACATATTTTTATTTTTAAGTTCAGATTGAAAAATAAAACTGGAATAACATTGTCTAACAAATCATCCATGACGTACGCTGCTGAAATGGGTGAAATTGAGGCTCCCATTGGGGTACCAATTTTTTTTATAAATTTTATTATCGAAAGAAAAATATTTATTAACAAAAAGGAAAGTCAACAATTCCAAAAATGTATCTTCGTTAATGCTACAATGATTTCTAATACGATCCCAATTTTTGTTTATTGCTCTAACACAAGCATCCAAATAAACATTGCTGAAAAGGGAGACGATATCTAAATTTGTTAGAACATAATGGTCTGGAAGTGTTGAATTGATAAATTTATTAGTGACATCAAATGAGTCTTTTATATGATATTCATTGTCAAAGTTGTATGCGTTAGTTGAAATTTCTGTCAAAAAATAGGCTATCGTTCCAATAGGGGCTCCTATAGAAGCCACTATAGGTCTGACTGAAAGGGTGGGCTTATGAATTTTGGGTATAGAATATAATTTTGGAGGAATACCATTACAGCATGTGAGTTTTTTTTTTTCATGACTTCATCAATTTTGTTTGTTGTATACATGACTTCAATTAATTCATTGCTTTTTCTCTGAATTGCTGAGGTAGGATCTTTCGGTAGTTCTACATATACTGTTGATTATGATGTCATTGAATAGGTTGAGATATTGATCCTTGTCCATTATGACTGTTACATTGCCTTTGTCTGATTGTATGAGAATCAAATTACAATTATCTTTCAAGAATTTCTTGGATTTGAAGGAAAGAGTCCGTAGACTTCAGTTATGGTTAGAATGGTCATTGTGGTTTGTTATAATATTGGTTGCTCTTGCTATAGCGATATTTCTTTCACGAAGTTCAGTGATAGTGGAAGTGATGTAGTTTCCATCATATCGATATATCTTTTGGTATTAATGGTTCAATACTAAAGTTGGGGCATTAGGCTAAAAATAGAGTCACGTCCTCAAGGATGGGCGAACTTGAAATATTTTTTATCCAATTTGGTTTGGTTTTCAATTTAATTTTGAGTTGATGGTTTCACTATAATTTTATCCCTCTAATGGAAATCGATTGAGTTTGTCCCAGAAAATTCAAGGAAAAGCACTTGAATCATGTTAATTAATCTTAGAGAAGAAATCGTGTGATGATGAATAGCCCTATATATCAAGGAATCACAACTTGCCCTCGGGGTAAGAGCCCCATCATGTTGATTAACGAAACGAAGTTTCAGACAGGCATAACAAAATAAACGTATATGATTTGAGCTTTCCTCGGATCCCACTACCGAAATTATCAATTTTCCGGTAATTTCTCCTCATAATCGAAGTCACCACCGCATGAAAAATCTGAAAGTGAAATATGGCTAGTTGAAGAGAACTCGGAGTTAAATGCTAAGAATGGGGAGGTGGGTGTATTCTGTACATCCCAGAAAGTAAAGCAGTTGTGGGCTCATTGTATTCGATGAGGTAGGCGTTGAAATAGTGCCTAACTCGACTTTTAAATCGAAAATCAATATTATGCACCTTAGACTATGTAATAACTATACCTTTAAGTAGTTCATTTGCGCTAACCAGACAACAATAACAGGTTATTGTTTATATATTCTCAGATTATAAAATGAATATCTCGTTGCTTACTAACAGGGTGATAAATAAACTGATTGGACTGCATTCTGAAATAGAAATATATTGTGATTACATATACGAATCAGTTCCGGAATCGTCATATTATATGTGTGCAATTGGACAGAAAAATTAGTGGTTTGTAGACGCGTTTCCATTTCTGTAATATTTTTATGACGTGTAGTACAATGAATTCATTCCCACATATAGTTAACAACGCATTATCAGAAAGTTGTTTTCCGTTCATATCTTCGACTGAATTTGACCTGAAGTAAAATAAAAATGTACTATGAAAAACATTTCTCGAATAGTCAAATCTGATATTTTGAATCAGTTTTATACAAGTCTCTTCGAAATGGCAGTTCCGCCGTCTCCTGATATCAACAGTGAGTAAATAATTAGGTTTGAATTATAACTCAAATATGGAAGCAAGTTTGAGGATATGAAATAAACATATTCGGCCGGTCCATATGCTTTGTCCTGGTTAAGAACTCCATTCTCGATTCAGGTTCAAAGGTGGAGTTTGCCTTTACGCCAAGAGCTAACCTTTCATGCCAGCGTGAAGACAGTTTGGAACCGAAAGACTTTTGATGTGATGTGGTTCAATACTGATACCAAACCGACTAAAATTCCTCTGCTGCCTTTATCTATCACCTAATGAAACTTCATATAACGACCCTTTGAGTTTTATCCACCAAACTGACTACATTCAGGAGAACCATCAACAGCTGAAACCATAATCATGGAGATTTTAATGTACATAACGCTGCCTGCTCAAATTCTCTAACAAACAGATGATGCTGGTCGTCAAGCCGAGTCCTTCGCCATCACTCATGGTCTAGAACAACTGTAATTGATTAGCCCACTTGGAAACTCTGACACACCCCAATACACTAGATCTTTCCTCACCACCAATCCTGACCCGTATAGAATAGAAGTTTGTGCCCCACTTGGAAACTCTGACCACACCCTCATCTCCACAACATGCTCTTTCCATTTACCATCGAGCTGCACAATACCACCCCGTCTCATGTGGCATTACAATTCGGCCGACTGGGAAGGTCTTCGTATGTTTTTCTCAGCGTTTCCATGGAAGAGAGTTTGTTTCTCTTCAGTAGATCCAACACGATGTGCTGAGACAATTTCTGAAATCATCATGTTGGGGATGCAAACTCACATACCGAATACCGAAAGAAGAACATCATCCGATAAGACCTGGTTTAACAGAAACTGCTCTAGAGCTGTGGCTTCCAAACAGGCAGCATACCATCGATGGCTAAAAAATCCGGGCCCTGAGACCAGAGCAGCATATGTCGAGGCTAGAGGCATATGTAAAGAGACAATAGAATGCTCAAAAAATGCCTACAAAGCCAAAATAAGATCAAAACTTGCTGAATGTCCTAACGGATCCCGTTCATTTTGGTCTTTCGCCAAAGCTGTGGGAAGAAATTTCACTTCCAGCTCATTTCCTCCCCTAACCAAAGAAGATGGAACACTAGCAACGACTGCCCAGGAAAACGCCAATATCTTTGCGCACCTATTTGCTGGAAATTCCACTCTGGATTCATCGGGAAAACAACCCCCGAACATTACACCTATTGACAGTCACATGCCCGAGATCACCTTTCGCCAACGTACTATCAGAAAGATTTTGCTGGGTCTCAACACCAACAAAGCCTGTGGATCTGACGGAATCCCGCCGATTGTTCTCAAGAAATGTGCCCCGAACTAACACCTGTTCTTTGCAAGTTGTTCAACCACCCTTACAATTCTGGAGGTATTTCCGTCAAATTGGAAAATTGCAAGAGTACAGCCAGTCCCTAAAAAAGGCAAAAGGCCCTACCTAGCAACTACAGACCTATCGCACTGCTATCTATTATTTCAAAGGTCATGGAAAAAGCCATCAACATCGAGCTCATGAAATATCTGGAAGACTCAGGAATTGTCAACGATAGGCAATATGGCTTCCGCCATCAGAGATCAACTGGTGACCTGCTCGCTTACGTCTCACATATATGGCAGCTATCCATTGAAAAGCATGGAGAAACTTTAGCTGTGGCATTAGATATCTCCAAGGCGTTCGATCGAGTTTGGCACCAGGGACTCCTCGTCAAGCTTCCGTCTTATGGCTTGCCCCCTCAGCTGTGTTCTCTGCTTGCTAGTTTTCTCTCAAACAGGTCTCTCCATGTAGTGGTCGATGGAGTTTCATCTGACACTCTACTCATAAATGCTGGTGTTCCGCAAGGATCCATTCTCGCACCAACACTATTTCTACTTCACATCAACGACCTGTTGAAAGCAACTTCATGTCCAGTACACAGCTTTGCCGATGATAGTACCCTCCATACCGCTTTCTCTTCCAGGGCCCCTATATCAGCCCGTGAAACCAGAAATGAACGAGGAAGAAATGTTAATAATATAAATATGGACTTGGCAACAATTCTCGAATGGGGATCTAATAACTTGGTAGAATTCAATGCAAACAAAACACAAGCATGTCTTTTCTCTAGAAAAGCCGATCTCACTGTGCCTAACATAACTTTGTCAGGAGTAACCATACCACTGAAGCCATCCATATCGATGCTTGGTATTACTATCAGCAATAACCTTCCTGGGAAAATCACGTGAGGTCCATTGCCAAAAGTGCATCCCAAAAACTTGGTTTTCTGTTTCGTGCCAAGAGCTATTTCACCCCCAGTCAGCTGCTTATGATCTATAAGGCACAGATCCGACCTGTCCTGGAATACTGTTCCCATATTTGGAGTGCGGCACCTAAACATATCCTGAGGCTATTGGATTCTGTCCAAAAAAGAGCAATTCGTCTCGTCGGTGATGCCTCGCTTACAAACTCGCTCACTTGTCTGGAACACCGTAGAAAAGTTGGCGATTTGTCTCTATTTTATAGATATTTTCATGGGCGATGCTCTTCTGAAATATCAACAATCGTTCCTGCTTTGGCAGTCTCTTCGAGATTAACCCGTCAAGTTCAGTCATCACACCTCTTCGTGGTCACTTTGGAAACCTGCAGAACATCACTTTCCAAAGACTCGTTCATCCAACGAACAGCGAGGCTTTGGAACTCATTGCCTAGGGAGGTGTTCCCCGAGGCATACAACCTTCAGAAATTTAAGAAGAACACCAACTCCTACCTTCTTTCCCTAGGTTCCCACGATGTTCTCTGAACATTACAGGATATTCCTTTTCGTGGGAACCAGAACATAAAAAAAAAAAAAAAAAAAAGATTCCGCGTGACCTGTAGGAATGTATATCAAGCTGACATGATCACAAAATCAAAGGACTAATACCATTACTGCTTGCTAGCTTGGCAGTTAGTTGGCACCGCAATTTTCTCATCTCTTTGTTGCATCAAAAATAGTTTGGGTCATCAACATTTACAAGACGTTTCTAGCATAACTTCAAGATGACAGAGCAACTTCGTTATTTCATGGTCACTTCATTTAGTGTGTTTTGTTTTTAATTTATTGCTTTCTGAGATTTTTCATTGTTTTCGCCATTATATGAATTAACAAGTTTCGGCTTGTTAAGCAGTTAGAAGATACCACAACTTTCGTCACTCAAAAATAATGTAGACCATAATTTAGTGCTTGCTATTGCTAATTTGTTTCCCATCGTAAATATTTGTTGTGCTTGGCGTTAGAAAAAACCAAACAAGCCATTTTTCAGCCCAACATTTATCTGGCATGGCAATGACATTTCATTATCAACTTAGAGCTTCAAGGTTTCTCATCTGTTTTTCTGCTAGTTTGTAATGCTAACGTCGCCATAGAGGAGAACGAGAATTTGCTAGCTCTTTGGACACATTTTTTCATGTTTCTTACACAAATAGTTTTCTTTTATCGACACATCCGTTACGTTTTATTATAACATTTCATTAAACACTTCCACTACACATGCCTTATCAATTTTTTTCATAACGACTCAATGATATCCAATCGCATGCAGACAGCCCTAAACATAAGCTGATGCGCAAAGGAGAGAGTAAATGTAAATCCTAGTAAATTAGTGCTGGTTCCATTCATAAGGAGGCGAAAGTACGAACTAGAAGCCCTGAACCTGAACTTTTTCCAAATAGTTGAAATATTTGGGCGTTATAATAGACCAAAAACTAAATGTACGGTTACATGACTGATGAAACTGAAATAGTTCAAACAATTGAAACACTGAAAGACAAAAAAGCTCCAGGAGTAGACGGTATCAGGTCGGAAACGTTGAAATATTTAAAAAACACCATATCTAAACCTCTTTCTTATATAATAAATAAGGCAATCACTGAGGGTATTTTTCCGGAAGTCTTCAAAGTGGGAGTAATCACCCCCATTTACAAGAATGGCTGCCACACAGACCCATTAAATTACCGCCCTATATCAATAATATCTAGTCTAGCGAAAGTTTTCGAAAAAATTATAAAAAAGCGCCTTGATAGTTATTTGAACCGGTTTCATATACTCTCTGATTTACAATTTGGATTCCGAGAAAATAGGTCAACATCGGATGCTATAGCCAGGTTAATAAGTACTATCAACAACTCAGTTGATAAAAAGCTATCTTCTATGTGTATCTTTGTTGACCTGGCTAAGGCGTTCGACACTGTTGACCACATCAAATTACTCCAGTACATGGAAAATATTAGAATTAGAGGAAACTCGCACAAATTGTTCACAAGTTACTTACAAAAAAGGCAACAGTGCGTACGTATTGGAGACGAGCTGAGTGCTATGCGAACAGTAGAATATGGAGTACCCTAAGGCACAATCCTAGGTCCCCTCCTATTCAATATATATCTAAACGACATATTCCAGCTAAACATCAGAGGAAAGATCATAACATTTGCAGATGACACAGCAATTTTTTACGAAGCTGCAAACTGGCAAGAGCTGAAACAGATTGCTGAGATGGATTCAGGGTTCATCTTCAGCTACCTTGATGATAAACTTTCAACCGTTAATTTAAAAAAAAACATTCTTTGTACCTTTTTCCTCTTACTCCAGATACTTACCTGAATACAAAGAGCTGCACATGAAAAACAACTCCAACGAGAACCTAACAGTGAAATCTGCTGAAAATATAAAATACCTTGGCATCTACGTAGATAACCACCTCAGATGGGACAAACATATTGAATATGTGATAAAAAAACTCAGACCAATGATATACAGATTTAAATTCCTATCAAACACTTTACCCCTGAATTTACTGAAAACATTATACTTATCTCTAGTTGAAAGCCATCTAACGTATGGTATTATAGCCTGGGGAGCAACGTCAACTAATTTCAACAATAACCTGGAGAAAATACAGAAGTAGATACTGAAAGTTATTTACAAAAAACCTAGCCAATACTCAACAGATATTTTATACAGTGAAACTCGAATTTTCGACATCAACCAGCTCTATACTAGGCTTATTTTATTGAAACAACATAAAGATAGGAATACCTCAAAGCATACTGACCATGTGTACAACACCAGACATAACACCGATAGAAGGATGTTTGTACCTCGCCCGGAAAAAGCTATAGGCTTGAGTTGTTTCACTTACCTTGGTCCCAAACTATATAACGAATTACCAAATGTAATCAAAAGATTAAACTCGCTTAACATGTTCAAAAATAAAATTAAAAATGGATCCAATCCATTCCTAGAAAAGACATACACCAATTTATAAATAGCCAAAATACCACTTTTGTTCTAAAAACTCCATCTTCATAACTTCCCCCCCCCCAAAAAAAACTATGCAACTGTCACCATGATATGTGATTACACGGTGTGGATCAATGTTACAGTGTTTCCCATGCACAAGACTTCTTTTATGGGATAACACTATCATTTATTCATTCATTTTATTCACTTTCCAATTATTATTGTTTAGAATTGTATTGTTTGTATATTGATTGCAGTAGACATAAAAGCATTAAAACTATTTTATTTCCATTTTATCCAAGTGATTACTTATTCTGCACAAAGCCATTAGGCTTTGCAGATTACTTTTGTTTATTTGCTAATTTGTATATGTATCTTGTCAATTATTGTGCGAATAAACGTTATTATTATATTATTATTATCAATACCATTATTTCTAAGGCTACAGTAGCAACCTAGACGTGCCGCTGAATATTGGGCAAGACATGGGGTTTGAAGCCAGAAATGATATATTGGTCATACCAAACAATCATGCATCATCAGAATGCCAAAAACCCAGCAGTACTCGGCACAAATCAAACTGTAGATAGCGCAGCGGTTAGCCTATCTGGTAGTCACAGGGGCAATGTTTTCATTAACCACTGCAGCCTCACCGCACTTGTGTGTGATGAAGGTAGCAGCAATGAGTGCCTTCAGGCTGCACCAGACATCAAACTTGAAAGTTGAATATCTAACTGGACATCTGAGGATTCTGAAAAATATGCCCCCAGAATCCAAGTACAAACCATTACGGCCATTACGCGAGAGATATGCCGCAAATGAGATATGACCACAGGATGGAATGAGACAAGACACCGCCTGTAGCTGATGTAATATCCTTAGGACAGTTCCAGGTAAAGGAGAGGGCACAGGGGCGTTTCATTCGAAGTAGCGCTCGACACTACCAGAGTGGATAGACTTCCAAGCCAGAGTTTCTGGTGCCATGCGGTTTCCACCCAAAAAAAAATTAGGAACCATCAGATATTCTGCCAGCTTGGCTCGACTTCTGAAGTGGTAATAAACAGCCACCAAATATGCACAACGATCTGACCTCAACTGGAAAGGGTTGCATCAGTTTGGTATATTGATGGATCCAAGACGGTGGTTGTGGAGTCACTAGGGATTCAAGGGCAATGAGGAAGGGGAAACCACTCGATCTTCTGGGCCAGAACTATTGTGTGGTATTTCTGAAGCGCACATCAAGAAGAGTTTCGGTGCTGGGAAACTGACAAATCAAAACACAATAGAATACTGTTCCAGAACAAACACAAACGATAAGGCTTCTGAGCCCAAAAGGCTCATGTTCCTTGGATGGGTTTCATTAACGTTCTCAGACATTAGGGACTCAGCTCCCAGGAAACGGATTCACTTCGCAAGGAGTCCCGGAATCCCGGGTCATGAATAGAGGAATAGTAATGTGCAATAGACCTTATAGGTCGAGGTACGGAGAGGCTGAAGAGCCAAATCGACCCCATACAGTTTCCAATCTTACAAATAAATATCGACTGACCTGGACTAGATAACCCAATGTTCATTATTGCAATAAAATTTTTAGTGTACCCGCTGCCCAAGGCTATATTTCTATTGCCATTTCACCTACAACATTTGTATTGTTTTTCCAATATTGTTGAAAAAAATTGTTCTTCGACACGCACTCTTATTTTATTTATCTGAGGTTCAGTGACAATTAAATGATTCAATCCATTACCATGTTTAAAGGGTTGCTTTCTTTTTGTTCCAGGTTTCGCTTCTGGCATTTTGGGGACTGGAAAGACGTCATAGTAGATGATAAACTTCCAACATACAAGGGGAGATTGGTCCATCTCCATTCTGCAAACAGCAATGAGTTTTGGGTTGCTTTACTGGAAAAAGCATATGCAAAGTACGTACGTAAGCGATTCAAATTGATCCAGAGAGCTCCATATTTTTAACATATTTTATTTCGCCAGGAACGCTAGCATTTTGCATGCCATATACCATAATGTAATATATCATAATGTATCAAGAATTCATAAATATACATTTTCATGGCTAGAACTCGCTTTAAATATGGCGATAGTGGAGGCGAGAATTTAGTTTCGCAGATGTGAAAGTACTGAGTTTTTCACTATAAATTACCCACCCCGTATCATCGTTATTATTGCCTATAGAAAAAAAATTTGTGGGTAAAAGTTTTGTGGTTATAACTGAATTTTGATAAAATTCTATCATAAACACAGTAGCTTGCAGATTTCAGGGGCAATTTTTTTTAAATAGCATACTCTGTGTATTGAATTTTTTGAATGATCTTTCTTGTCTGAATTCAAGAATATACCTATCTTATACCGGTTTTGAGTTTTTAAACTTTGAATAACTTAGTTAAGCTAGTTGTTACGGTAAATACCTCTCTCATGAAAGTTAACATTTTTAAAGTAAGCTATGAAAATTTCAACTGTATTAAGTTTGTTTAGTGACATTTCTTTAATGGAATAATCAAAATGGTTTACAGTGAGGAAGAAAAAGTTCAGATATATACTGGTTATATACAAAAAAACAAAAATAAACGTGCAGCAAAAAAATGCATATATGGTGTCGTATCCAAATCGTTCAACACCGTCAGAAAATACATTCAAAAATGTTTTCAAGAGGTGCATCATACCTTCAGTTTCAGTAGAAAAAATTATGTAGTTCAAGAAATCCAGGAAGAACAGTTAGATATACTGCTTCATCCATATTGATCCGCAAATAGACATTTTTGAAACATTGTATTATTTTTTAGAAATTTCTGAATTTAGTTTAAAAAATGTAGCCGATCAATAAGTTAAAATCAAAAAATTGCACAAGTAACCCCTCACTTCACACCTAGATGCGCATTTCGATAACTAAGTATCAGTAGGTTAACTACACTGTGTAGTTAACCTACTGATGATGATAACTCAGTTATGGAAATGCCGATTATTCAACTGAAATATTATGGACTGGCATCCTTTGCTACGGCAAGAGTTTTCAATAGGAAAATTCGAAGGACGTGGGAAAAAAAGGACAACATTGGTAAAACAGGAAGAAAAACTGTAAGCGTTTGGGTCGGAAATTTTTGAAATACTCATCCCAGAAGAACAAAATATTTTTTTACAAAACTTTTTGCAAGCCAAGCTTGCCAGTATGATTTGGATGCAAGATGGGGTAACCCCGCATAGTGTCCTACCCGTTCAAAAACATTGCAATAATGTATTCCCAATATGGATAGGAAATAATGAAAGTATTGAATGGCCACCTAACAGTCCGGAATTGACCCCTATGGAATAATTGTTCTGGGGATTTCTAAAAGACCTTGTTAATAATAATATTCAACTCATTAAAGATTCGACTTGAAATAGAGAATCTGAATGTCAATAATGAAGCAATTTCCAATGCAATTATGAATATAAAAAGACGTTATCAATTATGCATCGACAATAATGGTGGACACATCGAAAATTTCTTATGAGTTATCATGTTATTGAAATTTCCTAAATGAATCTCAGTTATCTATTTTTGTATAAATATTTGAAGTTTTTCTTCCTCACTGTAAACCATTTTGATTATTCCATTCACTTAACAAACATGATGTAGTTGTCATTTTCATAGCTTACTTCAAAAATGTTTACTTTCATAGGATAGGTATTTACAGTAGCAACTAGTCTAAGTTATTAGACGTTTAATAACTCAAAAACGGTATAGGATAGGGGTAACATATGGTATATTTTTGAAATCAGGAAAAAAAGATCATTTCAAAAATTCAATAATATTCAGGGTATGCCATAGTGAATAACCCGGTAAATAGTTCTCGCTAGATACTAGAGAATATTCATTTAAATGTTTATAGCAAATGTTTTATATATTTTAAAATATTGTCTCCATATACAGCGTGTTACCAACTTAGTGCGAAAATTTTCAGGGGGTGATTCCTTTTCGAAAATTAAAGGGGATATTTTATGTAAACAAAAGCTCTCAGGCTTTTCCTTGAAAAGTTACACGCTTCCAAAAATGAGAAAAAAAATATAGGTTTTTTCTTTTCTTGAAATTGCTGAAGAGTTGAAGAAATGACAATTTGTGGGCATCTTCTACCATCAGAAAGGCTACCTATGAATTTTATTTTTATTTTGTTGTGATCTCTCAAAGGGGTGAAACATGCAACCCCTATTCCATTTTTTAACAGAACTTTTTAACGAAACAAAATTTCTCAATTTAAAAATATGTATTGAAAAGAACAAGTCATTGCAAAACTTTTTCAACTCCTGTGTTGTGTCCGTAAAAGCAATAATTTCCTAATAAAAAATAAAATACAACATTGTGCATGAACGGATCATCTGTAAATGGAATCGAAAAAATCTATTAGGTGGCTGTCACGTTTTGTTTGCACAACTTGTGACTTTTCAACAAGGAATCACCCCCTAAAAACTTTCGCACTTATTTGGTAACACCCTGTATATGCCCAGTTTACTATTTTTTTTGGGCTATGCACTTATCGAGGCTAATTATATTTTGGACAGGATACACCTACTAATGTTTTTCTTGGACAACGCATCAATCGTAGTCCCATCTACGCTTCAATCTACAGGAAATGTATGGGATGTAATGCCCACTGGGCTTGTTATATTTTCAAGATTGAGTCTGATAATATTACTATTCTTTTGAGGTCCGATCATTCTATATATTCGTTTGCTTCAGCTGAGAATATTGGATTGGGGTTGTTTATATTTCATATTGTAAGTATACAATTTGCTCATCCTACTCGACTGTTTCCTTTCGAAGCATTCAATATTTTGGTTGATTATTGAATTATTTCTATGAAACGGGCTTCTCATTTTCATTGGTTCAAGAGCATGAAAAATTCGGTTTTTCCAGTTTGCTGGGGTTTTTTATATTTCTATATGCAATGCAAAGGGCGGGAAGGAAGGAAGTTTATTATTACGGCCATCGGTCGTTCCAATACAGTATATTTTGAAAAATTTTTAATTTTTTAAGGGAATTAATCAATTAAGTTAATACCCTTGTTGCATGTGATGGACGGTGAAAGAATTATTGAATTTTGCATGATAGTTACATTCCAGATGTAGGAACATACTAAGAAGGGCTTTATCAAATTCCTAATTCTAAAGAATTAAAACTGCGCTTTGAATATTTGAATACTTTTTATCGTTGTTTTTTTTTTTAAACATGTACCTAGTGTTTTTTTCTTTCAAAGCCTCAATTCTGAATTGAAAAAAGTTACATGAGATATACATTACTTCAACGAGTATTATGGTGAATGAAATTGACGTCATTTTGATCAAAAATATGTCGGCGCTGAATTTAACGAACTTGAATTTCATATCAGAACTATGATTTCAGTCAACTATCCAGAAAAGGAAATTATTGAAAGATTCAGAAAGGATTTTCCTAATAACATTTTTTGGTATGTCTATTGGGTGATAATAAGAATCGGTCCGAAAGTAAATTTCTTTTTTGGTATCTGCAAAAATATAGGGACAATTTGTTCATAACACCTTCGGCTTGCGACCGGCAGATGTTATCACTAAGCGATCTAAGATATAAAAAGTATCAGGAAAATGTAGAAAAAAAATTATAAGCATCACTGTTTATTCAGTCTTCTGAAGAATAATAATTATGATTACTATCGTTTCGGACGTCCATCGTCTTAATGTATTTAAAAGTTTTTCACGACGTTTCGAATGCTTGTATCTGCAATCGTCCTCAGGTGAATACTATTCACCTGAAGACGATTCACCTGAAGACGATTGCAGTACAAGCATTCAAAACGTCGTGAAAACCTTTTAAATACATCAAGATGATGGACGTCCGAAACGATAGTAATCAAGTTACCACATCGTCTACAACCTTCAAATAATAATTATGTTTTTATTTAGAAAAAACGAGAAAATCCCATGCGTGGAAAATGAAGGGCATTTCTACCCTCAATCATCATAAGGACAATCCTCCGAGTAATGATTACGGGTTGAATTGGTTTATTTTGAAACCACATATGAAATGCATCTGCCCAACGATCTTCACTTAAGATTCTCCCAACGTGTTCTACTATTTCTCCGCTTAGATTTGGAAATTGATTGGAGATTTATTTTTTATAAATGCCTGAACTAACTCTATTGAAAACGCAAGGAGGTAACCTCCGTAGAGTATGACCAGTTAAAAGTTCGTCAATGACATATTCTTTCTAAAAATTTTGATTTTCAATAATTTGTAGTGATACCCCATTCCGGGCCTTTTGGGGAATATTAAAATTTTTAGAAACCATAAATTTGAAAATATGGTATTTTTTCTCGCTTTATCCACGATGCATTATCCATCATAATAACGATTTGGTGTTATATATGGTAACAATTGCTAAATTAACCATTTTCGAATAAAGTTGCAGTCATGTCCTCATAATAATCTGCTAAACATTTTTTAATTTGATTAGCTGAAAACAGCAACGCGTTCGTTACAAAGCCATTTTCACTTCCCGCGTGTACAATAATTATCCGTTTTCCTCAAGATGCTTGAAGATAATTCGATCAACACTTACATATCCGAGAATGCCGTTTTCCACCCCATTTATGGGCATCAAAAACAACAAGCGCTGCTCGAACCACCAACCCCTGCGAATAGTTCTATTCGCATATCAGCAAAACTTTAAATTATCCACATCCTTCTCTATTCGATTTCCTAACTAATTTTCAAAATAAAATAATATCTGTGAAGTTGCAAAGTATTCACAAACCATTTGTGCCTATTTCGAACACTCGGAAAAGGCAAGTATACCTTCCAAACAAAATTAATGATTTTGATAATGGAAAAGTGTAAACGTTGGAATTTGTTAAGTTAACTTTACTTAAAAGTCAAATATTTAAAGCGGCCGAGTTTACCTCTGCCCAAACACACACCACACCACTGTTCCACTGGTAGTTTCACCCCAAAAGCGGCAAAAGAAATGTCAGGTGATTTATGGTAATTTATGCAACAAGTGGTCAGCGAAGTTATCGACTCGTTTTTACGCCACGAAAAGTATCCACTCAATTTGGTCCCTATATACTCTATACGGGACATAATATTTATTTAATCTTCCGTTCGACATTCGACATTATCGTTTACGAATTTGAACGAAACTTATATTCTGAGTTGAAGATAAACATATTCAACTGAAATTGGAAATTCTATAAGCGGTGTTTGCCATCATCAGATCCTTTTTTATCAAATTTAAGGGTGAGATTCAATCCAAAATAAACAAAGACATTGTTAACATCTAACTGGTGTTGCATATAAAATCAGTACGTGCCACACAAATGTCAACAACGTCTTTTCTATCTTAAGAGATGTAATATCACCCTTGATTTGATAAAGAAGGTTCTGATGATGGCAAACAGCCGGAAGCGATCAACCTAACCCAGCTTTGAAAATAAAAAATAATACACTCTAAATTCATTCCTCCAACCTTCCTCAAAACGAGAATGTATGCACCTTGCAAGTCTCAAGCTCATATCAACAAATGTTTTTCAGTAGGTCGCAGACATCTATACGTATATAATCATGTCCTGACTGACTCACTGACTGACTGACTGACGATCATCGCCCAGACCAAACTGTTGGACATGAAGAGCTGAAATTTGGACATCGAGTAGAAACTTCCCCAAATGGGTTAAAATCGGGGTTGAAAGTTTGTATAGGAGAACCGTTAGTTTTTAAGTTAGAGTCATAACAATTGGTATTTGAGGTCTTTGCTACAAATGAAGAAATGCGTGTTTCAGAGTTTATGAAAATTCTACTCATAAAGTGGTGAAATGGGGTGAACATTTGCATGGGAGATCCGTTAGTTTATAAGTTAGGGCCATGAAAATTGGTATTTTGGCTCTATGTTACAAATGAATGAATCGTGTTTAAACTCATTTGAAAATTCCGTCTCTAAACGGTTGAAAAAGAAATAGTGAATGTGTAGTAGTCGTCACAAAGCATTACTCTCGTTGTCAAATCAATCATACCAAATAAACGAGATAACGGGATAATGGAATAAAGAGAAACGGGATAACGGGATCAAGGGATGAGAGGAAACGTGACAACGGGATAACAAGAAGCGGGCAAACTTGCAGCATAAGCTATATGGAACGACACAAAGAAAAACATAGGAAAAAATACAAATTGTATGGGGGCGAAGTCGCGTTTACCAGCTAGTAAATTATAAAATTGTCCTAATAGTGTCACTTCCAACCTATTCATCACCATCAACTATTAAGAAAACCAAAATTGGAGGTTGGAATTTCTCTTACAATACTATCTGCATAGGATCAAGTATTGTTAACGTGGCACTATTTATCGTTTTTTCACAAAAAATATGACTGTGAAAACTACGCGGGCAAACCCGCGGAAATACGCCAGTATTAGAGATATACGAATCCTCAACATTTCTAAACATTCCAACTGAATATATGCGGGTATAGTTTTCCCAATATCAATTGCAGAAGCATAAAGAAATCTTGCGGCGAAATCCTGTGAGCAGCAGTGGCGGAGATATTTAATTTTATTCAGATATTTTAATATCCTAAAACGTATTTCGATCGGCACAAACCAAGACCACAGACGCTACTGGTTTTTAATATTTCAGAGCTATTAAAACACAAATATAACGCGTGATTTATGACCTCCCACCGTATAGACACACCTGCAAGCATTGATGTCCGACTTGATTGGCCCAGACGAATCGGTTGTAGAACAGACAGCAGTCACTCAAGTCCATGTTGACCAGCGGGCTCTTTGTGCCGACGGAGACTGTATACAAGTAGTACAGATTATTTTTCGTTCCGTTTCTTCGCATATACGCTCGTGTAAGCGAAGTGAGTTTTTGTTTGCTCCCTATAGAAACAGCTTCTGCAATTGATATTGGATGGACTATGGCAATACTAAGCATTTGACACTAACCTTTGATAGTTTTGCAACCAAAGAAATTTGTAATCACAGGTTTATTCAAATATCAACATTTGAATATCAACTTCAATTACTATTCAAGGGGGCAATTTAAGAAAATTAAATCATAGCCTCCTCTAGTACAAATAAAATATGAATATAATTCAAATCATAGTTATAGTACCATTTACGTGGCTGCATTCATATCCTTCAAGAGGTATAGCTGGAAATTGGATAGCAAAAACAAATAATAAACAGGCGGAACTCCATGTGTTTTTAGCCCCAAACACGTCAAATAAATATCGTAATTCTGTAAATTTTCTGAAATTGAGAAAAATTTTCATTATCTTTGTTCACGCTATCCCATTCTCCAGTTCTTAATAATCCCTTGGAAGGTATTCATGTTTAAAATTTACATTTTTGCTTGCACACTAGGATAGTGCCTGGAAGGTAGTTTTCAGGGTCGTGTCCAGAAAGTAGTAGCCACAAGATACATCGAATCAATACAGAAAAATTTGATATTTTCAAAGTCATGGATCGATCTGTATTCTCAACTCAAGGGGAATTCGCTATTATAAGGAATAACAAAGAATTACTAGGGTTCAGTCGTAAAATGCCCAGTGAAGAACATAAGATTTATGAGTCGTATAATCGCAGCATCTGTTGCGTCGAAAAGTTATTTTGTGCAAATTAAATAATGAAAACTGATTCAAATCGGGGTAAATTAAATGATATTGGGCAATTTCGTAGTTCACAAATGTCTATCAAACTCCTCACCAGACTAGATTTGTTCAATAAATAATAATAATTTTTCTGGAAACATGTTTTTTCCGGTTCAATGTGTCATTCAAATGACAAGAAATGTGTACTTGATATACAGAGTGATCCGTTACTATCGTTCCAAATTAAAACGTTATCAATCTCAAATAATAACTTTTTTTAGATTTTCCATGGCAGAGTTATTAATATTTTTCCATATTTGGCTTGAAGTTTCGTCTGTATCTCTTCGAAACAAAATTTAAAATGAAAAATAATTAAAAAAAATTACAAAGAAATATTAATTATTCCAAGAATAATTCTTCTGTTTCATTTGTAATTTTTCATTAACGAAATATTCACATTGTTGATCATTACTTTCAACGGATTCATCAATCGGAAAAATGTAATGTCTGACCGAAAATGGATTTTCAGCCGAAAACGAAAACGAATCAGAAGCTTTAGTCTTATTTTCGGCCGAAAACGAAGGCGAAAATGATTTAGACATCAATAAAAAATATTAATATTTCCGCTGAACACTGTAATTTTGTATGTTTTTTTTACACCTAGGGAGAGAAAGAGCAAATATAGACATTAAAAGAAGTAAAACACGATAATTAAATTAGAGGATGAAAAATTTCGTGTATTTCTTGTTGTATTGATTGATTAAATAATAAAATACACCAATACAATATAATAATATAATAATTTGAGTGAAAAAAGTTCAAAACCTACATATATAATGCCTTTATAATCTTTATATGCATGTTGGAAGTAAAAACAAAAGTCAAGAACAAATAAAAGTTATTACTTACCCATTAATTTTTTATTTATGCGCCTGAAGAAAAAATACAACATAACCTCGCTACAAAACTTTAAAACAAAATCGCGTCCGTTCAAGTCAGCTGAGTGAAACCACAAGTGGACTCGATTCACCCCGAAGTTAGCCAAACGTCACCTGATATTGCCGAGCTTTACGAAGTAGGCCGAATGACGCGTGACAATTCATCAACTTCTGATTTTCGGCTAGGTCGAAGCTTCGGCTGGTTTATGGCCGAAAACGAAAATAAGGCCGAATCATGATATTTTGGCCGAAAACGAAAACTAAGCTTCGGTCGGTCACTAAAAAAACGTTTATCATCAACTATTTTATCTAAAAAGCCTATAGGTTGCGCAAACCTCTCTCATAACTCTAGAAACGGCACTGGGATATTACAGAAGTAACACTTTTAGGTTCCCATTGAAAACTAAACATTCAAAATGGGAACATAGTTTAGGGTAGTCGATCTCATATAATACACGATTTCAATCTTCCTTTATGCTTCACTTTTTATTATTTGCAGATTTTACGGGTGTTACGAACAACTTCACCATGGATCCACAACAAGGGCCCTACAAGACCTTACAGGAGGTATAGTCCAAAGTTTTGGTTTAACACACCAGGATAGATTCCTAACATTCCAAGTACTGAATAGTGCAGTTCCCAGATCTAGTCTTCTGATTGCAACCATCACACAGGTAGGCGGCTGTTTCATTGGTAGTTTTATTAAATTAACATTCGTGGTCCTTCCAAATGATCCCGGTTCAGCCTTCCTCAACTTTAGAACTATTCGAGATAACCCAAGCATCTTTTTTCCATTCGATTCCTCAGGCTTTAGCGCTTGTTTTGAGATGCAGGAGAACTGGGAGTCCATGTTCCATTGCCTACTACGATTTTTTTTAAATTACAAATGGCAATAACTCGATATTTTCAAATGCAACACCCATATTTCATTGCATGGCATTTCTTGAAATATTTTGGTCGATATCGAGTTTGTGGGTTCTACTTTGTGAAGTTTGCCAGATTTGTTGCAAATTAAGAAATTTTTATATATTTTTCAAAGGAATCGAGTAGGCCGCTGTCGTAAAATTTCACACATTCGTGTACTTTCAATAATAGTTTATACTGAATTTCACTTGCGAAGAATAAGTAAATATGGTCCAATGTATTAGCGAAGCTGACAGAAATCCTTTATTAGTGAGCAGAATCTACCATGAAAATTATCCAGTAGCAAGAACTCCACGGGTTTCAAATGTTAAGAGTGAGTCTTACACCAAAAAGAAAATCGTTGGTAGTTGAATCAATGATGAAAGTTTTATTCATGCTACAGGAATATCGCCACTTAAGCACTAAGGAAATAGCAGCGGAAACGAATATTTCACAAAGTAGTGTGAACAGAATAGTATTGGAACATTAGTTCCACCCTTGTCATCTGAACCTACATCAATAACTGTATGCCCAAGAAGCACACAGAGGTCATAATTCGGTTGTAAAGACGTCTACTAGACCTTTCGCAAAAGTCCATGATTTATGTCTTGTAATATGCTAAGACGTCGCTATGTATGCCAATACGACAAAAAGGCACACTCTTGCGACGTCACATCGACGTTATAAAGTAGTGGTAATGATTTGCCAATATAGACTTATATAAGCCAGTCGCAAAAGGGTCGTTCTGTGGTCTTAGTGTAGTCATTATATCATTATGCATGGAGGTCATAATCTTTCCAATATAGTATTACAATATGTATACCATATCAAAAGATTTTATATAATATCAGTATAATATATAAGTGAGCCTTCCTTTAGATGTTCATGATACTCTGTGACCGTGATAGTTATCGAGATAAAAATGATTTTCATTTATGTCTTTAAGAATTGTTCTGAAACTCTAGTGACCAAGCAAATCCATTTTTACGATCAAAATCCAATTCTACTCACTTGAAATTCATGCGCTTCGAAAATAAAGAGAGATAAATATTTATTTTCATTTCAGAAAAAAATTCTTTTATAAATTTTTCTCATTAATCGTTGAAATATGTAGACCATATTACAAAATATACTTGACTAGCCCATCTCCAATGATTTTTAAATGGATATAACACCCAGGGTCCCATATTTTTTATTTTAAATATTTGTGTTCCAATATGGCTACCAGAATGATGTTATCAATCAATCGATAAACATGGATGCCGTCCTTCCAGTGTCGAAAAGTTGTAATCACTTCAGTATGTACTATACGAGTGTCTCAAAGACATCGCAATATCTTACATAAAAAAGTTGTAATGTAGTCGCTGTGACCACAAGTAGCAAGTTTTGTTGTACTAACGTCGTAACGCTATCAAAACAGAAAAAGATATACACTGAGTGCATAAGCATTCCGCTAGTTCCGCCTAATGGAAAACGCTAAAAATAACTGACATTTACAATAGAGGTCATGTTGATGTTGAACAGTTATATTTAAATATTTTTTATTCATCACTCGAAGTGCACATACATATTATTTATGTCTTTCCTTGTTGTGAAAACAATTGAAGGAACTGGATGAACTTCATTTTTTTGCAGTGTCCCGATAGACTGATTAATTATTTCAGATGTAGGCACTTATCCTTCCTTTTTATATTTTTCTATACGCTCCAGTTCTCTTGTAAGGCAGATTGGATTTTTTTATTGGCATTTTAATCATTTATAGGAACTGAATATTCTACATACATAGCACAATATACCTATCCAACAAAAATAACATAACCAACAAAAATAATCTAACCTAGATACATAATGTGATCATTATGACCAAAGTTCATCAGTTGATGAAACTACATTACATGAGTACAATATGTAGTCGTAGAAACGTTTCAAAAATCTATTCATTAGAACCACATATGTTCATTGTCATAATAACCTCACAGCAACTGCTCTTAAGTTCTACTTAACGACACATACAATTTATTTACATACAAACCACACTTCATCTCGAGAATTATTTATTGTACTCTCGTTATATCTACTACACGCCTGAAGGTTATAAAACGCACATTAACTTTTTGGTTTTAAAACATACAAATACGTGGTCTTTAAGACGGTATAAGAAGTCATTATGTTAATTTTATGACTCTGTGCTACTTGGGTGGTAGTGATTTTGAAAATAGAGTTTTGTATTGTAGCACGCCAATGTGGTGAACCGCCGCTGTGTTGAATTGTTGTGTTCGTTAGCGTTCAGGTACCAGGTGATGACGCTAAGAAGGTTGGAGGGGAGGAAGACGGAGTAGCAACGCCGAGAGAGAGGAGACAATTGTACTTTGACAGATGAGTGTTTTTTGCCTTTACGAATATGAATCGTGAAAATACATCACCGCTGTTAGTTATATGGTGTTAGCTGTTTCCTCACAAGAACTATAATAGTTTGAGTGTGCTAGCGACGTGTGATTATGCTACATTATTAAAGAAAATATAGGAGCCAACCAATTTATTTTCACCTCAAAGGGAACTACGTTTTATTGACAGCGTAAAAACGGAAAGCAACATCATGTGCACAGACTTTTCTACATATTAACAAGGTTCAGTTAGTATAGATATATTTTTGATATGGACTCTCCATATTTATTTATTCAGATACATTCTTGGATGTAGAATAATATTTAGTTTTGGCAGTCTCTAATTGTTCGAACCCACCCTGAGATAATGAATATTTGAAATGTTAATTCAAAACCTTTCTGGCGCCCGAACAGAACAAATTACAGTATTCCAATGAATGGCATAATTGACGAGGATTATAATACATCAAACAAAATTATGTTGTCTAATTGAGCAACGTTCAACAACAACGAGTCGTTCAACAAACATAATGTGCATTATTTTGCAATAAAAGAATATTGATCACCAAATGCGATGGTCACTTAATGTTTGGGGAGGAATTGGAATTGAAAATCACATTATTGGGCCCTACTTTGTCGACAATCTGCTGAATGGTGAAATTATTTGAAAAAATTTCACAAATATATTTCCAGAATGTTAGAAGAAGTGGATTTGGATACCAGTAGGACAATGTGGTTGTAACACGATTGTGCTGCAGTGCATAACCATAGGATATTGCAAATTAGATATAGATATAGATCACTCCTATCCTAATCGTTGGATAGGCAGAAGGAGTACTATTCCTCGGTCTGCGCGATCCCCAGACCTTACTCCTACAGACTTTATTCTTTGGGGATCCGTGAAGGAAAAGGCTTTTAGAGATCGTCCAACAACTGCGGATAATATCAAAAACAGGATAACGAAAGCCTTCCGTTCAACTGAAGGTGCACTGCTTGCTGCAGTTCGGGGCTCATTTACTAGAAGTAGCTTCGTCCCATAATTTTTACAAGCTTTCATTTAACTTGCTTCGCTAGTATGTCATTCTGTCATTCTTTTATTATTTCCGGTTCAAAATTTGTAATCCATTTTTAGAGCACTTTCTGTCATCCGATTTAGCTGAAATTTGGCAGGTGTTCATAATTCCAGTGACAATGCATTATGAAATTTTTGTTAGAGAAAAACAAAATGGCTGCTCCAAGATGGCGAACGAATTTTGTGATTAGGGTCCGATTCGATTCAAAATTGGTGTGTGGGGTCTTTTGGGGTCTGAGATGATCAATGATTTTTTGTAAACGTTTATAAAATCAAGACCCGGCTCCGAAATGGCGGAGGAGTTTTGTGATTATGGCCCAATTCTATTCTAAATTAGTATGTGGGGGTTTTTAGAGTCGGAGATAATGAATTTTTTGTCAAAATTTATAAAATTGAAATAATGGCCCATGGAATTTTTATTATATAAAAAAACAAAATGGCATTCCAAGATGGCGGACGAGATTTAGGTTTATGGTATGATTCGATTCAAAATTGGTACGTGGTGGGGTCGAAGGTTATGAATTTTTCTTCAAAATTCATAAATTCAAAATGGCGGCTCCAAGATGGCCGATGATATCTGTGTTCCATAGTCCGATTCTGTTAAAAATTGGTATGGGGGGGTTTTCGGGGTCGGAGATTATGATTTTTTCATGAAAATTCACAAATTCAAGATGGCGGACTAGTTTTGTGATATTGGTCCGACTCGATTCAAAATTGGTATGTCGGGGTTTTTGGGGTCGGAGATTATGAATTCAGTCGAAGATTATTGATTTTTATTTGAAATTCATAAATTGAAGATGGCAACTCCAAGATGGCAAATGAGTTATTTTGTAGCATAGAAGGACTAGATAGCGCAGAAAAAGGCCTCATAATAACGATGCTTTAACAAAAATACATATATTATGGCGTACTTCTGTACTTAAAAGCACAAAATAAAATAATTTAGAAAAACTTGTTGCTTGTCGCTTTTGTATTCGATCTGAATCCATATTTCACGGAATAAACCTACGTTACACATCCAAAGCAATTATTTTAAATTTTTTAGTGCATTTGAATAGAAACTTGTCTTTGGAAAGGTTTTTTATTAATTATTACATTGCTTCCTGTTTATGTATCTTTCCTCTAAATATTACTAGAATCGTTTCCTTCGTGATGTACTCCTGTTTCTATTACAATTTCATCCTATTGAAACATACTTCTTTCAAAATTCTATGGATGTGTCAAATTTTACAACAGCAGCCTACTCGATTCTTTTTTTTTCAATCATCAACATTTCTTCTTTTGCAATAAATCTCACAAATTCCACTAAGAAGATCTCAAAAACTATATTTCGGCAAAATTCTCTCAAATAATAGCAGGCAAAGATGCAAGAAAGTATAGACTTAATGAAAAATATGGTTCATCTGGTTAACAGATGGGTGAAGGACGACCTATCTTCGGATCTTAGACCATTATAAAGACAGGCCGATCATCACTTACGATTGCGACATGTGGCGTCCTTGGGGCCAGAAGTCAAGTAAATGTACAATGTAAATGTCCGCCATTGAAAACGTGAAATGCAAAAATAAACTAAATTCAGTGAAGTTTAATAAAAAATTTGTGTATAAACCAGTCCCTTTTTTCTCTACGATGATACCCAGGCCGGATGACAACGGATTTGTCGGAAGAAGGGAAACAGGGGTGTGATATTGCCAAGAACAAGACCCATTACACCCCCATGATTTACCAATTGGTTGAATACGCCCATATGGGAAGTATAAACCATTAATATATTGAAAGAGAGAAAGAGAGAGAGAGAGAGACTCTGTTACTAAAAGTCGTCCTCCAAGTGGCAGCAACGTTCGAGAAAGCAGAAAAATCAATAGCGAACTCGTGTGCTATTGGTGGCCAACCATTTATTCATAATTGTTTCTCAAGCCCCCTTATAGAATATCAATAATAACAGTAATAAATGGTATAATCACATTTGGATTTTTGCTACCTAAAAAATATCCAATCAGAAACTTATTGGAAAGATAATCAGTGTTTCATTTCCGATTGGCGAAATGAATGTCTGGTATATCGACCATCATAGTATAAATTATATATAATCATCATTTATAAATAAATTAATCCCCCAAAAACACCCCATTCTGAGTATTATAATAATGAAGTTATATCTCTGAAAATTAATAACCAATTTATGAAATGTTCGTGTTGAGAGTCTTGTTACAAAGTTACAAATTAATATGGAATCCTATTTCCGCTCATCATTGAACATAAAAAGGCAAAGACGGCTATAAATTTACCATGATTATAGAGGTTTTTCGAATTTTGATTATGAATTGTTTTTGGAATTTATCAATTGGAATACAGTTTACTGAAAAAATAATATTAATCATAAGATGAATATTTGGAAGCGCACTCTCTGTGAATTGCACCTTTATAAAGTGTTAGGATTTTCATATTGTTACCCCTTTGTTCACAGATAATTTGAAGCTGTTGATAAAACTCAGACATAATAATTATTTGGGTATATGAAATTAGAAAAAAATGCTTGGCGAACATATGAGAAAGATACCAAACTTTTGTAAATATATTGGTTGAACCAGAGAAGCAATCCTTAGTAGTTTTGGAACACTCTAGACTATTTGAACATCCATGATTCCAACGATCCATTTTGAACGGGTTTTGAACGGAAGTCAGCATGACAGCTATGACAGCTCTTGATAGAGTCACAGAAGATATCTTCAAAGCCCGGAACCAAAAAAAAAACTATTCCACTCCACTTTAGGGCATCATTCGATACTACTGATGACTCTCTACTGTGTCAGCAGCAGAAATACTGGAGGAACACCTACTGACTTGATGGCGTATGCCTAAGTAATATACACTCCCCGCCAGTCGCGATGGAACTACCCATTTTTACGTTAAATCATATTGGGCTCAAAATTCCTTCAGATTCGTGATCAGGATCTTCAACGAACAACAAATACCTGGACAAATTTGAGTTCTGAAACATCTGAATTTGTTTCTCTTCCAATGGTAGAACCTTCGTAACTGCCGTAATTATAGCGGTAGAATGATGAAACTCTCAAGACTGATGGAAATGCCAAAAATACACCTACTGACTTGATCGCGTTTGCCTAAGTAATATACACTGCCCGCCAGTCGCGATGGAACTACCCATTTTTATAGTAAATCATATAAGGGAGCAAAATAGGCTCAAAATTCTTCCAGATTCATGATCTTTCTACCGGAACACTTTTTTCTTGAAAAAAAATTAGTCCTGAAAAATCCGAATGTCTCTCACTTTTATTATTGTTCCTGGTGTTTTTCTATATAATATCGTTCCTGTTGATCCTATTGATCCTGTTGTTTGTGTGTTCCTGTAAATCCCTATTTTTATCGATACCTGTTTGATATCAAATATTAGTCTCAAACATGGTGTACAATCTCGTTCGACTTTGGAGTTTTTGAAAAAACCGTGGTGACGAACCAAGATGAGTGACAAGATTTTGATAGAATTTTGCGTTGATAGATGTCATACTGTTCCGACTAATTTGTAATTTTCAATATAATTTGTCGAACTAGAAGCTAGTATTCTATTTACAATAAGAAGATTATTACAGTCCACTAAAGGATTCAACAGTCAAGTTGTTGGATATTGAACATTGGTCCATCGAGTCCGATACAAGTGAGAAGAGAATCAAACTATTTGGCGCCAATTGCCAGGCCTTAGTCATTTCAACACACCGACGACGTTCGTTATAGCCAGTTCCATACTTTGGGAGTGAGATTCCCATAACAACTCCCTAGAGGTATTTATCTCTGTTCCTTATTTGACCTATATAATATACCTTACGATTTGAATAATTATCGGAATAAATACAATTAGTTCAGTCAAACAATGGCGGATATTAGTAGGTTAAAAATAAAAAGACGTACTTTGAAGTCACAATTAACAAGATTATCTAACCAAGTGAATGGTCTAGATTTAACTAATTTATCAGATACAGCAATTTTGGAATTGAAAAATAGACTTTCAAATTTTTTACCATTATTAAACAATTTCAATGAAGTTCAATTAGAAATCGAGTTGTTAGAACCTGAGGGGGCGGAAGAAGAAACTGTGACATTTGAAACAAAGTACTATGATTTGCTTGGTCGTATACAGGGTACTATCATAAAATATGAAGAACAAAATGAAAGTTTGTGCTCTACAACTATACCATCGAAATCGGTACGAATGGCATCTAACATTAAATTGCCAGTGATTAAACTTCCTGGTTTCTCAGGGGAGTATGATCAGTGGATCGAGTTTCGAGATGCATTCAAGGCCATGGTACACAATAACAAATCTATTGGTAAGGCAGAAAAGTTTTACTATTTGCGGTCTTCATTGAGTGAAGAAGCTTCTCATGCTATTCAAAATATAGAAGTTTCAGACAATAATTATGATATGGTTTGGGATTTGTTGTTGAAAAGATATGAAAACAAACAATTGATAGTTTTTACTCATATCAAACATATATTTGAATTAGAAACTATAAATAAAGAATCACATACTGAGTTACGACGTTTGTCGGACAACATTTCCAAGCACATTCGAGCTTTGAGTTCTTTGGGACTTCCTACCGAGCATTGGGACGTTTTAATAATTCATATCATTACCATGAAGTTGGACTCTGTCACGAGACGTGATTGGGAGGAATATGAGTTGAAGGGTGAACTTCCGACATTGGAAGAAATGAAGTCTTTCTTGAAACATAAGTGTGAGTTGTTAGAAAAATTGCAATTTAATAAAAATGATATATCAAAACAAACTAATAATACAGGCAATCATAAAAATAAGCAAAGGGTTCAAGTTCATTTAAATACTCAAGGGAACAATATGAAGTGTTTTTTCTGAAAAATTAAATTTTTTAATTAAAAAATTAATTTGAATTGCCAGCCGGTGGTTGTAGGAAATGTAATAGGAAACATAATACACTTATGCATTTGGAGCAGGTGTCTGAGAGTCACCAGGCAAGGGTAGGGGATGCCGAACCACTTATCAATAAAGAGGACAATGCTTCAGTAGTGCAAACTACTACATGCAATTTGAGTATGAGTACTCAACAAGTTATTTTATCAACGGCTATAGTTTTAGTAAAAGATAAGAATGATCAATTTCACGAGGCTAGAGTTTTTTTAGATAGTGGTAGTCAAAGTAACTTCATAACTAGGGAGCTGTGTAATAAATTAAGTTTGCCAATGAAACAAGTGGATTTTTCAGTAGAAGGCGTTGGACAATTACTTTGCACAATTGATCAATCTACAACTGTTAGCTTGAAAGCCAAACTGAAAAACTATAAGGCTAATATTTCATGTTTGATAATTCCTAAAATAACAAGTCCAATACCCTCAGAGTCGTTTGGAATTGCTCAGATTCAAATTCCTGATAATATTAAACTCGCAGATCCAAATTTCAATAAAAAGGGGCAAATTGATATTTTAATTGGGGCAGAGCATTTCTGGAACCTATTATGTGTAGGCCAAATTGAGCTTGGGAGAAATCTACCAATATTGCAAAAGACTCAGTTAGGATGGGTGGTTGCTGGTGGACTGATTCCAAGTTCAAAAGTCAATTATAGCTATTGTAGCATAATCGCAAAAAATCCATATTCAGAGTCCAATGACTCCGAAATTGAGGCTCAGTTAACGAAGTTCTGGCAGATTGAAGAGTATAGTCAGACTAAAGCTACATTTTCCACGGATGAACAATTTTGTGAGAATCATTTCATGAATACTCATAGTAGAGATATTAAGGGTAGGTTTATTGTTGAAATGCCTTTTCGAGAAACTAATATTATTTCAGTGAACTTGTTGGGGGAGTCAAGATATTTGGCATTGAAGAGATTTTATTCAATGGAAAAAAAACTTATCAAAAATCCTATATTAAAGGCACAATATTCTCAATTTATAGACGAATACAGAAACCTTGGACATATGTACGAAATAATCGAAAATAATTCAGATTCCGAAAATGCTTTTATCTACCACATCACGCAGTGATTAAAGAGCTAGCTTAACAACTAAGGTGCGCGTTGTATTTGACGCGTCGATGAAAACAGATAGCGGATTGTCACTGAATGATGTGCAGTACATTGGGCCAACGGTTCAAGATGATTTAATATCTATAATTTTACGGTTCAGAAAATATAAATTTGTAATCAGTGCTGATATTGCGAAGATGTATAGGCAAATCCTCATTACAGAATCGCAACGGCCGTTACAAAGAATATTTTGGAGAAACGAGCCTTCGGAAGAGCTTAAATGTTTTGAACTCAAAACTGTTACGTATGGTACAGCGTCTGCACCATATTTGGCAACGAGGTGTCTTCGCCAACTTGCTGACGAAACGGAAATTTCTTCTCCTATCGTGAGTGAGGTAATCAAAGGAGATTTCTATATGGATGATCTACTGACAGGATCAGACTCAATCGATGACCTGTTGAGAATACAGGAAGGAGTTAATACTATTTTATATAGCGCAGGTTTCGAACTTCGAAAATGGCGCACTAACAATCTGGAGGTTCAAAGGGCTCTCAAAGTACAGTCCGATCTAGAAGTAAGTATTTTAAAACTTGGAGACGGGCAAAATAAAACTTTGGGAATTCTATGGGACTCCGCCGACGATTATTTACAGTATGCTATTAACACTGCAACAGAACCAGTAACAAAAAGGTCTATTCTATCGAAAATAGCCCAAATCTATGATCCGTTGGGTCTGTTGGGTCCAGTTGTGGTGGTGGCTAAGATGATTATGCAGCAGCTATGGCAAGCAAAATTATCTTGGGATGAAGGAGTTCCTCAGAACATCCAGACGCGATGGGTGAAATTTAGGAATAATCTAGCAGTATTAAATCAAATTAAGATACCTAGGTGGGTTATGACTAATGACGTGATACGGGTTGAATTGCACGCTTTTGCAGACGCCTCTGAAAAGGCATATGGAACCTGCGTGTATATAAAATGTGAAAATAAAGATGGAGCATATACAACTAGTTTACTATGTGCTAAATCGCGAGTAGCACCAATTAAGAAAGTAAGTCTTCCTAGACTGGAACTATGCGGAGCATATGAATTAGCTCAATTAGTTTACAAGGTACAGTCTGCCATAAAAATAAACTTCGATGCCTGTTACTATTGGTCTGACTCAACTATTACATTGTATTGGATAAAATCCGATAGTAGTGGATATAAAACTTTCGTGGCAAATCGCATAAGCGAAATACAGAGTTTGACCAACAAAGCTGATTGGCATCATGTGAGATCCGAAGATAATCCAGCAGACTTTGTGTCGAGGGGCATAGATGCTGATCAAATGATATCTTCGGATTTATGGTGGAGAGGACCTCTATGGCTATTAAAAAATGAAAGGGAATGGATTCATTCGGATATCGGAGATATTAAAGAGGTTCCTGAGCAACGGATCGTTGTTTCAATATCCACGATCATACAGACAAATACTATCAAGTTCTTTAACAATAATATTTTTCCCAAATTTTCGAAATTCCGTAAATTCCAACGCGTGGTAGCCTACTTATTACGATATAAAACAAATTTACGATGCACTATACAAAAACGTCAGTCAGGAAGTTTAACCGTAAATGAATTGAATGGGGCTTTGTATTTATTAGTTTCAGTGGCACAACAAGATGAATTTTCTAGGGACTATATGGCTCTGAAGAATAATGTACAGTTAGACAAGATTAGTAAACTGCTATGTTTGCATCCCTTCATGGATGAACAAAATAACGTCATACGCGTTGGCGGTAGGATATCCAATGCAAATTACAAGTTGGATAAAACACACCCTATGATACTACCACCAAAGCATGAGATCACACAACTCATTTTAAAGGGAGAACATGAACGCTTGTTACACTGTGGCCCACAACAACTTCTTTACTCGGTTAGACAACAATTCTGGCCGTTATGTGGAAAAAATGTTGCTAGACTGACTGTCAGGAAATGTGTAAAATGTTTTCGGGCAAAACCTAAAGCATCAGAGTATCTTATGGGCAATTTACCTGCCATAAGAATATCCCAGTGTTTTCCATTTCATAATACGGGCGTGGATTATGCAGGGCCCTTCCTCCTCAAAGATCGCAAAACTCGAGGTGCAAAACTGATTAAGAGTTATATCTGTCTGTTTATTTGTATGAGTACTAAGGCTATGCATCTCGAAATTGTAACCGATCTAACTGCAGATAATTTTTTATCCAGTTTGAAACGATTCATATCTAGGAGGGGAAAACCGGAGGTCATTTATTCCGACAACGGTACCAATTTTGTAGGGGCAAATGCTAGACTGCGCGAATTTGGTGAATTTATGAAAAGTAACGCTCAAACTATTGTAAATAATATAACTCATGAAAATATCATGTGGAAATTCATACCAGCAAGAGCCCCACATTTTGGAGGTCTCTGGGAAGCTGGAGTTAAAAGCGTAAAAAAGCACCTAACTAGAATAATGGGTAATGCTCATTTAACTTACGAAGAATTTAATTCGGTGATTGTTCGGATCGAAGGTATATTGAATTCCCGACCACTTTATCCTCTATCCTCTGATCCATCTGATTGCAATCCTCTGACCTCATCTCATTTCCTAATTGGGAGAGCGATGACAGCCATTCCAGAGCCCAGCGTTCTACATCTCGAAGAAACCCGTTTGGACAAGTATCAGCGGCAGCACCAAATTCTTGAACATTTCTGGCGTCGTTGGCATAAAGAGTATATATCGGAACTACAAGTTCGATCAAAATGGAAGGCAGCAGCAAACAGTATCATTAAGGTCGGGAGCCTAGTGATTATAAAGGAAGATAATCAGCCCCCACTGAAATGGACTTTAGGAAGGATCACTGCACTTCATCAGGGCAAAGACGAAGTCATACGAATCGTTTCGGTAAAAATTGGACAGCAGATATTAAAACGTCCCGTAACGAAGATTTGTGTACTTCCAATTAGTGACAATGAAAAATGAAACCTCAATGTGAAGTGTCGACTAAACAATTCAATTTATTCCAAAAAAGTTGAATTCAATTTATGTTGAAACTAACTTATAGTTTTCAAGGCGGGCGATATGTACAATCTCGTTCGACTTTGGAGTTTTTGAAAAAACCGTGGTGACGAACCAAGATGAGTGACAAGATTTTGATAGAATTTTGCGTTGATAGATGTCATACTGTTCCGACTAATTTGTAATTTTCAATATAATTTGTCGAACTAGAAGCTAGTATTCTATTTACAATAAGAAGATTATTACAGTCCACTAAAGGATTCAACAGTCAAGTTGTTGGATATTGAACACATGGCCCTACGAACTATACTAGGAAAAATTTAAAAGTAGTGATTATTGAAAAATGTGCCAGGTTTTATCGCCCCACTCATTTGATACTTTTCTAAACTCTGGAACAGTTTCCAAAATGTACAACCACTTCAGGAGAAGCGGCCCAGTAATAAAAGTGAGGAAATTTGAAGAAAAAAAAAAGTTGATAATTATGATGATGATATTATTTTGGCGGCATATCGAGCCGATCCTCATTGAAGTTTAAGAAATTTGTCACTTCCACACAATATGAACCGAAGTAAAATTTGAAGATGCTTGAAAAGGCATAAAATGCATGCCCTCACACCTTAATTTCTCCTTACTTTTCACGGTGCAGACGAACCAAGAAGAATGGAAAACTGTTTATGGACACAAGGGAATTACCTGAATGACAGGATTTTCTTGAAAAAAATATTTAGTTACGAGTCGACTTTCACCACTAACGGTGTAGTATCTTCTCAGAATATGTGTGATATTGGGCTGACCAAAATCCGCACTGTGTGGTGAATTGACGAGATCAAATATCCCAAAAAGTGAATGTGTGCTTTGAGATATTGAATGAGTTAATGATAGGACCTTTTTTTTAACGAAATCTTGATAGAGAATTATTTATTAATTTTCTACAGAATTAATTCTCCAACTTTATGGAAGAATTGTTCCTGGATTTGAGGAATAGATTGATTTTCCAGTTGGATGGTTCACCCATTCACAACTACAGGATAACAAGTGTGTGGCTGAATAGAAACCTATGTAGAAAATGTATACAGTGCTAGTCAAAAGTCCCCTCCCCCCCTCGTATCTTTTGAACGGGTATACTTATAATAATGAAATTTGGAGGGTGGAAATAAACGGATGTAGGCTTCTCAACTGGTCACAACAGGTGACGCAATAGTCATAAATGACGTCACAAGGCCACTGTGACCAATAATTTTAAATGGGACCCTATGGCAAGTGACAGCTCGTTTCAAAGGTATTGAAAATACCTATTCAGTCATACCAATTTTGTTTGGGTTTCGGCTGATTTTGATTGATAAATTGAAGAAATACGAAAATTATAGTTTCTCATTTAATTAATAAAGATTTTAAAGTACGCCTCTGGTTAATTGTCAAAAAGGTTGACGTTTTTGAATTCTCTACTTGTCAAAAGTGTTTAAACCTTGAAAATTTACCTAAGCTATTGTTTAACGAGACGTTTAAGTGTTTACATAGGCAAAATGGTACGTACTGTAGCCGACAAAGTAGCAGCTATCTTAATAATTGGTGAATGTAGAAACAATTTCCATGCAGCGGAACGACTGTTTAATGAGAGGTACCCCGATCGCCCTATATCGAGGGTTTATTTGAGGGAGCTTCTTCGGAAGTTTGAAGCATCAGGTAGTGTTCAAGATGCCAAACGATCTGGTCGACCAACAATTAGTGATGACAAAAAAATTGACATAATTGGAGAAATGGTAGTAAACCCTACTTCTTCCACAGCCCAAGTTGCGTCTATCTGTGAAGTCAGTCAAAGGACAGTACATAGGGTGTTGGCTAAAAAAAAATTTCATCCATACAAATTAAAAATGGTGCACCAACTTTCAGATGATGACCCCGACCGAAGACTAGAATTCTGTGAAACTATGTCCAATAAAATGAACCAACAACCAGGCTACATACAGACAATTTGTTTTAGTGACGAAAGTACTTTCTTTCTCAATGGAAATGTTAACACTCAAAATGTGAGGTATTGGAGTGACACAAATCCTCACATCTTTCGTGAAAAACATACTCAATTTCCAGAAAAAGTAAATGTTTGGGCAGGTATTTTGGGAAACCACATAGTTGGGCCTCTTTTTCTCAATGCTAACTTAACCGGTGAATTGTATCTGGAGATGTTACAAAATGATATTGAGGCGTTAATTCTTGAAATTCTAGAAGATAATCCAGATGAATTCGACAACTTGGAAATAACGTTTCAACAAGATGGTGCTCCTGCACACTATTACGGTGCAGTAAGACGTTACCTAGATGAAGAATATCGTGGTAGATGGATTGGACGACGAGGTTCGATCGAATGGCCAGCTCGGTCACCGGACCTTACACCATTAGATTTTTTTCTATGGGGGTACTTGAAATCTAAGGTTTGAAACAACGAATTGTTGAAGAATGTAGGGCAATTTCCGCTGACACACTGGGACGAGTACGACAAGAGTTTAGCAATAGGATGCATTACTGCCAGGAAGTAGATGGAGCACATTTTGAACACTTATTATGAGAACTGGTTCTTAAATCTTTATTAATTAAATGCGAAACTATAATTTTCGTATTTCTTCAATTTATCAATCAAAATCAGCCGAAACCCAAACAAAATTGGTATGACTGAATAGGTATTTTCAATACCTTTCAAACGAGCTGTCACTTGCCATAGGGTCCCATTCAAAATTATTAGTCACAGTGGCCTTGTGACGTCATTTATGACTATTGCGTCACCTGTTATGACCAGTTGAGAAGCCTACATCCGTTTATTTCCACCCTCCAAATTTCATTATTATAAGTATACCCGTTCAAAAGATACGAGGGGGGGAGGGGACTTTTGACTAGCACTGTATAACCTGATTTATGTGGAACCTTAAAAAATAAATTGTATGGGAATAGGCCTACTTTTCGTGAAGATCTCCGCACGAGAATAATTTAGGCATGCCAAGAAGTTACATCTGGGGAACTGAGAAAAGTAGTTATGAATAATAGAAGACGAATAGGAAAATGTATTCTCTTCGAGGGATGACTCATACAAGAAACCACTATTTGCATTTTTTGAATCTAAATCAATATAAAATGTTTCTTTTCTTCTTTGAGTAATTGTGATTTAGAAATCATTCATTGTTGAAACTGGTAGTATACGTGGGAAACGAGTCAGGAGATATTATCAACTATTTGCAGTTTCGTTCTGAATTTTTTCTTGGCCCTGAAACTTCAGTAGGTTAAGTTGACTTTCATTAACTTTATAGAATTGTGATATTTTTGCAGTTATTTTCCAATTTCGTTGCATGCATGACTTCAAAGGAACAAAATTAATGATAATTAGTTCCTGGATAATCAAGAAGACAAATTTTCTATAAAAATCAGATATATCCATTTTGAAAGTTAGTGATTATGGAAAAAAAATCGACAAGTGAAAATTAATTCACATAGACAAATATTAACAACAATTTTTTGATCTTTGTTGAATGACTCAAAATGATTTTGAAACATGTATGAACATTGGAAAATTGTCGAGGTTGTCCCAAACGACTTTTGATAAATGAAATCTTATTATGATGGATAAATTCAAATGTTGATGTACAAAATGTCAAGATGCATTTGAATTGGATTTTAACTACAAATTATTGAGATGTCTAAACGGTGTTTGGTGTTATGATTGGGTCGGAATTATTTTCTTCAGAATTCAAATTTCTTCAGAAGAATTATGTACTAAGGTTTGTTGTCGGTAATTTCATCTCTGTTGGCGTATAGTATTCATAACCATTGAGCCGGTTGTTGCATTTTCAGCATTTCCATCAGTCGTGAGAGTTTCATTATTCTACTTCCATGATTACGGAAGTTACGGGGGTGCTTCTATGAAAAGTGAGACAATTTCGGATTTTTTTTTTGTACAAGCGTTCGGAATGTTTTATTTCCATCTTCAGGGATACTATATATATATATATATATATATATATATATATATATATATATATATATATTATATATATATTATAATCAGTCTATTTGTTTTTTTTAAAAAGTGGTTTAGATCACATACCGAATTTTTATCAATTCATAATAAATTGAAATATTGAATAATTTATTTTTCCTTAGGTTTTCATTATTTATAGTTTGTTTCAAAGTATGTGATTGCAATTTCATTTTATGGTTCAACTTGGGGAAACAATCAATTTTATTATTCTGAAATTGTAACCTATTTTTATATCAGCTGAAATAACCCGAATGAAAAATTAACGGCGACGTTGAAGAATAACGGAAGCCAGTGACAAATTTCCGCATCCCACCGTCAATTTCACAACACGAGTGATCGCCATGAACCACGATCCCGCATCCGACTGCATCAAGTTCTCAATTATCTCGTTTCATGTTGCTGCGCATCTTAAAAAATGCAAAAACAACAGAACATTTTCATTCATATTCATATTTTATATCAATCGACTATTGCAAATGTGGTTGGCATTCTGCATTGAGAAAATAAATTTACTTTCACCTAAGGATACTGTTTATCATACTGAATAGTTGGTTGTTCCATTAGGAACTCCTGGCAGCGAAATAATCTAAGACATATTCACAAATTCACTCTGTGGTCTAGTCGAGAGGTGAGTTTCCTGTGAAAAATTGTTCCAAGACTCCAAAAAATATGAGCAATAGCTCATTAGAATCGGGTTGCAAATTCTGAGAAAGACATTTTTTTTGATTTTTTTGCTAACGAAAATTGCGATTGTTATTAACAGGAAACAAAACAAAAAAGTGGTTCAGTTTCGAGGAGGAAATTTTCAATAAAAAACCGGGACTCTATCTCCATTATTTATAATTTTTATTTGACGCTGAAAATAGGGCTACCGCAGGCGCGTGCCTTCTCTAAAGATAGTACACCATATTGTTTTCATAGTATTGAATATTAATTTAAAAATTTTAATAAATTATGGTGTGTTTTTAACACTAGGAAGAACAAGGTCCCGTTGGAAAAAAAATAGGTTTATTTTTCTGCAAGTCCTTATTTTTCGGACCTCGGTTTTCGTAAAAAAACGGCATAAACGTTCAAATAATAGCTCTATAAATTGTTCGTTTCTTGGAGCCCTTCTTATATACAGTGTCCGTCATAATGTTGGCTTCATAAGGGAAAATTTTTTTTATTGAAATTTCTTAAAATCTCTAATGGTGGTTCGTTTCTGCATGACAGACAACTAAAAAAGCTGTTGCGACATATATCACGTGACCTCAGATTTGGTATGCATTTTTAAAAAAGTTGTCTCTGGTGCCAAAATTGAAAAAATGTATGGAGAAAATGTGTTTAGAATCCAACGGGGACCCCATGTATCAATTTTGAACCAGATTGAAAAAAAAACAGAAATACTATTTTATCGCTCTACCCTTACTAAGAAACATTATACATTCTTGTTTTATCTGGTAACAGCTTTAATAACCTAAATCACATGAGTTTGGGTCAAGTCAAAACTAATGAAATATTTGTGGAATAGACATTTTGCGGGAGATTAATTATGAAAACACGATTTAGTCTTGTCACTCTAGGTGTGTAGTCATGCCCTGTATATTGAGGTACATGAGCTTATTCAATATGCTCAACCCGTAAATAAAATGTATACCAACTTATATTTGTAATTAAAATAATACAATATTTAACCCAGCTAAATTTAATATTGGTTGCCTAAAAAGCAATGTTTATAAACAGCGCCCATTTCGAAATGTAGAACATTTATAAATTTGTATAAGGAATTGTGCAGCACTGATCAACAGAACTATGTTGAAAAATGTTTGCCGCAATGTTCTCCAGAACAATTCTAGTCCAGTCATCTTAGTGAGTTCACCTCGGAATTTGAGATACCCAGCTGAATATTTGTCTAAACTTGTATTTTGGCATTCTAAAAGTTCTCTCAAAACCTACATATGGTAGGGTATACGCGTCTATTAAAATTTGAGGTCAAAGGTAAAAAAAAATCTATTTTTTGCATATTTTTTGCAAATATCTCATTTCCTAAGGGTTTTTCGCTATTTGTATTCATTATCAATATTATAGACAATTAAATTGCCTACAACTTTCGTTCTTTTTATACGTTGAATCGTTTTCGAGTTAGAGGGCGGAGAGCACGCGGTTAGAGTATAATGTAAGGTCAACCGGTATAGTCCCGGTCAAAACACGCTATATAAAGTTTATTAATCATTGATAAATAAATAATTAATAATAATTTTCATTTGTTATCAAATATTACATTATATTTAATCATTTTTTTATTTCATATCTATTTTTAATTAAGTATTAATTTATTTAACTGCCCGTGCAGTTATAGAATTGTTAAGGAAAATACTTAAATTATATTTTAATTCTAATGTAATTTATATCAATAACTCCTTGAATAATTGAAAAAAAAAGAAAGAAAGAAATTCTTAATTTATGATTTTATTAAAAATACCATTCTATTCTGAATAGATTAAAAATTACATAAACTGCAACTTATTATAATTTTAATTATCTTCTTCTTCTTCATCGTCGTCTCCCAACCGCTGTGGTGTTTCGAAGTCTTCTTATATATTTACATCAATATTGTTACTTTCGAATCTCTGGAATCTACGTGTTGCTCTGTCGAGTCCAAGGAAATATTACAGAACTTCTCCATTCCTTCACAAACAGTGTTTGTGGCTTACATAGCATATACCCATTTACACAAAACACTTTCTTTCGTACTTCGACCACGAGATACTCCTCCTTCTGTTTTCATTGATTTCATGAGACTCTGTTCAATCACCATATCTGTCCATGTACCTGAATTGAATTTTTCTGTTCGTTTCACAGTGGAGAATCCATTTTTTAACGTTATGGAAGAATTTAAGAGTTTACGGAGCTTAAAGAATATGTACTCCATTATTGTTTACTTAAATTATAATTAGTGGATATGAGATTATAATTGAAATGTAATTGAAGTTTGTCCCTTAATTATTTTTTAATTTTAGGAATCGGTTGTGAGTATTGTTGAATAGATAGATTATATTAATGAAAAAAATTATTAAATATAATGTAATAATTGATACGAAATGAAAATTATTAATAATTATTTATTTATCAATAATGACATTATGCTCTAACCGCGCGCTCTCCGCCCTCTATCTCGAAAGAGAATCAACTTATAGAAAAATTTACGAAACAAAAGTTGTAGGGAATTCAATTTTCTACAATATTGATGGATAATACAAATAACGAAATTAGATATTGCAAAAAATATGCAGAAAATTGATTTTTGTGACCTTTGACCTCAAATTTTTATAGACGCGTACACCCTACTATATGTAGGTTTTGAGACAACTCTTAGAATGCCAAAATACAAGTTCATACAAATATTCAGCTGGGTATCTCAAATTCCGAGATTCTTACCTAATTTTGACTAAGATGACTGGGGTATTCTATGTATGGAACGCGGAGGTGCTCACGTAGAATATTGAAAATGTGTACTTTGTTTGTTTATTGAGTTTTTTTATTTTTCCACATCCACCTAAACAATACTAAAAATTCAATTCTGATAAATAATGTATTATTAAGTTTTAATTACAAATAATAGTTGGTTTAAATTTTATTTACGGCTTGAGAATATTGAATAAGCTCATGTGCATCAATATACAGGGCATGACTACACCAAGTGACAAGAGTAAATCGTGTTTTCATAATTAATCTCCCGCGAAATGTCTATTCCACAAATATTTGATTAGTTTTGACCCAAACTCATGTGATTTAGGTTATTAAAGCTGTTTCCAGATAAAATAAGAATGTATAATGTTTCTTAGTGAGGGTAGAGGAAAAAAATGTTAATTTTGTTTTTTTTTCAATCTGGTTGAAAATTGGTAGATGAGGTCCTCGTTGGATTCCAAACAAATTCTCTCTTTAAATTTTTTCCATATCTTGTCAATTTGACCCATTTTTCGGCACAACAGACAACTTTTTTTAAAATTCCCGCCAAAACTGAGGTCACGTGATATAAGTCGCAACGGATTTTTTAGTTGTCAGACATGCAGGAACGAACCGCCATTGGAGTTTTTCAGAAATTTCAAGAACCAGTTTTTCCCATATGTAGCCAACTTTATGTCGGACACTGTATAGAGGTACTTAACAAAATCACGTTATAAAAGTTTTTAAAAGTTGTTTATTTTGAAAACTCCCTACTGCTGTGTACACGACGATTCCAAAACGAAAATAAAAATTCTGTATTTCGTGTAAAATTTTGTTTATTTTGTTTATTATAAATTACCAAAAAAAAAGACCAAAAAATAAATTGTTAAAAAATGTATCCATATGTTTTTAAAGGTATTTAAAAACATTCAAAAACATTTTTTAGGCCATTTGTTCATAAATTGTTTATAAACAAATAGATTAGGTAAATATTTAAAGAATCAATATAAAAAAAATCTATTTTTTTTTCTTATTGTCAATCGTTTTTTTATATTTTCATTATTTAAATAATCAGTCAAGTTTTTTTTTAAATCAATTAAAATGTCTCAATATTTTTTTTTAATATTCAACCAATCGATTTGTTTTTAAACAATTTATAAATAAATTGCCTAATTTTTTTTTTTCAAATGTTTTTAAATGCCAAATACAGTAAATACAGCGGGAATTCGAGCAAAATATTTCCATTAAGGACATTGCGATGTGTTCTGAGTATGGAAGTATGTAGGCAATTATATTTCCGTTTATTTCATTAGCTTTGGCACCATCATATGGGGAAATTTTAAAGTCACAATAAAAAGCCGTCCGAATTCTAGCCGGTGTAGGCTCCAGAGAACATTGTCGTCCACTATTTATGAAAAAGCTATAAAAAGTTTTCCTTGTGGTTCATCAGGAGGCCTAGATGGTATAACTCCACAACATTTGAAAGATTTGATAAACGATAAAAATGGCGAATATGGCACCCAACTTCTGAATAGCCTTGCAAAATTGGTCGATATTATGGGCAGAGGATCAGTTCCACAAGAAGTTTGTTGTTGGTTATACGGGGCTAATCTAATTGGTTTCAAAAAAAAAGATTATGGAATCCGCCCCGTCGCATCAGGAGGGGTATTTAGAAGAATAACGGCAAAAATAATTTGTGAAGAAATCAAGACAACATTGGGCACCCGCTTTAGACCACAGCAAGTTGGTTTTGGGATTCCAAAGGGGGCAGAGGCCGTTATACACGCAGCAACGAAATATATTGAACAAGCCAGACAGTCCTTAATCATGATCAAGTTAGATTTCCGAAATGCATTCAATGCTATTCATAGAGATTTTTTATTACAACTTGCGAGAAATGCACTACCAACAGGGTATAGGTTTGTATGGCAGTGTTACCGCAATCCATCAATCTTACTTTTCGGAAATGATCAAATCAGAAACAGGAGTTCAACAAGGCGATCCTCTTGGGCCACCGTTATTCTGCATCGCTACCGAGCAATTGTCCAAAGAATTAAAATCTTCCTTCAACGAATGGTATCTAGACGACTGCACCTTAAAAGTAGAAGATTTGATTCATGATATATGCAAAATTAAAGAATTTGAAAAGCTAAGTGGTCTCCAGTTGAACAACGCAAAGTGTGAAATTTTGATTAAAGATCCTAACCAAAACAAATGCAAAGAAATATACTCACAAATTTCCAAATATTTACCAGGTATTCGATTAGTTCAACCAACAAATTTCAAGTTATTAGGTTCTTCCATCACAAAAGAATCAATATGTACTGTATTGAAAGAACGCAAATTCATATCAAAACTCTTATGTGATAAGTTACCAGATCTAAGTTCACATACAGCACTCTACCTTCTCACGAATTGTCTAGGCCCACCAAAATTATTATATACACTGAGAACATGCGCAACATGGAGATATCCACATATTTTAAATGATATCGACGATCATTTTAAAGATGCGATGGAAAATATATGTAATATCCGGATGACGGAGGATAAATGGATGCAGACGACGCTTCCGATTGCTAATGGAGGTTTAGGTTTACGCCGAACCCAAGACATCGCATTACCAGCATTTCTAAACTCCAAATTCGCTACAAAATCACTTGTGATGGAGATGTTTTATGATAATCAGAACGATAACGAATTTTTCTCCACAAATACACATGAAGCAATCGATAGATATATGACAATACCAGGTGCGGTGATGCCAAGCGAAGCAGATCGATCAAAACAGAAAGACTGGGACCAACCAATAATGACTTATCGTCAAAAAGATCTTTTCGAAAAAGCAGAAGATGACATAGAACGAGCAAGACTGCAGGCAATTTCCGCTAAGGAATCCGGAAAATGGCTACAAGTTATCCCGTCATCCCAGTTAGGTACCTTTTTAGATCGTGATAGTCTCCGTATATCAGTAGCCCTGCGTTTGGGAGCACAAATTTGTGAACCTCATAAATGTTGTCGTTGTGGAGCACATGTTGATGGCTCGGGGACTCATGGCCTTAGTTGTCCTTTCAGTTCGGGGCGTCTTTCGCGTCATCATGCTCTCAACGACACTGTCAAACGAGCTTTGGCATTAGCTGAAATTCCATCTAAATTAGAACCCAATGGAACGTGTTTTGATGAAGATAGAAAACGACCTGACGGCATTACTTTGATACCATGGTCAAGGGGACGAGCAATGATATGGGATGTGACATGCACAGACGTGTTTGCAAAATCAAATATTCGAACAGCCATTATAGCACCCAGGAAATTATCGGAACAGGCAGAAGAACGCAAACGGATAAAATATCAATCGTTTGAAGTTAATTACATCGTATCACCCATGGCATTTGATACTCTAGGTGGTTTTGGACCAAATTGTCTTCAAGTTATTCAAGAAATTGGCAGAAAGATAACAAATATCACCGGAGAAAAGCGGTCAAGAAATTTCCTGATGCAACGCCTCAGTATTGAGATAGCTCGTGGTAACGCAGCGTCAGTAATCGGCTCAATCCCCAATACTGATATCTTAGGAGAAATCTACAACTTATAATGTCTATTCCTTTTTCACCAATTTCAAAGTAAATCTTTATTTCATCAAAAAAAAAAAAAAAAATTAAGGAAAGGACAGAGTGACCAACAAAATCACAATTATTAACATTCTCTCAAATAAACTATTTAACTAACCAAAAAGAATGCACATTCATATAATAGTTCTGGAGCTACAACTGAAATAGAATTGCATATATATATACCGGGTGATTCTCCAAGGTGGCTCATCCCTATAACTTTTTTATTATTGAAGATAGAAAAACGAAATGTGAGGGTTATATATTATAGTTCAATTTACATTTTTTGACATATTTACTCGCTATGCCGTACTTCCGGTTTGACCGGAAATGACCACGACTTTCGATTTTTAAATGGGATATCCTATATATTTTCACTTATTTCGATCGAGAATGACATGTTGAATCCAACAACACATCACTTGTCAATATTTGACGAATAAAGCCATTTTTATTCCAATTTTTATTTTTCGATCTAGAATGCCATTCTTGATCAAATAACATGGGAAAAATACGACTTTGAGGCTTATGACTTCACAATCCTCTTAAGAATCATTTGAAAGTCGCAAATTAGTCCATTACGGATCTGAATTTTCAAAATACTTCCTCCTTGATCACGGCAAAGTTCAACTTTTTCAATTGTTGCGCGCACCACATTGATTAGCTGTTCCGCAGTGATGTTCTGGAATGCCATCCTTACTTTATACTCCAGTTCTTCACGAGTAGCTGATGCTGTTTTATAAACCTGATTTTTAATTGTTCCCCAGAGAAAAAAATCTAGCGGAGTAAGATCTGGTGATCTAGGATATGAAACAAAAATAATATATTTAAAAAAATATGACAACTTGAGAATGTACCTCGCAGGCCACTGAATAGGCCCATAAAAGTGCCAATCCACTTTCCTGGGAAGGTGTCATTCAGATGTTCTCTTACGACTTGAGAAATTGTGTGGTGGCGCTCCATCTTGTTCAAAATAGATATCAACTTGGTTAGCCAGTGGCAAATCTTCAATGAAATCATTAATTTTATTTCTAGGAAAGATGTCTTTCGGCAGTAAGTTGTCCGTCGAAAATTATTGGCTCCAAAAGTTTTCCTCCGATAATACCCATCCAGCAATTGAAACCAATTCGCTATTATTCCGATTGAACAGACCCAAGTTGGTGAATCGAGTTTCATCTGAATAAATAATTTTAAATAGAAAACGTACATCTTCTCTGTATTTAGTCAAAAATCAGTTAATCTTCGGTTGTGGTCGTTATCGTAAGATGTTGGTGTAGTTGGTACTTGAATGATCGATAATTATATTCGTGAAGAATTCTCCAAACGGACGAATAACATATCACACTCAGAAACAATTTGGCGAATTGACGCCGTACAATTCACTTCAACATAGGCCAACACGGCTACTTGTTTTTCTTCACTGACGATGAAGTTATTGGCATTTTCTTCTGGTTCATTTCGCATTTTCCTTTCCAGTTTTGGAAAATAATGCCGAGTGGCATTAGGAAATCTCTGAGCATAAATTCGAGCTGCATCAGTTGCATCCTTTTTTGCTTCTCCGTAAATTAGCAACATGTTTTTTTTTCGTTTTTATTATAATTTTCCATATCAAATTATAAACTACGAAACAAATAAATTTTTAAAAGTGACAGCATATTCATTAGCCTATTGGTTTAGGTAGTCCTAGAAACAGCTTCAATTGTTTGTCACGGAAAACTAGAATAACAGGAGTGCATAAGTATGCCGAATACGTATTATTTGTTAGTAGGTATGATCGCTTCTGGCAATTATTTAGAAAAATAATGAAAATAAAGTGAAAGTGTGTGGTATAAAATTTTTCGTAAGAAAATTATATTTCACAAAAAGCCGACGAACCACCCCTTTTCCATTTGAAAAAATCAAGTTAACTGTGAAAATTCATATTGCGACTTATAATTCTTAGAACGACTGTGAAGTCATAAGCCTCAAAGTCGTATTTTTCCCATGTTACTCGATCAAGAATGAAGTGATTCACACGATCCATGGCATTCTAGATCGAAAAATCAAAATTGGAATAAAAATGACTTTATTTGTCAAATATTGACAAGTGAGGTGTTGTTGGATTTACAATGTCATTCTCGATTGAAATAAGTAAAAATATATAGGATGTCCCATTTAAAAATTGAAAGTTGGGGTCATTTCCAGTCAAACCGGAAGTAGGCAAAGCAAGTAAATATGTCAAAAAATTTAACTCACATAAACACAATCCCAAATTTTTTTCTATCTTCAATAATAAAAAAGTTATAGGGATGAGCCACCTTATACCAAACTTTATGCGAAATACACCCTAATATAAGGAATTATAGCTTGATTTGTGACATACATAAATATGAGACAAGATCAGCTGACCAATTAGCTCTACCCTTTTTGAGATTGACTAAATCAAAATTGAACACTATCAATTTGAATCTTTATAAGTTGAGTTCAGTGTTGCGCTCTTTGGATGATATAAATTTTGACATAAATGTAAAAAACATTCTCATAGACTGTTTCTACAGTGTAGAAGAATCTTTAAATTCGTGAAAACTTGTTTTGTCTCCATGTCCCTAGTGTTAACTGTTTTTATTTACCATTCGAGATTTTAATGATTCCCAAGTATGTACTTATTTTAATGCAGAACATGATTTACTGCATGATCTTTTATATATTTGTATTGTAAATATTTTCTGTTTATTGGCGTGCTTAAGCCTAGATTTAAAAAGTTAAACAAATCTATTCTATTCTATAATATTCTATAATATCAAAACATATAATTATTTTTTTTTTATTTTTTTTTATTAAAAAAAAATATAATTAACAAAATAAACAGCTTTTAAAAGCTTTTATAACGTGATCTTGTTAAGTATATATATACCGGGAGACCACGAGATGAGGTACGCCCCCCAATTTTTCTATAGTTTCAAAGATACAGGTTTCAAATTCAGTACATCGATATATTACTCAAATACGCATATTTTGACTACATTACCAAAAACTCACCACTTCCGGTTTAACCGGAAGTGACTCCAAACTTTTTTTTTTCAAATGACACCCTGTACAATTTTTTTCATGATCCGGAAGAACACTCAATTTGTGATAACACTGTTCTTTAAAATTGAAAATCGGTTGAAAAATGGCGAAGATACAGTTGTGTGAAAAGAGTATGTTGCCATTTGAGAAATGGCAGTTGTGAGCATTTCTTTATGGGTACTACTCCGTTTTGCGGAAATTTTTGATAATTGTTGGAAAATATGGTTGCTGCAATTACATGAGAAGCTCAATTTTCAGCTATATCTTACCTCGAACCTTCCTCTCGTAAATGCTGACGCCGTTCGTCAGTTGTGATGATTTGAGTTTGATGTTCATGGCCAACTTTGTTCGATTGAACAATCAACTGTATCTTCGCCATTTTTCAACCGATTTTCAATTTTGGAGAACAGTGTTATCACAAATTGTATGTGTTTCCGGACAATGAAAAAAATTGTACAGGGTGTCATTTGAAAAAAAAGTTTGGGGTCACTTCCGGTTAAACCGGAAGTGGTGAGTTTTCGGTAGTGGGGTCAAAATATGCGTATTCGAGTAATATATCGACGTACCAAATTTGAAACCTGTATCTTTAAAACTATAGAAAAATTGGGGGGCGTACCTCACCTTGTGGTCACCCGTGGTCATCCGGTATATATATATATATATATATATATATATATATATATATATATATATATATATATATATATATATATATATATATATATATATATATATATATATATATATATATATATATATATATATATATATATAATAGCGGACCCGACAGACGTTGTCCTGTCCAAATTTCTATGTTCCCTAAAATGTTTTTCCCGAAAATTTTCCCGTTATCCCGTTATCCCATTTTCCTGTTACCCCTTTTTGTCTTTACCCCGTTTTCCCGTTACTCCCTTATCCTGTCATCCCGTTATCCCGTTTTTCTTTATCCGTTATTCCCGTTTTCTTGTTATACCATTTTTCTTCGTCCCGTTATCCCGTTTTCCCGTTTTTTCGTTATCCTGTTATTCCCGTTATCCCGCTATCCCGTTTTCCTAAAAAAAAATAAAAAATTGGGGTTGATCGTAGAAGGGTGAATTAAGAGTAATATGAATTTTTTTTGGAAAGGGAAACATTCTCAATTGAATATTGATAGAAAGATTTTTCTGTGAATTGAAAAATCCACGATTAAAATGAAGTTATTTTTTGTGAATGTCTAACAGAAAACAACTACTTCCCAGGCTAAAGCCACGCTGGACATTGAACTACATCTGATAGATATTCTGAAAAGGCCCCAACTCAAAAGAAAAAATCTGAAATTGAAAATTTGCATTTTCATCCAGATAGTTATTTGATTTTCTATTCCAGTCTTAATTGATTTTCTATTCCAGTCTTAATTATGAACAGCCTGTTTATATTTTCAACAAATCAATGAATTTTTTTTATTCTAAGTCATGACAAAATAAAAATCTTGCCAAAAAAATTGGGTTTGATCGTAGAAGGGTGAAAATTCAGGGTTGTATGTATTTTTGAATGCTGTATCATAAAAAAATCAAAACAAAACATTTTGTCTGAAAAATAAAAAAAAATCAAGGGGTGGAACACCCTCAACATTTAGGGGGATGATTTGTGAATTTAAACCATCCAGGGTGCCACCCAAAACGCATACAAAAAAATTCATTCAAATTGGTCTAGCCGTTTAGGAGGAGTTCAGTGACAACACACGTACAGTTGAATTATATATATATATATATATATATATATATATATATATATATCGAGAATGAGAGAAATCTGTTACGAATCCAAAAAAGCACACCATCCGTCTACAGCCTGTTTCATGGTTTCCCAATCATCAGGACGGCTTGTGGTCTCTTTCAAATTCGCATCAGATTTCTCGTTGGTTCATAGCCTTAGCAAACATAGATATCAGAATTGATAGTAATTATAATAGTGGTGAGTAATTATCGTGATTGAATTATTACAAAGGTCACTAACAAATTGTTAGAAGGCCTACCCACGATATCAATAGTCGTACTCCTCATGCGTTTAACGCAAACAAATATCGAGAATGTATTGGCCTAAGGCTATGAACCAACGAGAAATCTGATGCGTATTTGAAAGAGACCACAAGCCGTCCTGATGATTGGGAAACCATGAAACAGGCTGTAGACGGATGGTGTGCTTTTTTGGATTCGTAACAGATTTCTCTCATTCTCGATATTTGTTTGCGTTAAACGCATGAGGAGTACGACTATTGATATCGTGGGTAGGCCTTTCTAACAATTTGTTAGTGACCTGTTAATGTGCACGAAATCTCGTGATATTAAAATTCCACGATATTAGGTTTAAGCTTCACCGCACAGATTATAGATGTCACTATCAATAATCTGATGCAGTTCACATATATATATATATATATATATATATATATATATATATATATATATATATATATATATATATATATATATATATATATATATATATATATTTAGAAGAGGGTAGTCTCTTGACTGGATAATTTAAAAATATTGATTTAGAAAAACAAAAACCAATTTTATGTTTTGGTTAAAAAAAAAAATTTTTTTTGTGTTTCCTAAACTCAGTTTTTATATATATATATATATATATATATATGGCAAAAATTTTATTGAGCTATTATTAAACATTTATGCCGTTTTTTATGAAAACCGAGGTCCGATAAATAAGGACTCATTAACAAATGCCTAACTTGCAGAAAAATCAACTTATTTTTTTTCCAACGGGACCTTGTTTTTTCAAGTATTGAAAACGCGCCATAATTTATCGAAATTTTTAAATTGATATTCAATACAATAAATAGATCATTTTATGTAGCGTAGTCTCTTTAGAGACGGCGCGCGCATGTCGTAGCGGGAGCGCAGAGCTCTATTTTCAGCGTTAAACTAAAATTATAAATAATAGAGATAGAGTTCCGGAAGTCAGGACTTTTTATTGAAAATTTCCTCCTCTTTAAGAATATTTCTTCTAATTTTCGTAATAGCTTATAGTTTTTGAGTTATTCAAAAAAAAACTGAACCTTTTTTTTAAATTTTTGTTAAAAACAATTGCAATTTTTGTCAGCAAAAAAAAACAAAAAAATGACTTTCTCAGAATTGCATCCCGAATCGAATGAGTTATTGCCCATATTTTTTGGAGACTTGCAACTATTTTTCGCAGGAAACTCACTTCTCGACTATGCTACTGGAACCGTTTTATTTTAAGAGCCTGGTCAATGTACAAAATTGTTACTTTCCATAATTCTAATGATATCTTCTGATCTATTCATAGGAGAAGGACAACAAACGACAGCTACGACTACGCAACGGTCTAATCACTCAGCACGCATACAGCGTTACGGGCTTGGCCAGAGTCAGAGGAGTTGCTGGAGAAGTACCACTGGTAAGGCTCAGAAATCCATGGGCAAGAGGCGAGTGGACGGGACCATGGAGCGAGCGATCCTGGGAATGGGATGGGCTATCTTCTAGAGACAAGGAGCTCTTGAGCGTGAGAGTTACAAACGATGGTGAATTCTGGTGAGTTATCTGTGTCTCTTATTCAAATACCTTCTGATTCGTTTTGAGTAGATTTTTGCAAATGACAGGATATTTCTCCAGAAAAAAATTCTCTAGATCAATGAAGTCATAATCATAATCATAATTTATTCACTCAAGTTTATAATTTCACAGTGTAATTGCATTCTTGGAATGGCGAATGGTGAATAAATTTAAGAAAATACTTACGAAGCAGGGTATGCCTGCTTGTGTGTAAGAATACAGTAGTTTAACAATATAGTAAGATTGTGCAATAATAAACATTCATTTGAGATATAAATAATTAACTATGGAAGGTATACAATATTAAAAGATTGGTAATACAGACAACAAGAAAATGGTGTAAAAATCAGGGTATATAACTGTCACAAGATAAAACTAAGGTATTTAAAAGATTTTGAAGTAAAACGAAAGTGATAATAAATCTATAAAATGATATATAAGATTGGTAATACAGACAACAAGAAAATGGTGTAAAAATCAGGGTATATAACTGTCACAAGATAAAACTAAGGTATTGAAAGATTTTGAAGTAAAACGAATAGTGATAATAAATCTATAAAATGATATATATAATATATATATAATAATATATATATATATACATACATATACACATATATATATATATACACATATATATATATACATATATATACACACATACATATATACATATATATATATATATATATATAAGTGTTTGACAATCGTATATGAGAAAGAGTCAAGTCTTGCATTTAGTTTTCAATTTTCTCATGTATTTCTGCACGGGAAGTATGCTGAACGAAAAGTTTAAGTTTGTTTTTGAATTTTCTAGGGTTTGGCACGCATATTTCAGTGTTTCAGGTAGACAGCTGAAAAGTTTAGGGCCCAAGTAACAATAGTTTCTTTGACCGACTGACTTGTGCATGACTGGTATTACGATACGTTTTTTGTGGCGGGTGCTATAGTTATGACTGTAGGTGATCAATTCGTGTTTGTGTTTATATTGGACTGCGGTTATGTTTATGAAGAATAGTTGCCTTGGGTCAAATATTTCAGTTTCCGAGTAGGGGAGGTTGCTAGGATAGTTGTATCCTTTTTGCAGAATACATCTTAAGAAACGTCTTTGAATGACTTCAAGTGAATGTAGATGTGTTTTAGAGACTCCTCCCCACCCAATTATGCCATAGTTCAAGTGAGATTTGTAGGTACATCTTTGATGGCTTATGATTTAGCTTTTAAAATTTTTTTTGTTTGTGTCGGTTGCTGATTATTTTTCTAAATTTGTACAGAATGCAACGTAGTTTTTTTACAAGATGTAATACTTGTTGGTCCCATCTTAGATGGGTATCTAGAATAATGCCGAGGTATTTGATTTTTTTGACAGGTTTGATGACGGCCGTGTCGGATATTGCTATGTCATATTCTGGCAATGATACATTATAGCTACTGAATGGTACGTAGTGCGTTTTGTCAAAATTTATTGATAGTAATCTATAGTCAAACCACTTCTTTATGTCGCGTAGGTCGCACTCTAACTTGAGTTTCAGATTGAACCAGTCATCGTCTTCGCAGAATATGACTGTGTCATCGGCAAAGCTGATAATTTTCGAGTGGGTACTCAATAAGAAGAGATTATTGAGGTAGATATTAAATAACATTGGTCCTAAGACTGTTCCTTGGGGTACACCACATGAAATAGTTTTTTTATCACTCACACTGTCATCGATTTTCACTCTTTGCCGCCTATTCAGTAGATAGCTTCTGAAGAGGTTATGTGGTATGCCTCTTATCCCCATATTTTCAAGAGTTTTGAGTAATATAGAGTGGTCCACGGTATCAAAAGCTTTTCTCAAATCTATGAAGACACCAATTGATGGTCTAGACTCATCTAAACATTGATATATATTTTGAGTCAATATTTTTATCGGATCTTGTGTAGACATGTTTTTTCTGAATCCATACTGGGATTTTGACATTATATTGTATTTTTCGATGAATTTATTTAACCTTTTCTGAATAACCTTCTCCAGTATTTTGGCCAGACATGTTTTCAAAGTAATAGGCCTATAATTTGCGACATCGGTTTTGATTCCACTTTTATAAATCGGTGTCACCAAGGCCGTTTTGAATGCTGTGGGGAAATACCCCTGTTCCAGCGATTTATTGACTATGTAAGAAAGTGGTTTTGTTATATAGTTGGAGATAGCTTTGAGGGTTTCTGATTTGATATTATCAATGCCGGGGGCTTTTTTATTCTTGAGTTGTGATATTCTTTCTATTAATTCATTTTCATTTACAGGATGTTGAAAAATTGAGTGGTCACATAAACTTTTCCTTTCCATATAATCTAGATTTCTGTTTATATTTTTAGCTAGCTTTTCACCTACAGATATAAAGTATTTGTTGAAATTGTTCGCTATTTCGACGCTCTCATTGATTTGTTCATTGTTCTGTGTTATGATCGATTTTATTGGTGCAGGTTCTTCTTTAGTCAATACTTCATTCACAGTTTGCCAAAGTTTTTTAGAATCGTTTCCTTCTGCTTCTAGACGTTCTCTATAATATGAAGTTTTGGTAGTTTATTTAGATTTTTTTATATCTGTTATATTCTTCAGAAAGGGCGGTATTATTTGGAGTATATCATTGAATCCGTCATTGGACACATGGTTGGTTGGTTGGAAGCTGACGAGCCAGAGACAGGGTTAGCACTTAGCTTCCCTTGACACTGCGACCAGCTGGGGTCTATTGTATCACTCTGTCGTCAGTGGTTCCTCATTCAAACAGGTTTGTGCCTTTAATTAGGTTTAGAAGCCTGTTGATAAGGTTCTTCGGATTCATGCCTGTTTCCGGGCTGATCCCTCCAAAGGTTCTGTGTCGCCTACTACTTAGGGCGTCACAGTCGAAGATTGAAAGACAAGAGTTAGACCCGAGGCCTCCTCTTGTCTCTTAATAACAAGCCATTCTTCAGTATCTATCCCCATGTCCTGGGTTTTGATGAGCTGAAGAATCTTTTTGGTTTCCATTTTACCAAATGGCTTTGGAATCCACTCTGTTTCCGGGAGTTTCTCAGTAGGTGTTCGACCATCTGCTGATCCCTCCTCGGTTGGGTTTACGGTTTCTGGTGCCAAGTGTGATTCAACTGGAATCTCTTGTTTGTTTCGATCACTTTTCTTTTCCCTGGGGAAAGGGCCCACCGGCCCCCCGGGTGCCCCCGCGCAGGTGTAGGGCAGATTACTCTGGGAGGTCGCCATGTATCCCAGAGGCTCCGTTTGTGATACCTGACTGGCTCAGGTATCATCCATCCCTCGGCACGGGTCGCTTGACGCCTTGGATTAAGCCATGTTGTGGTGGCATTTAGTTTGAGATTGACTTAGAGATCCGCAGGTTTTGACCATTTCTGGTCATTCCCACTGGATTTTCCTTGTCAACCCCGTCATCCAGCGATACCACTTGGAGGTAGCCACCTTAGTTTCCGCAACCCATCTTCATCTCTCGTAGGAGGTGAACATGTGTTGACGCAAACTACTCGCCCATTGGACACATAGAACATAGAATTTCAAAACCGGTGACGAAATGAGTTTTCTGTCATTACCTTGAACCAAAATTGAGAGGGTAAATACGATTACAGTAGTTCATGTTTCGTCATCGGGTGACCAGAATATTGAGGGAGTTAACATGAATATGTAGCCCGGCCGATAAGTCAAGAAAATATATCACATTTATTATTTTTACGAATTACTCTTAAAATACACATTTTCAAGCAAAATCGTAGTAAAACTTTTTGTAGATATCAACATTCACTACAGAAAAGATCATAATATGTGATTTTTGGGAAAATGGGTATGAAGATATGAACAAAAATCGACAAAAAAGAGATTATTACCCCATTTGAGAGAGTTCTGATATGCTCCAAGTTTTTGCTTCGTTTCGCACTGCATCAATTTTTTAATTCAGTTCTGTGATTTTTTCCTGTGGTTCTCTGGTCTTTCCTCCTTCTTTTACTTTTCTCTCAGTCGACGTTCCTCCTCATCTCGTTTTCCCTCTGCCATCGTTTCTACTCCTTCTGTCAACGTTCCTCCACCTCTTGTTTTCATTAGTTCCGTCGTTTCCCCTCCTCTACTTTTTATAACTACCGTCATTCCTTCTCAATTCGCTTCTCTTCCAGCAGTCGTCTTTCTTGCTCGGCAAACTGCTGCCCGATCATTTCCTTCATGGCCTCCATATTGTCGTAGGTATTAACCATAAATTAACCTTGAGGAATCACTAATATTCTCACTTCTGACAATAAATTTTGCGAATCTGGGGTTTGTGTCTGTAAAAATACTCTATTAACCCCTTCAAGCCCATGTTGCCACATGTGGCAACAAGCTCAAATTGATCTATATCCCAGAGTGCCACTTGTGGCAACAAATGCCATATTTAAAATAAACGTTGGAATAATATCGTAGTTGAGTAGTATACCCTGGAATGGGATCCTTAGGTGGGCGGGATTAAATTTGATCGGTTGATTCAAGGTCAAACGCATGTATAGTCCACATCCGTATTGTTGGCGGTCTCCAGTATAAAATGTCATTTGCAACGTTGCAGTGCTGTAGTATTTGATAGTTTTTGGTGCGTTTCATAGCATTAGTTACTGCTTTTTCTATTTTGATTGCATATCATTCACGTTGAAAATATACCAATTTTTAAGATAGTCAGTTTGTTTTTTTTTCACAAATTTAGGCCACTGGATAAAAATCAATAATTTCACTTTTAAGATAACTAGAAATACTTTCCTAATATAGTGCCACCATAATCAGTGGATTACAAAAAAAAAATTAACAATTTTTTACGTTATCTGGGTTATAGGGAGCGACTTAAAAAATTAACCTGGGCATGAAGGGGTTAATTATTGTCCGTTTATCCACATTCAACAGATGTATATGTGAATACTCTACAAAACCATCGATCTGTCGGAAGACCCGCCATTACGTCATTGGGTCGTCGAGCATGCGATAACCACGCAGTGGCGTACTGTATTCATTTTCGTAACAGTATTTTCAATGAAATTCGAAATTTATGTAGTATTCACGTCCTTCAATTTGAGTGAAGATTGGCCTAGTGGACACACGTACAATCAAAAATGGTCTACTGTATTCATTTTGGTAACAGTATGTTCAATGAAATTTGAAAATTATGTAGTATTCACGTCCTTCAATTTGAGTGGAGATTGGCCTAGGGGAAACACGTACAATCAAAAAGGGTGTAAATTAAAAAAAAATTGTTGACCTGTCAAAGATCATCATGCACAGCACCAGTCCCACATGTATTTTAAATAAATCAGAAAAGCCCGGAGAGTCGAACATTATGTAGCATTCACGTCCTACAAATTAACTGGGACTGAGTACTACAAATTGAATAGGACCGGAAACATCGAAACATCGGAAACTTTATGAAATTCAGACCACTCTTAATTATTCTTGTAACCGCTTTTCCAATCTACAAATTATTCGAGAATTCGAGTATTTTTTACTTCATTGAAAATACATATGGAAAAAATGCTCTGTAGGGTTTGAAGCCCTGATGAAGACGTAAATAAACGTCTAAACGTGGAAATTCTTGAAATTGAGACGCACTTTTTATTGTCTCTGTTCCCGCTATCACACTAACCAGTGAATTTGAAGAGCATGGATGGTACAATTGTTCCAAAATGCGGAATTTTTCCGCTTCATCAGACATACATATAGGGCTGATGCTGCAGGCTCCGAAGCTCTGAAGAGCCATTAGAAGATCGACCATTTTTATTACAAGCTTTCATTTAACTAGCTTCGTTCGTATGTCAGTCAATCTTTCAGGTTTCAAAATTTGTAATCCATTTTTGGATCACTTACTGACATCCGATTGAGCTGAAATTTGGCAAGTGTTCATAATTCCGGTGACAATGCTTTGTAAAATTTTTGTTAGAGACAACACAAAATGGCGGCTCCGAGATGGCGGACGAGTTTTGTGATTATGGTACGATTCGATTCAAAATTGGTATGTGGAGGTTTTCTGGGTCTGACATTATGAATTTTTTTTCTACATTCATAAAATCAAAATGGCGGCTTCAAGATGGTCGATGATATTTGTGTTTATGGTCCGATTCTATTTAAAATTGGTATCTGAGGAGTTTTGGGGTTTATGGTCCGATTCTATTCAAAATTGGTATCTGGGGAGTTTTGGGGTCAGAGATTAATAATTTAGTCGAAGATGGCGGATGAGTTGATATTCAGATGATCTCCTCATTGATGGACTGGATAACTCAGATCTTAGAGGAAAAAAAGGCCCCTTAATAACGATGATTTGACAAAAATGTATAGATTAAGGCGTACTTAAGTATTAAAAAGCACAAAATAAAATAATTAATCAAAATACTTCTTGAAGACAAGCTTTCACTAAAAATAATTGCTTTGGATTTGTGACGTAGGTTATTCCGTGAGTTGTAGATTCAAAAGCTTGTCGCGCAGAGTTTTTCGTTCGAATACAAAATCGACAAGCTTTTGAATCTATAACCTACGTCACACATCCAAAGAGAGTATTTTTAACTTTTCAGTGCATTTGAATAAAAGCTTGACTTTAAAGAGTTTTTTTAATAATTATTTTATATTTTCCCAAATTAATGATTATCCGATCGAATTTGACGATGTTAATGATTATGTTTATACGGAGTGGTCATAAATTCTACGTTTATAAAATCAGGAATAATATGTAAATATATTGTTGTTGGTTGACACCAAGTAGTCATCCAACTATTCGAATCGAACTCACCGGACCACCTAATGTTTCCGCAGTTACCTGCTCTATACTTTTTAAATGGGGAACAAATCTGTTATTCCAAAAAGACGTTGAGATCAAAGTCGCCAAATGAAACTAAAAAATATGCAGCACCAAAGGCTGTCATCCAAAACATCATAGATTGAAGAGTGGAAAAGCACTCGTTTACCCTTTCCCGCCACCCCTGTTTTTCAAATGCTTATTACACTCCTACGAATTTTTTCCGGCAAGTTGCACAGAACTCTCACAGATCAACATATGTAAAAAAATCGTTTTCATTGGACCGGCAATAAAGCCAAAGGAAATATGAAGCAGCAAGCTGTCACCCCTCTCGACTTTCTTTGGTGGTCTTATTGAAGTTCTATATAATTCAAATCTTGATATCATATAGGCCCAAGTAACCTACAGGTTCCTTGCTATGTTATTTTTCATAAAAATGATGTGAGCGAATGTTATTTGCATTTGATTGAAATGAATGTTGACTATCGCCTGTCCACTCTCAACTTATTTTTTCAAGAGCATTATTTAGGCCCAGATGGCCAATTTCACATTACCAGCTGTATCAGTCCGCCTCTAACCACATTCCAGAACTCATTTTTATTCTTGATAAAAGATTTAAGGGAAAGTATATTCCGTTCATGAACTTTGAAGTCAAATTAATCTATTCGTCCATGTGATTATCTAATTTAGTTGTGAGACGAAATAATGGGAGATTTGATTGGCATTGAGATTTAAAAGATATCGAAATAGAATATGTGCAAAACGTACAATTATTTGAATTGACTGTTTGTGAATTCTTCAGTAAATAGGCTGATTTTTTTATTTTAACAAAAATCATTGCAGGATGTCTTTTGAAGATTTTTCCCGACATTTCACCCAATTGGATTTGGTTCATATTGGACCTGATGACTGGATGATGGAAGGAGCGTTACATTCCAAACAACCTTGGAGAGCAGTTTTAGCTAGGAGAAGATGGAGGTCAGGATACAATGCAGGAGGAGGACCCACTTACACTGGTAAGAAACAATGTATACAGTATACGATCCATGTTTCCTCAAAGGACAGGGCACAAAACCCTATGAAAATGGCTTTCAGCAAATTTTGATAATTTTTTTGTTATTTTGTTTGGTTTAAGACCCTACACCCCTACGCCCAAGAGGGCGGCAAAGTTGAATAATTCAAAATGCATTGTATGGTATTTTCCATAGAAAAATCAAGATTTATTTGATTGCCATACATTTTAATGCAAAAATCTTATCAAATCAAAGGTCAGTAATATTGAAAAGTGTACCGTGAATACCAAAACTCAATAGTTTAAGTAATTACAAGTAGTGAAGGGGATGAAATAATAAAAAAAGTTCGGAATCAAAACACTCAAATCAATAACATGACTTCTATATATTGCAGTAAGATGAATGATAATACAACAGACTGGCCACTCGTTTACAGAGTTTCCGAAGCATTCCGCTGATAATTGGAAAATCGGAAAGTCACTCGTGGAAGAAAGTGAAACTGCCCATTCTGGAAATATATGCATTTCTTCTCAAAATTGATAGGATTTGAGAGTGATCAGAAGTGAAAAAATGCCCTCGTATGCATTAGCATGAGTTACAAAAAAAGTTATATCCATATATTATTATCCAACATCGAAAAGAATATTTGAAAATAGAAAACCCAACTCCAGAAGAGTAGGTTAACTATCGACAATATTTTGATGAAGAATGAATGAATGAAAATTTTCGTCATTTGGGTATATGAAATGGAATCTATTACTTAAACTATTTGGGGCATCGGCTCGTCCCTATTTGCTGCCTCAAATATGGACTGCAGTAAATGCGTTGGTGTATACTTTATACGCTCTTCGTGCCTGGAATATTCTTCTTTCACCGACGGTATTTTCCCAGCCATGCTGAAACTGACACAAGTAATCCCAATATACAAAAATGGCGATAAAAATGAAGTTATAAACTATCGACCAATTTCTTTGATCACTGATGTTGCCAAAATCTTTGAAAAAATTATAAAAATCCGACCATCATCCTACCTTAAAAAATACACACAAGATGCTATTCTAGATCCAACGGCTGAAATGTACTCTGCTATGGATAACGAGAAGGCATCACTATGCGTTTTCATAGACCTGTCAAAAGTTTTCGACACGGCTAGCCACCCACTCCTCCTCAAATCACTTGAAAATGTAGGTATAGGAGGAACCACATTGAAACTGTTCCAAAGTTACCTACTAAACAGGGAACAATGCGTCAAAATTAGAAAACACAAAAGCGACTACAAGAAAATAGAATATGGTATCCCACAGGGAACCATTCTGGGCCCAACTTTGTTTAATATCTACCTCAATGACTTATTCTCAATTCCAACAACACGAAGAATATTTACATATGCTGATGACACAGCCATTTTTTATGAGGACACAACCTGGATTTCCCTGAAAAATAAAGTGGAGATGGATCTTGGAAACATCAAAAACTGGTTTTCACATAGACTCCTCACAATAAATTTCAGCAAAACGTACTACCTACCAATTTATGCTTCTGCACGTTACTCACCATCTTTTACTTCCCTTAATGTGTCAAATTCTTTCACCATCACATCTGTAAAACAGATCAAATATTTCGGCATTATTATAGATGACAAGCTCAAATGGGAATCCCATATAATATACGTAATAAAAAAGCTGCAATTTCTGATGCATCGTTCCAAAGTCCTACGAGATATGCTAGATAACAAAACACTCAAAACGTTATACTTCGCTCTCATTCAAACGCATATTACTTATGGGATACTGACATGGGGATCAGCTGGAAAGACCACTATGAATAAACTGATAGTGACACAAAAAAGAATCCTTAAAATAATTTTCAAAAAAAAAAAGAACTCATCCAACAGATGCTCTCTATCTCGAAACGAATATATTTGATCCCGTACAGCTCTTCTTTTTACATACTAATATCAAATGTTTCAAATCAAAACACAAACATCCTAGAATAGAACACAAATACAACACTCGAAATAAACAAAATACCTTACATGAATAAAGCTGTAGGGCAAAAAAGCCACAGCTACCTGAGCCTTAAACTATTCAATACTCTACCAAATCAAATAAAAATTTCAAAAAATCAAAATGAAATCAAAAGAAGATTAAATGACTACATCACTAGCTTGCCTCGTACAGAGATACATAATTTATTATATTCCTAATCATCCCAACAGAAACATTTTTCCGTTTTTTATATGAATATCCTCTATGACATAACAACCTTCCCAAAAATTTGTCATTTTATTATATAAATGTAATTTTATCTTGAAGAACAAACAGTTCATATATATGTTTATATTAATGTAAGTGTATAAAATTGTATATCTATGTTTCGCATACACCTAGTGTTAAATATTAATCTTGTATTTTATTATTTTACTACATGATACATTTTTACTTCCTGTTTGTAATTTTCACAGTCACACACAAACTGGAAACAGTTTATGTGACTTCCCTCGTTTATTAACTTATTCCCTACTTCTGCCTATGTTTATATATTGTACCTGAAGTTAATAAAATTATATTATATTATATATTATATCCCAGGCACTTACCATAAAGCACTTGGTATGGGATTTTCTTTCCCGTTATTGAATTCAATGAAGAGGTAATGTTTCACTGCATTTCTGAATCTGGAAAAAAATTTAGCCCAATAATACTTTCCAGTTCTCCTACTGAATCCATTTCAATTTCTTTCTGATTTTCTCCCTACTACATTAGAAAACTAATGTGCTGGTTTGAGTGACTCCATAGTTGACTTGCTTTGATCTTTATATAGAAGCCGCATGGCAAGCTATAGTATTCATTTATAACGTACGTTATGAGATACACTCTGAGTAAATGGGAGTCAAATTAGAGTTTGGTTTAGGGTATTTCAAAAGCTATCAACCATCACAGTATGCTCCCTTAAAATATAACTTATATTTCAAACTGCTCAATATTTCTACCGTTTTTCGAAGGAGTCTGTCACATCAATTAAAGACGAAATTATGAAAAGAGAAAATGATCCAGATTGTCTAAGAATCAATTATTTGAAACAAACCGCTACTCAAACATGCTTGATATGTAATGGTCATGAAAACATAGTGAGATTACCATTGACAGCTAGAGTACATATTTTTATTGTGCGAAATATTTTTGTTCCGTTTGTAGTTGTAGAGTGCATTTGGACGAGAATGGTCGCCACCTAAGGCAACTCGAACAGGACTCGAATTTGTTAATAAGTCATCGAATCTAAAGGGTGCGGGAATATGCGAACTTTTTCAAGCTCTAAGAAAAACTTGTTGTGAAAAAATGGAGTGGAAGTTTTCTGATCACGAAAGACTTTACGATTATTGTGCCCCAATTACTCTCACCAATGGTTATTCGAGATACATAAGCAAGAAGGATCTAAACATTTATATGCAAGCTCAAGCAAGGTTTATCTGATAACTTTCTTCGACTTGTGTTCGAGTACACTTCAAGGCAAGCAGTTAGCATGGCTGTGAACAATGTACGGTATTCCCTCTTACAAAGATTCGTCCCGGAAAATATTGGGTTTGGTTCAATCGATAGGTATGATGTTATCGCTCGACATATAACCAGTTTTGCTAATCGGTTATACAACAATGAACCAGAACAACGCAAAGCGATAGTATATATTGATTGAACATATTGCTATATTCCTAAAAGCAGCAACTTCCAAGTGCTGCGACAATCATTATCATCCCATAAGGGACGCCATCTTCTCAAACCATCTATAATCGTAGTCCCCGATGGCTATATCTTAGAAATTCAAGACCACATTTTGCCGATTTTCGAAACAATTATTCTACGTAATGAGTTTGAGCGGGATATGGATGGTTTACGGGCATGGTTTCAAGAAGGCGATATATTTGTTGTCGATCGAGGTTACAGAGACGCAGTTCAACTATTGGAAGGCTTGGGTATATTTTCACTGTCAACAGTCAACATTATTGATGTTTATAAACAGAATATTTTTCAGGTATATCTCATAGAATGCAAAGTTTTTTGCCACCAGGCCAAAATCAGCTATCAACCAAAGAAGCAAATCATAGTCGTCTAGTGACAAAAACGCGATGGATAGTGGAGAGTAGAAATGGGCATTTCAAATCATGGTTCAAGTTCTTTGCTAATTGTATTCCCTACATTGGTGATTTTTATCGCAAATGCGGAGCTATTATGAATAAATATCACCCAACTATAGAAATGGCTGGGATGGATGAACATCTGGCGATACGGCTTATAGAGAAATCAAATCAAGTCAAAAATCTCCAAATACGAGTGTAAAATGAACATATGCGACGAACAAATGGCCAGTGGAAACGCCTGGATGAAAATCATGTTCCAGAATTCCCACATTTAACAATGGAATACTTGAGAGACTTGACTGTGGGTACATACCAACTTGAATAAGCCCCTATATACATCCAAGATATTCAACAGAGACAAAATCAAAATTCAAATTGACACATTAAGAGAACAGGAAAATATTATCAGGCTACGATTTTTTTCCAGATTCAGAAATGCTGTGAAACATTACCTGTTTATTGAATTCAATAATGGAAATGAAATTCCCATAAGTGGATATTACTGTTCATGTGAATCTGGAGCTAGGACGGTGGGTACATCGCTCATATAGCAAGTGCTTTATGGTACCTGGGATATTCTAAACATGAAGAGCGCATGAAGTATCCACCAACACATTTACTGCAGTCCATATTTGATGCTGCAAATAGGCACGAGCCGATGCCCCAAATAGTTCAAGTAATAGACTATATTTCATATACCTAAATGAAAACTTTTTTTTTATCGTTATCAAAATATTGTCGATGGTTGAGAAGCACTTCTGGAGAGAAAGAAGCACATGTTTTCAAGCTGGGTTTTCTATTTTCAAGTATTCTTTTCGATGTTGGACACCCTGTATAATAATGGATATAACTTTCTTGTAACTCATGCTTATGGAAACGAGTGTATTTTTCCAATCCTGATCACTTTCAAATCTTGTCAATTTCGAGAAGAAATGCATATATTTCCAGAATGAGCAGTTTCACTTTCTTCCACGAGTGACTTTCCGATTCTCCAATTATCAGCGGTATGCTTCGGAAACTCTGTAAACAAGTGACCAGTCTTTTCTTATTATTTCATCTCCTTCACTACTTGTAATTACTTAAACTCTCGGTCACGAAAAAATATTCACGAAGGCATTAGAATAAACGTGAATAGTAAGGAAATAACCTCTATCAAAAGTGCTAGGAATCTTGGTCTTACTTTTGATGATGATCTGCGATTCAAAGAACATGTCAAGAAACTTCGTCGCTCAGCTATCTTGAATTCTCAAAAGGTCTTTCTTCTACTTGTATACAACTCATTACCTCTGGATAGTAAGAATATTTCCATAACTGCGTTCAAGAAGTACTAGAAGAAATATCTGGGAGATGAATTTAATGTTGAATGACATTATAATGAACTATGGTATGGTTAGCTGTAAAACTGGAGAATGATTTTTCTTTTCTTTATATACCTATTATATATATATTTCTTTTTATTGTTTGTAAGTGTATTTCTCTTTACCATAATTGCTGCCTCTGATGTAATATATAACATATATCTAAGATACCGTCATTAGTATATACTGAAAAACAATTTTTTCCGCGCTTAAGAATAATTACAAGGCTTAGGAATAATAACACCAATTACACGAAACCATCTGATCCTAGGCGTTTTCCCATAAAGTTCTTAGCTTTAAGTTTGTTTCTCTTTTCCTTTGTTCTCCATCAAATATACATGTCATAAATATGTCTGTAATATGTACTAACTCATATGGGAAATAAAGACCTATTATTATACAATATACTTCAATAGAATTATCAATGCGTTTTTATAACTGGGTCATGTTTTCATATAATTCATTCAGAGTTACTTGAAATATTAGTTTAGTATGCTAATGAATAATTCACGCATAAAATAAAACCGAATGCAGGGTGGAAGCCGTTCAATTTCGTTTTTAATCATATTTTTCAATGCAAATATACTCTATAACTCACTGTTACAACTTTGTAAGGACGGAAGAGTGGGCAAGACATTATTGTACCCATGTCGAACCCATATTTGATGTTCTTCAATCAATATAATTTTATGTAATGAAAAATTATTGAATACAAACTCATCATCCTCATTCATTATATTTCCTACCGCTTTTTTTTTCAGAAACGACATCTATGAATCCTCAGTTCCACGTTCAAATTCCGAGGACGTCTACCAACAAATGTCATGTAGTGGTATCAATAACACAGTACTACGAAACCAATGTGATAGATACGAAAAAGAAGAGGACTCTGTATGCCATAGGTTTTGCCGTTTACGAAGTTCCCCATTCCATGCAAAGACTGACTCCTCATTTTGTTGCCGAACAGGTAGTGCATATCAAATTTCACTTCATGTATATTTTGTTTAATTATCACTTTCTTATAAACCAAACACCTGAGTATTTGCTCAAATTGCTTTATTCTGCAATGCATAGTTAAATTTTTCCATCTCTCTTCCCTTTGGTCTAATTATATTAATAGTAACCATATTATTTATGAGAATCTGAGAACCATATCGTACAATCGTATTATGATAATTTGCGATTTTTTTTTTCGTTAATAATTTTTTTAGGGAGTCCCCATGAAACACAGTTGAACTGACTGATTCGCAAGTTTGTTTTTCTAAGCTTTCATAGAAGAATAATTATTCACTTTGCCTTATTTTTGTGGGCAAGAAACACAACGATACATATTCTTGCCAATAATGTGTGTTTGCTCCTCGAACATTTATTTCTACAGTTATCCGTCTTTCCATACTTTCCTTAACTCTGCTTCAGATGAAACAGCTCCTTTCGTCTGTTCTCGACAACAAGAATTCCAGACCCCCCCATCAGCTTCTCACTATATCCGAGAATATCCACTCAATAACATTCAGATCCGGAAATCAAATCAAATAAAATCACTTTATTAATCTCGTGAAACTCATAAAAAAATAGGATGAGTCAATTAGGATGCCACAGAAACTGTTACTTTAAGGTACATAGAGTGATAATAATAGTAATATTAAGTCGTACATGCAAAACATATGAAACTGTCATAACCATACAATATAATGTACATGAAGGATGAAAACAGGAGCTTCATTCACATCGAAGGAATAAATAAGATATTAAGGTAAAATCACGCGATTTGTCGTATATAGGTTATAGAAAGAGGAGTTGCGTTCATATTTTGACTTATTAGGGTATATGTGTATGTATCAAAAACGAAAATATCTAGAAAAGTTGCAATTTTAAAACGTTTGTATAAGTCCCTGCAGAAGGTTCTCTGATTAACTCCTGCCAAATTATTCTCAGAATCTTTTTTTGGACAATAAATACATTTGGAGCTGGTGAGGAGCTTCCCCAAAAGCAAACGACATATCTGATCCTTGATTCAATATGTGTTTAATAATAATTCACTAACTTTTCAGTTGTCGAAGTCGACTTGAGATTACGTATCAAATACGAAACGTTTTGATATTAGTTCATTACAGTGACTCTTCAAGTCCCAAAAATTCACATTCATCGGTTAGAAAAAGGGTGTTTTCATTTCTACGTCAGAACTGATTTTTGTCTGTGGCGAAACCACACAGAGTTGAAATAATTTATCGACACAATGTTAAATCTTTCCTTTAGAAATTTATCGTCTTTGTCAGAAATCAGAAGTGATGTGTCATCTGCATATATAATGCATATAGTATCAGCAACTGTAGCCTTAACATCATTAAAATATAATATAAATAGCAGCGGTCCCAACACCGAATATAATATAAATAGCAGCGGTCCCAACACTGATCCTTGGCGTATTCCAACAGTCAACATTGAATTCATTATGGCTATTATCAGACTATGATTCACCGAAACAAATTGACTCCTGTGTCTAGTGAAAGACCCTATCAAGTTGAGGGCATTCCCCTTCAAGCCATATGAATATAATATATTTAATGCGGTTGAATGATCGACGCCGACGAATGCCCTGCTGAAATCACAAAATTTTTCAACAGAGCACTCACTGATCTCGATACATTCCAAAATTTTTCAGTAAAAAGCTGTCCTAGCAGTGATAGTGGACATCAGATCTAAAACCATGTTGAATGGGGGAGATAATATTATGCCTCTCAAATGTTTTTGAGAAACTACAGGGAACAGTGCGGGGCCTATAGTTTTCTAAAATATGATCTGATTTTTTGTGCACAAGTTTTCCGATCTTCAATTTGTTGGGAAATATTCCTGTTTTGAAGGATACATTGACTAAATGAGTCGAGGGATGGATATATAAACTTCTTCTAATCAAGAATATTGGAACCTCATCAAGTCCAGAGTAACTTTTATTCTCAAGTTTATTCGTTAGAAGAGACAACAGTTCAATCTCTATAAAAGGCTAGAGCAATATAGTGTTATGAACATTAATTAAATGAGTGTGATAATCAGATGAGTAAAAAAAGAATCATTGAAAAGCCATGATATTCTTTGAGGATCATTCACAATCTCAGTATCATCTAATAAGGAAATATTTTCCATAGTTGCAGAAGAGTGCGTTATACTATTTATCACCTGCCTAGCCGTTTTTGTGGGATTATCGGAAACCACTATATTTTATTCTGATAAATGGTAAAAATTATCAAAGGCTTCATCAATAGAGATTTCTCAGAAACGGTCTGCCAGGTTCCTCTTGGAGAGCTGACAGAACATCAGTTGTGTACAGTTCAATAATGCTTATACCCCTATTGTTTCACAAGCGAATTACACTGTGACCGTCATGAGGGCTAGGATTATCTTGCATCAATATTAAATTAATCTCAATATATAGCGCAGAAGGCTGAACCAAATGTGTCTGAGAAAATCTAAATTCGATAAAGCATGTCTATAATATGCCGAAAACATAGTTCCGGTTGTTTGAAGGAGATAAGTGTGAGCTGTTTCATTCAGAGAAAAATACCCCATGAAATAATCCACGAATAAAGATGCCTGCAGACATTATGTTTCGATGATGGAACACCCGTTATTGAAAAAAAATCAATCATATGTTCAAAACAAGTTCAAAGTGTTTAATGATTCTGCTACCAAAACGTTACTCTGTTTTGTTTTTTTCCACAGGATTTGGTATAATATAAAGCTTTGTGAAACAACAACAAACTGTTTTTTGCCGGTGTAGGTACACGGAAAAAAGTATTTGTTAATTCAACCAAATTTATTTGGTCACTCTTATTGGCTTGGCCCGACTAAATAAAATTTATCCCAGAACACAGGTGTATCCGATTGATGGAATCATTATATTGCGGTGACAGAATGGATTTCTCAATGCAATGCTAACATTTCTTTCATTTGAATATATGTTCATCTATTGAAACAATCTCCAACTTATATTGAATGCAAATTTGTTTCAACACAAATATGATATTTATCGGATCAAACAACGGACATGGAATAATTCAAATAAAATAATATTATATAAATTGAATTATATACGTTAGATGGCGAAGCGATCGCACAACTGACCCTGACTTTGATAATGTTACCGAATATCAAAGCCAACTTATTATCAGTGTATCTGAGATCAGTGTATCTTTTTAGTTTGTTAGTTAAAGCAATCAGCAAATTTTGTAGATCTGATGATTCGATTCAACAAAATAATTACATGGTTGCAACAACATTTCTGCCAGAACGAGTTATGAATAGAGTTGGTCGAATAAGATATTTGGTTCATCCAAATCAGTATCAGTTAATTGGAACTTTAATTTTGATCCAAAGCCAAGAAATAATTTTACTCATTTTGAGATTATATTTGGTCGTGCATGTATCACACTTTGATTTGTTTGATTCAAATAAATTTCATTTACTTTAACAATTTTTTTCTGTGTATGTATTTCATATCAGGAGGCGTTTGTTTTTCCTGTATTCTCCACAATGACCCAATACCCAGTCACAACTATTTGTAACGCCTTTATTTTTGTAGAAACCCCTGGATGTAACGAACCATTCAGTAGCAAGAGAAGTAGTGACTTTTTTCACATTACCTCCTGGAGACTATATTGTAGTACCCCAAACGAATATGCCAAATTTGGACGGAAAATTTCTGTTGAGGATATTCACAGATGAACAAAGTAACATATGGTGAGAAAATGTTCAGACATGAAAATTCTCGAAATGTTTAAAATATGTTTTTTCAGGGAAGTTAATGAAGATAATATGATTATCAGGAATATAGCTTCAGAGTTCATTGACGATTCATCGCCCGTATCTGTAAGTCTTCATGATTATCCTGTTATTTTTCATTTCCTCGTATGAGTGGCTGAATTGGTTCAGTGTATTTTTTAAAAATTCTCGATTTGAATAGTTGCACAAGATAATTAAATTCGAAGTATTTTGAATAGACATATTTTAACCTGATAAAAAAATGGAAAAATAGGTTACTGGCCATATGGCTGAATATGTATTTCAAAAACTTGATTGAACAGCAATAATATATAGTAGCAAAAATGTACATGAGATCAAAAAAAATATAATAGTTGATCTTAAAAATATATCTTCAAGATTTATGTCACATAACTTATCATTAAATTTTGAAAAATCTTCATTTATATTCATAACAAAAAGATCATCGATCATTGATGGTAAAGATCCTGGTAAATTCAATAATGAAAGTATAAAGTATCCAATCTGAAATTCTTGAGACTGTATATAGATGAAAATTTATCGTGGTCTCAAAAATATTAACATGTTTTCCCTATTATTGGAATTTTTTTCAAAATAAAAAATTTTTTACTTATTGATTATCTCAAAACCATTTATTTGACCTTGATTTACTCTAAATTTCAATATTCAATTTCTGTTTGCGGTTCAGCTAGTCATTCTTTGCTCGAGCCAATGAAAACACTCCAAAACTAAATAATAAAGTGTATATTCAAACTTGACTATCGAGAACCAACAGTTGATTTGTAAAAACCAATTAAACTTCTAGATATCCAATCGTTATACAAAATGGAACTGTGCACCTTCATTCATTTCGTTAATAATAATATGAAGCATTCTGATTTGGTATTCAAAACTAATAGTGATCAACACAGTTACCCAACCAGATTTTCCAATAATCTGGCTATTACTAAAATAAAGACGATTATTGGACAAAAATTGATTTATTACGATGGAATGAAATTTTACAATGATCTACCAGACTATTTGAAAACATGTGGCAAATTTAAAATTCTCTACCGAGTATATGATGTTCCGCTTTCTTGTTCTTTGATATTTATATTTTCCCTTCCATAAACGTGTACGTTTTTTGGGAGAAAAAAATTGTTAAATTAAAAATTAAATTATCAAATACTTTAAACTAATTAGGGTACTGTACTTTGGAAATAAAAATCGTACGACTTATGTCTACGCCCTTCTGTCTACCGGTCTTTCTTTCGGTCTGTATGCCTGTCAAACGCCTTTCTCAGAAACTCTGATGTACGAAGGTAAAATAACATTGAAATGGGGCATACCCAGTCTTGACTGCTTTTTCAAACATGGATCCACTTGATTCCTATTAAATGTGACATGGAAAACATTTCAATTCACATAAATGGAGTTGAGAAGTCTTATAATATAAGCGACTAATCATTGAAATATCCAAAAAACTACAAGTGCAATGAAATTAATGTATTCTTTCAACATTTTATCTGAATTAACATGGCATTACTGATATCATTTCAGGACCTAACTAATGAAGATTTTAAAGTTTCACATATGATATAATGCACGAGTGCTTGAATTAATTCTGTGTTTTTTTTTCGGGGTCCAAATATTTCGAAAACTATTTAGAGTCATGGAGTAAAGTGAAAAATAATCAAATTCCGTTGTAACTGACTCGATTACCTTGATTGAAACTCTACTTGTGGCAGTCGCTCTTTTGAATCATTCTTTGTCGAAAATATTTTCACCCAAATCCGTTATTTCAATAATTCTTAATTATTCATTAACGGACAAGCCAATAATACAATTTACAAAAAATATAATGAAAATACAGAGTATGTACAATGTCTACGGGAGACTAAACATAAAAAGGTTTATAATTGTTTTACAGTTTTTCATCACTTTCCTAAAGGAACATAAAGATGAATTGAACAGTTCAACTTCGTAGTTTTGAGTATTTGCCGTTTTCAACATTCTATCGAAAGACTCTTTTTGGCCATAATTCGTCCTACAAAATGGGATTCTAAAAACATCACAATTTCTGTTTCTCCTAGTATTTGCAGAAAGTGTAATCAGTCTAATAATATCAGGAAAATCTATGACGCCATTGATGGTTTCATGAACTATCTGGTTTTTGTGGATAGCTATATTCTTTCCTATTCAATCCCCTGTGATAGGCACAATTTCTTAACAAAATTATTCTGACAACTCTCTAAGAGATCAGAATCAACTTGTAGCAAGGAGACCAAATTATAGAATTATATTCTAGTATAGACCTTACCTGAGCACAATATATAATCTTAATAGCGTTAACGCTATTAACTATGCTTTTTTTCCTATTGCTAAATATGTAGCTATATTGCAATCCCAGAACGATTTTTCTGGGAATTGAAAAATCCTCGATAAAAATGAAGTTATTTTTTTGTGAATGTCTTACAGAAAACAACTACTTCCCGGCTTAAGCCACGCTGGACATTGAAATACATCTGATAGATATTCTAAAAGGACCTTAACTCGAAAGAAGAAAGCTGAAATTGAAAAGTTGCATTTTAATTCAAATAATTATTTGATTTTCTATTCCAGTCCTAATTAAGAACTCAGATAGATGAATGAGGCACAGAAGAATGTTTTCCAAAAGAGAGTACTCACCAGAAATCATGACGCAACAATGACGCAAGAGAGGCTCACATTCACTAGGTATTCAAATACATTTTTGTCGACGAAAATCTATTTCACGCTTCCACGATCATCAGGAAGACCGGAAAAAATTAAGTTTTTTTTTGTGAATGTCTAACAGAAAACAACTACTTCCCCGGCTAAAGCCACGCTGGACATTGAACTATATCTGATAGATATTCTGAAAGGACCTTAACTCAAAAGAAGAAATCAGTTGATCGTGGAAGCTGAAATTGATTTTCGTCGACAAAAAGGTATTGGAGACCTAGTGAATGTGATGCCTCTCTTGCGTCATTGTTACAAATGATTTCTGGTGAGCACTCTCTTTTGAAAAACATTCTTCTGTGCCTCAATCATCTATATGAGTTCCTAATTGAAACGAATAGAAAATCATATAAATATCTGAATAAAATGCAAATTTTCAATTTCAGATTTGTTCTTTTGAGTTAAGGTCCTTTCAGAATATCTATCAGATGTAGGTCAATGTCCAGCGTGGCTTCAGCCGAGAAAGTAGTTGTTTTCTGTTAGACATTCATAAAAAAATTACTTCATTTTTATCGTGGATTTTTCAATTCACAGAAAAATATTTCTATTCAATATTCAATTGAGAATGTTTCCCTTTTCAACATGAATACCCCACAAGAGGTTATCTTGAACGATGGAAGGTAGTGACTAAAGTTTATCTTTCAGTCACAGACGATTCCACATCTGTTCATATTTTCAAACAAATCAATATAACTTAATCTTCTGAATATTATGAAAAATCCTGAGGAGTAAGTATTATGATATAAGAACATAAATATTTTGACAGTAATTTAGTAACATATAATTACGAGTTTCAACATAATTTCAATTTCGATAAACAAAATTTCAGGTAGATGTGATAAATGTGGTCTTCTTCAAGGGTTTCGATAAACTTGACCATGATAAATATATCATGGTTTCGATAAACTTGACCATGATAAATATATCATGTTCAAGTTTATCGAAACCCTTGGAGAAGACCGCATATATCACATCTACCTGAGAATTATTATCGAGTGTGTTGGTTATGTACTGGGTAATACAGAAGATATTTGAAATCATGTTGAAACTCGGTAATTTGATTATGTGTTACTGTTATTACTTTGTCAAAATATTGTATGTTCTTTATATGCATAATGGCACTCTACTCCTCACGGATTTGTTTCGCTGAGTAATAACTCAACGAATTGAATACTTTCGGTTTCTCATGGTGCGATTTCTGTTATATTCGCTCCGACATTAAGCCTTCCACAAGGTTCTGTTTTGGGACCACTGTTTTTCAATCTATTCATTAATGATATAATTGAGGATCTCAGAGTCAATTGTTTATTATATGCTGATTATTTAAAATCATACGAAAGAATGAACTGCATAAATGATTCTGCCATTTTACTAAATGACCTTGACCATTACAGTCGTTTTTACCACGAAGCGCCCAGAATAAATGTACCAAAAAAATCGTGTGCGGTCGGGGTTTATTCTCTCTTGTCACAAATCTCATCTTCTTTGTTTATACTTATCTTGAATTTGTTTGTACCTTTAATTTTCCCACCCTGTGAATGTATTTATTTTGGGTGCCGTACAATAAAAAAAGTATAACAAAACAAGAATTGCATTTTTAATAACATTATACAGATAGAGCAATTATGATACACTGAACTTGTGATATTTCAATCTTTATGAATTGCCACATCGAGTAATGCTTCGATTCGACTATTTTGCTTAACATCGCTGAACATATTTCTAACAAGACAGAGGATACTGAATTAATATGTTTACGGATAACCTAAGGTGATGACTCCTGGAATGGAAGCAATCAATTATTTTCTTCTGATGTTTAGATTTTGGAATTCAGTTCTGGGGATTCGATTTGGCACTGGAACCAAATTGAAATTAGATTAAATTTCGCTGAAATTCATGTCTATTTTGTAGCATCGATATCATGACGTATTTACTTTTCCACTACATGTCACTCATACAGTGAATTGATAAAATTTTGTTGAAGTCAGAATCTTCAACATCTCTACAACGTTGCCAAATCCAATCCCAATGGACTTGATATCGAGAGACTACTTCTTATTCGATCATGGAAAAAAACAATTACCAGCACTTTCAAACGATACGCCATTTGAAAAACAAAAGCGTATCAACCTTTCTTTTCCCGATATTTTTAAATATTTGATTTCCGAATTCTGAATGCGTAGAATTAGCTAACATCTCATAACCATGACCAATTTAAACTTTTTACATCGAATTCTTCAGAATAATATCTGAGACAGATAAACAGACAGACAGATTGGGACAGATGAATAGACAAGCACATGAGTAATCATTTAGGGATTATTTTTTATCGATTTTGGTGTACAGAAGAGAACAATATTGTAGACAGTCAGCTGTGGTAAAGTGAATATACAAAAAATATTTAGGTTTTTATTCAAAATATTATTCGAAACATTCAAGAGATATTAAACCCCAAAGAATTATATTTTAAAATATTTTTTAATGATGTAACATAATTATAAAACTACAAATCGGTACATGCAAAATATTTCCAATAATCCATATTGCAAAAACATTACATTAATATTGGATATAAAAAGGTGGAAAACTGCAAAAAAGATTGTAAAGTTGTGAATTTCAAATCTAATACCTAAATATAATCGTATATAATCTGTATATAAATGAAAAACAGAAAACCTCACTTTTAATTTTAACAAAATTGATCTGAAACATTCAATACTTCTTCTGAAACAATCTACCACAAAAAGTTATAGTGAGTGATTTGAACGAATACGATTTCTCAAATTGCTGTACTTGAAAAAACCAAGGCCATATTTAACTTTTTCTTGAGCCAGAGTTATTGAAATCAAATTATTTTCAGAGCGATGGGAAATCTATCATCCCAAAGTTATTGATGAAATATCCACCTGAAGTTGATGCTAGTCAATTGCAGAAGATCCTGAAAGCCCATTGGAAAATTTATTTGTCAGAAAAACCAAGTTTGGAATTATGTAAAAGTCTGATAATGTTGAGGGACTTCAACATCAGTGGAAGAATCAATTTAATGGATATTCCCATATTGATGAATATGCTCCAGTACTGGAGGGTGAGTATTTTATTCGATTCCATTTCACTGCCTTTATTTACGTATTCCTTCTACAGTATGGGAAAAGTCACAGCCAGAGTATAGTATTATAAAATGTATGCATAATGTACGTCACACAGTGATTCTGAGAATAAATAAACAGTTATTACACATTATAAACTCTAAACATATTGGATATTGGAATATAAAATACAAATCCATTCATGACCGAAGAAATTGGATTGTGTATGTTATCGGTACTTTTGATTTAGTATCGTGGTTTGTTGTAAATTGTGCTTCATACATACATAGGTCTCAAATAATTTTGAGGTAACACTGATTTCCAATTTATTATACAGAAATTCGTCAGATGTAATTTTTTGGTAATATTTCGACCAAGAAAGATTTCTGTCCAAATAGATCTAAATATATATATATATATATATATAAATATATATATACAGGGTGTAACTGAATAAGTGTAAAACATTCAAGGAGGTGATTCCTCATCGAAAAAAAGATAGGATCTTTCATATAAAGAAACTTCATTGGAGCATCCCTTGTTAAGATACAGCCCCTTAAAGGGGGTACATAAAATTTGTATAACAATTTTTTTCACAAGCACTGAAAAAGTTACAATATTGAAATTAACCTGACGTTTTGTACTACCAAAAGACACTTAGCCAGTAATTTATTTGGTTTTACCCCATGGTTGTAAGGGTGAAAACGCAACCCCTAAAATTTATTTCCAATGTAACTTTTGTCTTATTATTTGTTTACCATTTAAAATTTATTTCCGATAGCCTGTTTCATTCTAAACAAAAATGTCTCTTGGGTTTTTTGCCCAAAATAAACCAGTAAGCAGCAAAACATTATTTTACGAACAACTACAGAGATACATCGTCATAAATGCGAAAATACGAAACTAATCTATCTAGTAGGTCGCTATTAGCGATAGTGACAATTAAATTGGTATGACGCTGTCAGTTTGGGAATTTTCGAAATTGAATTAATACTAATTGTGTGTTGTTGTTCTGTTCTTAATTTGTTACTTTAATAATTCACTTGTTAATAAAATGGCATACAAAATGAGGAAATGGCTGATATGCATTACGTTTACGGTCTGTCGCAGGGGAATGGGTTAGAAGCTTCTAGAAGATATGCTGAAATGTATCCTCAACGGCAGCATCCTTCACATAGAATATTTGCTCGACTTCATCAACGATTACGAGAATATGGTTCATTCGACAAAGAACGCAGGATTGTGGTCGCCATCGAGAAATACGAACACCACAGCTTGAGGAAGCAGTACTTAATTTGATTGAAGAACAACCTACTACCAGTACTAGAAAGATTGCTTTCCAGCTAAATGTTGATCATATGACGGTATTTCGAATTTTAAAGGAACAACTCTTATACCCTTACCATCTGCAACGAGTACAGGCACTGTTACCGCGAGACTTTCCGAACCGTCTTGAATTTTGCAATTGGATGCTGGAAATGATTAGAAGAAATTGTGACTTTCTGAAGACGATAGAATTCACAGACGAATGTAGTTTTTCTCGGGACAAGATTATTAATTTTCATAATTACCACATATGGGCTGATGAAAACCCTCACGCTATTGTCGAAACTAGCCATCAAGAACAGTTTTCTCTTAACGTGTGGCTCGAGTTATTGGGGATGATTTAATTGGGCCTCATTTTCTACCTCCTCGATTAAATGGTGAGGCATACGTTCAATTTTTAAGAGAAGTGCATCCAGTACTGCTGGAGGAAGTTCCTTTGGGCGTCAGAAGGGATATGTTTTATGCATGATGGGGCTCCCGCCCATTTTAGTCAAGTAGCACGTCAGCATTTAACTGAAACATATGCAAATCAGTGGATAGGTCGAGGAGGACCACATAAGTGGCCCGCTCGATACCCGGATCTCAATCCTCTCGATTTCTCTATTTGGGGCCATCCACAGCATTTGGTATATCGTACTCCTGTTCGCGATGTAGAGGACTTAAGAAACCGCATCATCGATACGTGCAGGGTAATCAGAGAGACTCCAGGAATATTTGAGCGAATACGTGGCTCAATGCGCCGACGCCTAGACGCATGCGTAATGTTTGAAGGTAGACATATTGAACATTCACTATGATTTCTACATGTTGTGTGTTTTGTTATTAATAACTTAGTTTTGTTTATTACCCTTTAATCGTTTAATGCAGGTACTAACTACAAAATAACAATAAATCCAGTTCGCATTTATGACGATGTATCTCTGTAGTTGTTCGTAAAATAATGTTTTGCTGCTTACTGGTTTATTTTGGGCAAAACCCAGGAGACATTTTTGTTTAGAATGAAACAGGCTATCGGAAATGAATTTTAAATGGTAAACAAATGATAAGACAAAAGTTACATTGGAAATAAATTTTAGGGGTTGCGTTTTCACCCCTTACAACCATGGGTAAACCAAATAAATTACTGGCTAAGTGTCTTTTGGTAGTACAAAACGTCAGGTTAATTTCAATATTGTAACTTTTTCAGTGCTTGTGAAAAAATTGTTATACAAATTTTATGTACCCCCTTTAAGGGGCTGTATCTTAACAAGGGATGCTCCAATGAAGTTTCTTTATATGAAAGATCCTATCTTTTTTTCGATGAGGAATCACCTCCCCAAATGTTTTACACTTATTCAGTTACACCCTGTATATATATATATAAATATATATATATATATATATATATATATAGATCTCTTGTTTCTTGGGGGTTTTGTTCATATAAAAAATTATGATATTTTTTCAAGTGGTAATTTCATTACATTTCCAACGTTTCGACTGTGACCACAGTCTTCTTCGGGGCTAAGGATATTAACAAATGGAACTGAATCACCATTTTGAAAAACAATGACAAACAACAACAAATACCATTGCATATAATATGCGAGAAAGTTTTGTTATTGTTATTAAAATCACACTTCTCAGCACTGGACTTGGACTATTCTAATTGATTTCGACACCCCACGCTTTATGGCATAGTCGTTGAATATTAAAATAATTTTTTACTTTTATTGTGTTAAACGCGTGCTCTCATCCTTGGAGAGACTTCCATGGAAAAAACGGAAATTAACGCTACACAGAAAACTACGTGGTCAGTTGGGGTCAATATCACCAGTTGTTCAAATTATGTTATTAATATGTATAATTAGTTTTTACCATACATATTATGTATTGAATCAGAATAAAATTTAATCTTCATAATATGTACAGAGAATATAGTAAAAATGAGGAAGTACTTTTGCGACTAATGGTGAAATTAACTTTTTCTATTTTTGACATTTAAAGTGACACTTTTCAAAACTCATTGACGTTATCAAATGTTTTACTTTTCATCACCAGTGTTGCGAAAAGTAAATTTTTTCGCAACTGGTGATGAAAAGTAAATTTCACCACCAGTTGCAAAAAATACAGGGATAAAATTTGTTATAATTTTGAGGCTAAACTACTTGAAGTACTTCTTCATTGTTATTATATGCCCTGTACATATTATGAGGATTAAATTTTATTCGAATTCAACACATAATATGTATGGTAAAAACTAGTTTTAAATATTAATAACATAACTTGAAAAATTGAGGATATTGACCCCAGCTGACAACGTAGTTTTCTATGTAGCATTAATTTCCGTTTTTTCCATGGAAGTCTCTCCAAGGATGAGAACACGCTTTTAACGTACTAAAAAGTAAAAAATAATTTTAATAATCAATGACTATGCCAAAAACTATGTCGAAATCAATTAAAATAGTCCAAGATCCCAGAGCCGGCAAACCTACGTCATTTTAGCCAAGCTGAAATTTTGAGTATGAGTAGTGTGATATGTGGTTGAGAACTTATGCCTACTTGCTAGCTTTAAAGAGGGGCTTTTTTACGGGTAGCTGGTATGAAAGTACATAAAAAACTTTCTTACTTATGTTGAGGTATGGTAATGTGTTTGACAATTAATATCGTGTAGTTGGCCAAGGCGCAAGATCTTAGCTCTGATATAAAGAACTGGCAAGGGTTCGAATCCCTGCGCCTGACGTTTTTTATTTATTTTTCCCATCGAAATTGAGATTTTTTTTTTATTATTCATCCCAAAACCAAATCACTTCTCAATTTCAAAGCGAAAAATAGAAAAAATCGTCAGATATATCACACTATTCATGCATAAAATTTCAGCTTTGCTAAAATGAGGTAGGTTTGCCGGCTTTGGGATCTTACTCTAAACGTATTATGTTTCTCAAAGATACGTAACCAAAAAGCAACCCATGCTTTTCGGCACAGTCGTTGAATATTAAAATTATTTTTTAATTTTTAGTGCGTTAAAAGCGTGTTCTTCAGTTTTTTTAAATATATATTTTCAATATATTTAACTTGAATTGAAAAGGATCACATATCAAAATTGGAAAAATATATTGTGTGAAACACGTTGGAAAACCCTATTTTTCCCAACTAGTTGCACAAATAACTATTCCATCACCAGTTGCGAAAAAGTTTACTTTTTGCAACTGGTGATGAAAAGTAAGACATTTGATAACGTCAACGAGTTTTGAAAAGTGTCACTTTATGTGTCAAAATTAGAAATAGTATATTAAAGTATAAGTGGATAAAAAGGGCTTTAAAACACGCGCGATTTTTCGAGCACGACGGCGCAGCCGGAGTGCTCGAAATAGAGCAAGTGTTTTCAAGACCAGTTATCCACGAATACTTTACGTTATTTTTTTTTTATTGGTGCTCTTTGAAATCATATATACTGGTATTATTACTACAAAAAATAGAAATAAGAACTAATAATGCAAGAAGGTTGAATTCGTGATGTGACATCAGTATACCTTTCGTTGTCATGGAAATGAGAAAAACATTCATTTGCAATTTGTTACCAAAGATCAATATTTGTTGTCACCAGAGCTCAAAAATGAATGATTCTAATATCGATTTTTTGAATAGTGAGGCAGAATCGCCGTTAATACCGCGAAAATCCAGTGATATATATAAAAAAGAATATGAAAAGTTCATCAAATGGATGGAGGAGCACATATAAATGAACGAATTGTGAGTAATATTTTATTTGACGTTACAAGGTACTCCTGTCAGATCAATAATCAAAAATTTGTCATTTAGACTTCACGTTTCTCGATTTGTTGATGTTGTCATGGTTACCTTTAAAAAACGCGCGTTTTTTAAAGTTCGATTTAAACACGCTGAGGCGTGCTTTAAATGGGTAAAAAGGGACACCAATAAAAAAAAATGTATTCTGTTTTGGATTCATTAACGATAAGTTTGTTGTAGTAACATCATTCATGACATTGTCGTAGCAGATTGTTAGCTTTCAGTTGTACTTCATCGCATGTATTGCCTGTAATAGAGATGGTTGTGTCATCCACAAACAAGTGTGAAATCTTTTGACAAATGTGACAAGACGCTACCTTGGGGTATGCTCAAAATTTTTGTTTTTGGTTGTTGACTTTGTATCGCCTATTTTTACAATAATTTGCCTATTTGTAAGGAAAGATTTAATCTATTTGTCCAGAGTTTGACGAATATCCAAACTTGTTAGTTTCCGAGCTAGAAATTATTTGTCCGTATAATCATAGGCACGGATAAGATCGAAAAAAATTGCTTTGGATCCATGTTGATTATTTGACAACAGTCTGAATTTATATAAGAATGTATTAATTATTCTGTGCATGATTTTGTCGAATAGTTTTGAAAAACAAGAAAGCATAGTAACGGGTCGATAGTTTTCCATTAGATTTGTGTCGCTTTTTTTATAGAGAGGAAGTATCATTTCGATTTTCAAAAGGTTTGGGAATATGCTATGGAATACTGAGTGGTTAAAAATATAACATAGTCTGCTGTATGCTTCAGGACTCTGATCTAGATCTTTCTATTCAATCTAGAATATGTTGTGTCTTCCATTTGAAACAGAAAAAGTATATATTTCTCTGACGTAATATACCGTGTATTCATTACAAAGCTGGTATGCATGTATTAGTATGAAACAGCGATAAAATATTCAACTTTATATAACTGATTTGATTGGTTGTCTCTATGATAATTTAAACCTTTTGATTTGTTCAAAAATTATGACGGAATTAGTCGAAAAAAAAACATCGTTTGAGGACCAATTGATTAATAATGTACGTTTCTTGAAATCACTCATCCTTCTGTATCAGTAATTGAACCTTTTTTTTTTCAGCTGGCATTCCAGAAGTTTGAAAGGAGCCACAACTCGGGGAAAACCTCAAGCTACCATTTGAGGGCACTGCTCTGGGAATCTGGATGTACAGTAAGCAATAAAGTCTTGGAGTGTTTGGTTTTGCGATTTGCAAAGAATAGAATCCTCACCACAGAAAATTACGTCATGGCATTAGTGAGACTACATCTTTCTCATGGTAAGTAATGGAAAGCTTTGATTATCATTCGATAACTTTTTGTTTCCTTCTCCAGAAAGATACCACAATTTGGATACGAAGATGAAGGCTAACCCTATATCCTTGGAGGAAGTGAGTATTTCTTGTTTCCCCTCACTTTTTCCAGAAAATCATCCTGATCATTACAGTATCGTCTAAAAGAATGACTAACAGGGTCTTTGTCTATGTTGAGAAAAAGCTACTTCCCTGGCTAATACCATGACGAACATTGGATTGCATCCGATGGATAGTCGGTCAAAGTGTAGGACAAATGTTTGGATGAATATCAATCATCTCACTTGGACTGACCAGTTTCGGGGTATTTGCCCCTCATCAGTACAGGGTAGGTCACGCAAACGTTAATTAATGTCTGCGAACCTGAATGAGATAATCAAAATTCATCCACCTCTCAGTTTTCGTCGGGATGTCTTTAACCAAATGGAAAACACCACTAGCCAATGCCGCGACCGGTAGGAACACTTCCACAATCAGAAAATATTTTCGAATCCTCTGGTGTTTCCATGAATTCGGGATCGCCATCTTAACGTCCCCACCGAAGGACGGCATCCCTCTTGCTATATCTCGTGCTCATTGATATAACGCCTGAGGGCTGTAGATATGCCACGCTAGTTTTCCCTGGCAAGTGATGGTCACCCATTTATGTACTAACTATGATCGGCGTTGCTTGACTTCAGATATTTATAGACTTTCATCGACCTGACAAGCCAAATGAGGCCATCAAGGTAGTTTTGTTCAAATTCCAGGAATCGCCTGAAATTTCAGTATAGTGTTAACATAACCTCCTCTAACCGACTCCCAAATTTTGAAATCGATCTACCGTCCAGTTTCTCACATATTTGCAATTAAATATGGATCTTTTTGTACGCGCTACCTAATACGTGAACAAATAGGACTTTGTTAACATTTTTATAATAGACGCTGAACGTATCTTGAAATTAAAAAAAAAACACTCGTGTATGCAGTACTATTAATTATTTTTTTTATGTTCAATTTCGAAGACATCGACTGATTAATTTTACTCGATACGGAACGGAGACACGACCAGCTGAGACAAAAAGGCAGTAATGTACGCGGCGCGTGGTAAATTCTGGGAATGTGAAACGTAATTTTTTCTTTGGGTTTTCAATAATAATGTCCAGGGGTCTGGTATTTTGACACTTCCTGAATTCTAATAAAGACTAGGCTTTAATTACAATATTTGATACTGGACACCGGTTGCATTTACGTCCCCAGAAAGACAGCCAGACAAGACTGTCTTCACACTTAGTCTATGAATCATATTCCTGAAATGGAAAGGGGTTTTCCACAGTGAACACAGCTTGTAATAAGTATTAAATTAACTGGTATATTCAAATTATGGGTTATGGCAGTTTTACAAAATGTTTTAACATTTAAATTGTTTTACATAATAAAGTTGTCGGTCTGGCCAACTTAAATAGGCTGACAATACATAACCATATTTGTACGGCTGGTAAGGCGGAATTATTACCCAACTTAATCCCAGAAGAGGTAGGTTGTCCGTAAATCAGTATTACATCAGTTATTCTCTGAGCTTTACGTTCGCAATATCCCCAACTTCGATAATTCACGTCGTTCCTTGTGCTAGGCCCTTCTGGTAATAATTTAATGCTTAATGATTCGATAATCTTTACACAGTTATTTTCGTTCGGCAATATCCCTGAACTCAACCAACTTCAACTACTGGGCTTGGATACAAACTACAAGGCATCAAAGTGATTTCCATAAATCAAAAATGAAAACAATCCACTCAGTGAGGCAACAAAAATAACGGATAATTACGAAATCATTTTCAAGAATCGTGGGACGGATAATATTTTGAAAAATCCCGGTATTGGGGCTATTGAATTTGAAACTCTGCTCTGCAAGTATTCTATTGGACAAATGCAATGTGTTTTTTATCTCGCGGCCGTTGTTCGAATTTGGTTTTACCCGAATTCAAACATCGGTGAAAATGGTTATTATGTAATACTCTTGCACGACAGCGGCTTCAGTTCGGCGTTTTCCCTGAATTCAAGCCAATGGCCAAATTAACTAAAATCCATAATTAACAGTGATGTAATCTTCCGCGTCAGTTGTTTTCATTCGGCGTTTTCCTTGAACTCAAACAGCTGATAACAATTACCAGGGCGACCAATTTCCAGCCTACTTGTGAATGATTCCACACTACAAAACATCTGCGAGAGCTCAAATGCTACTAATTTTCGCGGGGACACGGATATTCGTTTCAGAGAAATAAATTATTATACTTCACTAAACTTGGCAGTCGAAATAAACAAAGAAAAAAAAAAAACTTTACTTTGCGCAAAATAATATCAAATATGAATATACACGCTGCAGTCTTATGACCAGCTTAAACTTGACCGCAAATAATCGAAAAATGTGAAAAATAATTCTGCAGAAATAATGTTTACGGGTGCCTCAGCACACGCAGAAACCAAGCTCAAAATTGATACACAAATTTTCAATTACTGATATCTCAACGCTTCTGGATAACACTTTCACATACAGATTTCTGGGATTTTATTTTACTTAAACGCTTTCAACTTGGGAGTATAATAGGAACAAGCCCTGATGCTGACTTCATCTCGCCTTTTATATCTTTAAAATCTCGGACAAATTGGAATAAAAAGCCTACTAAAGAAGGCGCACTTTTTGTCCTTTTTTGGATAAGAACATCGCACTTTTTGAAACTTCACCGGCAATCTGATGGATAATTTAGTGCCTGCCACAAAAAATGTTAAGGTTTCTCATATCGCGAGTTTCTTTTCCCCCTTTAACAAAAACAATCCTAGGAGCTTTTCACCCTTTTTATAAGATGTAGAAAAACATAGCTCTGTTTTATGTCTGATTTTCATGTTACTTCCAGTAGCTTTGGGTATGTATATTTATTTTCTAAACTAGGAAAAAACTTATTGCCAGACTGGAATTAATATTAACCCCAAGTAGTCAGGGACGTACCAAAATTATGTCAGCCTTTTTCAGTAACGGAGCTCTCAAAAATGCTTCGTTACAATACATTCAATACATATATATGTGTTGAAAAATTATTAAAAAATTTTTTTTTTTCAATCAACAAGTAAGTCAGAATTGCAATGATTGTAAAACAAAATAAAGCCTGTTTTTCAGATGGTCAACTACCTTCTCGGTAGTTTCTTTGGCTTGTGTAACCCGTGTTTTTTTTTGAGATCGTTTTCTCGGATGATAATATCTTTATTACGTTTTCGCTATCTTTCGAGAATACCTCTTTTGAAATATCATAATGAATTTCGGCTCCCCTTATTTTTTTAATAATATCGTCGGATATTGCGCCTTTTAAATCTTTCAAGCTTGGTAACGGGAGTTTTGCCATTACCAATTGTTTATAAGGTTTACCAACCCCAAAAAAGTTATTTTTGACAAAAGCATTGTACAGGTGTTCATACAGAGCTACCTCAACATAATGAAGATTGAAAAAAATAAGAAATCACCACGGAACTCAATTCCGGGTTGGATATTTGTTGGTCCTTTCCCAAGATTCTGATTTTTACATGGTTACCGACAGAAAAACTTGCACTGTGTTCAGTATAATTTTCCAATAATTACATTTTAATATAACCTCTAAATCTGGGAAAATATGACACAGAAGAACGAAAAAACTTGAGAGGTGTCAAGGGACACCCGGAATTGTAATAACATTTTTTTTTTAAGTTATAATAATATTTTATATATATATATATATATATATATATATATATATGTAAATGTATATATATATATGCACTCTTGTCTGTCTATTCTTTCGTACACGTCATAGATGCGCGGGACTTTGTAAACACAACGTGTGTGTATATATATATATATATATACTCTCTCGACTTCGTAAACACAACAGCATATAGGTTAGAACACGCACGGCTTGCTAAATACATACGCATTGATATTGTAATATTAAAATATAATTTGCTTTTAAATTTATTAAAGTTATGACGCGTATGACTTGGTTAGCACAATAGTAAAGAGAGGTTATAATGCGTACTTGCTAAAAATACACAAGCATTTATTATTGTCTGTAAAAAATCTCTACTCACCTAACTCCATCAGCAATATCCGGAACTTGTGCAGAAACACTGTCAGGATTCATTATTGTTATTATTTTTTATTATTTATTATGTACAAAAAACCTGTATACACTCAACAAAAATAATCGTCGCGACACCACACTGTTCAATGTGAAATAGAAAGACGAAACGAAAATAACTGGCTTGCTTTCTATGAGAGAGAGAGAAAGAGACAGACAGAGAAACACGCGCACGCCGCAACCATAGCGAAAGTCTCGTTACATCTTTTGGTCTTAATTTATTCCGTCTAGCCCTCTTTCGCAACGCGCGATAAGGAACTACGTTCCAAAAATATAATATCTTTTGGGGAATTGTATATTATGTGACAAAGGAACATCAAAGTGTGGACAATTCGAAAATATCGCAAACAATATTAGGGATTTAGGTTTTGGGATAGCGGAAATAGGACACAGTAATGAGTTGTCTGAGATTACTGAATTGTCGACGTTTCGACGTTTATTGACGTCTTTTTCAAGGCTGAAAAATCCATGATATTTGTAATTCCTTCGTGTTATACAAATGGTTGTTAATAAATTGTGGGGAATAAATAGGACAAAGAGACAAACAACATTAAATAGTCAACACACCTTTAAAATATAACGAAGATACGAAAAGTGTGATAAAACAACTATTTAATACCTTTTTAATTATTCAGATTGAATTATTGTTCGGTGGACGATTTGTCACGTGGCGGATTGAGTGTTTCAAATATAAAAATTAGTTTCTGGACCACAATCGTTAAAACAGAAGATTAACGACACATGACAAATAATGTGGATCTTCAACGAACTCGTCTTCCACCGAACAATAATTTCGTCTGAATAATTGAAAAGGTAGTTCTTCATTTGGTGTTGAATAGTTGTTTTATGACACTTTCCGTATCTTCGTTTTATTTCAGGTGTGTTGACTATTTTGTGTTTGTTTGTTTGCCCTATTTATTCCCTACAATTCAGTAACAACGTCGGAACGTCGGCAATTTAGTAATCTCAGACAACTCATTACTGTGTCCCATTCCCACTATCCTAAAACCCAAATCAAGATTAAGATATTGCTTGATATACAGAGTGGCCACTTTTTTAATGGGATTGTATTGGTAACTTTTAAACCATAAGAGTTAGAAGGTCGGTCAAATGGAGAAAAAGTTGCATTCATAGAAGCATTGTCAAGCAGTTCAAACAAATCGAGATTATTAGGGCCGGTTATTGAGATATCATAAGAAAAGTAAATTCTGTCATTTTGATTTTTCTTTTTTTCCCACTTTATTTCGAATATTATCAAAAAATGTCACAGGAGTTTTTTATTCGACAGTAAATTTTCCTCAATTTGAAATAATCAGATTTCGTATCCAACGTTTCGTACGCTCTGGGCCACCCTCAACCTCATTTTTTTCAATACGGACCTGCATATTTTATGACACTTTTCGAAATAACTTTTAACGCTGAATTCAACGATATATCATACAATGTCATTCAAAGTTGATTTTCAGGTGATTTTGACCCTTATCCAAATTTCTTTGGGTCGGATCTATATTACATTAAGGTACCTTTAGTTTAATTAACAACATGCAATACATTTCGATAAGAAAATCAACTTACTCATCTTCAACTGAATGGAACGTAACAGAATCAAAGCAAGAAACAAGTAATAATTATTTACAAATTTCAAGAGGTGAAAAACCTAATTCATAATAATTAAACGAAACTATCATTTAATGAAAGAAAAATCAAATGATTATTCGAAAGAAAAGAATGATGAACATTAATGAAGTAAGTGTTCGAAATGTCCACCATTTTGTAAAATGCACTTTGCGGTTCTGGAACCCATACTTCTTATACATTTGCTTATTTCGTCTCCTTGAATACCTTCCAATACATTCTCAATCTTCTCGCGAGGAATCATTATTGTTGGATTTGTCATTTGTTCCGTTGAAACAAATTACAGAATCGAACTTTATTTTGAGATCATTACGATATAATTTTTGCAAGGCTTGGTATTCAAATTTAAAATCATTGTATTCGCGTCTCTTGACTATTCTATTAACAGTAGTATTTGATAAATTGCATTCACTGGCCACAGTTCTCGATTTTTTTCTGGGTTCAATTGAATTTGGGTCAGAACATTGATATCGTTGATAGACTTGTTTTTTCTTACATACACACAACTCTAGGTTTATTGAATGTATTATTTTCAAGTAGTAGGCCGTGGATAAACAAGAACATAACAAGAAATGTCATATTATTTGTCACTTCGTTTATTATTGTGTCACAAGAACTTGTCATCAAATACTTTTCTGAGTAATTTCAATTTAACTTATTCGATATGGTAAGATACACAAATGGAGAGAAGAGAGATAGGTACGAAGTGTACATAAAACTAGATAGAAATTCGTTCAAAGCACAACAAAGGTATGGTGAATTATATCCTGAAAGAACAACACCAAATATTAAAATGTTTCGACGTTTATCTACAACGTTACTTGCACATAATTCATTCATCAAACCTAGAGGTCCTTATGTACGACGAAACGAGCCTATCAATGACATCAATGTTCTGGCCCAAATTCGAATGAATCCAGGAATAGGATCGAGAACTATGGCCAGTGAATGCAATTTATCAAAAAGTGCTGTTAATAAAATACTCAAGAGACACGGATAACATGACTATAAACACCAAGCCGTGCAAAAACTATATCGCAATGATCCTGAGAGAAGGTTGCAATTCTGTAATTGGTTTCAACGGAAGGTGCGGAATAACAACAATTTTGCGCACAATATCATTTGGGGAGACGAAACGACATTCACAAATTCTGTTCAATCGAAGGAACAAACATTTTTATGCCACAGAAAATCCTCACTTAATTCATGAAGTTAGACATCAATATCGTTTTTCTTGGAAAATATGGTGCGGTTTGTTGAATAATAAATTACTGGGACCCTATTTTATTGACGGCAACCTAACCGGAGCAAAATATGTAGAAATTATAGAAGAAATGTTGGATGATCTTCCGATACGGTATTGGCGTAATAGTCCATGGTTCCAACAATATGGATGTGGTCCATACAACTCAAGAATAGTCACAGACTATCTAAATCGAACTTTTCCCGATTCATGGATTGGAACAAGAGGTCCAGTAGCATGGCCTGCCAGATCTCCGGATTTGAATCCGCTGGATTTTTATTTGCGGGGATATCTAAAAAATAAAATGTATGATACTACGAACCCGACAATAGAGATTCTTCGCGAGAAGATTGAGAATGTATTGGAAGGTATTCAAGGAGACGAAATAAGCAAATGTATAAGAAGTATGGGTTCCAGAACCGCAAAGTGCATTTTACAAAATGGTGGACATTTCGAACACTTACTTCATTAATGTTCACCATTATTTTCTTTCGAATAATCATTTGATTTTTCTTTCATTAAATGATAGTTTCGTTTAATTATTATGAATTAGGTTTTTCACCTCTTGAAATTTGTAAATAATTATTACTTGTTTCTTGCTTTGATTCTGTTACGACCCATTCAATTGAAGATGAGTAAGTTGATTTTCTTATCGAAATGTATTGCATGTTGTTAATTAAACTAAAGGTACCTAAATGTAATACAGATCCGACCCAAAGAAATTTGGATAAGGGTCAAAATCACCTGAAAATCAACTTTGAATGACATTGTATGATATATGGTTGAATTCAACGTTGAAAGTTATTCCGAAAAGTGTCAAAATATGCAGGTCCGTATTGAAAAAAATGAGGTTGAGGGTGGCCCAGAGCGTACGAAACGTTGGATACGAAATCTGATTATGTCAAATTGAGGATAATTTACTGTCGAATAAAAAACTCCTGTGACATTTTTCGATTATATTCGAAATAAAGTGGGAAAAAAAGAAAATCAAAATGACAGAATTTACTTTTCTTATGATACCTCAATAACCGGCCCTGATAATCTCGATTTGTTTGAACTGCTTGACAATGCTTCTATAAATGCAACTTTTTCTCCATTTGACCGACCTTCTAACTCTTCTTAAAAGTTACCAATACAATCCCATTAAAAAAGTGGCCACTCTGTATGTTCCCTATCATCTTCGGAATCACTGAAAATGAACTAGATTAATAGTCAACTAAAAAATTTGGTCTCGAGATAGTTTTCGGGAAATAATTTTTCTATTAGGTACTCTTATGTCATTACGCCGGGAAGATTTTCTGATTTTTGCACTTTACACTCGAACTATGTCCAGCTCCAGCTGGATGCTAACCAGCACCATAAAAGAGCCCGAAATCAGGGCGTGCTGGATGAAATAATTTTCATGTTTATCATTTAAAATTTTTGTTTGTTTCCAGATGATCCTGATGACCATTTATTCCTGAACCCATGGATCGTGTATTCATATTGGATTATGGAAAAGTTTAACCAAAGAAAATATATTTATTAGTCAAGTCATTTTCTGTAATTTGTTTTGTATTATATTGTAAATAATCTAGAGTTGTATCAAATATATTTCTATTTATTTAAAGGTAACTACTATATAAAATGTGCAATGTATAATCATAATGATATAGAATTATCTTTCAAGAATTTACTATCTGAAGAATAAATTATTACATTTCACACTGTTTTTCAATAGGAATATATAGGAAATATATTCATTTTATTTCATCTCAGTAAAAGCGCCCAGAAAATAAATTGGGCACTTTCTCTAAAGTACTTTTAATATTTTTGTACATTTCAATAATTTGTTAAACTGTTGTGAGCCGAACGTTTAAGTGCTCCAAGAAGCGAAATGGTACGTGCTTTGGGTGATAAAGTAGCAGCGATCCTAATTCTTGGGGAAACTGGACAAAATATTCATGCAGCAGAACGCATTTTTAATGAGAGGTTTCCTGATCGCCCTGTTTCGAAGACTTATTTAAGGGAGCTTCTTCGTTAGTTTGAAACAACGGGTAGTATTAATGATGCGAAACGATCTGGCTGACCACAAATTTCTGATGAGAAAAAAATTGATATACTGGCAGAAGTAAATAGTTGATCCTACTTCTTCAACAACTCACGTTGCATCTACCTGTGAAGTCAGGGTGTTGAAAAAATAGTATATTAAAGTATAAGTGGATAAAAAGGGCTTTAAAACACGCGCGATTTTTCGAGCACGACGGCGCAGCCGGAGTGCTCGAAATAGAGCAAGTGTTTTTAAGACCAGTTATCCACGAATACTTTACGTTATTTTTTTTTATTGGTGCACTTTGAAATCATATATACTGGCATTATTACTACAAAAAATAGAAATAAGAACTAATAATGCAAGAAGGTTGAATTCGTGATGTGACATCAGTATAACTTTCGTTGTCATGGAAATGAGAAAAACATTCATTTGCAATTTGTTACCAAAGATCAATATTTGTTGTCACCAGAGCTCAAAAATGAATGATTCTAATATCGATTTTTTGAATAGTGAGGCAGAATCGCGGTTAATACCGCGAAAATCCAGTGATATATATAAAAAAGAATATGAAAAGTTCATCAAATGGATGGAGGAGCACATATAAATGAACGAATTGTTAGTAATATTTTATCTGACGTTACAAGGTACTCCTGTCAGATCAATAATCAAAAATTTGTCATTTAGACTTCACGTTTCTCGATTTGTTGATGTTGTCATGGTTACCTTCAAAAAACGCGCGTTTTTTAAAGTTCGATTTAAACACGCTGAGGCGTGCTTTAAATGGGTAAAAAGGGGCACCAATAAAAAAAAACAAATTTCATCCATACAAATTAAAAATGGTTCATCAACTCTCAGACGACGACCCAGACCGAAGACTAGAATTTTGTGAAAATATGGAAACTGAAATTCACCAACAGCCAGACTATGTCAAAACAATTTGTTTTAATGACGAAAGTACTTTCTATCTAAATGGAAATGTAAATACACAGAATGTGAGGTATTGGAGTGACGCAAATCCTCACATGTTTCGTGAAACACATACCCAATTTCCCCAGAAGGTGAATGTTTGGGCAGGTATCCTGGGAAACCACATCGTTGGGCCTCTTTCTTCAAATACTAATTCAACTGGTGAGGTTTATCTGGAGCTGTTGCAAAACGCAATAGAACCGTTAATCCTTGAAATTTTGGAAGATAATCCAGATGAATTCGGCAATTTGAAAATAACATTCCAACAGGATGGTGCTCCCCCACACTATTACGGTGCAGTGCAAATACCGTCTTTTGGATGAGGAGTATCGTGGTAGATGGATTGGACGACGAGGTTCAACGGAATGGCCAGCTCGATCACCGGACCTCACACCTTTGAATTTTTTTCTGTGGGAGTACCTATAATCATAAGTTTACGCCACTGAGCCTGACAATATTGACGTTTTAAAACAACGTATTGTTGCAGAATGTGAGGCTGTTTCCGAAGACACATTTGCAAAAGTACGAGAAGAGTTTAAAAATAGGATATTTCACTGTCAGGAAGTAAACGGAGGTCACTTCGAGCAATTTCTTCAAGTAGATACTGATTCTTAAATCTGTAAGTAATATCATACTGAATGGAATTTAAATTTTAATGTTTACTAATGAGCCATTAAAACTGCCATAAACACAAACAAAATTAGTATCATTGAATAGGTTTTTTCGATACCTTTCAAAAGAGGTTTCGCTTGCCGTAGAATTCCATTTGAAATTATTGGTCACAATGGCCTTGTGACGTCATCTTTGACTATTTCGTCATCTTTCATCACTAGTAGGGAAGTTTACAACCTTTAATATTCAGTTTCCAAATTTCACTTGTTTATGTATAATCGTTCCAAAAATAAGAGGGGGGGAGGGGACTTTTGAGAAGCACTATATATATATATATATATATATATATATATATATATATATATATATATATGTTAGGAAGGACCAGTAATATATTTTAAAGGTGAAAAAGAAATAATTTCTTAAAATATCCACAAAAATAATAAATATTTAATAGTTAGTAGTTCATGAGATATTGTTTCTGCATTTTTTTGAGATTATATTTCCTTTATGAAGCCTCGGTATAACATTGATAGGTAAATATATGCAAATACCATAATGCAATCATTTTCCTGCATTTTCAAAAATGATTACAACATATAATTGTTTGAAATACAACAAAAAGTCTAGATTTACAAAATTATTATGGATTAAATGTGATCAAGAAAATTATAAGGTTGAAAAATGGGAGAACAAGAAACTTCTTGATGACAATAGCCAATCAGGGAACAGAGATGGTTAGATAAAAGATTTGAAATTGTGGAAAAGTAAGATTACAGAAACGTCAAAGATAATTATGATCAAATATTGTATTTAGTTTATAAGAAATGTAAAATATGTTAGTTGATAAGTTTTCTCAAATAACACCAAATTAGTGAAAGTGCGACAAGAAAGTGCGCGATTTTGAAAATTCAAATTAAAAGACAAAACAGAAATGGTATCCAGGTGAAGAAAAAACAAAGCGAGAGGAGATTGAAAGTTTTTTTAAAAAGAAGCCACTTACAGAATTCGAGAGAAAGGAAATTGAGGATTTTCACTAATGATAAGGTAGTTTTTCCTACAATAACAAACCAATTCAACCAATGGATAATTTCGACACAAAATAAATAAGGATAAAAGAAGATTACCTTTTTTGTCTTCCACATGATAACTTGTCCAAGTTGATTTCGGGAATTTTGGATGGTTCCTTCGCAATGGAGAGTTCCTGAGAGGAGTGGATGAAACAGGAATTCAGATTATTGCCAGGTAATGCATAAGCGACATTCCAGCTCCAGGTATAAACTCTTTTAGTGCACATCACAAACAGAATCACTCTGAAGAACTTTATATAATTTGGTATTGAACTATAAAAGAATTCTTCTAACTCAAAAGAAAAAAGTGAGGTTATATTTACAATATCCATCACTGTTTTTCATTATTTTATGAAAATTTGTCAATTGCTTATAGCTATAAGTTTTCTATCGCAGGCCAGGATAATATAAGTTTTCCTGAATAAAGGAAATAATTGTTTTAGATAATTTCTGGTTTACTTTCCACAATGGTATGCTAATATCTCACCGATAAACACTGAACCGAAATAGTTCGAATGACATCAAGACAGGCAGTGGCTCTATTGCCAGTACCGACTCCTGAGGCGAAGGCGTTCCAACTGAGTTTAGTCGTGGTAAGAAAAGGAATAACAAAGAGTAAAAATAATAAAAATCTCACATATATTCAATAAAATTGTTATGGTATTGGGTGGAAGAAATAATTTTACAAAACATAAATATAAACAGAAATTATCATATTTACCCAATCATAACAAATTGACATCCAAGTAAGGGCAGAATAACAATCATTATTTCATTACAATTGACAACCAACATAAAGGCAAATAAGGTAATAACAATAATCAAAATACTTAACTATAATGCAATTACATAACAATTGTCTCCCAACGAAAGGCAAAAAAAATTGGTACCCAACATAAAGGCAAAGAAGGTAGAGAAAATATTTGTGGGTAAAATTAACAACAATTGTTATATCTTAACAATTGGCTTCCCAAAGCAGTGCAAAAATATTTGTAATCATAATAATAATAAATTGAATAATTAACAAAACAACCCATCATTACAATTGGCTTCCAACGCGGAGCGAAAATAATTATCATATCAAATCATAATAACAATAAATCATCTTACAAATCCATTACAATATATATATATATATATATATATATATATATATATATATATATATACATATACGAATATTCAGTAGCAGGATACATGGACCTTTTTTATGTTGTTTCATTCAAGTGGCCAATGTTGTATTACTTTTTTTATTTGTGAAATTATGTATAAGGAAGTGGCAGACATGAGCCTCACAATTATGGTCTCACTTCAGAAAGATACTCTACATGTTGAAAAGGGAAACATTCTCAATTGAATATTGAATAGAAAGATTGTCGTAAATTTTCCAATTTTCAGACAAATATTTCTATTCAATATTCAATTGGGAATGTTTCTATTTTCAACATGAATAGGTACCTCCCAAGAGGTTATCTTGAACTATTAAATGAGTGACTAAAGTTTATCTATCAGTCGTAGATGATTCCACATGATTTTATGAACACCCAGTTATCGAACAAATTGCTACTATACACAATTTCACAATGAATATAAAAATGTCAGGAGAAACTTTTTGCCTATTGAGAACGGGAGATATAATGGAAGCTTCATATAGAATAATGAAAAAAAATTATATGAAAAAAATATACCAGTGATTATTTTGCCTGTCCATGCATTCAGTACAGTATATGTTGTGAGTAAAGTAAGCTCATTAGAAGCAAAGATCTTGCTTTCTCAAGCTCTTTTAATAATATTTTAAGAAGAAAGGTAGCTTTCGCACATAATTTATTTTAAAGAATAATTGACCCTATTGTCTTGATACTTCATTTGAAATGTAATTATATACTGTATGGATATTATTGTTCATCGCTCATTCAATAAGAAATTATGTTCATAGAGAAATTAGACAGTTGCGAATCTGGCAATGCTGCGATAACTTTACAACATAGCTCATATTCGACTGTCCACACGTCATACAGTGTGGATGAAAATGCGTTGCTAACTTCACACTTGTTTTTTTTTCGGTAGATTTCAATAGAAATATTGATCCCGTCATCACAACAAGACTTTCAATAAATTTTGATATATCTTGGTCTCCAGAACATACCATCAGTTCAAATGTTATATATATATATATATATATATATATATATATATATATATATATATATATATATATATATATATAAATTTATAGATTTTTGTTTTGTTTTCTTGAACCTTTGTGTATATTATCGGGTTGTTTTTCTTAGGGATTATGGTTCCTAGGATAATGAACTTCGTAATAATTTTGACAGTATTTTTTATTGTTGATGTCGACGTTTCGACATGATTGCCCTTGTCTTCCTCAGGAGGTGGAGGCGTTTACAGCTTAGAGGTTGAGTTTCTAAAATTATAGAACATGTATGTGATTATAAGTTGCTTGTTTTGTATGTAACATTATTATTTTTAATTTTTTTTCAAATTATTTTTGTATGATTGATTTCGTACCTTCGGAATGAGATTGCACCATCACTTCCTTCTTTTATCGTTTTCCATGTTTTTGACTAATTTCAGTGGTTTTATTTTTCGTTTTGTGTGTGAGACAATTGTTTTGTTGATTATTTGGTCGATATTGTCAACATACTGATTGGTTTTTAATAAGGTGTTCTCTATCGGGGAGTAGTGTGGAGCCTGGTTGGTAGTTGTCAGGTTTTGCGGTTTTTGTGTTATGTGTACTGGTTTAGTTTGCCTTGGTGTTGTATTTTAGTTGTTGGCTGATAGGTGTCGTTGGGGAGTTTTTCTATTTTATTTATTTTTGTTTTCGTTTTGAAGTGTAATTATAGTAGGTTATAGTGAATTTTGCTCAAATGGCTGATTTCAGTTTTGTCATTTACACAATTCGTTGTTTTTTTATGCGGATGTGCATAAAATTGTTTTAATGTTGTAGTCAAAATCATGGTGGTAGTTTGTTTATGTTTATTTAATGCTGTGGCTGCGTTATGGGTGTATTTGTAGGATTTTATTCTATTTTCAAGATGTTGTTCTATCTGTCCGATATATACTTTTTTGCAGGTAGGATCTTTGCATGGGATTTGGAAGACGACGTGAGTTTTCTCATTTAGTGGTTTTCGGGTTTTGATTTTGATTAAAGTGTTTTTTGACTTCTGTGTCCGATTTTGATTTTAAAAGGTTTTAATATATGATATAGTTGTTCGAAAAGTCCTTTTATGTATGGAATGGATGTGTAGAATGTATTTTGTGTTGGGTCTTTGGTGTTTTTGGTTTCATTGTAAAATTTGTATTCGGTTTTTGAAAATTGAGTTTATAAACTTTATTGGGTAATTGATTTTGATTAGTGCCTTTTTTGCCTTTTTTATGGCTTTGGGTCTGAATTGCGAGTATGATAGCCTAATGGCTCCGTCAGTCAGCTAAACCTATAATTACCGTTTTCTTCTGGGATAGGGGGTGGTTTGATTTAAAATTCAGGTTCTTTTGATCAGATTTCTTTTGTGTACCATTCCGTTTCAATAGTTTTTTCGTAAGTGTGTAATTTGAGATCTAAGAAATTGATTTGCTGGTTCATTCAAGTTTCTATAGGGAATTGAAGTTTAGGTTGGTATGTATTGAATTGCTCTTGAGTGTAGTTGCATTTTTCATTGGGGAATAGTAATATTCAGTCATCCACCTATCTGTAGAAAAAGGGTAATAACTGAAGTTAGCAATTGTTTGTGGTTTAAGTTACAAGTTATGCAATGACGCTCGAGATGGATGATCCCATTGCGCAGCCTTCGATCTGTTTATGATAGGTGTTGTTGTATATGAAATATGTGGACGTTAATGTAAATTATATTGCGATTAGGAATTCATCTAGGGTTATGGTTGTGTGTGGTTCGATTTCTGGCCATTTTTTGTGTTTATATTTTTAGCTAGTTCAATAGGTATATAGTGATTTGACATCTAATGAGATGACGATATGGTTTTCAGGTATTTTGTTGTTGTTTATAAGTGTTTTAAAGTACCAGGAGTCTTTTACATAGTGTGGGATTTGGCAAGTTTTGTTGGTTAGGATTTGAAATAGGAATTTTGACTGTTTTTCGGTCGAGGATTGGATGCAGGATACTATGGGGCGTAGTTGTTCCCATCTCTTTGTGTAATTTTGATAATCCGTATATTGCAGGTGGGTGGCCATTTTTTATTTCGAGAGATGTTGCAATTTTTTTTGTTATCAGTTAGTTTGATTTCTTTCCATTATAAAGAAATAAGTTGAAAAAAATTAAAAATAATAATAATTATAATGACACAAAAGTCAAAAAATACTAAATTCATTCAACTCACGTCGTCTACCAAATCCCATGCAAAGATCCTACCTGCAAAAAAGTATATATCGGACAGACAGAACAACATCTTGAAAATAGAATAAAATCCCACGAATACACCCACAACGCAGCCACAGCATTAAATTAACATAAACAAACTACCACCCATGATTTTGACTACAACAAAAAAAAGAGAGAAATTATGGAAATGATCCACAAAACCTGACACCTACCAGGCTCCACACTACACAAACAATACCACAACAATTACAGAAACAAAACCAAAACCTTTAAAAATCCCGATAGAGTACACCCTATTAAAAACTAATCAGTATGTTGACAATATCGACCAAATCATCAACGAAACAATTGTCTGACACAGAAAACGAAAAATAAAACCACTGAAAATGGACACAAACATGGAAAACGATAAAAGAAGTGCTGGTGCAATCTCATTTCGAAGGTACGGAATTAATCATACAAAAACAAGTTGAATAAAACTAAAAATAATAATAATAATGTTACATACAAAACAAGCAACTAATAATCACATAGATGTTCTATAATTGTAGAAACCAACCTCTAAGCTGTAAACGCCGTCACCTCCTAATGAAGATGAGGGCAATCCCGTCAAAACATCGACATCAACAATAAAAAATACTGACAAAATTATTACGAAGTCATTAACCTAGGAACCATAATCCCCAAGAAAAACAATCCTAGAAATATATATATATATATATATATATAATATAAATATATATACCTATATATATAATGGGATGAATTTAATGGACATAGCCCTCAAAGAGAATTAACCGTAGACACGTGTTTCGGGCTCTCGGCCCTCATCAGTACGGTGAGGAAGTGCAAGGATGAACAACACTTGGTAGAAAACGACAAATCAACGGAGTCAACAAATAGAAGCTAGCCGCACATTTGTGGTTTCGGTTAGCAGACCCTGCATTCCAAGCAACAACCAACGTCACCACGGAAGCAGCTATAGCTACCTGCGTGACACCCGAGTCCAGGATTATAGAGATGGAAGGGAGGAATATCGAGGGGACTGTTAAACAAAATGGATTGAATTCAATGGACATAGCCCTCAAAGAAAAGTGTTAACCGTAGACACGTGTTTCGGGCTCTCGGCCCTCATCGGTACGGTGAAGAAATGCAAGGATGAACAACACTTGGTAGAAAACGACAAATCGACGGAGTCAACAAACAGAAGCCAGCCGCACATTTGTGGTTTCGGTTAGCAGACCCTGCATTCCAGCCATCTCAGACATTCAACAACGTTCATTCAATCATGAAACGAAATAATGAAAGAATAATAGTTGAATTATATCGTAAGTTTTGAATGTCTCTTCGAATTTCAATCGTATTGGATGTTATGTAACGTATTATGTTTTTAACTTTACATGTTTTACATTATTTTAAGAGTTTACCTGAAGATGACATAAACAATGTCGAAACTTCGCATGGAATAAAAAATACATAGACTGACTAAGGCCCTTATTCCGAAAAAATTAAGAATATAAACATATGTGGTCAAGAAATTAGGATATATATATATATATATATAAATATAAAAAATATAAAATTTTACAAATTGAAACAACAGTCTCTTCTCAAAATTGAAACACCACATAATTGAGAAAAAAAAATCTATCAAACACTGTAATCCCTCCTGAAATTTCAAATTTTTTAGCTTTAGGTCCAAAATTTAGCATTGAACCAAAAATTAAAGACATTAACATTCCTAGATTATTATCGGATATTGATGACATTTCACATGTACCAATAAGTGAAAGAAACATTTTTCTAACACAGACCACTAACATCATCACAAATTTAGTATATTCCAATCAAAATAGCAAAAATAATATCTACAACAATTTTCAAAATTGCAAAAAAAAATTAAAAAACAATCCAGATTCAAAAGTAATTCAGTCAGACAGAATGAAAGTCACTACTATAATGACACAAGAGCAATACTCCTCACTTGTTACTAATATCCTCAACGACATCAATTATTATTGTCCTCTTAATAGAGACCCTTCAAGTACAATACAACAAAAAGGTAACAAATTAATTTCAGAATTAGAAAAAACAAATTTAATTTCAAAAGAGGAAGGGAAAAAATACAGAGTGTATAATGGAAATTGTAACCAATTCTATGGACTCCCTAAGATCCACAAACCTAACTTACAACTTAGACCAATTATTTCTGGGATCAATAGTCCTAACAGAGGCATAGCCCAACTTGTTACTAATATTCTCACAATTTCATACAACTCAAACAATAATTTTTTTATCAAAGATTCCTTTGAATTTTCTGCCCTTATTATGAATTCCAACTTCCACATACTTACAAATTTATCACTTTAGATGTGATCTCATTGTTCAATAACATCACTGTTACGTTAGCAAAATAGAGCATTGTCAAGCACTGGAATGAAATATCACTACATTGGAATATTTCACAAATCACCTTTCTCAAATTAATTGACTTTTTATATGATACTACAGTGTTCAGTTTTGATAATATCATTTACAAACATTAGGCTTACCTATGGGTAGCCCCGTTCCTCCAATCATTGCTCAATATGTCATGGATGATCTAATCAACAATGGCATTAAGAAAATTCAATTCAATATTCCTTTTTTTTAATATGTCGATGGCATAATTTTAAGTGTACCAGAAGATAAAGTGCAACAGGTGTTACTCGGTTTCAACTCTTATAATAAAGCCCTACAATTTACGATTGAAGAAGAAGATGAACATTGCAGCGTCCCTTTCCTAGACACAAAGGTGATCAGGAGGGTTGACAATACAGTTATTACCAGTTGGCACACTAAACCAGGTGCTTCTGGAAGATTTCTACATTATGAATCTTACCATCAACAAAATCAAAAAATCAACCTCGTATTAGGCATGAAAAACAGAATTGTTAAAACTTGTCACACTTCGGTCGCACTGAAAACCTCAATAAACTAGCCAAACTTTTCATTAATAGGGGTTACCCCAATAAATTTATTCATAAACTATTGTTCAGTAGAGCCTCCATAGATCATGAGACCTTCCTCCTGTGAGTTTTGAGCATCTAGTTCTTCTTAGAGGAGATCATCTGAAGATTAACTCGTCCGCCATCCTGGAGCTGCCATCTTCAATTCATAAATTTTGACAAAAAATCAATAATATTCGACTAAATTCATGATGTCCTACCCCAAAAACCCCGACATACCAATTTTGAATAGAAACGGTCCATAACTACGAAACTCGTCCACCATCTTGTAGATCTTGAATCTATGAATTCATAATCTTCGACCCCGAAAACCCCCACCTACCAATTTTTAATCGAATCGGCCCATAATAACAAAACTCTTCCGCCATCTCGAAGCCGAGATCTTGAGTTAATGAATTTTGACGACAAATTCTCAATCTGCGATCCCGAGAACCCTCACAAAATAATTTTGAATAGAATCGGACCACAAACACAAATCTCGTCCGCCGTCTTGGAGCCGCCATTTTGTTTTTTCATCTAACAAATGCATTGTCACCGTAATTATGAACACCAGCCAAATTTCAAAGTAATCGGACTACTAGAAGTGGGTCAAAATTCACTTGCAAGATTTGTGCTAAACATACATAGATACATACATACAAATGTGAAGTTGAATACAATCTTGCAAAAACGACCGACAGCCTCAATAAAAAATGACGAAGAATAAAGGATGATTATTTCACAACAATTTGCGTTTACTTGGTTTTGCGAATCTAAAATCACTAATAAAATGTGATTTTTGGTAATTGCCGGATTTACAAACTAGTAGTGGTAAGAAAGTATTCAATGCATTTACTACCTGAAATGGAATGGTTAGGGTAATGTCCTAATTTTCCTTCCTTGTGGTAGTTAATTTTGTGCTTCGATATAATGGACAGTAAATCTTGCGATGATATCAATCAAGTACCAGAAATAATTGAGTCCACAGTCACTTGGTATTTTTCTTCTTGAAAATTTAAGGAACTTTGGGTAACAATAATGAAGGACCACCTGTCTATCAAACAGGGCAGAAATGGTAAGCAGGTTTGTTGAAAGCTAAGATTGTCGATACCTTACATGGAACTTCTCATAATCAGCTCGTTAAAGGAAGATGTACATTTTGAACTGTCAACGTGACAATGGTTGTATTCTATTCGGAAAGTCAGCTTCTCACAAGTATTTTCATTATGGAAATTGGAAAGTTTACTCACTAAACTAAGTCGTGGATTGCGGAAATAACTTTATCTTCTCTTAATTAACGTACTTGCACTCTTTTTCAGAATATACGGTGAAGATGTTATGAAAACAATATTAATTCGTGACAAACTTTCTAACATGACATTTCTTTCTTATTACATGCCTACTTGATTTTATTTTTTAACGAGACACAACTGAGGAAATTGAACAGGGCTGGCCCCAGACATTTTGGCAAGCTAATTTTCAACATTTTTAACCATTTTTAAACACTACCCATATCCTGAATGTTTGCATTTAATAATTATATATATATATATATATATATATATATATATATATTGTAATAAATTATTAATTGCTAAAACAATATTGTTGTTAATCTTGCCCTGCTTTGGAATAAATTGTTATATATGTGATAGATAATTTATTTTTGCCCTGTATAATATATTTTGCAATGTAATAATGATTGCTAGCTAACGTCACTGTTTTCTCGTCACGTTGCTGCCAATTGTTATCACTTTTCTTACCACGACTAAACTCAGTTGGTACGCCTTTCGTCTCAGATAGCCGGTTCAGGCAATAGAGCCACTGCTTGATGTCGAATTCAATCTATTCAATGTTTATCAGTACGATTGCAGATCATTGTGGAAAACAAACGAGAAAGTATCGGAAAACAATTATTTCCTTTATTCGGGAAAACTTATATTAACCTGGCCTACGATAAATAACTTATTCTATGGTCAATCTACAAATTTTCAAAGACAATCATGAGAAACGGTGACAATAAATTATACACAACCTCACTTTCACTTTGAAGGTTGAAAAATTCTTTAATAGTTCAATATCAAAATGAAATAGAGTTCTTCTGATATGATACGAGTTATTCGTGAAGTTATTCAGTTTGTAATGTGCACTAGTAAAGTTTATACCTGACGCTGGAACTGTCGCTGTTTCAATACACACCAAGAATTTGAATCCCCCTTCAATCCACTGCTCTCAGGCTTCCCAATACCAAAAAGGAACCATACAAATCCAGAAATCAGCTTTGGAATATTTTTATATGGAGTATATAAAAAGGTAATGTCGTTTGCTGCTTATATTGATGAAGTTATTGAATTTTTCTTTTCCTCAAGCCCGAACGTGGCGTTCTTTCTAAATTTTTTTTCAATCTCCCTGTGGCTTCGTTTTCTATCACCTGGATACCATTTCTTCTTTTTTCATATCATTTGAATTTTCAAATTCGCGCACTTTGTTGTCACATTATCACTCTTTGGGGTTATTTGTCAAAACTTATTAACTAAATTATTTTTCTTTTCTTACAAACTATGTACAATATTTCATGATAATTGTCTCTGACACTTTTCCGTTCTTATTTTCTCACAATTTCAAATCTTACATCTGACCATACTGTTCCCTGATTGGCTATTGTCATCAAGAAGTTTGTTGTTCTCACATTGGCTATTTTTAGTTAGGTACATTTTCATATACTGTATGTTTCAAGCTTATAATTTTGTTGTTCACATTTTATTCAGGATGATTTTGTAAATCTAGACTTTTTTGTTATCTTTTGAACAATTATAGGTTGTAATGATCTGGACAATGTATGAAACTGATTGCATTATAGTATTTGTATATTTTTATCTATCAATATTATACAGAGGCTTCATAAAAGAAATAGAATCTCAAAATATATGTAAAAACAATCTCTCTTGAACTACTAACTATTAAGTAATTATTATTTTTGTGGGTTTTTATTGAAATTATTTCTTTTTTCCTTTCAAAATAAATTTCTGGTCTTTCATTACATAACAATATATATATATCTATATATATATATATATATATATAGTGAAAGATAGTCGTTGCTAACTAGTTAGGTGTAAACAATTTGATTATTGGGGTATGCAGCAAAAGAAAAAGTGTACTCTTTAAAGTTTGTCCAAGCTTTCGGAATGTTTTATTTCCATTTCAGGGATACTACAATGAAGAATTGAACAAATTAGTGTGTCATTCGAACCTTAAGGTACAAATAACTTACATCTTTGTTGAGATTAGTTTCTATGTTGTTTATGAATGTTCTTCATGTAAAGTACGGTGAAATATAAGTTATGACTTTGAAGTTGGCACCTCATGTTTTAAATCGTCAACTAATCATACACATTAAAATTCATTGAACAGTTACTAATTAAAATATCAAAAATATAAATTCTGAAACATGTGTGCCTTGAGAAAGTACAATAGGTTATAAATGGTGGGAAAATTATTTATTCACTTGTCATCTGCTTTGACAGTCACTGGTACCAACTGAGGGTAGTACCAACTGAAATGAATTGGTGTGCCATTATTGGCCAAAGTATTATAGTAATTTTCTTGCCAACTTCAAAGTCATAACTTATATTTCACCGTACTTTACATGAAGAACATTCATAAACAACATAGAAACTAACCTCAACAAAGATGTAGGTTATTAGTACCTTAAGGTTCGAATGACACACTAATTTGTTCAATTCTTCATTGTAGTATCCCTGAAGATGGAAATAAAAGATTCCGAAAGCTTGGACAAACTTTAAAGAGTACACTTTTTCTTTTGCTGCATACCCCAATAATCAAATTGTTTACATATATATATATATATATATATATATATATATATATAAATATATGTATAATAGGATTTTGCAATTTTATAATATTTCATAAATATGTTTCCAAAATAACTGAACCTTTTTCACATTAAAAAAATAATCCATTGATCGTTCATAATTTTTCACGTTCCTGATGTCCGAATGGCTTGCAAATGCTCTATATTTATTGAAAACCTCGTCATCGATATTTTCTAGGTTTGCGAATTGATTGTTAATTGTTACAGAAAGTGGCGAACTTGTTCCTTTGGACCTGGATTTTTTGTTTACTTTCTGAAGAAAGTGCCATTAGAATCGTATCCTAAAGAAATTTAGACCCTAAATTCAAAAGGAAAATCAAAATCATCCAATAAATTGTACATTTACAACGACTTGTTAAACATAAGTGGAGAATGGATAATGCATCTAATGTAATCATACAAAAAAATATTTAATTCATCAAAAATATGGAATAACCAAATTATTTATTATCAAATATCATCATGAACTTGTCAGCCACCACGACCAAGGGATTGTTAGAACTTGTAGGTCGAATTGACGGGTTGCAAAAATAGAAGGAGTTCTTCAGTTGTCCCAATTTTGGGTTAGTTGCCACTTTGTAGAATTGAGCCCACTATGAGACCATTCATCAAAACTGGTGTTGATTATTCGGAGCCCATTAAAGTATCCATATATCTTGTTAGAAAAAAATATATATTGACAATTTTTGTTGAGTAAAAACTAAAATATCAATTATTACAGGTAAAGTCGAATTATATTTAATGTTACTAAAAATCTTGATTCTTTCCAATTATTCTCCTATTTTGTATTATGTTTTCAATAATCTTTCCAATTACAAAAAAAATCGTATATTCCATGAACAGGGAAAATGGAATCTGGTTTGTTTTTATTCGAATAATTCAATAAGTTAATCAATTTGCGTGTTTATTCATCCAACATTTGATAAATCATTCAATTTTGTAACAAATAAGGGCAACTAGATCATTCTCTTCCACAAAACCCTTTTGATCATTTCTTACTGAATACATTACGTTTACTGAATACATGGATTTACCTAACTTCACACATTTCTGGGATGGAGTGATAGAGTGATCAATGTATAGAGCACTCCATTGGAAGGAACATATTTTTGATTCGATTTACTCTTCTGGTTTCTCCCCATCAACTAATTCCAATCTATCAAATAACCGACAGTTATTCGGATGAGATTTGTGTTCAGTTCAGTTCTCATTCCTTTTCTTCCAATATTTTCACATGTGTGTAGATTCAATGATATTGTGTCCTTCCTTACTTGGTGCCAGGGTGTTCCTCAACTTACTCCAAAACGTTTTTTGTTTATTCTCATCTGCATTCCATTCCAGGTAAATCTTTGTCTTCAATAGATACTTCAACATTGGCGTGAGATGCGCTTTATTAAGAGAACCAAGTTTTATTAGAACCATAGCATCATCCACGCATCCTCCATCTTGATCTCCGAAAAACAACCTGTGGTGCTCAGCAATGTGGCTCTCCCATCTACACCAATGAGATTTAACGTAATTGTCACTGACAATTAGCAGAATTTTTCTACTTTTTGCGAGACATTCCAAAACACACTCTGAAATGAACGATCCTACTCGGAAGTCTCTTTCATAAACACAGAGTTTGAGAAATGGTTCGTAGTTCTCCAACATTGTAACTAGTCTTATAACAAAGTTGCTATCCTCGTTGCTGTACGAAACGAAAACGTCATACTCATAATTGCAGATTCCTTGAGATGTTTTGAGTTTAACTTTTCCCTTCCTACCGAGATACAATTTCGTTAAGAACATCCAGTATCTTATATGCCATCTGCACCAATAGAATAATACTGCTAGAAGAATTGCCGTTATAAACAATAATCCAGAAAGTAGTAGCAAATGACTTGTATAACAGTGAATTATGTCAGTCTGCACAGCTTGAAAGTATTCCACTAAGTCATGAGGCGTTTGATTTCCAAGTGAAATATGATTAATGCAAGTTGAGTCTGCCTCAGCTAGAACTTTCAATATTTTAGGTTTTCGTTTCTTCCTGAGCCAGTCGTAGATGTATTCGAAAGACATACAATCACAACTCAAAGAATTGAGAGAAAGAGATAAACCTGTTAAGTTTGAGAAATCGTCCAACATTGCAGTTGTTATTCGAGTTATTTTATTGTTATGCAATAACAAGTACTCCAGAGCAATATTATTTTCGAAAAGTGCTTCCTCCCATCCAACAATCTGGTTAAAGGCTAAATGTATTCTTCTGATATGGACGAGTGGCTTGAATAATGTTGGGGATAAGGTTTCTATGTAATTCCCCTCTAGTCCCAGATATTTCAGAGATTTCAAATATTTCAGAGGGTTCTCAGATTTTGACAAATAAGTAATTCTATTCCTAGCTAGGAGAAGAATTTCCAGATTCTCAAGTCCTACCAAGCTTTCAGGGGAAAGACCGAACGGATAATTATTTGAAATAAATAAATTGTTTTCTAAATTGATGAATTTCAGTTTGTTCATGTATGCAAAAGTTCTGTTCTGTATATGGAATATTGAACAATTCTTCAAGTTTAAAACTTCAAGGTTTTCCAAACCTGAGAAACTCCTAGGGAACAGGTGAAAGATGCCATTGAAGTTCAAGTTTAAATATTTCAATTGTTTCATCATAGAGAATACCCCATTGGAAATATCTAGGAAAGATATACCATTATTTCCTATTCTTATATTATGCTGCAGATCCAGCCTTGTCAATGATAACAGAAGTACACTTTTTGGCAAAGAAGACAACTTATTTTCTCCCAGAGTTAGTGTTTTTAAATTCGGTAAATTTACGAATGCATCGTCTGCTATATCGGACACCATCACCCCTGATAAATCCAAGGATGTTAGATTTGGCATCCATGGAATAGCATCAGATGGAATAACATCGAATTGATTTCTGGCTAGGTTCAAATTGCTTATTCGGGATGCAGCTATTATTTCCAAAAGTTTTTTTGGAAGAGATATTCTGAAGCCTACAGAATTGAGAGAAACGGTTTCCAACGGTAATCCAGCACGCACACTTCTTTCCATGAATTGCATCAAGGTGGAAATATTGAAAATGTTCTCGCCTAGTTTCAGGACTCGTAAATTCTTCAAGTAAACCAAAGAATATGGATGCAAGTACTCAAGTTGACAAAATGATAAGTCAAGTTCCTCCAAACTGGAATTCTTTAGCAAAAAGAGGTCTTTCTCATCTATTTTGGGAAATTTGTTTTCATTCAATGATAGTTCTATCAACGCTGGTAAGATTGGTGAACGAAGTGCCTGCATGATGACTTTTATATTACTGAATCCATTTTTGATCAACAATAATTGTCTGAGGTTTATCAAACCTAAGAAAGTGTTTTTGTGCAAATAATGAAGGAATGGGTTGGAGGATATCGACAAATTCTTCAAGTTGATGAAATTGTTCTGAAAAACTTTTGGTTCAATACTGGTCAGATTGAAATTTCCTTCAATTCTCAAATTTTCCACATGATGAACATCATCCAAATCCCCTGCTTTTATCTTGGTTACGTGAGTGTTCATGATACCCAGATTTGGAGTGGTTATATTAAACTCGAGGGGCAGTTTGTCACATAAACTCCTTCCAAAGCAAACTGTCAATACGCCATTGAACACCCGGCAATAGCAGCCATTTTTATCACGTCCCAGAAGAACTTCAGATTCAGTTGATTTTCCCAAATATGGCTTCCGTGCAGTATAATAAATATCCTCTTGTTCGAAGAACTCCGCAATTCGGCAGTGATGACACATAATCAACAGTGCCATAAGTATTGGGAGTACCATTCTCGCCGAGTCGATGAAACATGACGTCGTTTCTGAAAAAGAAAACAGGAATTAGGTCAAGTGAAAATTCGTAGATCCATGATGCGTTCTTGAAACACCAATTCAATCAAATTATTATTCAATCTATTGTACTTTCTCTGCGGTTGTGTAAATAGGCGGCATGTTTCAACAGGTAATAATTGTCACGGTCTTTTGTTATCGCAACCACGGCTCGGCAAGAATGAGTCGAGTCGCTGTGCGCTGTGTCGCATTGCCACGTGGTCAGTTAATGCGTCGGGTGGGGTAGCAGGAGGGGCGCACATCAGTGCGTCTCTCTTGTTTATGTGGTATTATCATATCATTGCGTTCCTTGTTGCTCGTGTAGATTTCTGTCTATACCCCAGATAAATTGTTTCTGATACTGTATATGAAATATAAAGTAACTAACTTGTGGTGCAAACCTCTAAAATATAAACTTGGTTGGGTCATTACAATGTTGTGAACCACACATTCGTTTATCAGATAATCAGTGTATGACAGTTATAAAAATGTATACATAATGGAGACTGAAATACAAAAAAAAAAGAAAGAAATGTTTATACATACAGAAAATTATAGACATCACACTCATACACACACACACACACCTATACGTGACTGGGGTACAAAGCGAGGACCGTGGAATTTCAATAACGTTCCGAGGACCACATGAAGGAAACGTCTCAGAACAATCATTTTCATATCACGGACAATAAAATTTTACGTAGTTCACTAATATCATGATACACTCCGTCAAATCTCAAGAAAAAATATTTGTGTGTGGCTTCCGAGGACTCCGTAATGGCAATAGGTTCCGAGGACTCTCATGCGAGGACCTTTTCGCGCCAATTTTTGTCAATTTTTCTGTGTGTCGATGGGAGGACTTTGTGTGAATGCAAGTACTAAGGGTCGATGCGAGGACTGTGTATCTATACAAGGACAGTATGTCGTTACGAGGACTGTGTGTAGATGGGAGGATTGTGTATCTATGCGAGGACCTCTTTACCTATCTGTGTGTCGATGTGAGAACTTTGAGTCGATCCATGAACCTTTTTGGTGCTTTTCTATCAAACTTCCCGTGTGTCTGTGGGAGAACTGTGTGTCGATGCGAGGACTACGAAATGATTAATTTTCTCCAGCCAGGTCAGTATTTTTTAGTCATTAGTACTGAATTCTCGATTCACAAATTTTCAGCTTTGAGAAAGCAGAAAGCACCTGAATAACTTTTTTGCATTTTCAAAAATTCAGGGTGGCTTCCATAACCGGGGTAGCCAGGTCGTTTTTTCATTTCTTTAGTACTTTATTCTCCATTCACACATTTTCAGCTCTGACAAAAAAATTCTCAGTCGTTCCGACCTCTACCTCTCCGGCTAATAAATTCTTCAGGGTTAAACACGATATTTGCTGCAAGCCTTATATTAACGATCATAGGTTGCAAAGCTGTTCTTGATTCACGTGATGTTTATGAAATCACAATTAACCTCCTAGAGTACTGAGATAGTTGCTCAAACGCTTGTCATCGAACAATGATGATAATCATATGGATACAGATTTTAATTTTCTTAGCATTTTTGGTGGAATAAAGAGCCATGATATGATAATAATAGTTAAGATTTGGCAGGAATAATTGTTGAGAACATGTTTCCATATATTTTTCCACCCAGATCTTATTCATCCTACTAGGAAAGAAATATATAATTTAACAATGATTTTGATAAATGTTCAATGGAGTTTCTACTAGAGTTGAAGAAAGCTGATGTGGAACGACTTCCCAGAACTCGTTAACAAAGATTATAAATGGTCTCAAAACTGACTCCCTTTCCATTCGGCGCATAACCTGCAACACATGTGAGTTATCTATGTATCTGAAAAATCGAAAATAAAACATTTCTGAAAATAAAAAGATTGTAACGGATTGAAAAACCAAAAGTTATTAGTAAAAATGATTGATAGCGAAGCGATCACAACATAGGTCCTAGCCTATGGAAGTTAATATTTTCAAAGTAAGTTATGAAAATGACAACTATATTATGTTTGTTTTTCTACGTCTAAAAACTGGTTCTTTATTGCACTAGTGCAATAAAATGTAAATTGCACTCATCTCTCATTCTACTACAGTGTTTTGTGATCATGACAAACATAAACTTTCAAATCGACGCTATTTTTAATTCATTTTCTGTAATATTGTATTACATTTTAAACATTTGCATATTTTATATTATTTTCAATCATATTTATTGCATACTGGATTACGGAATTACTAGAAAATGCAATTTATCGAAAATAAAGTTTGAGTTAAATTGTTCCTAACATAGGTATTTGTTCCTAACTTTCTCAATGCAAATCGATAGGGCTAATTAATTATTAAATATTTTGCTATCAAATTACGCTCTATATTTTCCCACACTTAGTGCCACCTAAATAAAACATTTTTTAATTTCTGCATGATCGTAGAAAAAATATTGTATGCAACTCGTGCAAAAAGTGTTTATTGCACGTCGAGTGTAATAAACACTTACTTTTTGCACCTGTTGCATAAATAACTATTAGTGACATTTCTCCAATGGAATGATCGAAATGGTTTACAGTGAGGAAGAAAACGTTCACATATATTCTTGTTATATACAAAACAACAAAAATAAACGTGCAGCAAAATGTGCAGATAGGGTGTTTCATCCAAATCGTTCAACACCCTCAGAAAATACATTAAAAAATATTCACCAAAAGGTAAATGAGGCCTCCAGTTTCAGTAGAAAAATACACGTTTTTTTCTACTGAACTGAAGGTATTATTCAGCTTTTGGGAAATATTTTTGAATGTATTTTCTGAGGTGTTGGATGATTCGGATACAAAACCCTATATGCATGTTTTGCTGCACGTTTATTTTTGTTGTTTTGTATATAACAAGAAAACGAAAAGAACAGCCAGATATATTGCTTCATTCCGAAGATAAGCCTATCCATATTAATTCGCGAATAGACTTTTTTGAAACATTGTATTTTTGATTTGTTTGAAAATATGAACAGGATGTTCATAAAATCAGATGTGGAATCATCAGATGTAGTTCAATGTCCTGCGTGGCTTTACCCGGGAAAGTAGTTGTTTTCTGTTAGACATTCACAAAAAATTACTTAATTTTTATCCTGGATTTTTTCAATTCACAGAAAAATATTTCTTTTCAATATTCAGTTGAAAATGTTTCACTTTTCAATTGTTTTGTTTTTTAAAATTCTGATTGTAGTTTGCAAAATGTAGCCGATCAATTAGGTGAAAGTTTCTTTTCAAAATTCAACGTACTTTGAAAAAGAACAACTACAAACCATATACAATTTTACCCGATCAAGTTTCAACAGAGACTCATAAGAGGAAAAGGCTGGAATTTTGCCAACTGATGATTCAAAGTTTGAATGAAGATCCCGATTATTTAACTAAAAGATTTTACTTTTCTACAGCAGGCGTTTTCAATAGGAAAATCGAAGGTCGTGGGAAAAAAAGGACAACCGAAAAATATTGGTAAAACAAATACAGAAAACAGTAAGTGAAACTGTTGGTTGCAGAATTTTCAGAAGTAAAATTGTTGTCCATACATTTTATGATTATATATTAACAGGAGTTACATAGCAAGAAATTTTTAGGAAGCCGAGCTTACCAGTATGATTTGGATGCAAGATGGGGCAACCCCGCCTAGTGCCCTACCCGTTCAAAAACATTTGAATAATGTATTCCCAATATGGATAGGAAATAATGAAAGTATTATATGGCCACCTAAAGTCCAGATTTGATCCCTATGGATTAATTTTTCAGGGGATTTCCAAAAGACATTGTTAATGATAATAATATTAATAAGATTCAACTCATTAAAGACACGATTTGACTTGAAATAGAGAATCAATAATGAAGCAATTACCAATGCACTTATAAATATAAGAAGACGTTATCAATTATGCATTGATAATATATATATATATAACATATTTTATGAGTTATCATGTTATTTAAATATCCTAAATAAATCTTCGTTATCTATTTTTGTATAAATACTTGAACTTTTTCTTCCTCACTGTTAACCATTTTCATAATTACCATTAAAGAAATATCACTTAAAAACATAATATAGTTGTCTTTTTCATAGCTTACTTTTAAAATGTTAACTTACACAGGATATATATTTACAGTAACGAATAATTTAACTAAGTTGTTGGAAGTTCAACAACTCAATACGGTATAAGATATGGGTAACATATGTTATATTTTTAAAATCAGGAAAAAAGATAATTCCAAAAATTCAGTAATATACAGAGTATCCCATTTAAAATCATTTTCCCCTGCATGCTACTGTATTTTTGATAACATTTTATTAAAATTCAGTCATAACCACGAAACTTAATTGAGAGGTGAAAATATGGCAAAAAACGGGTGGTTTTCCGCGTGCACCACACGATTTGTTCAGTTAAACCAAAACATATATTTTCAACCCATTGAATATGAATATGTAGGAACAGAAAAATTCAGATTTTCCACATTTTTTCTATTAGATCTGCTTTTGTTAACTAATTTATTTCCACAAGTGGGAAATTAACATAAAAACCCTGATAATTTTCAAACTAAAAACTTGACAATTTTTCCACTTTTTGGCTCTATTTGAAGGCTTCAAAAAAAGATCCCTGTTGGAAAAATTAGAAAAAAAATTATTTTTCCCCTTTTTATTAACGATTATTTCATTTTCTTATTGCTAGAAACTACAGACATGTAAATAATTTTGTTTAATTTTTTACTCTGTTTGAATAATTGTTATGAACAAATGCATTTATTAAGAGATATTTTTTTCCTAGGGATCTAATAATTGATGACAATAATGATTTAAAAAAAAATGTTTCCTAAAAAAAATTTATTGCTTAAAAAACTTATTTGTTTAACAATTTTTTGCTGCTACATATTAATATTAATTGAACCGTTCTTTTTAGGAAAATCATTATTTCTATTGCTCTTCCATATTCTGGGAAAAAATGGTTTATTTTTCATTTGTTCAGATAAGAAATAATTTCAATTACAATAATGAAAAACTGAAAGACAACGACGCTTATGAACACGAAAATATTTAAAATTATATAAAAGGGAGAAAAACAAGTTTTTCATCACAAAAGCATACAAAGTTGTTTTTATTTTTTTATGTGAAAAACATATTGCACGGAAATCCATTTGCTTATAACAAATTTTTATTTAATAAACAAATAAAAACTTCATTTTCTTTCCAGAATATGAAAGAGCAATAGAAATTATGATTTTTAAAGAAATATCGGTTCTTCAATATTATTATTTGGAATTTTTTTGAGATTTTTTTTTTAATCTGATTTTCATCAATGACTAGATTCCTAAAAATACAATTCAAAGTTTCTCATAAGCAATAAATTTGTTTATAACAATTATTCAAACAATGGGATTAAAAAAATAATTTAATGTAGTTTTTTACAATATGAAAATGAAATAAACGGGATATTTCAAGAAAATTATAAATTTGTTTGAACTTTCCATTTTTTGATTCCTTCAAAAAAGTGGAAGACAAAAGAAGCCGCCTATTCTACAGGGTGGGTCAAAAATAGCGACAATTTAGCATATTTCGCCAATCTTTATCATTGGTCCCCATTAGTGGGACTGAGCATTTTTCATTGAAAATATCTTTAATGAATGGAGTCTTTGCTTATCATAAAAATATTTTCTTCAAAAGTATTAACTTTCTTTCCAAACACTAATTGTTTTAAAAAAATTTCGTTTTTTATTCTTCATGTTTTTAACATTAATCATTTAAAACACTCTTTTTGAGACAATAAATCCGCTTTGAAGCCAAAACTACTTGAGGAAGACTTATAGGAATTGCTTACTATGATTAGCTACAAAAAGCTACAATCACATTTTATACGGGGGGGTGTTTACAAATATAAGTTGAAATAGACATAGAAACTAATACAAACTTGCACGTGTTACTGCTAGTTACTTGTACAACAAAATCCCAAGAAATTTTCAAAATTGGCTGAGAGCCATTTGCCCATGTATTTGGTGCGGGGTTCTTTAATATAAAATACTTTTCATCCATTAAACTGATGGGTGAAGGTCGTCTCTAATTCGGATCCTTTACTATATTAAGCAACATCAAATTAGCAGTGAGAAATGAGTTTACTCTTTATTAACAAGTTTTATCGACTATCGTTTCGCTAACTTAATATAGACTTTTTTGAAACTGTTTCCATATCAAACTGAAGTACCATTCCCATTCATAGATTAAACTACAAATTGCAAAAGCTACAGATTTTGGAGGAGTGTGAGGTAAGTTATCCCAATTCAAAAGCACACTTTTTCTACAGGTAGTATACGATACTTTTTTTTAAATTCATGAATCTTTTTTTTTAGTCATGAATCTTCCCCTATTGACCGTATTTCGTGTTACTCGTCGCAATTGTTACTCTGTAGAGCAACTATGGTTGGAAATGAAATTGAATTACCTTTTCAATGATGTGCAACTCGACCACTATGCCTTTCGAAATTTTCAAGTTGATGTGCGCCAGCGCCGTCTGTCGAATAATTGCAATGCATCTCTTTCAGAAAGAAGGATTGGTGATACCAATCAAAATATTTTCTGTCCCATTGTTTCACATCTAACCATTCAAAAGTTATTGAGATAAGGGTGCCATTGAGATCCGCACTTATAATTGACATTTCAAATGCATATTGTGAAAAAACGTATTAACAAAATTCAAAAAAAATATAATGGTTGTAAAGAAAATTTCATTATATTTTCAACGATGTGCAACTCGACCCCCATGCTATTTGAAATTTTTGAGTTGATGTGCGTCATCTATCGAGCAATCACAATGTCTTTTATTTCAAAAAGTAGTATCGGTAATGCCATTCAGAACTGTTTGTGTCTCATTGTTCTACGTCAAACCGTTCAAAAGGTAATAGGGGGAGGGACTATAAAGTCGAACTGTATAGACATAGAAAAAGAAGGAGACAATTAAAGATGGATAAAATTAAGCAAATTTATTAAGCACTGTAAGACAAGTAATGAACAGTTATCAATGACTCACAAGCTCTATTCATTGCTAATAAATGATCTTAATTTAAGCATGTTCGTTAATACCAAATGCTTTAAATAGGTGAGCGAGCCATAATTAAGGAGATATATTACATCGTTTATGTTACTTATTTCTTGAATCATGTTTGAGACTCTTACACCTTCATGTATAGGACACTCGAATAGAATATGATCGGTGGATTCATTTCTTCCCATGTTGCACATCGTGCATAGTTCTCCAGTGTTGATGAAGTAGTTCGAACCGCTGATTCTAAATTTCAGACGTTTCTTGCTACATGTTCTCAGCTGTGCTAAGATTCTTACTTATTGTATTGGAAGTGAGATAGTTCTATGTGTTTATTCGTAGGGAGAGATTTCGAAAAATATAGGAATATGTAGAAGAACCCAATCTATGTAAGTCATCATTCAGGAGTTTATGTTTGGAAGCGGTAATATTGATTTAGACATTTGTTTCGAGGTACTCTCCAAAAAATCTTTCCACGTAGCTACTTGGCCTAACATTGACACTACTCTTTGAGTTGCAGAAGCCAGTTGTCTTTGGGGTCCACGTTCTCTAAAGCGATGAGCCTTTGGAAACATATTTTTGGTAGCCTGGAACTATCTAGAGTTTTCAAATGATTGTTCCTAATTCTATGTAAACTATATTTACAAGCTTTTATTTAACTTCAAATGGGTGTGTGTATGTATGTTTACAAATTTTACACAGAATGAAAGGATAAAAAGACGAAGAGCTCCTCATTGGAGGATATATGTGCAAAAAATGCAAATATAATTTTGAATTCAGATTCGATATTCAATCGAGAAAGTTTTTTCTCGAAATGCATTAAGAAAAATGTGTGATACTACATTTATTCGCTCTGGAAGTGTAATTCTTGAGGTGAATTATAATTGTAGTCGTGGAAAAAGTATATTGTACGACCGACCAACATGAAATATTTTTTTTTACTTGCCTAACGATAACATATGTTTGGTGCAATTTCCTGTACAACATGAATTCTCAGAAGATAGAGTGAAAAGTGAGCCTTCCACACATTGATTATTCTCCTTTCTCATGGAAATTTTCACGCATGGGTCAAGGATAGCATGACCAGTAACAGAATTTCATAAATACCTCAAATTTATCAAACATCTTCATCAGATATAGTGTCCTCTCAACGCTATCGGCAGGCATTGCGAGTGTTCGTTTTTGAATTCTTGAATTTGATTGGCTACAACAAACACACACTTTGTGTGTCAGAATTGGGTGCGAGTGTGTCCTCGAATCGATTGATGCGACCCTAGCGGAGTGTCTAGTGAACTGAGCTTCCGTAGTAGTATATTCATGGGAGGACATGGTTGATTTTTGATGCAAAGGTACGTCCGGAGAGGAAATTACCCGTAGAATACGAAAATGAAGTCAGAATCATGCGAGGACTTGGTGTGGGTCCTCGTATGCAAAAATGTCCTCGCTACCTTATTGCTGCTACGGACGAATGTCCTCGCATGCCTACAAAAACCAACTCACATATACACAGAGTGTAATCTAACCTCATTACAATGTTGTGAACCACACATTCGTTTATCAGATAATCAGTGTATGACAGTTATAAAAATGTATACATAATGGAGACTGAAACACAAAAAAGAAGAAAGAAATGTTTATACATACAGAAAATTATTGACATCACACTCATACACACACACACATATATATACAGAGTGTAATCTGACCTCTTGCTCACCCGTAGTGTATAATGCCATTTTATAACGAATTACAATGGTTACAAAATTGAAAAAAAATGTATGGTAAATGTATACATTGCAGGCTGCCTGAGATAGATATTAAATTTCAAAGCGAAGAAACCAACTAACCTTGTTATATCCAATCTGGTGATAGAGTCAGAACTAGTTGACTTCATACTCTGCACACTCAATTGTGAGAAACAAATGACACAAACAGTATTGAAACGGGAATAACCTTCGCAATTGATTTTTTTTGAAAATAATTTCGCGACCATTGTAGTGATTTAGAACACGTGAACACGTGAAGCTGTCTACGAACGAAAGTTTGTTAGATTTCACCAGTGTTTTTTGATTGGCTGGTGGAAGAAAGATCCTAATTAACAAATAATCCAAAAATAGAACTCGATGTGCACGAGAATTAATTCGATCATTATTGTCGGTCTTTTGAAAAATTTGCCATCCCATCAAAAAATTATTTATATTTTAATAATATTTCTAGTACAAAAACGCCCGCACAGTGATTGGCGACTCCAGAAACCAACGAGAAATTAAATTTACAACTTCATTCACAAATGCGACGAGTGATTCATCTTGTCTTCTACTCTTCAAAATACGCACGGAACAGCTCGGTGTTTAGTTTTGAGAACCAGCAAAAGACAAAGACAATAATATTCAAATTAATTCTCCTGCACATCGCGTATTGTTCTCTGATTGGTTGCTAATTGGGATCTTTCATTCACCAGCCAATCAGAAAACACTAGTGGAATCTAACAAACTTTCGTTCGTAGACTGCTTTGTAAACCGTGCATGAGAGAATCTTTCTTGGCAACAGTGTTCAGTTCATGTGTTCTGCAGGTGGTAATCACTACAATTGTCGTTATATTATTTTTCAAAACATTAATCGATTGCAAATGTTTTCCTTTTCAATACAGTTTGTGTCTTACGAGTGACTGTCATATTTATGATAAGTGCCTCAAAGCAGAGTATGAAGTCACCTAGTTCTGACTTTATCACCAGTTTGGATAAAACAAGGTTAGTTGCCTTCTTCACTTTGAAATTGAATATCTATCTCAGGCAGCCTGTAATGTATACATTCACCACAAAATCAGTTCATTATTCTACATTATTCAAATGTCCAGTTGAATGCTTATTACATTCGGTAATAGTCGAAGTTTGCCTCTGAGTAGGTCACCTGAAAGTACCCAAAATTTTGTCGAATTCTACAAAGACCAAAACATGTTTTCAAATATTTTCTTCAGAATTTTAACCACTATAATACGTTTTAAAATCGCATTATACATATGCATACCTGCTAAATACATACACATATACACATGCAGAGCTATAAAGTGGAGGTGAAATAATCTTCAATGTCGTAAAAAGCTTGCTGAATCAATATATTATCTATATTTTTTCTGAATTGTCTGGTACATGTAATATTCCTTATGTTGATAGGCAGGTGATTATACATTTCAATACCTTTATAATTTACCGGGTCTTTCACTGCTGTGGTGCTTGATTGAGAAGTTCTGACGTGTGTTGTATTGTGAGTCTGCTATTTCTAGAAGATTTTTATTATTGTGGATCAAACTGACCGATTCCAGTACCGTTGAAATTATATATCCTTTGAACAGCTCCGCACATGACTATCTGGGTTTTATTTTTTAAATATATTTCAGAGCTATTTTTTGAAGTACGAATACATTTTGCAGATATGAATGTATGTTCGTCAAAATGCAATTCCATAGCTCAGATATGGTTCGATCAAGGCGTAGTATGTAGCTCTCGGTGTTAAACAACCCAGTTCATTCACGTATACCGAAATCTGATGCTAATGTATTGCAGAGGTTTTTTATGTGGTAATCAAATTTCAGTGTATTATCTATATCTAAGAAGAAGTATTGTTGTATTTCTTCATTATATGATAAATTTCAGCAAAATGTTATTATATTCATTGTGTTCAAATTGAGTACTACTGAATTGGAGTCATACCATTGCTTGATCATTACTATATGTGTTTCAATTTTTTCTTGAAGTTTATGAACTGTTTTGTCATGCCACAGTATGGTAGTGTCATCTGCGAGAAGTATTGTATTTGCTGTGATATTCAATTTGGTAATTTCGTTGATTTTCCTGTAGAATATGCAAAGATTTCGATGATGAGGCGGCAATAGAATCTATTTATTTTGCCTTTGTTTACAGCAAGATGAATTTTAGCAGTGTCATATGGAACCCATAGTAAAATATACATAAATCGCGATAAAAAAAACTTCAGAATAAATTTGTAAGATTTATGCACTTCTGGATAACAAAAATGTAGGTCACTGTAGGCATAAATGAAATTCGCAACAAGATACAGCTTCTTGAACAACGAAGGATAATTACTGATTCACTCTTCATCTTCAAAATTATAACAAACTGTTACGACTCACCCAATCTAGTATCAATTATTTTTTATTATGTTCCTCAAAGACACACCAGAAATAGACAATTTCAGTCAGAGTTATAACACAAATTTGGGCAAAAATTCCCCAATCACTAGAATCTGTGATTCTTTCAACAAATATTGTAGCAACCTAGATATATTTGATACTTCATTAAACTCTTTTAAAATAACTGTGAAAACAATATTCAACTCATAGCAACAATAATATATAAGTATTCATTTAATGTGTATGTATGTTATTTAATTGTATTTTATTTTTATTCCTGTACCTGTTAGACACCGAATATTACTGTAATTATAACTGTTAGTGGATGCTTGTTTGGGTATTCACCTGTTTGAATCCCAAATTTTGAATAAATAAATAAAGGAATAAATAAATATAGAGAAAGAATAGAATCGGTCCCAAAACTGAGCCTTTGGGAACTCCGAATTCAATATTCGATATACTGGAGTGTGAGTTAGTGTGTACTAATTGACTCCGGTTATTCAAATAAGATTTGAACCATTCCAAACTAATATTCCGGAAACCGTGGTGAGGGAGTTTCTGCAGTAGTATTTCGTAATTTACGTAATATAATGCTTTGGAAAATACCGCTGCAGCACACTACCCGACATTTATTTTCTCGTATGTCTTGGACATAAAAAAATATAAGGCATAATTAGTTCGTTTGTTCGGTTGAAACTCAAATTGTTCGGCGATTATTAACAGTTCGTTGAAAGAAAAACATGCATTCGTATTTACACTAATTTTCCAATTACCTTTGCCAGACAAGGGGCGGTACTTTGAAGGATTGCTTTCGCTATCTCCTGTGTGTATAGGAATAACGACGGATGTTTTTAGAAAGTAGGGGGTACAAACAAAAGTAAATGTTTCAAATATATTTTACTCTAACCAAAACTCTACCAACATGATGGTAATAACGACAAAATTAAATCAATACATGAATTATTCAAGTAGGTGTTCGAACTGCCTTCCTTCACGTAGAATACACATATTGTACCTTTTTAATATTTCTCGATTCGTGACAGCTAAAAGCGTCGCTCGCGATATGGAAGCACAAACATTTGTGATACTATTTATTAAATAATTTACATTTTGTGGACGTCGAATATAAACTGAGACTTCAATATATCCCTACAAAAAGAAGTCCAGTGGGGTCATATCTGGACTTCGAGCTGGCCATGGTGTTGGACCCTTATTTCCAATCCATTTCTCATTAAATGCGTCATCCAAATATTGGGAAATTATTCTATCATTATGCAGAGGTGCCCCATCTTGTTTAAACCATAAATTCAGTCGAGTGTGTATTGGTAAATGTTCCAAGAGATTCGGTAACACATGTTGGAAGAAAGGCAAGTACCTCTCTCCATTGAGAATTCCTTCGTAAAAATGAGGTCCTATCAAATAACCATTAATGATTCCGCACCAAACCTTAACCCTCCACACATACTGATATCTCGTTCCTTGAATCCAATGAGGGTTCACATCAGACCAACAGTGAGAATTATGTTTGTTTATTATACCGTTGTTATGGAAACGGCTTTCATCACTCCATAATATTTTGTTCAGAAACTGATCATCATCATGAATACGGGTGGACAACCATGCAATGAAGTTCAATCTCCAATCAGCATCTCCCAAATATGGGAATAGATTATAGTTATGAACAATAAAGATAATTACCTGACTGTAGTCCTTGAATATATTTGATATATTTTGTAGGGAAGGAATTTTTTTTTGACAAAAAACGTTGTTTTAACGATTTCGAAATATCACAATCTATTGCTACTTGTCTGGTAGAACTATGTGGTTCCAATACCATTTGACCTAGCACTGCAGCAGTGTGATTCTCATCTGTAGCCGTTTTTTGTTTTTTTCGCTTCTTTTCATTAAAACATCCATTTTGTGCCAAAGATTTGGCTAAACTAGTGAATGTTTGGTCTGACGGTAATCTTCTGTTGGGATACGTTAGCGTATATTATCATTGATTCTTTTGCATTCCTTCTTGCTTCGCCATAAATACATATCAAACTTTTCTGCATTCGAAAATTGAACCATTTTTCAATTTTACGAAAAACCGACACAAAATACTCGTATAATTGCATTCATTTCGACGATTTCATGGCCCCCTTTATACGATGCAATAAAATTGCTGTTTTTCATAGTATTCAAGGAAAACTATGAATGTGCTATATGGCTGAATTCACAATTTGATGCAGAATCGCAAAAAAAATTGGAAAATCTGGGATGCCATTTGAAAAATTTGGCGTCGGAGTCGCGACGCCCTAACGGATGACGCCTACTGATGGATCTCTATGTAAATAAGAGGACCCTTTGACATCAAGATCATTTGCTTTCACGAAGTATGGATATCATCTTTCATTTCCCAGATATTTGCCCGTGGAGTTTTATATGGGACACCCTGTATATATAAGGAAAATCGGAGGAGAATAAAACACAAATGTTATCTCTCTCCTGGTGTTGCAGTCAATTCAAAGGCAAGTGTAATAACGACTCTTTGTTGTTGGTCAAGCTTTCGAAATATTTAATTTCATGTCCAGGACATCTAAAAACAAGATTCCAATTACTAGTTACAGGGAAAACTTGGAAACAAATGAACATACCAGCGTGAGATTGTTACAAGTAAGAAGAAAACCGCAAACACACATAATTATATATATTATATATTAAAATAATATAATAATAATTAAAATGCAATCGCTTAAAATACCAACACAATTATAGGTATACTTCTGCCAGACATTTAGCGATACCGTTATCATGGACCATTGTTCGATGTGTTAAATCCGTAGAAAAGAGGCTTGGGATTCCAGGAACGGATTTAAAAATACGTAAATTATCTCCTATATTACATTTTAATGCGCGAATTGAAATTTGTCCACGTAATTTGATAGTTATCACTAATTTAATTGATTTTTAACCCAATTATATCGGGTGGATTATAAACTAATTTGCTAAAAATGATCAGGACAGGCCGTCAGTTAAACATATCATCTTGTGGGAACATTTCATTGTATCGAGTATGTCGGTCGACCCCTTAGCTTTATTGGTAATGAATAATAATGAGTCTCTTGGATGTATTACTATACATAATATTATTCTTAGAAGGATCATGAACCTCCGTCAATTACAAATACGAAAGAGATTAAAAACCAACCCAAATAAAAAAAGTATCGATCCATCCATCTGTTCCTTATCTCGACTGGAAAACGAAATGTTTATTGGTTTGTTTCATTAGTTGTCAGTGAGAATCTGCTCTTATTGTCCATTATTAACAAATAGCTATAAAGTATGCTCAAGTTTGAGATGTCCGATCGTTTGTTCATACATGCTGGTTGACTGTTGATGTGGATCATTTCAAGATAATTCATTTTTTCTCCGTTTCTTTCTACAGCTAATATTTTTGTATTAATGGAAATACAGAAATGATTGAGTTTTATCGTATGTTCGGCAAGTGCACAGCTATTTTTATTTAGGTTGCAATCGCTTCTGTGTGAAAAGATGCGTCCTGATAAATTCCTACTAGTTTGGTCTATGTATAATGTATCACAGTTTAAGCTAGGAGTAAAGGAATAAATGAAAATAGCTGTGTACTTGCCGAACGTACGATAAAACTCTATCATTTCTGTAATTTCAACAATATAAAAATATTAGCTGTAGCAAGAAACGAAGAAAAAAGAAATGTTCTTGAAATGATTCACATCAAAAGTCAAACAGCATGTATGAACAAACGATAGGACATCTCAAACTTAGGCGTAATTTACAGCTATTTGTTAAAAATGCACAATATTGTAGCGGAGCCCCCTGACAACTAATAAAACAAACATGTATTTTTTTTCAGTCGAGATAAGGAACAGATGCATGGATCGATACTTTCTTAATTTGGGTTGGTTTTCGATCTTTTTTCTTTTTGTAATTGACGGAGGTTCACGGTCCTCCTAAGAATTTATGTACCCATAATTGTGTTAGTATTTTCATCAATTGCATTTTAGTTATGTTCTAATATTATGTGTGTTTGCGGTTCTTTTTCTGTGTAATAATCTCACGATGATATGTTCATTTGTTCCTAAGTTTCCCCTGTAACTGGTAATTGGAATCTTGTTTTTAGATGTCCTGAAGATGAAATTAAATATTTCGAAGATCAAGATTGAATTAAATATTTCGAAAGCTTGGCAAAGAACAAAGAGTCGTTATTACACTGGACTTTTGATTGACTGCAACCCCCACGAGAGAGACAAAATTGTTTTCTCCTCCTCCGATTCTCCTTTTGTAAATACGTTTCCAGTCTATATATATATATATATATATATATATATATATATATATATATATATATATATATATATATATATATATATATATATATATATATATATATATATATATATATATGATGAAGACACCCCTGTATTTCATGTATTTCAGTCATTTTTGAAAGCAGAGATTTGATTTTTGGTACAGACGTAGAGCTTCATAGGCCGCACTTTTCGCAATACTCAGCCCGAGTGACAGCAATACTGCGATCCCGCGAAAAGGGCAAATTCTCGATATTTTGCTTTGCGTTGGAGATACCGAAAAAGTTGGTTAGAAATCGATTTTGACATACCGAATTTCAACACAAAATTCGTTTTTTCTGTAATTTTCATATTTAATTCCGATTTTCAATCAATGGTTCTGAATAAGAAGCTACAGAAATGATAAAATAGTCCAAATCAACGAAATAAAGGTATTGAAATAACTAAAATTGAAAACTATTATTTTATCAAATGTAAGTTAATCGAATTTAGTCTCCATTACTAGCCTCCAATTTTGAGGAATTGAATATGAAAATTACAAAAAAATTCAAAATTCAAATAACTTTTTTTGGTATCTCCAAAGCGAAGCAAAATATCGAGAATTTGCCCTTTTCGCGGGATCGCAGTAGGCTGGGTTTGAGGCTGTCACTCGAGCTGAGTATTGCGAAAAGTGCGGCCCATAAAATAGTAGGGTGTCTTCATCTCAAGTGTGTCAGACTGTATATATATTAGATTATTTGTTCAACGCTGTCCTTCGTGTTTATTTTTTTTTCTTCTTTAATGTATACAAATCAATGTGCTGGTGTGGAAATTGGCATATCATAATGAAATATCTCAACGGATGGATTATCATAATTATTGTGAAGTATTACACGAAAAATGCGTCAGGAGAATATTTAATTCATGAGGTGAAAATGTACAAAGATGTGCATGTTTGCTCAACAATTATTGTGCAACCCATATAGCCACAAGCGTTTCGAAGACGAATGACAAAGAAATAATATTAAAGGTAATTGAAATGTTGTAAGTGATATGTTTGTTTCGTGCTATAGTTATTTGCATTTTTCAGAAATCGAGTTCATTAAACGCGTTTATAATATGAAAGAAATCCTGAAATGTTGTGAGGATCTAACACTCGCTTACAGCAGTTACCAAAAATATGTTTTTATCGATTCTACATACTTATTAGTATTACATAAGTTCAAACTTTCCATTAAAACCACAATCCCGAGAAACGAGCAATTTTATCTTTCCCCAGTTTGGGCCAATATATAAGTTTACCTGTTGATGTAAATCATCGATTGTTTATTTTTATAGTTCTCAGAGGATTATTATTTTTTATTGCCAAAAATTGGTTTCAGCAACGGCGACCTTGGGATATCCTTCGTCATCGGGTACCCCTAGCATTTTTATTGGGGAAGTTGGCATGAGTAAAGACGAGCAAATTGCCACAGGATGACCTAGCCTAGCATGGCCGATCTGTTTTTTTTTCAGATGAATCTTGAAATAACACATTTTCATGAGTAATACATTTGTACTTCTCTGTACATGTCAACGCACTCTACAAAAAGATGCCATGCCATTTTCCTGGACAATCAGTATATTCAAAGATACAGTGTCACCGTTGAAGTTCACATCATATGGGACATTTGATTATTATTTAGTTCACAAATGTGTTCATAAACAGTTTCTGCTTTGGAAGTCATTCAAAATTACTTTCATATTTTTTGTTGATAAGCTATACTTCTCAAATTTCATATAGGTATTTGAAAACATACAAAAAGTTGAGTTATTCTCGAAAAAATATCAAACATTTTTGAATAATTTATTTATAGTAAACGGGTAACCCCAGTAGAATACAAATATTTAAAATCGTGATACAATAATACTTAAGACTAACTATGCTAGGTACAACATATTATATAATAAATAATGAATATCTAACATTTTAGACTGGCAATAAATTGACATGTTAACAAATAACAAAAAAATTGTTATGACTAAAATAGATATTTATAAAGATTTTAATTTTAATTTATGCTTGAAGGAAGCAAGAGGTGTACCAAACAGATCCAATTCCGCAGAAAGCTGGTTCGAATCCCTCATCACCCTAGAAATTGGGTTATAAAACTCATAGTTTGTAGGGTGAAAAGGAACCCAAAACAACTCTCTGCCCCTAGTACGTTTAGAGATGTTAAAATAAATGCTTTCGAGCAGTGCTGGACAGTCTATTTTATGCGAAATGAGGTTGTGTAAGAAGCATAAGCCAAACATAGTTTTCCTATCTTCCAAAGTTTGCACATTGAGAAGATTTCTTACATCATTATAATGATACTCGCTCCATACAAAACCCATTCTATATGCACATATATTTGTTTTGGACACTTTTAATTTGTTTAACATGTGAAATGTGAAAAGGGTTTCAGATAGTAGATCAATATTCTACTATAGTTCTTACTAGGGAGCAATACAATAGTTTCAGAGTATTACAAGAGAAATTAGTTGAAGAACGATTAATAAAACCGAGTGACTTTAGAAGTTATATTATTGATGTGTGGTTGGAATGTAAAACCACTGTCCAGTAAAACACCCAAATCGCAAATCTGGTTAACTCTCATTACAGCAACAGAGTTAATCAAGTAGTTAGTAACTATTGGAGAATGTTTTAGTGAAACACTTCTTTGCATTCAATAACATGTTGTTGGAATCACACCAAGAACTATTATTATTCAAATCCTCCTGTAAGTGTTTTATATCACCAATAGTTCAAGATCGTCAGCGAATAATAGAAACTGACTGTTTTTGGCAACTTCGGAAATATCGTTTATGAATAAGTTGAACAGTAAAGGCCCACTGTGGGAGCCTTGCGGAACGCCCGAGGTAACTTGAATCATACATGAGACAGAGTTTCCAATCTTCACACTCTGTATTCTGTCAGACAAATAGCTGGTAATCCATGAAAGCGGGGTCCCCAAAACCTAAAGCTCTGAGTTTGGCACAGAGAAGATTGTGGTTGTCCCGATCGAACGCTTTAGAGAAGTCAGTATAGATCGAGTCAACCCGCATTTTACTCTCTAAACCCTGAGTAATAATATTTTGATAACACAGTAGATTTGTTGCTGTAGAGCGTCCAGTCATGAAACTGTGTTGCTCACACATAATTATATTTATTTTTCACTTGATCGTTACTGCTTTATAATACCTTGGCAACGGTTGCTATTAACAGACCCATAACGCCCGGGGCGTTATGGAGGGCATTATGAATCATAACGCCCGCAAATTTGTTTTTTCTGTAGTTCAATAAATAAATTACTCAGAAAAGTTTTATTTATAACTGTACATGAAAAAGGGACTAATTATTTTCTCTCAAATAGAAATTACAATTTTCAAATGTTCCTGAAAAATTAGTACCAAGTTTGAAGTTCTGTGAGTTGACCGATGATGAACTCCTCAATGTGCATGAAATGGAATGAGCTATCATTGTAGCAATTTTGTTCTTCGAGGAGATACTTTCTTCAATATAGCTCCCCGCTACCGTACTACTCTTCCATTTTCCATGTAATTTTAGTGTTTCAAAGGAAGCGCCACCTTGAACAAGAAGCGTTGACGACGTTCGGCGTAGACAATGTCCGGTGTAACCTTTCGGGTTTTCCAAATTTAGGTATTTCGCTATGATAGACGGAACACTCCCTATAGTATTTTCACCTACAGGTAACTCAATGCATTTATTATTTCTGTAGGTTAAAAAAACCTACGTTGTTTACATCCTTTTGGTCGTAGTGCAATGTACTTTTTAACTGAGTTCAAGGCTCCTATTTCGCTTTCTTCAACAATGGTGAAACTTTCTGTGGTGCAGGTCTTGGTTTCTGGTACCTTGATCAGTAAAACGGCTCCTCAACTGTCATCTTGACCATTTCAACTGTCATCTTGACCATTTCATTACGTCTTAAGCCTCCAAATACGCCCATTACCAGAACAACTTTATGTAGCAGAAAAGTATCATCTGGAGCTTTCCTTATGAAAAGTAATACTTGTCCACCTTCCAATACCTTTGATTTTTTAGGAATGTATCCTTTTGAATTGACTTTTAGAAATGCCATCAGTTGACTGAATGCTGATATATTAATATTTTCTTTAACAATCAATATTGATTTCAGCTGTGAGTATTTGGTCCATATAATATATTTGCACTATATTGTTCAGACTGAAATAATGTAAAATAAATAAAAAATATTTATATTTTTCATGAGATAAACTCACCAGTTCCTGGAAGTATGCCATTAAGACAGTTTCATTTACGGTATTCACTCTGTTTTCATCTTTCCATTTCAGAAAATGGTCATACTCCTTCTCGTATAAGTGTTTGGATTTTACAGGCAGTAAATTTCCCAACGCTTTTTCAGTCACATTCATCCCTCGGGCCAAAGGCCCTCGGGTGAATGTTACCGTCCAGGTGTTAGGATCTATATAACGCACTTGGTACATGAATAGCTATCATGCACGACCGGGCGTAAAGAGGCACTTTAGCGCCCGGATTTGCGGGCGTAAAGTAGCACTTTAGCGCCCGCAGACTACTTTATCGCCCGGCGGGCGATAAAATCGTTGAACAGGCGCTAAAGTGAATTTCAATCTCATATCGATAGAAATCTATATTCCGATGGATCATATAATCAAACCCAAAACATTATTAACAATAATATAACGAAAACAATGAACATAAATAAATTTAAAAAATGAATCATAACCTAATATTGACAATACAATTAGAACAGTTATTTGTGGAAATATTTGGATTTGTTGTTTTCTGTTGTTGCAGATAGTTACTGATTTCAACTGATTCCTCATTACTAGAAGTCTGAAGAGAATGCATGTTATTATCTGGTGTTTCAGAGTAGTGAGCAATATTTTCAGATTGTCTGCAATGGCTAGTAGAAGGCTCATCATTTTCTACAATTTTCTTAGCAATTTTCAGCTTATTTGCAACTGAATGTTCAATATAACCTTCCGCAACAATCGTCGACTTCCACCCAGCATGTCTTTTAATGTTGATTATATCTTTGCCTGCATCTGCTAACATAGTTGCTAAGGAACGTCTGAAGCAGTGACCAGTATATTCTTTCGCATTAGAAATACCTAGGTAAGTGGCTATTCTGAATGGTATTTGACCGAATGTATTTTTTCCGATAACCTGTCTCGTACACTTGCCATTTTTATAATATGAAAAAACCGCTTTTGATCATTCTGATCTCGCAAGGAAGAATATTTTCTGTAAATATCCAAATAACTTGGCGATTTCTGTTCTTTATCGATTACAGTAAATACTCGATCTATATTCGTTTTGGTTTCTCGTATAGTTATGAGTAAGAATGTCTCGAAATATTGAATGTCGTCCACTGTGATATTTGCCAATTCTTCGCGGCGACATGCTCCACAAATACCAAAAATCAGTGCTACCAACAATAAATTCTCAGATTAACACACTGAACATTGAGAAAACATGAAATTAGAACTTACTTTCATCATAAGATACAAATCGTCTGGTGCTTCCCTCAAAAATAACTCGATTTCTTCTCTGCTTAGAATCTTCTATTTCTTTGGTTTATAACCATCAAATTTTCGTTTCAAAAAAGCTATCAATCTTGCGTATCTACTGATATCTATATTATCATGTACATTCAAAGTAGCTTTCAGCATGGAATAATATGACCACATGGTAGAGGGCTTACAATATTTAGATTTTTCCAGAAAATAGGCAAGAAGTACAGTCTCTGTGTATTTCTTATTTTTTACATTTTTCCCGTTGCACCACCTCACGAATAGGCTTTTTCATTCAGATGACGAATGACTAACTTTGTTTACCTGTCAGACCCAACGGCATTGACGGCGGATTTTTTTTTAAGGGAAATAAAATATTTCCCGAGTTTTCCTATGGATAGTTGACTTGAATTTACATGGAGAAGAAAACTCACCATTAGAAAATATTCGTGTACATTATTTTATCTACGAATGAAAGGTTTTTGGCGGTATAAAATAGGTTATAAGTACTTAACCTACAAAGAAAGTTACGAACGCCAATGTATGCAGGTGCATTTGTCATGAAGTTGACTGTTGACATAATGTGAAAATACCGCTAATTTTGAACTAAGCCAATCTCAAATTGTTATTTCAAAACTAACCAATGGCTATTCACTTTCCCAATAGCCAATCAGACTTTGGGTCTCAAAACGAGCGCATGCGCCTTAAAAAATCATCTAAATGAAAAGGCCTATTCTTCATACACCTTATCGTATATTTTCTTGGATTTACTTGGCAATAAACTCAATTTCGCATCCTCAGCTGCTTTACTTATTTCTGGTGGAGTACAATTCCCACTTTCTTCGTCGCTTGAATCCATTTCAAAATCAGTAATAAATTATCTGTGATCACAAAAATTGACAGCAAATATGGCTACTAGCCTATATAATCGTATTTCGAAAAATTGACTGAGTTGCCATGGTAACATTCATTCCATCACTTCTTGATTTATTCTGTTTCCGATGTGATATGAATATACATCCTCACGGCAGCCTTGATGTATTTTTATCATGTTCTAGATATAAAGAGGTATCTTTCTACATGACATCAAATATACCGGTCGTGCATAAAATTTTGTATGTATTTCGGGCGTAATTTGCTTTTATGGACCTAGGCGTATTAATAGCCCTCGCTATCGCTCGGGCTATTACTTACACGCTGCGGTCCATAAAAGCCTTTTTCACGCCTTTGATACATAAATAACTATTTTGCATTCCCAAGATAGATACTTCGTTATGAAAACATCAAGTAATTTTGGAATATCTGACTGAATGCATATAACTCTATAGTTTTCTGTATTATATTAGGACCCGGATGTAAATATCGGTTTCAAAAAGCTATGTTTCCAAAATTCAGGGAATACACAATTTGAATGCCATCAGGTCCAAAAGAGAGTTTATATGATATATCTTGAATTCTGTTAATTATATCAATAACATTAACATTCATAGTACTCAAATCTACACATTTAGAATATTGATATTTGGGCATCTCTCCGAAGTCATGTGGAGTGTAAACAGTAGAGAAAATTTTTGTGAACAAATCAACAGTGTCATTCAAATTATAAGACTTTTCTAATTGGTAACACATCATGTTTGGTAAATAATATGAATTTCTGTTTTTGTTGATAACAGTCCCAAACGATCTTGGATTATTCTTCAAATTAACTTCGGTTTCATTTAAATAGTCATTGTAGCAGTGATTTGTGAGTTCCTTACAGTGGCTACGCAGAAGAGAGAACAAAATGTGATCGTCGTAACGATTATACATTTCATAAGTTTTGTGCACTTTTTTCTTTTTAGTAATAATATTCCTAAGTTCAGGTCTGTACAATGATGTAAAATTGGTTTTCCTGTATCTTTTCAATGGAATGAATAAATTCATGGCAATGTAAAGAACATCATAGAACATTTCAATTGCCTGGTCGATATCGGAAATATCGGAATTATCCAAGATAATTAATAATTGAAAAATAGTCAGCATTATTGAAATCGAAAAGCCATTCATCATAATATTATACTTCAAAGTCATCCTTGACGGATATTGTTATATCAATGGGTTCATGGTGTGAGCTACCTTGTAGTAGAGAATCGGTTGCTTTAACAACTAAAGTTGAAGTTTTTTTGTATTTACATATCGATTTAATTTGTCAAAATTGCTCTTAAGTTCATCAATCTGTTTGATGAGTAAGGGTACCTTTCAAAACCCTGATTCACAGTCGTCGCATAAAAAAATCAGTTTCTTTTTAGTTTTCATATTCAAACACTTTATTTCGGATGAAGTAAGGTCTCCACACTCGCTACATAGAGGTTTTCTACAACTGTCACACAAAAACAGCTGATTAGTATCGAACACCTATTCACATTTTTTGCACTTGTTTTTATAAAAATTTTTCACTGTTTTTAAATGGCACAATTAAGTCTATTTATAAATAAAATTATAATGATCTTGTATCAAAGTTCACTTAGAGAAAACGTGCGAAATTAATTTTAATTTTAATTGTAAGCATCCAGTTAGTTTACTAAACAAACATCTATAAAATTTGAATAACTAGAACCCAACCAACATTAGGGATTTTGAGGAGCACTTCAATACTGAATTTCACTGAACATCTGTTATTGATCTCCTGATTTTGAAGTATCATCCGCGTCAGTTTCTTGTGATGCAAGATTTTCGCCAGTCAGTATTCTATTGGATCGAAGAATGTAAATTCAAAACACGAAAATACTTGATAGAGTGTAGTGGCACTCATATGCTAAAGGGTGATTTTTTCATTGTTTCTAATTGGATTTGAAAATAAAATAAACTTGCTAATAAAATTATGTCATAATTAATTCTCAAATACATCTGCTGATTGATAGTCCTCCAGTTCTTGCTAAATTGATTTAATTAAAAAAAAATCTGGAATAATACTTTTGCATTTAATAACATAGAAAGTGATTCAAAAAATGCAACTTTGCATTGATGTCCATTTAGGATTTATTCAACAAACTGTAATCATTAGAAAAACTACTTTTACAAACTGAATCACAAAAAATAAGCTGCGCTCAAAAACTAAGCTGTGAAAAGTATGATGGTAATGGAAGAAGAAGTCTGCCGTCACGCACAATGCAAATAATAGTTCACCTGGAAACCCATCCCATTCCAAGTAGAAGTAACCTCGTTTATGTATAAAGTTTGTATTTTCTTCTCCACCAAAAACCTTAAAGAGAAATCTCGCTTTTTTAAGTATTTATTAACTTTCGCAAGGACAGCTTGAATATTTTTTTTATAAAATTATTCTTACGGTTCCCCTTTTCGAACCATCCCTATCACAAATAGAGCTCATCCAGTATTGAAACGACCACTTTGGCCTTCCCCTACCTAACATCCAATTTTTCTCGGAGATTCCCGAACCATTGTCTAACTGTGGCTATTAATAGAAATTCCATAGGCGTACCAAATTATTTGGTATAGGCGATTCACGAGACGTAGAGAACTTACACTCCTATATCTTTCCTAACACTCCTATTTCTTTTTCCGCTACTGAATAGTACTTACCACTAGACATTTTGGCAAGGTAACGAGTAAACTATTGCAAAGTTGAATAAATAACTGCACTACCTATTTATTAATCAAACAAACCTAACCTTTCAAACGCTGCATGCCAAGACACTGGTGAAGATTCGCCGTAGCACAGCAAATCGTGTCCACTCGTGTTTCCCCCTCTCTACCTACCAAACGGTCGTTTCAATACTGGATGAGCTCTACTTGTAATACCAGTTTGTCCATGCTTCATTACATTTAATTAGGCCGCTTCGTTTTGAGTTCCTGGATTGTGAGGTCTTCTCAAAGTATTTTGCACCGAAAACGTCGATTTGAACTTTGAGATAATCCTTAATGCTTAATGATTTATGGAATTGATTTTCAACCCACTATTGAATGGTTCTTCTGAAATATCACCTAAAATTCAATAGTACCTGTAAGTGAAAACAACTTTTTTGCGAATGAAAGTGTTTCCGCTGAGAATGTTGAATAGGTGATTGCATTATGAAACCAAAATTGGTGACTAATAGGTTATATTCGTTTTGTCATGCAATATTGTTCAACCCATAATTCTATATGATATTTTAGGAAAACGTGTAGTATATCAGTGACGTTCCATTTCTCGACATCTTTCATATTTATGTATTAATGTATTTTGTTGAGGTTGGTTTCAATGATGTTGAACATATTCATCTACCATAGTGATACAAAAAAACATTGGTATTTTTTTATTTTAAATTATTCAAACATATATTCGGAAGAAGAGCAGGTGATTCAACAAACACCATTGAGTGAAATCACAGAACAGATCAGACACAGACAGGAATGCACCCTGTGTAATCTATAATTGCAGGTTACTGAATTATAACAAGAAACGACGTCGGCGCTATCTAAAACTCTACATAACTCTCTTTATCAAGTGTGCTGGTGTCCCTCCTCCAGTTTGTCCCAATCTTTCACAGGTATAAGTGAATACACCATATTTTTAGACATCTTAATCCTGTATCTCTGATATAACCACCGAAACTCCACCCTGTTGGCTTCTCTAGCCGAGACATCCGATGACACTTGAGCCTATTGGCCCATTGTATTTTGCCTGTTGTTCACTCTCACAGTACCTATTCCAGTAATTTGCACGAGTTTGTATATCCTGGGTATGTGCTGTATAGTTTCGGTTCACCAATTGGTTGCCCCAAAAATTGACTGTCTTCTGCGATCCAAAGCTCCGCAGTTGCCCAGTATGTGTCACACTATTACTGGTTACTTTCCGCATAATATGCTTGTTAGGTCACCATCGAATAGCCCTATTTCATTGAGGTGTCTTTTACTGGCGCGTGTCCAGTTATGAGCCCCGTTAACAAGTATGTATTATTTCCCTGGAACATAATTCCAGTGTTGTTTGCGGATCCAGTTTTACGTATCCAGTCTTCTTCAGACGCTCGTGCCGTGAGCTTCAGTACCCCTAGGGTCTGTCCTGAACTTGAGTCGTTTTCCGATTATCTTGTAGCGAGTTCTTCGGCATAAACCCCCAAATCCCTGATGTCCTTGTACCTGAATCAGCTTGATGCGATTTCATTGTCAGTATTGCCACTTCCTCTTTGCAGGTCAATACCAGTTGTGACGTCACTTCCTGGCTACTCAGAGCCATCAGTGTCACCTGGCCATCGGAAAGAATGAGGATCTGCTCCTCTTTTATTTCTCTCCTATTGTTTTCCTCCACACATTGGATAATTCCGTAGATCTCCCAAACGCAGAGGTTTGGTTACCCAGTGAGTAACTGAACTCAGTCCTTGGGTTTTCAGAAAACTCTCCCGCGTCATTCTCCATCTTAGACCTGTGGTCCGTGTACCATATATTGCCCTGTAGATTGGTGTTGGTTTCGCAAAAGAGAATCGTCACTTCCTGGCTGCTCAGAGCCTTCAGTGCCGTCTGGCTGTCTAGAATGATGAGGATCTACCCCTCTTTTATTTTTTCGCCACTATTTCCCTTCGCACATTGGAGAATTCCGTAGATCCCTCAAATATAGAGGTGTGATTACCCAGTGAGTGAATGAACTCAGAGCTTGGGTTTTTAGAAAACTCTCCCGCATCATTCTCCATCTTAGACCTGTGGTCCGTGTACCATATCTTGCCCTGTAGATTGGTGTTGGTTTCGCAAAAGAGAATCGTTTCGCAATGATATCTGATATCAGCAAGTCCCTGGTTACAATGCTCATGTGTCCTGTGCCAACATTTATGTTGCCCAGTGTGTTCCTCACCTAGCCTTGCCTCTCCTTCTATCACCAAGTGAAGGGGACGCAATCCCAGCACTGTCTCCATGGCTGCAGTAGGTGTTGAACTCATTGCCTCGTAATTCTTACGCAGGGAAGTCTTCATACCTTGGCTAGTTTAGTTTTAGCACTCCTTTGTTGTATTTCTGGCCACCACACCATGTTGTACAGCCAGTATACCATGCGTGATTTAAATCTTCCCAAAAGAGCGTATTGCCACAATTAGTGTGGTCTCCGCTTTTCTGGCCACTTCCATCAGATGGTGGTTCCAGGCATAGACAAATTAAAAATAAAGATACTGTTTGAAACATTGGCGATCTTGACCACCAAGTTTTTGGTACGGCCAGTCGCGCAAGGAGGCGCTTCCCGCAATCCACAGACGACTGATAACATGATAATTTTCCAATTTCGACACTTGTCAGAAAATAGAAGTTTATTGTTTACACATGTATTTCTTATTATGATAAATCACGCAATAATTTCAGAATAATTATTCTACTGTTATTGTCATCGAAAAATCAATGACAGAAATTATGAAATTATACTATGGACTTGAATTAGGAATCCAACGTCGAAAATAGAATGTTTTGTTATTCGAGTTGACGCTGAAATTCCTGGAAATATTCTTTCACAAGGTAAAATATAAGCTGCTTTTTACAAACTGATAGGTACTTATTTCCATCCATCAGTTGCAGAAATGTTTTCACAAACTGAAAGTTATTTCCGTCCATCAGTTTCCATTTCCTATCACCATTTGAGGAAGTACGGAGATTATCATCAAACTGGAGTATTTGTTATACCTACTCGTTCTCCTAATAAATGAACAACATTATTGAAGGTTTGTTGTAAATGTAATTTGTTTTTATTTTTGTTGATTTGATGATAAGACTGAAGAGTATTTTTAATTTTGTTGTTTTTCAGAGTTTTATTATCATTTTGTCTGTAGTTGTACCTTGTCCTAGATACAATAAAATACGTTTTTAGTGTTATTATTCTTGTTTTATAAGAACTTTTATTTTGTTCTTGATATCATGAAACAAAGATTTAATTTGAAACTTTATTTTAACCACGAACGAACTACGAATCGATTACTATATATATTTTATTAGTGATCGATTTGCCATTCCTGTATTCCATTCATATATAATACAGGAATGGCTAATCAATCACTTATAAAATATATACCATATCAATCATATAAAAGTAACACATTTAAAAAACCCGCCTTATCTCAGTCGGTAACTGAAGATAAATCTGTTTTACCAACTGTACTAACTTTGGTCGATAATTGTTAGTATCAGTTTTGTCCCCCTTCCTTGAATACTGGTGTTATCACCGACACTTTTAGTGCCTTGGGGAAAATTATCTTTCGCACACAGAAGTTATATTTTTTATATTATATTATATATATATATATATATATATATATATATATATATATGAAAATTGAAAGTTCGGGTCTAGAAATTTGGTAATTTCGACGTTTCAGCTCCCATTTTATTTGGCGTGGATGTAATGATTCTTGTTTTTCTTGGAGCTCTTCCACGAGTTCCCCTTCTCTTTTTTAAAGCTGGCACTAGAACGATATCTTGTGGACGAAATGTATCTCGTTGGTGTCGTTGAATGCCTTGTTGAACGCCTTGATTAACTTTTTCTTGTTGATCATTACGGTTTCCATCATTAGTTTGTAACTCAGTATGTTCAGCTGTCAAAAAATCTTTGTCTATGGAGACATTCCTGATGATTAGATAAATTCCGGTAGTTTGAAATCCCTTTACAGCTCATTCACCCGATTGTGTTTTGAGGTATGCTCTCCCAAATAGTTCTGCGATATTAAAAAGTATTATTGCACGTAAGTTAGTTCTCGAAAATGTTCGGATTTCTTCATTGTAATAAATTTCCAGAGTACCCATTACAGTTTATCTAATGGTTGCATCTTATGAGATGTATGCGGAGGGATGCTAATTATGGTGACAAAGGAGTTTCTGGCTATATTGACAACATTAAGATTTTTGGCATGTGTATGATGGCCATCCAAAATCAGAAGAACAGGATTGTCTTTGGTTGAACGAGTTTTTTCTATAAAATGATTGAACCAGGTAGTGAATAAATTTGAGTGTATCCATCTTGAAGGATGGAAAGCAAATATGGATCCACGTGGAGCGCCTTTTTTCAGTTGTTCATTATCGTTCCTACGGGGAAAATCAATTAGTGGCGGAATGAAGTTCTCAGATGCGCTCATACACATAACAACAGTTATGAGTGATCCTCTCTCGGCGGACGTAAGAGCTCGTATCTGACGTTTTCTTTTTAACCCCATTAAATTTTGGACTTTTAGACTGAACTATGTATGCATGGACCGTTTTCGTCTTCGTTAAAAATACTATCTGGAGAGAGATTATTTTTCTCACATTCTTTTTCGAGAAGGGTAAAAAAATCATTAATTATTTTTTTGCTAAACCCAATTGCTCTGGCGGCGACCCCTTTGAAAAATGAATTCCTGAAGTGGAAAAATCTCTGGTTTTCAATTTGAAAATTAGACAGGTTTTTATGTTGATTTACAAATCGTAAAAATTACTTCATTAACGGAAGCATAGGTAATTGAAACTTTTCTTCTTCCATGTATCTTAATGACACCTGAGTTATTTTTAATGAGTTAAAAAAAATATGAGGGTATCGTGCCGAGCGCACGGTAGCCACATCTCTCGTTTAAGTCACATCTCCCGGGATTTGGGATTTTATGTAGAAATATCCTGCTCTTTGAGGAATTTCTTTTTGGGATGACTGCAATAGTTTTCGAAATATTTGCGAAAACCCAAACCTTTTTTTTTATTAAATTGTTGCCACTTGAATTTCTCCAAAAAATGTCTAGATGCCATTCCGAATTGAATGACACCTCAACCATACTTTTCGAAGAAAGGGAACTGGATTTCGTAAAAATGTGAGCTTGTAGACGAGACTATTATGTAGTGTTATCAATATTGGTAGTTAATAAGTATATGAATATAATGGATCAAGACGTTGCGAAGAATCACAGAAACAAAAATGTGGATGAATAAAAAATTACAATCATTTCATTATGTTGAATTGTTGAAAGTCGCACAGATCTATCTAACGACATGTGCAAATCCTTCAAAATATCCTGTTCTAGGGAATATAATCATTTCGTAGCAGCTTCCGATAGGCTGTAATGTTACTATAGCTATCAGACGATCAAGAGATGTTGATCAGTCAAGAGCGAGTGAAACTTTCGCACCAAGAGTGTTTTGAATGAATACAACAAAAACCATGCGTTCTAAAGTAATTACTAAAAGTTCACTGTTGGCCTCGAACAAAATTGTATTGTAAATATGTTTCTCAATTCAAGCTATAGTGGTTTCGGAGTTCTCACAAAATTGTGGAAAAATATTCTTCGAATTCTTATAACTTACTCTTTTAAACCAATTCCCCACAAGAGTGACCATATTTTCAAAAATATCATGACTCATGTTGAAAAGGGAAACATTCTCAATTGAATATTGAATAGAAATATTTTTCTGTGAATCGAAAAATCCACTATAAAAATGAAGTTATTTTTTGTGAATGTCTAACAGAAAACAACTACTTCCCCGGCTAAAGCCACGCTGGACATTGAACTACGATGGGAGATAGTGACTAAAGTTTATCTTTCAGTCGCAGATGATTCCACGTCTGATTTTATGAACTTCATATTTTCAAACAAATCATCATGCTCATTTTTCAAACTTGACTTGAGGTAAACTATCGATAACTTTGCTTCTTTCATAATCGGAGGTGTGTAGTTTTAGAAGAACATGACGAAAAATCATGTTTTCCTCTCAAACCAAAAGATAAAATGGAATGCTAATAAAAATTCAAATGAACATATTTCAAGCTGTAATTGGGCCAGTAAACTCTGACCCTATTCCACTTCTCAAAAGTGGAAACAAATTCCCACAGATAATGGATTTATCTGTTATGCACATTATGGCTTAATGCGGCATCTGACGAGAATACTATATTTTATGCTCTATAAAAAGTAAATTGACATTTAAAGGTACCCAGCTTCTTTTCATAGATGATGTTGATAACACTGTATCGCATAGTGGAGTAGACTCTCTCCGTTTCATCATTCAGATTAAAAAAATTACATTGGTTTCATCTAATGGATCTTTACTTTCATTCAATGTACATGAGGTGAGTTGAAAAAATCATTTTGTGAATTATGAACGATAATAATATACAAGGAGTTTTCGACTAGATAAGCAATGGTATGTCTGTATTAATTGAAAAAAATCTTGTTTCGATAGATCGGAGAATCGAATCACAATGCTTTCACTACAAATGCATGTCTACACGCTGAATTATGAAGTGAAGGTTGGAAAAGAAATCGTCATCTCATTGCCCCCAATTTTCGAATGGAATGTTCATTCATTCAGGATTTCCTAGGATGGAATGATTAAGACATTCTTAGACTTTTCTATGAATTGTAGATAGAAAATCGGTCGAAAAAATATATTTTTAATGCAAAAACATATATTTTTACTAGAAATAATATAAATCGATGGTAATGAGCCCTTGAGTTCTAGCAGCCTACACTTTTATATCACATCTCATGCAATCCATTGAATAGAAGATGATGAGACGATGTCAAATTCACACTGATGTTTACCAGATAGTCATGAAAGTACTTCTTTCGAAATATTTCCGTTCGACGTTTGCCTGTAGTATATTTGAATTTCAGAGTACTAAATTGTTTGAAATTTTCAAATTGGTACCCTATTAAAGTTTTCCATACATTTTCTTACATTGAATTTATGATCATAGATCTTATTTTTGAAAAATAAGAATACGATGGTATAATAGGACAATCTAGCAAAAATAACCCCCAAATATTGGTCCCCATTCAAACAAAATACCAATGAACACGTTTCTCACACGTGTGAAAAATGGACATTCCGTGAAAAATTCACATTCCGTGGAATATAATATTCCAAAAATTACTAACCCCCCCTTTCCATATAAAAGAATTTACTATATTTTTTATTCGGAAAATATGGCAAATTTAATATGAAAAATTTTTAATTTTTTTCCTTTAAAAATGAGTTTCAGGATATTTTTCAAAAATTGATAATATCTCACACATTAAAATTAATATGTATATGTATTTTGGTGAAATGATATTTTCTCATGACGAACGAATCGGTAAGCCACAAAATTTAAATAATAAGTATTTTTTATTATTCTCGACATATTTCTCATAATGTAACATATGACTATTCACTTAACTATTGGTGGTGAAAGTAATGTATATTTCAACATTTAAAAGAATATTCCTTAGGGTTGCAGTCATGAGATGAAAAAACTCTTTTTTTGTATAAGCTCCCCAAAACCGTAACTTTGGAAATTAAAAAAAATCCGTAAAATGCTACTTTTACGGACTTGTCCGTAAAGTGTCGTCATGGCAACACTTTGCGAACTGAATTTTATTACTTCATAATTCATAAAACATAAATGAACATTAACGGGTGTTTATAAAAACTGTGAACCGATAACATTTTGCCGCAGAAAAGCTAGGGATTTTGATTTTTTCAGAATAAAATTGTCAAGGGTTATTGTTGCGGTAGGTACAAACATGATGACTTCCTTTCTTCGAACAATCACAAACAAAATAATAGTAAATTCAAACAAGATATAATCCACTTACAAGAATATACGAATAATGGTTTAGTTTGGGTTCAAATCAAGTTACGATTTTCTCACCTGAACCTACATACATTTATAGGATGATAACAATCCATATTTCATTTATTCCAAATGTCACTTACTATTCAGGATTACCACGAAGTGGGCGACATCTAGCATTCACGATTCGAATGTCAAACTAAGGGAAAAACAGTATTTTGCTGTATACTGAATACATTTACAATTTTCTTTAAAATTTCTTTCTGAATGGTTGTCATATTTACTTATCAATTTATTATATTCAACTATCTATATCCCCATAATACGTTAGTATAGATGGATCCTGGAAAAAATTACTGAAAACACAATTAGAGAACATAACAACAAACGCAAATGTTATTGACTAGTTGACATATTTGACACGTCGGTAATAAAAAATATGATTCGATATTTCACACGGCTTTCTGCCGGTGCTGCCTACAAATATATTTTCGTATTGATAGCAGAAATAGAATCATAGTTCTTACATGAAACATTCTTTGGGAAACTTATGCAAAAATATATTGCATGCAACACGTCGGCAAATGGCTTTCGCGCACTCATCTTCATATTACGATTTCTCCGGGAAAGTCTCATTTTGCGTGCTTGTTACTTAAACTATTTTAGTTTGCCAAGCTTTCGAAAAAAATTATTTTTATCATCAAGAGCTCTGCAAAACAAAAATTAGTAAACATGAAAATAAAAAAATAAAAAGTTATTTGTAAAAGTAGCTGGTGATCTTCATAATAGAGAAAATGTTACACGCTTAACAACATGTTGTAGCACATTTGGTTTGTTTAAAATTATTAAGATATGACAATTAGGTAAATAACAGTTGAAAACTAACACACAAGAAAGTTAAGTAATGGCAGCAGCCCACATGGTTCAGTCAAGACTGAAGGGTATGGAAAAAAAGAGGAAACGAAATAGACATGGTGTCACTTGTCATGTGTCAATACTCACCTATCAAGGGTGAGACATGTGATCAATCAGTTAGCAGCAAAAATCAAATACAAACCAAAATTTTACAATCCATACACTGTCATTACAACCCCACTCGGAAAGAACCTCTGTCATTACAACACTTTTATGAATGATCATGGTGTGATAATTGAATCAAGAGAAAAATAGGACAATCTATTATCTAGTTTGAGTAAGTAATTGTAAATGACACTAAGGTTTGAGATATCAGACCTTTTGTTCATGTTATTAGGTTCATCATTTATAAAAACCATTTCAAGGAAATTATTTTTTAAATGATTATTCTCTATTGCTGAAATTGTAGGGTTATTGAAATTACTAAAATGATTAGAAACAATATTATGTTGGGCTAAGGCACAATTGCTTTTGTTTTGTTTTTGTTGGATTTACACGATCCAATGAAATTGATCAATAAATTGAACAATAACATTGACCAATATGGGTTATATTTACACCTGACAATTTATTGGTTAATTTTGGCGAAAGTTTTTACTCAGGAATACAACATACTGACAAGAAATGGTTCAACTTTAGGAAAAGTTCCGAATATTATTCAATAGCTTATTGAATTGACTCTGATCCATTCTTAAATATCATTTGAAATGATTAGGATCTGCACTCAGGAATTTTTCGTGAACTAATGTCATCTTCTACATCTCTGTCTTTTATATTCAGCAATGCACATTGCTGCGAATGTAATGCAACGTAAATTATGTTTTTTTTTTCGCACTATCATTTTTCTCGCGGTCAGGGTAGGGTATGTGAAACCGCGTAAATAATAACATATAACCCAAAAATCTCTGTTTTAGCAGGCATCCAATTCATGGCCGAAAGTTACTGCAAATTGTCACTAAAAATTGATGAAAAATTAGAACCGATTCTAAACTCATCAGATTATTGGTCAAGTTCAAATTGACGACAATTTTCTGTTTACATCTATCAATAAAATTCAAGGTCACAAAATTGACCAATTTATTGGATCGTGTAAATTCGCACTTGTTAAGACAAGGAATACTTTTGGTATATAAACTGGCAATGGTTTTAATGTTCTTTTTTGCGATACGGAGTTGATCTAATTTGAAGTTTGGTTGTCAATTATTCAATGTAGGGGAGTGATTTATAGACATATATAGTTCTAGGTTGAGGTAGAGTATACCGGGTGACCACGAGGTGAGGTACGCCCCCCAATTTTTCTATAGTTTTAAAGATACAGTACCAAGTTTCCAGCCCCAGTCCGTTGTTTTTTTCCACACCATTTTTGGACTTGGTGATAGGTCTAAACGTATGGTACCGTACAGCGTCCTTTGTTGGTGGTAAAGAAGCTAGGTTGAATTTGCTTTTTATTGTCTATTTTTCAGAACGTTGGTAGCGGACTTCTTCCAAGGTTTCCTCTTCCAAGTTGCCACCATACAGAGCAACGAAAAAGCGGGCTCCAGCGTCTGCGATTCTCCTGGTTTGGCATTCTGATCATTGAAGATGTCAATGACGGCATTGAGTGCTTTTTTTGGCAAGCAATTTTTTTTCATAGGTTGGAGACGAAAAATGTTTCACAGCCACTAACTGCATGTAAAAACAGGATATTTGCGGTTGCTTTTTCCACTTTTAAACTATTCGCGGAATACAGTCTTTCAGAAGTTTTGCCTCTCCCCGTTTTGCGAAGGTAGATTATCGTTTTGCATGATCCTAATGCTGTCAGCAGACCTTGAAGGTCGACGTCTTCGCCAACAATAGAAACAGCGTATAATTCTGAGAAGAAGGAAATCGCTATGTTGACAATCAAGACATCAGCATCATATTCATCCTGCTTAGCAGTAAAAATAGTTTTTGATTGACGTTTCGGGGACTATATCTGCCCCCGTTCTCAAAATCTTCTAAATCTCCTTTAATTGTTTGAATAATTTCGTTTTTTTTCTCTCTTGCAGAGTCTTTCTCGCTTTTTCAAATGTCAACCAAAAACTATATAGAGAAGTATCTATGGAATTTTTACAATTTTGTTGATACGCAAATTCAGAATACGACAAGTTACTAATTGAATAATTTTTCTTTAGGAATTATAATTTGGTGAACGCAGTAACTTATCGGGGCAAACTACTTAGTTTGCCCTTTCTACACTTGTATAGATTTTCCTGATTATATTTTCATTCTCAGACTGTAGAAGGTTACTTGAAAAACCATGTCAAGAAACGTTATTAATCCACAAAAAATCACATTTATTCAGTATATTTTTATATTTTTCAAATTTCAGGATACCAGAATTTAGGCGAGTTCGTTTCCCAACCATGAATTATGATACCAAACTACTCCGGATTTGAATAAGACTATAAAAACAAAACTCTGTCAGCATCAGCATTGTTGATTTCTGACAAAAAAATCATATTCTGCGAATCCAAATAAATTGAATTAATCTCTTATACTTACCTAAAATTATTCCGACTCTAGATATAATTACAGCTGTTGCAGAAACAGCACAAAAGCCTGCTTCAGAGTACAAATGGAACGCAACTGTAGTCATGGATGATGAGTACTATAATAAAGTCTTAAATATTGCAAATGAATCAGTTAAGTACATCATAATAAAGAAAGATCCCAATTGAAGACAGCTAGATCCGTAATACACATAATTTCCTCAAAACATTACATAATTCATATTTCAGTCAAACAAACATTATAGTAAGTTTCCATGCGGTAAATTCATTTTCAAATGCACCTAAAAACACTTGAAAAATAAAACAAAAACTAGAAAATGATTATACATTCATTGTCAGATCCAAATTGAATAGGAATAACTTAATGGATATGTTAGAAGTATGTTCGAACACTACTTATTTTCAATCAGGAAATGATTTCTATCGAGAGAACTTTGAAATGACGATGGGTTCCCCACTATCCCCGTTTGTGAATTATTATATTGAAAAATTTTTAACAACTCTAATAACCATTGAAATTTTGTCATTTTGTGACATATGAAAAAATTTTACCCAATCATGTCAACATTACACTGAAAATTGTATACCAGTCATTTTCAACGAATCAGATGCTTTATTTCGACATTGTTAACTATGGTAACCATCAAATTTTCTGAAAATGTTTCATCCACATTAGCATGTAGACGTAAAATTAATAAGTGGAAATTTCCCGGCACATGACAGCTATCATATAATTAGAAAAAAATTATATTGAAATAATATTGACAATATTTTTCATTTACTTACTTTATAAGTTGGAAATATTACAATTTATTAAGGTGTACATTCTATAATATCATTAATTAATTTTAAATTCTTCAAAAATTCCACTTCTACCTCCTCTTTCCTAAGTGGTGAATAAAACACAGAACCGGTGTTTTTTTTTACAATATGCCTGTGTTTCATAAAATAAAAATTATAGTGAGACACCAGTTTATTTCTTTGAGTATTAGATTTGTGTCCAAAAGAAGGCACAATATCACGCAGAATGTTGCCAATCTCTTTCAATAAGTTATCTTGCTCAGGATTTAATCCAGATTCTTCCACTAGGTATGTTAGATATTTTACATTTTTATGGTACATTTTGGTGTGCTGTGATTCTTTGCAAAAGGAACACAATTCATATGATTGAAAGTTCATTTTATTATCACTTTTTTACTAACTTATGATTGTATACAATGTTATAAGGAACTTATAATGCCACAAATAAAATATTGATTGACAGGAGTAGTGAATGTCAAATCCATGGCTAACTTTACAAAATATTTTTTTGACCGGCAACATACGCCAACAACATTCTATTTGGAGCAAAGAATAAAATATCCCGATTTCCTGAATTATTTGAAAAACAAATTATTACCACTAATATTAATTTTTCTTAGAATAAAACCTAAAAGAATATCAAAAATATTCAAGTATATATGTATAGGTAAAGTTATATATTTTTTGCTGTATATCACCTTTGTTTGTAGTCAATATTGACATTTCCCTGAAACCTAGTAAGAAAATTATACGAAATCAATTATTTTTATATAATCATGTATCGGATATTATAAATTTCATTTTACTAGGGCACAGGAAAAATAAAAAAAATATCCCGCAATACGTACATCCACTTTCATTTTTAATCAATATTGACATATCCCTGAAACCCAGTAAGAAAATTGTATGAAAACAATCAATTTAATATAAAAATTTATCTGATATTATATATTTTATTTAACTAGGGCACGGGGAAAATCATAAAATATCTCCCGCAATACGAACGTATACACTTTCATTTTTAGTCAATATTAACATTTCCTTGAAATCTAGTGAGAAAATTGTATGAAATCAATTAATTTTACATAATAGTTTATCTGATATTATATATTTTATTTTACTAGGGAACGGGAGAAATCAGAAAAAAATCTTCCCCAAAACTCCCATTACAACGTCAAAATAAATATTTACTTAATGTTCTCTATTTAAATATAATTCCGGTATAACATTTTCTTACCGAATCCCCCACGTGCTTGAATTAATTGCGGGAAATTTGTCTCGTACATTAATTTTTAAAGAAAATTATCCCTCGTCGCTTCGCGACTCGTGGTAATTTTCAAAAAATTCATGTACTCAAAAAATTTCCGGCAACAATGCATGCTCTAGGGAGATTATAAGTGAAATTTTTTTGACAGTTCTAACAACTATTCAAATTTTGTCATTTTGTGTCATATGAAAAAATTTCACCTAATCATGTCAACATTACACAGACAATTCCACTCACGTGTAATAATTCCCATTTGTGAGTACAAAAATCGTAGTTTACTATCGGCTAAATAGGAAGGAACAGAAATGCAAGTGGATAAAAAAAATCGGATAAATTACGTTACCGTAGCAACGCTAGCATTTGTTATTCGTTTATCAAGCGTTGCGCGTCTCATCAGTTTGACAATTGTCAATGTCAAAAACAGAATTAAATATGTCGAGATTTGGAAATATTTGCGAGGTAGAAATAATAAGGGAGATTGAAATATCAATCCCAGAAAATCCAAAAAAAAATCATTCCTCCATTTGGAATCAATTTAGCGAATTTTGTAAACAACGAAACTTCAGTTTGGAAACCGAACAGTCAGTGGAAAATGTGGCAGGAATATTGATGGACTAGGGCTTCAATATGAAGAAACGGAATGGGGAAGATTATAAAGAATACGTGGTGAAAACAATGTGGAACACAACAGCGAAAATGTTGCAAAGCATGTATTTCGAAAAATTTAATGTTACTTTCAACCCTTTCACTGATTTGGCATTTAAGAAATCCCGTGATGCACGTAATTCTAAGCGAAAGAGCTTGCAAGGTAATTGTTCTTCCTAAACATTATTCTTCTACTTATTGTTCTTTTAGTTAGTTGAATAAAGTTTAATTGCATTGAGTTTTCCATTCATGGAATTGTCTTACCAAATACCACGCGAGCTCAGATCTAGCAGGATATTTTTTACGATGGTTTTCTCATACTTACTTTCATATATGTAATTTAACTCGATCTGTTCTGACAAAATCACTCGAGCTACGCTCTCGTTGAATTGCCAAAGAAAGTAAGTATTCGGAAACAACCGCAAAAAATATCCGGCTAAATCTGAGCTCTTGTGGTATTACCCCCGATGATTGCATTCAGTGCAATTATCAATCACTATGACAACACGATTGAGTTTGACAACTTCATTCCAAATAAATTTCACGTTTTGGCAATGCAAATGTTCAAAGTATAAATAAATTCCCAGAAATACAACCTACAGTCACAAATATATTTGGGGAATATTAATGGAATTTTGCTGCGAACGAGAATATGAATTAAATGAACATAGAAGATTAGAAGAATTGGCGTTGATACTAAAAGATTGGGCGGTCAATATGAGAAAGAAAGACGGGACCGAATTCAAAGAAGCAACGGTGAAGACAATGTGGAACGTTTCGTGCAAACTTTTGCAAGAAAAGTACGGTAAAGGTTAAGAATATGAGATCACCCAGTATCTTTACGAAATTTTCACAGGAGCTTAAGAAGACGATAAAAACAGTAAGCAATCGAAAATTTAGCGCGGAAAAGATAATTTTAGGAGATATGGGCCCCAGAAGGTCCATAAATAGAGGTTATGGAATATCACTTTTGGAAACTGCAAACTGATATAAAGAATAGCTTTTTGCACTAAACTATTAACTGTACACTCATTTAACGTTTAAGTGATATTAAAATAACTTAATGATCAATAAAGACATGAAAAAACTCCAATTATGTTTCATTAAATTTTTCACATAAACTGTCAAAAATCAAATATTGGTGGTTGCATTGACCTTGGCGTTTTATGGACATGCCACGTTGCCAACTATTCAAGTGAATTTGGCCAATCCGGATTTTCGCAATTAATTGGATCGAAATTTTCGCGAGCGGAGCGAAGCGTCGCTTTATAAGGTTGATAAGCTTGCATTCAACTTGGATAGCAAGGTTAGCCAAGTTAGGTTAGGTTGTGTTCCTTCTTTTTACGTTAGAAATTGATTTGATCGAAATGTTCGCGAGCGGAGCGAAGCGTCACCTTGTAAGGTTGATTAGCTTGCATTCAACTTGGGTAACAAGGTTAGCCAAGTTAGGTTAGGTTATGTTCCTTCTTTTTACGTAAGAAATTATTGGATGTTTTCTTGTTTGCCTGGCCGAGACACGCCGAAGTCGTGTCTCGGGCAGGCATACAAGAAACCATCCAATCCAAATGCATTTCTTGGTCCAGTTTAAAATTACTTAAAACGAAATAATCTGAAGTCACATTATTTTATATGTTTGGTAAATTTATAAATGCGGCACATCAACTTCATGCTTAATTTTCAAAATTATAATCACTATCAAGAAGCGTGGTGAAATATACTTTGCATTTTAAACACAGATATCAGATCGTTATTTCATGCTGTAATACTTATCATTTATATGCTCAATATGTATGACGCATTGAATTTCAGTATTTTCTTTTCCCCTTTTGGAGACATAGGCAACGTCGCATATCAATAAACTTCAAGATTCGGATAATCATAACAATTGATTTTTGACATTTCTTCTGTAAAATTATATGAAAAGTAATCGGAGTTTTTTCATGTCTTTATCGAAAATTATATGATTTTAATATTACTAAAAGGTTAAACGTGTGGGCAGTTACTATTTTAGTTTGAATAGAAATTGTTTATATCAGTTTATAATTTCCAAAAGTGATATCCTATAACCTCTCTTTATGGACCTTCGGGGGCCCATATCTCCTAATATTATTTTTGCCGCGCAAAATTTTCGATTGCTATTCTGTTTTTACCATGTTTTGAAGCACCTGTAAAAATTTCGTGAAGATACTGGGTGATCTCATATTCTTTACCTTTTCCGAAAAGTACTATAATGACTATAATATTATGATTGATCCGTTTAACAATACGGTATTTAAACCAGCCCGAGATGCCCGCGATGCAATCAGGAAGAAACTACAAGTAGATCCATGTAAACGTAAGTCCACTTCAGTTTCGTCTGAAGTTAACAAAATAATATTTGCGTAAATTTTACCATATTGCTGCTGTAGAATTCGCTAGGCGAGGAGGAGAAGCAGTTGCTTGTCTGGTGGATTTTTTCAAATCGAGAAAACTAACGACGACTCTCCAACAAATCGCATTGAATACAATCCGGTGTACAGTAAATCGTGCCAAGGTGGTTCTGAAAGCTGTACAAGTAGTAAATGGTTGGTTTCCAATAGTGAAAGACAAAGCTGCCCTGTACGTCTTTTTTGTTAAGCCACGTAAATACAGAGAAATTTTTCTACGATACAAAACAACGTAACATTCTTGATAAACAGTAAAGGTCAATATGGACCACATGCTAGACTAAAACAGCTGATAAGCCTACGATCGTTAAATCATACGTTGTTATCGGGAGACAATTAAAATGCTTTTAAAAATAATTACCAAGAAATACCCCTTGTAGACGGGACGCATAAATCATTCATCTAGGAGCGAAAACAAAGATTATTGACTGCTACTGGGTACATTCCCAGCGAGATAAGAAAATCAGTTTTATTTATTACCGAAAACATATCCATAATTCTAACACCCGTCTAGACGCCATAAATTCACCGCGTATGACAGAAACAAAACAACCCATTAATTATTTTTATTACGACCAGTTGAAGATAATTATAATCGCTAGGCGCGTTTAGACAAATTATCACGTGATCCGATGAAGGGTTATAAAAGCGTGAGTTTCATATCAACAAAAGCGCATTCGGTGTTCGACAGTGAACAAAGAGCATGTAACCTCAAAGTAAGGTTAGAATGCAATTTAGTTCAGAACAGTAGTCCGTGGAGTAATCATGTCATTCTCAAAAGTGCGGTATAAAAGGCAGTCTAATTACAGTATCGTGCAATAGTAATGAGAGTTTCCAAACCAGTGTAGTTAACTTCAGCAAACATAGAACCTCAGCCGATTCAAATCAAGTATTGAAGCTCCTAGTAAAAACACGAGTGAACAGTATAATTTCCACAAATTGTCAAAGCTTCCAAAACAGAGATAGTAACGGGATTCCGCAATTTCAATGGTTCACGATCACTTAGAAAAACCTTAACTGTATACGAATATACCGGGCGAATTAATTAGAATAAACGATTGACGCGGGAGAAAAAGAACTAGTAATAATAAATTCTAATTGCCGTTTAAAACTACTCCAGTGAATAAGTGTTAAACAGGGTGAGTCTCATGTTTGTTTTTCTGTATTTATGTATGTGGCAAAAACCCAACCCATTAAAATGTGTATGTGTCTATAAAGTATGTCCATAGTTTTCAAGATCACCAAGTTTTCAAAAAGAGAATTATTGTTAGTCATTTGCAGCACTTGATTGCAAGATTTCTTTTAGTAAAATTATTTCTATTGTGACGATCATCGCAGAATTATCTGCCAATACGCTAAATTAGTTTTCTTTGTATGAATATTGTTCCTATCATTCGTCCATATACGATTGAGGGAATTGTGTCAGTTTTTATTAAATATATATATACATTCTTAACTTTTATGAGTGCATTATTATTTTATCAAATCATTGTTTGGTTCGAATCTTTCTGAACGGTAGTACTTCCTGAATAAACAGCCCATGTTCCGGTATTTAAGAGAAATGAAATCAGATCTGAGCCGCTCCAGACCTAGTTTCAGTATCGACCTTCTTCAGACAGTCGATTGCTCTTAATACCGTTTTTCCAACCTAACGAATAACGTCTGGTATTACAGGTGTGGTGGGTTAAATCCCAACACCCCGTAGTCAGGGCAAAACATTTTCATAAACTGATATCAAAACGAGGCGACAATATTACCTCACCACGACTGTTCTTAAAACCAAATCGACACTGGAAAAATGAAACTGACAAATGGTACGATAATGTACCTGTTGGAAGAAATACAATAAATGGATGGACTAAATCTGCTGCTGAGGCAGAATGAGGCAGAATGTAAAGGACAAAAAGAATAGATCAATTGCTGTTAGCGAATTGGCAAAAAGTGGTGTAGAAGAACAACAATTGCTGAAAATTACTGGTCATAGCAATCAAAATTCTATAAAACCATACTTAAATCTCGATCAAGAACACCCAACAAGATCATAAATATTATGCGTGGTAATAGATCTTCTATAGTAGAGAACAGCAACGAATCTAATGTTGAGTTAAATTTTAATAATTGTACTTTCACTAACTGTACTTTTAATAAATAAATAAATGTTTCATTGTGTTGAGTTATAAATTTTTTTGTCAAAAATTTTCCGCCGAATATCCCTCGGACATTGACAAATGCCTCATAATTTTATGACAAATTTCTCAAGCTCGTTGCTTCGGCTTTGGGCTGTTACCAAGGAACGAGCTGTCGATTGTCATAAAATTATCTCGTCTATTATCAATGTCCTAGGGATATTACTACTGATAATAAACTTTGAAGAAGTATATAGAATTTGGGCACATGGCTGACAATAATATTGAACTTTCTTTGGTTTGATCAATAGAAAGGAACCTCTGATGAAATTTACCAAATAAATAGAAGATAAGCAATGAATTTATTTTCTGGGTAAGTCAATTCAGAACTATCCAAACTACTGTTTTTAGGATATAAGTACCAATTCCACTTCAAATCACCAATTGAGTATCAAAAAAGTATAAAATTATAAAGAATCGCTAACAACTACAATAGGGAGAAATACATCACGTTAAATTAAATATCCTGTAAAACTCTGTGATATACCTCAGATTTTGACAAGTAGTTGTCAAAAAATAGAAATCCCAAATTGTAATTAGATGAAAACTCAGATTCAAGAAAGGGGACAGAGGTGATTCTCAAAAACTTATCAATGGAAGTATATTTTGTATTAATAGTTTATAATATTATTTTTGTTGTAGATCCAGAGTACCAAAAACTCAGCAATATACCAGGGCAAATTTAGTAATTTGCCGTTCTTGGAATGGATTACTGACATTTTTTACTTTCAGACGGAGTGGGAACTCGAAAAAGGATAGCAAGAATACAAATTCACCTTTCTACCAAATTTTTGTCGATTTTGCTCGTTTATACTTGGAGCAGAATTCACGAATCGCTCAATTTTGTTAATAAATTGGTATTTTCGACCCCAAAACCACCTTGATGTCAAATTTGAATAAAGCATTCGGAAGTATTTCCAAATAAATCATAGCACTTTTTGAATTGTAGAATTTTAACAAAAAACACATTATTTAGACCATGGCTGAAGCCTTTGAAAATGGTAAAAAGTGAAAAAAAATAATAGTAGGATGAAACCCATCGGGAAAGGAAGATAATATAACAAAAATGAAGGGAAAAATAATTTACGGGCGATCTGAGGTCGGGAAGTGGAAGGGGGTGAGTTTTTAAGGGTAAAAAACTGTTTATCTCGATTTCCGGCAAAACTACGACTCCTATGGAAAAAAGTTGAATAGCAAAGTTGTAGGTAATAAAAAGATCTACAACTTTTGTGATCACACTTTTTTCACATAACTTCAAAATGTATGTAAAAAATTCAAATAACCAAGTTTTTGGTTTTTTATTTTTATCTTTCCCAAAAAAAATATTTTTCTACGAAATTTGGTGGAAACTTACCTTTTCATGTCCCAAACACACTGTAATTTTTTTGATTTAAAATATTTATTGTTTCAGCTTATTTTGACTTAATATCGAAAAAGCACCCCAATTTTCAATCAAAAATTCTCCCGTCAAAACATCAGCTTTTTTAAAAAGCTCGGTGAGCTTTTTGTTCGTTGAAATCTCTACTTTCTGATGGTGTGAAAAAAAATTTACATTACTCTGGTAAATGTTCTCAGAAAATGCAAAGAAACGTAAAGTTAATATTTTTTTTTTTTTTTTTTAGATAATGCTTTTTTTATTCAATTAATAATTAATATACAAAAGTCTACAATACAAAAAAAAATCTTAACCTATACCACATATTTCAGACTATAAAGAATAAATGTATACATGCATATATCCATACACACATGTACATAGAAAATGTAAATAAAAAACAATTCAAATATTCAAGGACAAGCTCAATTAAAACTATTTAAAACTAGCGAACATATCACAATAAACCTGTTCCCGAAACAATGAAGATTCTAGACAAATATATGACATGTATATACCAATATAGTCAATATTTTTGTAAAGCATTGTTCCTAATCAGCAATAATTGCTGGTACCGGAACATATATATTTTAAATTTAATGGCTTTTAACATATCGCATCACCTCCGCTTTGAACGAGGAGTAACTATCTTTATTTTTTATGGAGTTTGGCAGAAAGTTAAATGATTGGAGACATTTAGAGACAATAAGACATCTACAATATTTTGAGAAAGTTGTAGAATCTTTGAATTATATGCGTAGATGCCTATTTATTGCTATTCTAAGATAACTTATATACTTGAGTGACCTACGGAAAATTTCAACCCATCAAAAGGTATTTCATAGAGAAGTGGGGAAGGGGCTAGGAGGGTCTGGGCCTTACTACCTGTTATTTCTTTGCATTTTCTGAGAACATTTACCATAGTAATGTGTATTTTTTTTATACCACCAGAAAGTAGAGATTTCAACGAACAAAAAACCCACCGACTTTTTTTAAAAAGCTGATAATTTAACGGGAGAATTTTCGATTGAAAATTAGGGTACTTTTTCGATATTAAGTCAAAATAAGGTGGAAAAATAAATATTTTTAATCAAAAAATATTACAGTGTGTTTGGGACATAAAAAGGTAAGTTTGCACCGAATTTCGTGGATAAAAAGGTTTTTTTGTAAAAGATATAAATAAAAACAAAAAACTTGGTTATTTGAATTTTTTACATACATTTTGAGGTTATGTGAAAAAAGTGTGGATACAAAAGTTGTAGATCTTTTCATTACCTACAACTTTGCCTCCCAACTTTTTTCCATGGGACTCGTAGTTTTGCCGGGATTCGAAATAAACCGTTTTTTACCCTTAAAAACTCACCCCCTTCCACTTCCCGACCTCAGATCGCCCGTAAATTATTTTTTCTTTCATTTTTGTTATATTCTCTTCCTTTTCCAATGGGTTTCATCCTACTATTTTTTTTTTGTTTCAAAAATTATCGACCCTGGTCTAATTATATTCCAGACAACCTCTAGATATCAATTTTGAATAAATTTTGACTGTAAATAATCAAACTCGTTCGCCGTTATTTTTCATTTTGCATTATTACGCAAATCATGAACTCATGCCTAAGTTCATACAAATTTCAATTGCAAGATCCTACCCGTTAGTTATTTATAGTGGTGCGAAAATAATAAATGTGAGTACAAGAAATAAACATTTTGTGTGGCCCTTATATTCTCTTATACTGAACCTTACCGTTGCAATTATCACATGTGAGGATATCCTAAATCACGCATACATCGGCAGGAACCAGTCGTAACATAATCCATGAATTGATAATAGCACCCACTTCACAAACTATACGCAACTGTGTTAATTTCAATGACTGTGCAATTGCCAATATCCGCTCAAAATTCAAAATGTAATGTGAATCGAAGGAAAATATACACAAGAAGGTCATGGATATTGCGAATTAACACTTCGAATCCGAAAAGTCATCATTAGGATACTTGTTCTCTGTTTGCGATCGATTGTTTGAATAAGTGATTTAGCTAAGGAACGGCAACCATCGATAGTAATTCAAAAGTAAACACTACTTTCGCGCGAACTTCCTCCTCCATCTCATTCGACGAGGTGTGTGCCATTCATTTTTCATTTGACTGCTTGTACATACAATCTGTCCTGAAATGTAGAAGAAAAGTCAAATGTTTTCTCAAATGCATATTCTCTCTATGAAAAATAAGTCGAACATTAGATATTTTTCATGGCTTTCAGTGAGCATAGAAAGAAACAATTCCAATAAATTTTTCGCTGTCTACTACTAGACAAATAGGTTAGTTATCATTGGTTCTAGCAGAAAATATTAAGAATAACACTGAAATACACTGGATTGAATATAGTTGAGAGGCAGGGCCGATCCTAGCAGGTGTGCAGCGCGTGCACCGCACGCGGGCGGCCAAACTAAGGGGCGGCCAAACTAAGGGGCGGCCAAACTAAGGGGCCGCCAAACTAAGGGGCAGCCGCGAGGCGGCCACAGGCCGCATTCAGTTATAACAATTAGCTATTTTTTGAAAGAAGAAAAATGAAACGTTAGTGCTCAGTTGTGTTGTGTGTTGGTCTATTGTCCATTAGTATCTTCTCCTACTCTCATCTACACACATTCTTCATTTGAGAGCAAAATTCATGGCAGAGCCGGCAATGCAGTATAAAAAATTGAAATTTCTATAAAAAAAAACAAGGGCCATATTTTTGACATGACTAAGTATGTTTGGTTCCTGTGTGCGGCGCGGCGGCTTATTTATGTACGTATAGTCTTTACGATGTCAGTTGGAACGGCGAAAACAATTTTAAAGGAGGTACCAGCTGCGAAACCTTTGAAAAAAACGTGCTGCTGTTCGCCGGGCGGTTTTCTTAATAGATAAGAAATGGATTGTTTCGAAAAAGTTAAAGAGATGCGGCATCGGAATTTTTTTTGCTACTTCACCACTATATATTAACCATTTTCATTTCAAAATGTTCATTTAATTTTGAATCAACATACAATAAGACTGGTAATAAACACAATCAAGTGCAAGTGTAAGTTAATATTGGAAATAAGTGACAAGGTGTTGCTGTTGAGTATCGTTTAAATATTTAAATCAGAACTGTGGTAAGTACCAAAGCTCTTGCTCTTAACTAGATTTATGAACGAATGAAATGTTGTACAGGGTGTTTTCTAATTAGATAAAAAAAGTGGGCATATTTTTTAACTAATTTTGTCGCGATGATTCGTTTTGAAAATAAGTACAGAATGTTTGAAAATTCAAAATTTATTTTCAATTCTTTCAAAATTTGTTAGCACAAAATATAATTTTCTTACAAAATTATAGGTTACCAACCGGGGGAGTTTATGGAAATTTCAATTTTTACCCAGATTTTGAAAGAGCGCTACGAATCATTATTTATTTTAAATAATTTGCTCTAACTTTTTCAACAGGAATGGGGATTTCTTATGAATAACCCATATTCTTACACTTTAAGTAAAAAAAAGTATTAACAATGGTAGGTACTTTTCAGAGGTCATTTCGATGATTTTCAAAATTTCTGAAGAATTCCTATTCATTTTATCTGCATCTGTGAGCCACGATATACTTATCGTTCTTCTCACCTTTTACCTTTACATGTCGTCCTCGTCCAAAAACAGAACAACTAAAAGAGAGTCAGGTGCCTTCTATAGAAAAGAGAAGAATAGAAGAATAGAAGAAATCTCAAAACAAGCGGGAGCATTGAAAAAGTATTTTGGAAAACCAGATAAAAGTGAGCCCGAACAAAAAGGTTTGAATCAAATCGCGGAGTTTGATTATTCTCAACCATCAACATCCACCAGTACTAGTGAAACAAACAATAAATCAATAGATTTCACACCCGATGAAGGTGATAAAGCTGCAAGATCATCATCAAGCAGTCCCATTCCCAGTGAAGCCGAATGTGAAGATGAGAGCAAAGAGGAAGAGGGCACTAGATGATCCAGGTACTTGGCCTAACATTTTGACAAAAAAATATATTGATTTATTGGTAGAACACGGTCCCAAACAAGTTGCAGATTTCAAATTTCCGATTGATGAGAGTGGCAAAAAATTTAGCTGTTCATATTATAACAAAACTTTAGTGAACGGGGAGAAAATAAATCGCGCGTGGCTCTGCTATTCCATAAAACTAAATTGTATTTTTTGTTTTGCATGTAAATTATTTAGTAGAGATAGTTCAACACAACTTGTGAGTACTGGCTTTTCTGATTGGCGTCATTGTTCGGATTACCTCAATAAGCATGAAAATACTCTAAAACGCGTTAACTCTATAAGATCGTGGTGCGAAATAAAGACGAGGATGGAAAAAATTGTACTATTGACGCGGAACAACAAAATGTTTACGATAGAGAGAAAAAGCGATGGCGCGCTATCATTGAAAGAATGATTGCTGTAGTACAATTTTTGGCCAGTCAAAATTTAGCATTCAGAGGAACTAGTACGGAGTTGTACCATAGAGATAATGGTAATTTTTTAAAGGCAGTAGAGATGTTGGCCAAATTTGATCCAGTTATTTCAGAACACCTTAATAATATCAGTAAATACAAAGATAAAAAAACACGTATTCCACACTACTTAGGGCAGCATTTTCAAAATGAAGTGATTCATATTTTAGCCGAATCTATTCGTAATGAGATAACACGCATTGTCAAAAAAGCCAAATAGTACACTATAATTCTCGACTCTACGCCCGATATTAGTCATACAGAACAAATAACGTTTGTAATTAGATGTGTGAACACTACTGATGGTAAAAGTAAAGAAGATATTTTAGAATTTTTTCTAGGATTTTTTTCAGTAACTAATACCACTGGAGAAGGTCTGTGCAATTTTCTATTAGAGAAGCTATTACCTAGTCTGCAGCTCGAAGTTAAAGATATACGTGGTCAGGGCTACGACAATGGATCGAACATGAAGGGGAAAAATATAGGGCTTCAGAAACGGATTCTCGATATCAATCCTAGAGCATTATACGTGCCGTATGCGGCTCATACCTTAAACCTCGTCGTTAATGACGCTGCCAGCTCCAGTGGTGAAATTTCTGGATTTTTTGATATGGTACAAGAGGTATATAATTTTTTTTCTGCGTCCCCATATCGATGGGATTTACTAAAAAAATACGTGAAAAGTCTAACTTTGAAACCATTAAGTGAAACAAGGTGGGAAAGTCGTATCAATGCTATTAGACCTCTAAAGCAAGACCTCAAAAACATTATTACCGCATTAAATGCCCTAATTGAAGATTCCACCAGAGACGCGAAAACAAAAAATGGTGCAAAATCAATAAATGAAAATCTTGAATCATTCAAATTTTTGTGTTCAATTTTGATTTGGCATGATTTATTATCAAGAATTAATGTTCTGCGTAAAATGCTTCAAAATCCTAAATTAAACATCGCGGAATGCATTGAAGGCTTAGATAATTTAAAAAAAAATTTTGTTTCACAAAGATCAGACGATAATTTCAAAATATTTGTCGAATCAGCCACAACACTTGCTAGAGATTTAGGTATTGATCCCGAATTTCTAAGTTCGAGGCTCAGGAAAAAGGTCCGTTTATTTGATTACGAGGGCTGTGATGAACCCCTTTTGAATCCCTTCCAGCAATTCAAGACTTCTTTCTATTTTGCAATTCTTGATCACGCGATCTCTTCGGTAAATGAAAGATTCACATTATTATCTGAGTGCTTTTCAATATTCTGCTTTCTGTATGAGTTTCAAAACATTTCTAGTGATGATCTCATGAAAGCCTGCATGGACTTGACTTGACCCAGACATTAGGATGCACTTTTACCCTTTTATTCATTTTACAAGCTTTTATTACAAGCTTTCATTTAGTTTCACTTGTTCCTTGACATGTTTTTTTGGGTAACCTTCCACAGTCTGAAAATGGAAATATAATCAGGAAAATCTATACAAGTGTAGAAACCAATTAGTTCACCCCGATAAGTTACTACGTTCGCCAAATTATATTTCCTATAGAAAAATGATCCAATTTGTCAGTGACTTGTCGTTCCCTGAATATGCCTATAAAAAAATTGTAAAAATTTAAAAGACACTTTTTTATATAGTTTTTGATTGACGTTTCGGGGACTATATCTGCCCCCGTTCTCAAAATCTTCTGAATCTCCTTTAATTGTTTGAATAATTTAGATTTTTCTTCATTTGAAAAAGCGGAAAAGACTGCAAGAAAAATCCAAATTATTCAAACAATTAAAGGAGATTTAGAAGATTTTGAGAACGGTGGCAGATATAGTCCCCGAAACGTCAATCAAAAACTATATAGAGAAAGAAGTATCTTTTGAATTCTTACAATTGTTTTATAGGCATATTCAAGGAACGACAAGTTACTGACAAATTGAATCATTTTTCTATAGGAAATATAATTTGGTGAACGCAGTAACTTATCGGGGTGAACTGATCAGTTCACCCTTTCTACACTTGTATAGATTTTCCTGATTATATTTTCATTTTCAGACTGTGGAAGGTTACCCAAAAAAACATGTCAAGAAACGTTGTTCCTCCACAAAAAATCACATTCGTTCAATATTTTCACTTGTTCGTTCGTTAGTTTGGGTCAAATCTTGCAAGTGAATGTTTACCGACTTCTAATCGTCCGATTAATTTGAAATTGGGCAGGTGTTCATAATTCCGGTGACAATGCATTATGGAATTTTTGTTGGAGAAAAAAACGAAATGGCGGCTTTAAGATGGCGGACTGGAATTGTAATTATGGTCCGATTGGATTTAAAACTAGTATGTGGGGGTCGGAGATTATGAATTGTTTGTCAAAATTCATAAATTCAAGATGGTGGACGAGTTTTGTGATTATGGTCCGATTCGAATCAAAATTGGTATGTGGGAGTTTTTGTGGTCGGAGATTATGAAATTTCTGTCAAAATTCATAAATTCAAGATGGCGGCCCGAAAATACAGGACGAGTTTTGTGATTATGGTCAAATTCTATTCAAAATCGGTATGTGGGGCTTTCAGAGGTCGGAAATTATGATTTTTTTGTCAAAATTCATAGCTTCGGAATGGTCTTCCCAAGATAGAGGACGAGTTCTGTGATTATGGTCCGATTCGATTCAAAATTGGTATGCGGCGAATGGAAATTTTGAATTTTTTGTCAAAATTCATACATTCATGATGGCGACTTCAAGATAGCAGATGAGTTTTGTGATCATGGTCTGATTCTATTCAAAATTGATGTGTGGGAGTTTTTGGGGTCGGAGATCATAATTTCTTTCAGCTCAAAACGATGCTCTGTTAGAAATGAACAAAAATAAAATAACTCTTAAGAAACCTTTTCAAAGACAATATTTTATTCAAGCCATGTACTAAAATGTATGAAATGAGTTCAAGTCATCGCTGACAATGATTTAATTATTTGGCTTCAAAAAACTTGTCGCGTGAATTGTAATACAATTAATTATTCGACAAGTTGGTACTTACCAACCAATCATTGTCCATTGAAATCAATTGGAGCCTACTTTAATGAATACTTCGCACGACAAGGTTTTTGGAAACAAATAATTCAACAAAAAATACTCAAATCATTGTCAGCGATGAATTGAACTTATTTTATACGTTTTAGTACACGGCTTAAATGAAAGATTGTCTTTAAAAATGTTTTTTAAAAGAGTTAGTATTCAGCTATAGATACTTGTGAATCCCATTCAATAACTGAATTTGGGACGTACCACGGTACATTAACTATTTTTTTAATGCGGCGTCAACTGCTGAGGTTATTGGCCGCTTCCTCATCAACATCTTTATGATGTACTGAAATACAGAGGGTGCCATTGAAAATGAAACATCGTGAGGGTAGAGAGAATAGGAGTACCAAAAAACGTTCGGATACGTCGACTCCAGTTTCGAGGGGAACATCGTCGTGGCACTGCAGTACCGTTCATCCATTGGTGCTGTGATCGCCACCCCCAAAAATTTGAATGGCAGCATATGGTAAGTGATACCTGATGTGAAAGGTAGTATTTCCCCGAACATCAAACAAAGAAAACGAATTCTGTCGATTCATTTTCGAAATATGCAAAACTCTCTTCGCTTATTCAATCAATAGACACCAGAGTTGTCAATGCAACTGTTGAATAATTGACATTGTCAATGTATTAAATGTTCAAACTGTTTACCACCGTTTTCCATACCCTAATACAAGTAGAAAAAATCGAATTTAAACGGTTTTCTTCACATAAAGGATTCAATATAAAATTGAACCAGAGAAAGGTAGATCTCAGGTGAAAAACAACTACTTTCCTGGCAAATACCACGCAGAACGTTGAATGATATTCACCTGAAAATCCATGCATACTTCCATAAAATATCAATGGACATTGAATGCAAATGTTTCTTTCTGATAAGCTCGATTATGTTTAATTTAAGTCGTGTTCACCTAACAATCCGCATACCGGTTTCAGGCTTCTTGGCCCTCATCAGTACGGAGTAGTCAACCAGCCAAAAGTCCAAAGAACTCTGGCTGAAGTGAGACACAACGTAAACAAACCATCATCGATCTTGTAACACCTATAGGTACGCCGGAAAAGATAAACTTTAACTGGCGGTACCTAGTGACAGAAAGAAACATGCCGGAAAATCTCCCACCCGATAGGTTTCTAAATAAAAGATTCCTTCTCGGAGGAGTGGCGCCCGTCTAGCATATAGTGAGAGATATCCAGTGGTGGATGAATAGAAAACGATTTAAACGGTTTTCACATAAAGGATTCAATATAAAATTGAACCAGAAAAGTGATCCAGGTGAAAACAACTACTTTCCGGGAATAACGAAGTTGAATGATATTCACCTGAAAATCCGCATACTTCCATAAAATATCAATGGACATTGATGCAAATGTTTCTTTCTGATAAGCTCGATTATGTTTAATTTAAGTCGTGTTCACCTAACAATCCGCATACCGGTTTCAGGCTTTTGCCCTCATCAGTACGGAGTAGTCAACCAGCCAAAAGTCCAAAAAACTCTGGCTGAAGTGAGACACAACGTAAACAAACCATCATCGATCTTGTAACACCTATAGGTACGCCGGAAAAGATAAACTTTAACTGGCGGTACCTAGTGACAGAAAGAACACTCCGAAAATCTCCCACCCGATAGGTTTCAAATAAAAGATTCCTTCTCAGTAGAGGGAAGCCCGTCTAGCATATAGTGAGAGATAAGTGCCATGTGAAGTGGAATGAATGAAAAATCGAATTTAAACGGTTTCTTCACATAAAGGATTCAATATAAAATTGAACCAGAGAAAGGTAGATCTCGGTGAAAACAACATTTCCTGGCAAATACCACGCAGAACGTTGAATGATATTCACCTGAAAATCCATGCATACTTCCATAAAATATCAATGGACATTGAATGCAAATATCGATGCCAAGTTAACTAATCGGTCATGCAATGTTGGTTGCAGACTATTACATAGTACGAGTTAATCAAGTAAAGAACTTTGGCTGAGTGTACAACGTCAAATCTGATCTTTATAACCTATGGATTCCGGAAATCATTAACTTCTGGTGGTATATGCAGAAAAGAATCGAAATTCACCTCGAAGGTTCTAAAGATTCTGGTCAGTTATATATGGAGATGCCATGTGATGAATAGAAAAACGATTTAAACGTTTTTCATTACGATTCAATTAATGAATCAGATAGGTAGAGGGAAACAAATACGTACCAGAACGATTACCCTGAAAAACCATACTTCATTTGGCGAGAATGCAATGTCTTTCGTAGACGCCGTTAGTTTAATTTGCGTACTAATTCGGCATCGGTTAGGTTTGCTCATCGTATGGAGATCACGCCAAAGTCCAAGAACTCTGGCTGAGTGACACAACGTAAACATCATCGACTGTAAACTAATGAAACTTTAACGGCGGTACCAGTGAAGGACCAAATTCCACTCGATAAGGTCGACTTCTCAGAAGGACATTAGGAGATAGTGCCATGTGAAGTGGAATAGAAAAATGATTTAAACTTTTCAGTTTAATATAAATTAACCAGTAACTCGGGCAATCTTTCCGGAAAACAGACGTTGAATGATATTCACCTGAAAATCATGCATACCTAAAAATCATGGCATTGATGCAATGCCTTTCGATGATTAGTTTTATTGTCGGGTCAAAATCACCGTTTTCGTTTGCTCATATGATCAATGCAAGTCACTAAGGAGCCGAACAACATCTCATCACTATATGCCAGACTTAACGGGCGGTCTAGCCGAAGAACATCTCGAAGACTTCTAGTTCTAAAAAGATCCTTCGAGGTGGGTCAGATTATGAGAGATGTGCATTTTGAATGGAATGAATAGAAAATCGAATTAAAGTTTTCTTTTAAAGGTTCAAGAGACCTAGTAGGAGATTCGGTGAAAACATATGTTCCTGGCAATCACCAGAATTGGAATGATATTCACCTGAAAATCCATGCATACCACTATCAATGGACATTTGAATGCAAATGATGAGGGCCAAAGCTGAAACCGGTATGGATTGTTAGGTGAACACGACTTAAATTAAACATAATCGAGCTTATCAGAAAGAAACATTTGCATTCAATGTCCATTGATATTTTATGGAAGTATGCATGGATTTTCAGGTGAATATCATTCAACGTTCTGCGTGGTATTTGCCAGGAAAGTAGTTGTTTTTCACCTGAGATCTACCTTCTCTGGTTCAATTCTTATATTGAATCCTTTATGTGAAGAAAACCGTTTAAATTCGATTTTTCTATTCATTCCCTTCACATGGCACTTATCTCTCACTATATGCTAGACGGGCTTGCCATTCCTACTCGAGAAGGAATCTTTATTTAGAAACCTATCGAGGTGGGAGATTTCGAGTGTTCTTTCTGTCACTAGGTACCGCCAGTTAAAGTTTATCTTTTCCGGCGTACCATAGGTGTTACAAAGATCGATGATGGTTTATTACGCCAGTCTCACTTCAGCCAGAGTTCTTGGACTTTGGCTGGTTGACTACCTGTACGATGAGGGCCAAGAAGCCTGAAACCGGTATGCGGATTGTTAGGTGAACACGACTTAAATTAAACATAATCGAGTTTATCAGAAAGAAACATTTGCATTCAATGTCCATTGATATTTTATGGAAGTATGCATGGATTTTCAGGTGAATATCATTCAACGTTCTGCGTGGTATTTGCCAGGAAAGTAGTTGTTTTCACCTGAGATCTACCTTTCTCTGGTTCAATTTTATATTGAATCCTTTATGTGAAGAAAACCGTTTAAATTCGATTTTTCTATTCATTCCACTTCACATGCCACTTATCTCTCACTATATGCTAGACGGGCTTGCACTTCTACTGAGAAGGAATCTTTATTTAGAAACCTATCGAGGTGGAGATTTTGAGTGTTTTCGTCACTAGGTACCGCCAGTTAAAGTTTATCTTTTCCGGCGTACCTATAGGTGTTACAAGATCGATGATGGTTTGTTTACGTGTGTCTCACTTCAGCCAGAGTTCTTTGGACTTTGGCTGGTTGACTACTCCGTACTGATGAGGGCCAAGAAGCCTGAAACCGGTATGCGGATTGTTAGGTGAACACGACTTAAATTAAACATAATCGAGCTTATCAGAAAGAAACATTTGCATTCAATGTCCATTGATATTTTATGGAAGTATGCATGGATTTTCAGGTGAATATCATTCAACGTTCTGCGTGGTATTTGCCAGGAAAGTAGTTGTTTTTCACCTGAGATCTACCTTGTCTGGTTCAATTTTATATTGAATCCTTTATATGAAGGAAACCGTTTAATTCGATTTTTCTATTCATTCCACTTCACATGGCACTTATCTCTCACTATATGCTAGACGGGCTTGCCACTCCTACTGAGAAGGAATCTTTATTTAGAAACCTATCGAGGTGGAGATTTCGGAGTGTTTCTTTCTGTCACTAGGTACCGCCAGTTAAAGTTTATCTTTTCCGGCGTACCTATAGGTGTTACAAGATCGATGATGGTTTGTTTACGTTGTGTCTCACTTCAGCCAGAGTTCTTTGGACTTTTGGCTGGTTGACTACTCCGTACTGATGAGGGCCAAGAAGCCTGAAACCGGTATGCGGATTGTTAGGTGAACACGACTTAAATTAAACATAATCGAGCTTATCAGAAAGAAACATTTGCATTCAATGTCCATTGATATTTTATGGAAGTATGCATGGATTTTTCAGGTGAATATCATTCAACGTTCTGCGTGGTATTTGCCAGGAAAGTAGTTGTTTTTCACCTGAGATCTACCTTTCTCTGGTTCAATTTTATATTGAATCCTTTATGTGAAGAAAACCGTTTAAATTCGATTTTTTCTATTCATTCCACTTCACATGGCACTTATCTCTCCCTAATACAAGTGTTGTGCGAAATAAGACCTCGGCAACAATTCGGTAGGCAGCTGATACAGAGATTCCGATTCCGTTGCTAGTTATTGTTTCAAATTTCTTCCCATGTCACTTCACCGCTTTATTCCATTCTCCTTTACTTGAATGAAACAATGTGAGGGTTTTTAGGAAGCGATAAAAAATCGCATTGGAGCCAAATGCAACAGAAATATTATTGTTAATTCTTTGATAGCGCAGGTGTTGATGTCTATCAGTGTCAGATTTATCGTCGATTGAACGACATACAATGGAGTACTTGACAAGAACTGCTGAAGAAGTTTCCTCAATATTGGTGTATACGATCGCGAAAAGGGTTGAAATATTACGATTTTTTTTTAATGACAAATGCGGTAATCATACGGCAAATGTTTTCAATGAAACGCATCCAGTATATGTTACTCGAAAGTACGTTTTGAAATTGGTGCAAAAAAAGTTTCGTCAAACGGAATCAGTAGCCAATAAGAAACGGGACCCAGAACGTGAACTTCCGTTGAGAAATTAACCTGTTGCAGTTGCACTTTTGGGACAAGTTCTTGCATACCCAACGTTAAGTAGTGAAAAGTGGCCAGTGTTAACATCAGTAGAACCAATATTCGCCAAATCCTGAAACATTATAAATTTCATGCCTACAAAATACATTTGGTACACAAATTGAATGAAGATGATTTTGCTCGGCGACAGAAGTTTTGTGAAAATATGACTGCACGAAAAGATGCTGATGGGAAATTCCTTTCAACATCTGCTTTCCGGATGAGTGTACATACATTCTTTTTGAATTCGAAGGTGAATCGTCAGAATTGTCGTTATTGGTCAGATGCAGTTTCCTGGACATTAGATTGGAAGGAGAGGCCATATAGAGTGGCCAGCCCGATCTACCGATTCAACGTCACTCGCGTTTTTTCTGTGGGGTTACTTGAAAAACAAAATCTATGCAACTGAACCCGCATCTCTGGAAGATTTGCAACATAGAATTGTTGACGAATGCCGGCGGATAACTCCAGAAATTCACAAAATGTGAGGTCTCACTTTGAAGAGAATTTGTATTATTGTATAGAAACCGGTGGTAGACAGTTTGAACATTTAATTCATTGAAAATGATAATTATTCAACAGTTGCATTGTCAGCTCTGGTGTCTATTGATGGGATGAACGAAGAGTGATTTTCCAACATTAACTTTGCATATCTCAGAAAAAACGATTGATGTCCTCCTGGAAACTGGACTTGACGTGTCCGAGCATTTTTTGATACTCCGATTCACTCTACCCACACAGCCGCTGTTTCGTTTTCGATAGCCCACTCTGTATGTTCAGATTCATAAGGAATATTGTGTAATAGTAAATAGTTTAAAATTTATACACAAAATGTACATAAATCTACGAAAATATAGTTTTCTAATTTTGACATTTAAAGTGGCACTTTTCAAAACTCGTTTGGCGTTATCAAATGTTTTACTTTTCATCACCAGTTGCGAAAAGTAAAATTTTTCGCAACTGGTGATGAAATAGTTATTTGTGCAACCAGTTGGGAAAAGCACTATATTTCGAATTGAGCGAATTTCTGCGGAACGAGCGAAGCGAGTTACGGAAAATAGGATTTTTCAACGTGTTTCACACAATATTTTTTAAACACATAAAAAATATATATATATTAAAAACTGAAGAACGCGCTTTTAACACACTGAAAATCAAAAAATAGTTCTTATATTCAATGACTATGCCAACAAGCATGGGGTGCTTTTTGGTTACGTATCTTTAAGAAAAATAATACTTTTAGAGTAAGATCCCAGAGCCGGCAAACCTACCTCATCTTATCAAAGCTGAAATTTTAAGTATGTAGTTGAGAACGTATGCGTACTTGCTAGCTTGAAAGCAGGGCCCTTTTACAGGTATCAGGTACAAAAGTACATGAAAACCGTTCTTACTTACGTTAAAGTATGGGAATGCGTTTGGCCATTAATATCGTCCAGTTAGCCGAGCGGTCAGAGGCGAGAGATCTAAGATCTGGATCTCAAAAGTTTGCAAAGGTTCGAATCCCCCACGCCTGACGATTTTTTTTTTCACTTTGAAATTGAGAAATCATTTAGTTTTGGGGATGAATATTCAAATAAAAAAAAAACAAATCATTTCTCAATTTCGATGGGAAAAATAAAAAACAATCGTCAGGTGCTGGGATTCGTACTCTCGCCAGTTTTTTATATCAAAGCTTAGATCCTGCCAACTGGACGATATTAATTGTCAATCGCATTACCATACTCCAACTTAAGTGAGAAAGTTTTTCATGTACTTTTATACCTGCTACCCGTAAAAGGGCCCTTCTTTCAAGCTAGCAAGTATGCATGCGTTCTCAACTACACATCACACTATTCGTACTCAAAATTTCAGATTTGCTGAAATGACGTAGGTTTGCGAACTCTGGGATCTTGGAATATTTCAATTGATTTCGACAAAGCACCCCACGCTTTATTAAAATTCTTTTTTACTTTCCAGTGAGTTAAAAGCGTGTTCTCGTCCTTGGAGAGACTTCCATGGAAAAAACGGAAATTAATGCTACATAGAAAACTACGTTGTCAGCTGTTGTTCAAATTATGTTATTAATATTTATAATTAGTTTTCACCATACATATTATGTATTGAATTCGAATTAAATTTAATCTTCATAATATGTACAGAGAATATAATAACAATGAAGAAGTACTTCAAGTAGTTTAGCCTCGAAATTAAACTGGTGAAGAAAAGTAAAACATTTGAAAACGTCAACGAGTTTTGAAAAGTGTCACTCTGAATGTCAAAATTGGAAAAAGTTAATTTCACCACCAGTTGCAAAAAATACAGGAATAAAATTTGTTATAATTTTGAGACTAAACTACTTGAAGTACTTCTTCATTGTTATTATATTCTCTGTACATATTATGAAGAAATTCCATTCGAATTCAATACAAAATATGTATGGTAAAAACGAATTATAAATATTAATAACATAATTTGAACAATTGGTGATATTGACCCCAGTTGTCAGCTGTAGCATTAATTTCCGTTTTTTCCATGGAAGTCTCTCCAAGGATGAGGACACGCTTTTAACGCACTAAAAAGTAAAAAAGTACATAAAAAACTTTCTCACTTACGTTGAAGTCTGGTAATGCGTTGGACAATTAATATCGTCCAGTTGGCCAAGCAGTCTGAGGCACAAGATCTCTGATATCAAAAACTGGCGAAGGTTCGAATCCCCACGCCTATTTTTCCCATCGAAATAGAGTTTTTTTTTTATTTGAATATCCATTCCAAAACTAAATCATTTCTCAATTTCAAAGTGAAAAATAAAAAATAAATCGTCAGGCGTGGGGATTTAAACCCTCCCAAACTTTTGAGATCCAGAGCTTATATCTCGCGCCTTAGACCGCTCGGCTAACTGGACGATATCAATTGCCAAACGCATTACCATACTTTAACGTAAGTAAGAAAGTTTTTATGTACTTTTGTACCTGATACCTGTAAAAGGGTCCCGCTTTCTAGCTAGCAACTACGGATACGTTCTCAACTACATATCACACTATTCATACTTAAAATTTCAGCTTTGCTAAAATGAGGTGGTTTGCCGGCTCTGGGATCTTTACTCTAAAAGTATTATGTTTCTCAAAGAAATGTAACTAATATGCACCCCATGCTTTTCGGCATAGTCGTTGATTACGTTGAATTTGAATGGCTATTTGGAAGTTGATCCTAATAAAGTTGCTGAGGAATTTAATAACTCTTTCATAGATGCACCCAAACAAATAATGGAAAATATATGTAATGATGAGTTTACTATACCCAAGAATAATTTCAATTGCTATAGTCTGTTTCTGAAACCTTTTTCTGAGGATGAATTGTACACTCTATTAAATTTGATTAAAAAACAAAAAATCTGCGGGATTGGATGAAGTTCCAGGATTTGTATTATTGAGAGTATTGAGGGTGATTATTGAGCCATTGACAATTTTAGTTAATATGTCTTTAAAATCTGGAGCATTTCCACAAAGCATCAAAACTGGAAAGGTTGTACCTCTCTTCAAGAAGAATGATCGTACTCTATCAGAGAATTATCGCCCGGTAACTGTATCATATAGTCTCGCAAAAGTTTTGAATATGCATTCTTGGATAGACTTTCATCATTCTTGGAAAAACACGAAGTCATAAGCAACAGTCAGCACGGTTTCCGTCATAAAATGTCTACATCTACGGCAATGTATTCGTTCCATAAACGCATTGCCCAGTTTATCGATAAGGATGAATGCCCTGTAGCAATATTTTGCGACTTGAGCAGAGCTTTTGATTGTGTGAACCATCAGAAGCTGCTAGATATATTGGAGAGTTTAGGCATAAGAGGTATACCATCAAACTGGATTTCATCCTTTTTAAAAGACAGGAAATAAATTGTCACGATGCAGTTCAAAAACGAAAGCCAAATCAAAACCATACGTTCGAGTAGTAGGGAAGTCGGAATGGGTGTTCCCCAAGGCTCCATCTTGGGCCCAATTTTATTCATTTTGTATGTAAATCACCTAGATGCTATAATTGGTACCGCAGATTATACTGCGTATGCAGATGACTTTTCATTGGTTTTGTCCTCCACAGATAGTGAACACCTAATATCGAAATGTATTGAAACACTTAATACAGTATCATCTTTTTTCAATAGCAGAAACTTATTTTTCAATATTAAAAAACCACAGATGTTAAGAATTCACTCCCGTCAAAAAACTATTGATGACCTTGAAGTTAAAATCGGAGGAAACACATCAATACACATGATGTGGTTAGGTTTTTGGGGGTGACTCTGGATGAAAACCTCTCCTGGAAATCCCATTGCCAACAATTATGTTCCAAACTGAATTCTTTAAGATATCTATTCATCAATTTACGAACTGTACTAGAAGTGAAACAGATGTTGAATGTTTACTACGCTGAAGTTGAATCAAGACTCAGATATGGCATTTGCCTGTGGGGCAATGCACCAGGTACGAAATATATCTTTATTGGACAAAAACGAATCTTGAGATGTATCGCGAGAATTTCTGACAGAGAATCGTGTAGAACATTTTTCAAAACCTTTTGTATCTTGACACTTCCATGCCTCTTCATTTTCGAAACCTGTGTCCATGTTTTCAAAAATAAGGGAACTTTTATACGAAATTCTGATATTCATGGTTATGAAACAAGGAACAAGCACCATTTTCATGTAAATTTAGCTCGAAAAAAAATAAATTCATGTGCTCCTGATCATATTGGACTCAAAATATTTAACAATCTTCCGGAAGAACTGAAGGGTATTAACATATTTTCTTCATTCAAACATGAGTTGAAGAATTTTTTATTGAAGGAATGTTTTTATAGTATAGGTGATTTTATACAAAACTAGACTTTGTGATAATTATGTTTGACGAAAGTGTTTCTTTTTTGATATTTTTATTATTCTATTGTTGGTTTCTATATATATAATATGCATGTCTCTTTTTTTATATATATAATTTTTGTTTTTAAGTGTAATTTTTTATGTACTAAATGACAATTCCAATACATGTAAACTATGTCGAAAAAATTGAAATAAATATTGATTGATTGATTATTATTAACGATTTGAGTCTTGTTATTGGGATTTATTCCTGTTTAGACATTAAAAACTTTTTTTTTATATTAAAATTATTTTTTAATTTTTAATGCGTAAAAGCGTGTTCTTCAGTTTTTTTAAATATATATTTTTCATATTTTTAACTTGAATTAAAAAGGATCACGTATCAAAATTATAAAAAATAGTGTGTGAAACACGTTGGGAAACCCTATTTTTCGTAACTCGCTCATTACGAAAAATAGTGCTTTTCCCAACAGGTTGCACTAATAACTATTATATTAATCGAAGAATGTATATTTTTCAAGAGTCATATTTCCTGTAGGAAGGATATTACATTTATCAGGTATTTAAAGCTGTTCGGTGTTCCTGAATATCATACTTTTGAAGTTCGTCCTGGTATAGTTGGCATTCTACCACTATGTGTCCGCCGTTATTACAGTATAGTTCAGAAACTCAAAATTGTGTTAACTCGTGCTAAAGCTCGTGAAAATATGAGTGAAGGCTCATTGGATTCGAAATGACGTCTAGAAAAATGTGCAAAAGTTTCAAACCGTACAAAAACAATTGCAGAATTTATAAAAAAATTAAGAATTTAAAAAAGGATATTTAGTATTTTGCAAATAACTCGAAAACAATCGACTACTTAGAAACTTAAAAAAATTAATAATGATGGTGAAGAAATTCCCAATAAAAAAGTCCCGATTTCCGGAACTCTATCTCTATTTTAAATAATTTTAATATAATGTTGAAAATAGAGCCAGGCGCATTAAAAAAAGTATGCCAATAAATATTAATTTAAAAATTTACAAAAATTATGGTATTATCTATATATTTGAGAAAACAGAAAATGTTCACTGATTTTTCATAAAATGGGTTAATTAACAAACATTTTGACAGAGAGAGAGAGACTTTATCACAACTATACTATATGAGATTATGACATTTCAATGTTTTAATTGTTATAATCTATTAGTTATTAATTATTGGAGCTAACAAAATACACAAAAATTTGAAAGAAAAGTTGTTATTTTTATTCATATTGATCATTATTACTATTTGCATATACAAAAAACTATTAGATTACATACATTTTGAATTTTAAGTGCTATTTGTTCATATTCATAAACAAATAAATTAATTACATAGTTTTGGAAAAAAATGCCTTTTATTTATGAGACAATACTATGATTACAAATTAATAAAAACACCTTCATGGAAAAAAAATTGTTTATATTTTTTTTTCATTATTTAAACAATTGCGATCCTCTACAAGGTTGAGAAATTATTATTATTTGCTTATAATATCATTGTTTATCAAATAAACAATTTGTTATGATAACTGTGTTCATATTTTTCATATGCGTTGAAATGAAAAAAAAAATCATAACCTCTAAAAGTCCAGGCGGCCATTAAATTTGTTAAATTTTTAACATCTATATCTTTTCAAACTATTACAGACACGATAATTAGCATTCAGGACGTTTCTATAAAGAAATAACTGATCTTTCAATTGAGTATCTGAATAAGTATGTAACTATTGTTGATCGTAAGTTACATGTATTGATATTTTTTAGTCTTTCATGACTTAGGTATAACTTATCGATTACTGCAAATATAGACCTTCATGGCGATTTCATTAAGTGATAAAAAATCTACCAAATTGGTTTTTGATCTGATCTATAGCTCTAATAGTCCAAATAATAAACGCACTTAATTATCAATCATCTGATGTGTATCCCCTTCTATTTTATTTTTTATCTTTTTGTCGTAATATTTTATAAGATTCTGCTATCTTCATTTATTCTATATATCTAATATCTATGGTTTATTTCAATGTTCTTTTTCTTAGAAAATAGTGCAATTCTGGTTCGGTTTTCTATTTCTAACATGTTATTTCTACTGAGAAAATTGAAATAAAATCGAGTTGAAATGAATAATTTTAAAACATGCTTATTTTTAATTAAACAATAGCTGCTCCTCGAGTGAGAAGCTAATGGAAACCCCATTATATATAGAATAAATGTTATAAAATATTACGATAAAAAATTAAAAAATAAAATAAAAGGTGATACACATCAGATGATTGTTAAACTGCGTTTGCTATTCAAACTGTCAAAGCTATTGTCTAGTCTAGTCGAGAAGTGAGTTTCCTGCGAAAAATAATTCCAAGTCTCCAAAAAATATGAGAATTAGCTCATTCGATTTGGGATGCAATTCTGAGAAAGATGTTTTTTTGTTTTTTTATACGGACAGAAACTGCAATTGTTATTAACAAAAAACAAAAAAAATGGTTTTAGTTTTCTTGGAATAACTCAAAAACTATGAGCGATAGCGAAAATCGGAAAAAAATTTCTTAAAAAGGAGAATATCTCAAAATTTTGGTCATTTTGTTGTCTAGAGAATGTAATGATTTTTTAAAAACAATATTTTTCTTAAAAAAATTCTTATTGTTTATAATCGTTTTTTCATATTGGCATTATTTAAATAATTATTTGAGACTTTTTTTATTTTTTTTAATCATAATTGGCATTTCTCAATAGCAAAATAAAAAAAGAAATGTTTTTCAAATATTATTGAATGTCTTTGATGCAAAAACAGCAATAGCAAAACATATGGATAAAACAAAATAACTTTTTATTTTTGTTAAATTTAAAAAATTATAATAAAAAAATAAAAACTTTTATAAACGTGAACTTTTAAGTTTATATATATATATATATATATATGTATATATATATATATATATATATATATATATATATATATAAGAAGGGCTCCAATGAGCAAACAATTTTTAGATGTATTATTTAAACATTTGTGCCGTTTTTTATGAAAACCGAGGTCCGAAAAATAAGGACTAATTAACAAATGCCTGACTTGTTGAAAAATAAACCTATTTTTTTTTTCTCCAACAGGACCTTGTTCTTTCAAGTGTTGAAAACACACCATGATTGATTCAAATTTTTAAATTGATATTTAATAGTATAAAAAAAAATTATGTGGTGTATTCTCTTCAAAGACGGTGCATGCCGTAGCGGTCGCGTGCAGCCCTATTTTCAGCGTTAAATTAAAATTATAATTAATGGAGATAGAGTTCGGAATAATCTATTTCCCGATTATCGCTATCTCTCATAGTTCTTGAATTATTCCCAAAAAACTTAACCCCCTTTTTTGTTTTTGTTTTTCGTTAATAACAATTGCAATTTCCGTCAGCACAAAAAAAACAAAAAACTTCTTTCTTAGAATTGCATCCCAAATCAAATGAGCTATTGCTCATTTTTTGGAGACTTGGAAGTATTTTTCGCAGGAAACTCACTTTTCGACTAGTCTATTGGTTGGATCAAAAATTAGTTTCGTAGATATTTTATCACTTAATGAAATCGTCCTGAAGGTATATTAGTGTATCTGCAGTAGTTAATAAGTAATAAGTCATGGAAGATCAAGATAAGTCAAAAAAGTTACATACTTAATTAGATACTCGTTTTGAAGATCAGTAAATCTATATCTATATACTATTATAAAATTGTAATTGTCTGTGTGTTTCTTCGAGCAACACGCAAAAACTACCAGACCGATTCCGATGAAGCTTTCAATGTCATAAAGCTTATGATTAGACTTAAAAACTGGTATGTATTTCATTTGGCTACGATTACGGGAACGGGAGATATAATAATAAAACCTAATTTTTTCACAACCAAGTGCATCCAAAATTAGGAGAGCTCCCATTTCAAGTATAGCTTCTTGTTATATATATATATATATATATATATATATATATATATATATATATACAGTGCTCGTCTAAAGTCCGTTGCCCCCCCCCTACTAATTTTTGAACCACCTGGTATATCGCAACGAAATTTGGAGGGCTCAAATAGGAGATAAAAACCTACTTTTTCATGGAAAAAATCACAGCTCAAAGTTGTAAAGTGACGGTTGAGCGCCATCTTCAATAATTTTTTTAAATAGAACACCCCGTATATTATTCCACTTTGGAAATCTGCTCATAATTCTCAACAGTATTTTTTAATACACTTTACTCCTAAATTCAATTGTTTTCGAAATATTAACCTTTGAAAAGTGGCATTCCGGTTTGAAATGAAGTATGGATTTTGGTCACTTCCGGTAAAACATTTTGATAACTAAACGTTGTTATTAATTTGTAGTAAAATCTCTCAATGAATTCGACTAATAAAGAGAGTTTATTAAGGATAAACAGTACCGCTTACCGGAAAATCTCGAAGCCTACGAATGTGTTCTGTAAATTCACAATCAAAACAAATTAGTTAGCTAAAAAATTATAATTTATTTTTGAATAATACTTTTATTTAACCCCAACAATTATTTCATCAAGTGTTCAATGTGGCCCCCTCCTAAATCTTGACAATAAAGTGCCCTATTATGAATAGCTCCTCTCACGTTGATGAAAGTCTGTTCATCTATTTCTTCACATGTATCTATTATTGTGCGTTCCAACTCTTCTATTGTTTGGCATTCAGTGGAGTAGATTTTTGACTTCAGATAACCCCAAAGGAAAAACTCTGGAGGTTCAAGATCCGGAGATCTTGGTGGCCATTCTGTACTTCCCTTGCGACCTATCCATCGCCCAGGAAAGTTTGTATCGAGGAACTCTCTAGCCATGCGATCGAAATGGGGAGGTGCCCCATCCTGCTGAAATATGATTTCACGATTCTCAAACTCTTCCTAATTGATTTATACAATTTGTCTTATTCGAGGTTCAATTTCATTTTCTGAAAGATTTCTGTAAAGAACTCCTGTGAGATTGCCTCTGATGAAAATCGGTCCAACATTGCGATTGCCCAAAATCCCCGCCCAAACATTCACCTTTTTAGGAAACTGGGTATGTCACTCTCTAAAAATATGCGGATTAGTATCGCTCCAGTATTGTACATTCCGTTTGTTGACTTTTCCATTAAGAAAAAACTTGCATTCGTCTGCGAAACATACACGTTTCAGGAAGCCCTGTTCTCCTTCAATTGTTCTTGTTAATCACTCACAAAATTCAACCCTCCGATCTGGATCATCCTCCGTGAGAGCATGCAGGATGTTCATTTTATAGGGATGAAACTTCTCTTTTTTCAGGAATCTTTGGACACTTTTTGAACTAACTCCACAGGATCCAGCAACTGCAGACGTCGACTGAGTCGGATTGATTACCATTTCAGCAACAATTTCTACCTTTTTTTCTTCTGAAAGAGGCGGTCTTCCTGCTCTTGGAGCATCTTTCAGCGTACCAGTTGCTTGGAGCTTATGTAAAAGTTTGCGCAAATATGACCTCGAAATAGGATTCTCGGGAAATCTATCATTAAACATAAGGACTCCTAGATGATAATTTCTTCCAGCTTCTCCAAATATCAAAACTGCTTCAAATTTATCGTCTAAACTACGAGCCATGATCACACTTTTCATAAAAGGATTTAGGCGCTCAACGGACTATTTGACAGTTAGCAGTTCAGTTTGACAGTAAACAAGATGTTTCCGCGACAACGATTTTTTCCCATGCAAACTTGATTGAAAGCAACATTAGTGTTTTTGGTTGGGTTTGAAATGACCAAAATGTCACTTTTCAAACGTCAATATTTCGAAAATAATTGAATTAAGGAGTAAAGTGTATCAGAGAAAACTGTTGAGAATTATGAGCAGATTTCGAAAATGGAATGGAATATGTGGTGTTCTATTTGAAAAAATTATTGAAGATGGCGCTCAGCCGCCATTTTAAAACTTTCAGCTGTGATTTTTTCGTGAAAAAGTAGGTTTTTATCTGCTATTCAAGCCCTTCAAATTTCGTTGCGATATACCAGGTGGTTCAAAAATTAGTAGGAGGGGAACGGACTTTAGACGAGCACTGTAAATACAATACAATAACATGTCCTGACTGACGATCAACGCCCAGTCCAAACCGCTAGAACTAAATAATTGAAATTTTTTGAAGTGAAAGTACCGTTAGTTTTGATGTAAGAGTCTTTGAAATTGGTATTTGGGATTTTCTTTCCATTCAGAGAGGTTTTTAAAAATTCAATCCTGAAGGGGTTAAAATGTTGTTTGAAAGTTTGTATTATAAGAGTAACGTCGGTTTTCAAGTTGGGGTCCTAGAAATTGATGTTTGAGGTCTTTGTTGCGAATAAAGAAATATGTATTTCAGTGTTTTTGGAAATTTAACCCATATAGGGGGATTGAAAGTTTCTATGGGGATTCCGTTAGTTATTAAGTTAGGGTCATAAAAATTGGCATTTGAGTACTTTGTTAAATAAAAAAAACGTGTTTCAGTGTTTTTAGATATTCTGGGGGTTGAAAGGGGTGAAAGTTCGCATGAGGGTTCTGTTTTTAAGTTGGGGTGAAAGAGTGAAAAGCGGTCAGTCAATTTGTAAAAGTTGTCACAAAGCATTACTTTCGCTTTCGAATCAATTATGACATCCAAACGAGATGACGGGATACCAGGATAACGGGAAACGGGATAACGGGAAACAGGACAATGAGAAACAGGAAGCTATATATATATATATATATATATATATATATATATATATATATATATATATATATATATATATATATATATATATACATATATATAAATATATATATATATATATATGTATATATAAATATATATATATATATATCGTAACGAATTTTTCGTTACTTCCTTATACATAACCAATTTCTCATAATTTTTCCGGTTATCTTTACGGTGGTACGGGTCAGTAGTCACTGCTCAGCTCGTGAACTGCGATAATGCGCTCTTTATTATCGACCCTTGAAAATGGTATCATAACAATTGTTTCCATGGCAAGTTGAGCGTTTGTTTTTTCCATAAGTGTTTTTTAAATAGAGAAAGAACCGAGAATGGTATGTGAAAAAACAGGTGAAGAGGTAATTTGCTCGAACCGAAAGGATGATCGTTCTCTTTCTTCGATTGAACCTCGACATAGGCAGGTGTGGTGAGTGAATTGATTTTGGTACGTTACGATTTTTAAATTGAATGGCTATCACAGTTGATATTGGTAGAGTATAATTATTTTCCTTATTTTGCAATCAAAGTTCTAGTTGATTAACATTATTTTTCCGCTTTTTATATGCTTGTAATATTCGAATTCTTGGATGGTAATTGCACGGTAATTTTTGAAGGTCAAGTATAAATTCTATACTGTCAGATGTTCGTCACCTTTGGAATTATCAGTGAATTTACGATTAAATTATCTTCATATTATTTTATATCTTACATATCGTATATGTATTCCCTTTGGCTAATTCCTATCAAGGTTGATTTGTAGTTTGGATTGTAAAGAAAAAACCCAAAAAATATATTTCGGCCATATTGGCAAAGCATTTTAACGCACATTTGAATCAGGAAGGATATATATCTTATGGACGTTCGTGATGGATATCTTATGGATGTCCATGAAGGATTTATGAACGTCCAGCAGCAGCAGCAGCGAGAGCTTATGCAACTTGTTTTGAGGATTTTCATGAATTTTTTAGGTTTGGTAGACTTTTGACTGGCAGTTTGATATCTCAGAAACGGTAACAACGAGTCCTGCATGGATTACCAAATAACAGTTCAAGAACCATAATTGTCGTTGATATTATGCGGAAATTACATATTTTCGAGGAATATGGAACACGCATATGCTCCTTTTCTAAAATATTTTGATTTGCACATAAAGATAACCACCTAGAAAGCTCAGTCACAAACTTGGAAATTTAAAAAATGTTCAAGGTTTCTATTAATTCTAAATTGAAAACGCCGATTTTTTTCATAACATTAAAAACGTACTCCTAGCGCCTCTGATGGACGTATGCATCATTACTTCACACAGTTCACAGTTTTACCACTAGTTGCTTCGAACTGTCAACTATAATTTCATTTGTCTTCGTATAAATGTTGTACTAATATTTCTATTATCACAGTATTTTCAATTGTTACTGACACATCACATCAAAAGTGAGTTGAATTTACGTTTGTGTTGCAAGAAATAGTATTGTCTCTGAATATTCCTTAAACAAGCATAATTGGCGCTAGTGTTTGGGGGAAGTTATTCAAGTGAAGGTCAAATCGAGTTTGAATCAAGGAGCACCCTTAAATTTGAAAATTTCAAAAAGTATTTTGGATGTGAGAAATTATTTTCGGAAAGAAAAATTTTAATAAATTTATGTGTGTTTTTCCCTATTTCATCCAAGAGAGGATTCCATTCCAATTATTTCAAGCGAGAGTCACTTCAACTGGAATGTACCACTTCCAAGCGTGAAAATTTCATATATTAGGAAAGCATTTTTGAATTGCAGTGCGGGGAAGTCTGCGGCAGAACTTTTCCAGCGTCACAGTTATATATTACTATTCGGAGCGAACAACCTTTATAAAAAATTCGATGGTCAATAAACCGAAAACTGGACTTTCCAGTTCAAACAAGTGTTCCTGATCTCTATTATACAGTGTGCAACATTTGTGAATTTTTAAAATTAATTGCACAAACAAAATACAAATGTTGCCGAAAGTTGGTGCATATGCGATAATCATATTAGGTGCACTTAGAATCGTTGCAAGTCAAACAGCATACAGGGTAGGTCAAAAAATATAAAAATTGTACAAGAGTAAAGTACCCATATTTCAAAAAATTTAGCAAAATATTATTGAAAAAAGTTGTTTAGAAATACCAAAACATGGCCTCCCAAGAAAAACATTATTAATTTCCCATTTTTTTATATTCACCCTTAACACTTCCATAAATTAATCAAAATCTGACAAATTTCGCATAACTCCGTTCAAATTCAAGAATATTTGTAAAATTAACTTGAATTTTTTTTAGGAGATTACAAACTACATGTTTATTTCAATGATATTAAACACAAATTTAGCAATATTTCTTTTTAACAAGGTGAAACAGAAGTAATAATAATATGCATATTGAAAAACTCTAATTCCCATTCAACCCATGGACATCCAGTGGATATACATCAAGGATATTTTGGATATCCAATGGATATCCAGTTTTTATCCAAAGGATATCTCATGGACGTCCAATGGACCTTCTTATAGTGGCCTAAGAAAAGTTAATTTTACAAATATTCTTGAATTTGAACGGAGTTATGCGAAATTTATTAGATTTTGATTAATTTATGGAAGTGTTGAGGGTGGATATGAAAAAATGGGAAATTAATAATGTTTTTCATGGGAGGCCCTGTTTTGGTATTTCTAAATAACTTTTTTCAATAATATTTTGCTAAATTTTCTGAAATATGGGTACTTTACTCTTGTACAATTTTTAATTTTTTTTGACCTCCCCTGTATGCTGTTTGACTTGCAACGATTCTAAGTGCACCTAATATGATTATCGCATATGCACCAACTTTCGGCAATATTTGTATTTTGTTTGTGCAATTAATTTTAAAAATTCACAAATGTTGCACACTGTATAATAGAGATCAGGAACATTTGTTTGAACTGGAAAGTCCAGTTTTCGGTTTATTGACCATCGAATTTTTTATAGAGGTTGTTCGCTCCGAATAGTAATATATAACTGTGACGCTGGAAAAGTTCTGCCGTAGACTTCCCCGCACTGCAATTCAAAAATGCTTTCCTAATATATGAAATTTCCACGCTTGGAAGTGGAACATTCCAGTTGAGGTGACTCTCGCTTGAAATAATTGGAATGGAATCCTCTCTTGGATGAAATAGGGAAAAACACAAATAAATTTATTAAAATTTTTCTTTTTGAAAATAATTTCTCACATCCCAAATACTTTTCGAAATTTTCAAATTTAAGGGTGCTCCTTAATTCAAACTCGATTTGACCTTCACTTGAATTCCCCCAAACACTAGCGCCAATTATGCTTGTTTTAGGAATATTCAGAGACAATACTATTTCTTGCAACACAAACGTAAATTCAACTCACTTTTGATGTGATGTGTCAGTAACAATTGGAAATACTGTGATAATAGAAATATTAGTAGAACATTTATACGAAGACAAATGAAATTATAGTTGACAGTTCGAAGCAACCAGTGGTAAAAGTGTGAACTGTGTGAAGTAATGATGCATACGTCCATCAAAGGCGCTAGGAGTACGTTTTTAATGTTATGATAAAAATCGGCGTTTTCAATTTAGAATTAATAGAAACATTGAAAATTTTTTCAATTTCCAAGTTTGTGACTGAGCTTTCTAGGTGGTTATCTTTATGTGCAAATCAAAATATTTTAGAAAAGGAGCATATGCGTGTTCCATATTCCTCGAAAATATGTAATTTCCGGATAATATCAACGACAATTTCTTGAACTGTTATTTGGTAATCCATGCAGGACTCGTTGTTACCGTTTCTGAGATATCAAACTGCCAGTCAAAAGTCAACCAAACCTAAAAAATTCATGAAAATCCTCAAAGCAAGTTGCATAAGCTCTCGCTGCTGCTGCGCTGAGTTATTGCACACACATTCACATTTCACACTACTAGACTTTAAAACCAGACATCCTACTTTCGTGTAGAGGTACTTAGACTGTGAGAGGCGTACGTAGTCCCGATGCCATCCGTGATACTCTGTGTTATTTAGACTGTGAATAATCAGCACCTGCACTTTGCAATGCAAACGTGAGTGCAAGTCGGTATTCGTGTATTCTATACCGGCCAATTTACGATAAGTAGATTACAAAGTGGACTACTGCGAAAAGATTGTTATACGCTTACAAAAAGGATAACGGTCCGATTATCAAAAAATTCTGGGAAACAATATGCCATTCAAATTAGGTAGGTACAATATATTTTTGAGAATTGTATTTAGATGAAAATTCTGGTTTTAGCGAACAATTGCCCTCTTGCAAATTATCCGATCACTCAAACTGTAGTTTGGAAATGTTTGCCCAGAATGAATGGGTGGTGGAAATATAATAACAAAATATTCATAAAATGGTACATAGTTTGTTATTCCTGTTTGAGAACCTTTTTCCTTCATGATTTTGATAATGTCTCTTTTTCTACATTATCTTTCCCAGTTATAGATTATCCAGTGTTTTCAAAATTAAATGTTTCATAGATATTCCATGTGAATGCTGTGAACCTCCTCATAATGTTTAAAGGTATAATTAAAAAAAAATGCAGAATAGTCACATAGGGAAAACTTTTTGTTTCGGTTTCCACGATTGGTTTGCAGCATTGTGCACTTTTTAAAAATATGTTATTTAAAATTATCTTAATGACCGTCTCATTACAGTTATTGTATTTAAACTGTTTTTTTTTCACTTTTAAAGGTGTAATTGCATTAATTTTCTCTTTATGATTTTGTTTCATATCTTCTCAAGTCATAATGCACAATATATTCCCTTTAACGCTATGTGTGAACGGGAGTTATTATCCACATGTCATCCTCCCCCGCGCCTCGTTGGAGCGGTCCTCAACTTACAAATTGGCACGTTCGCAAGATTGAAATCGTACCTCTTTTGGTATGAAGTCAGCCTCTGAGTGCTTCAAACCACTTATTGTCGCGTATTGTGTGTTATCCTGACTTGTGCTGTGTTTGCATGGTGGTGATGTACCTGATGGGTGCGTAAGGGTAAGGTGTGATATATGTGGGTTTGTGGTTCTTACGTGTTTTGTGTTGAGTTTGGTTACTCGCCGAAGTGCTACTCTCGGCTCTCGGTGGTGGACGGTCGTTCTGATGGAGTTGTCGCCTGTATATGCCCCTCTCTCTGAACTCCAGGTTCAGATTTTCGTGGATGTTTTGGATCACTGGGTTCCTATGGGTGTCCGTCTTTTGGAATGTTGGCTCGGCGTGAATGGTCGTCTATGAAGTTCGGTTTGACATTCCGGTCCCTCCAGATCTATTCGGGACGTATCTGAGAGAGTTCACTGCCATTATGGCAAGGCCTTACCCAGGGGGTGGGTTAGGGGGGTTACCCTCCTCCCCACCGAAATATATCTGGAATAAGGTGAAAAAAATATATGTGTGTAATAAAATTTGGTGAAATATACATTGCATTATTAACTTTAGAACCAAAACCCCCCCTCCGAATTTTTTTTTCTGGGTACTGCCTTGCCGCCATTCTCAAGCTTACGTTCAAGAATTGCTGGATCTTGGTCCTGTAGGTTTCTGCGCATTGGCCCCATGATGGGAAGGAGGATGGACCTGGTAAGGAGCAGTTTCAACTGGAGGTCCATGTTGCTTCTGCGTCCTATGAGGGGATTGAGGTTTCTCCTGGCTGCCTTCGCTAGTACGAGCGTCTGTGTCACGTGTTGTCTGATCTCGTCCAGGGTGACTCCTAGATATTTTGCTTCGTTTGCCCATGGGATGCGTTGGTCGTTCAAGACATGTCCTGATGGTGTGGTTCGTCTTCTGCTGAAAAGGATGGCACGGCTCTTATCTGCGTTGACCCCAATTTTCCATAGGTTGAACCAGTCTTCAAGTCTGCTTGTTCTTGCAGGTACCGGGTTACGTGAGCTGCATTTGCTGACCTGGCCACTAGTGTTGTATCGTCAGCATATAGTGCCAGTTTGTTGAAGTTGTTTTCTGGCTTTGGGATGTCCACTGTCTAAATGAAAAACAGACGTGGGGATGAGACTGCGCCTTGCGGTACTCCTGCTTCTAGGGTCCTTCCTGTGGAGAAGTCGCTGCCAACTTTGGATTGGAATCGCTTTCCCCGCTGGAAGCAGTCTATCAGTTTCACTATGGGTGTGTGCTATATGGACTATAATTGGGGTTGCTTTTTAAACAATAATATTACTCCTGAGTTCCATATGCAGAATCTACTTGATCTATTAAACGATCTTGTTATTTCTATTTTTCCGTTGAGGAAAAAAGACGCTGTTTCTAATTCACTACCAGTCACTTGGGTGAATCAGTAACTTACTCAAATGCGTAATACGCTAAATGCGTTGAAAACCATACAAGATGTCGACAGAGATACTTGTTCTCTGAATGCATTCAAAACATTGAGTAGATACTATAAAAATCAAATAATAATTTGCAAAACTGAAGCCTACAACAGCTACCTACTCAACTCCACGAATGTCATGAGGGACAGTTGGAACATAATCAACCATGAAGGTAATAGAAATAGAAAAAAGCAAATTGAGTCTGATATACCGGTGGATAAATTCAATATTTATTTTACTTCTATTGCCGAGCAAATCATAAGCTCTCTACCTCTCATTTCCCATGAACCAACATCTTACCTAAAAACAATAAAAACTCCTGTACACTCGTTTGTTTTAAATCCGGTACTCCTGCTGATGTTTATGATATTATTCTAGGCATGAAGAATTCCAACGCTTTTGATGCCTACGAGCTCAACAGTAAAATCATCAAATCTGTAGCCGACATCCTCGCCGGTCCTTTGGCTATTCTAATAAATAACTGTTTTTCCTCTGGAACTTTTCCTAGTACTCTGAAGTACTCTGTGGTCCTACCGGTACTGAAGAAGGGTAGCACAGATGACATTAACAATTTTCGGCCTATTTCGATTATACCGATATTGGGTAAAATTATTGAAATTATTCTCAAACAACAACTATATAACTTCCTTGAAAGCAACTCTCTCTTATGTCCTGGCCAATTTGGTTTTCGGAAAAATCGATCAACAACCGAGGCTCTTCTAAAAGTTGTGTCAGACATAGTCGAGGGCCTGGAAAAAGGCAAACATTCACAACTCACGCTATGTGATCTATCTAAGGCCTTTGACTGTGTCTCACATGTTATCCTACTACAAAATGGTATCAGAGGCCTGGCACTGGATTTCTTCGAATCTTATCTGGGTGGTAGAACCCAATGTGTTAGACTTGGTGGGGATCTCTCTAATCGTAAGAACATTTCCCATGGTGTCCCTCAAGGCTCTGTTCTGGGCCCCCTCCTCTTTCTGATCTATATTAATGACCTCTACTACTGTACCTCACCGATCAAGAGCGTTTTTTTCGCGGACGACACAACCTTTGTCTCCCAAAGTACTAACCTAGAAAACGTTAGTACTTTAGCTGTTGATATATTAAATGTAGCTCAAGTATGGTTCACATCAAATAAACTGAAAAGCAATATCAGTCTCTCATCGTTTCCTATAAAACAAATATTCCTCAGGGAAATAGCGTCAAATTACTTGGCGTGCAACTTGATGATAGACTCAACTGGGCTCCTCATATAGAGTCTTTAACAAAAAAATTATCAAGTATCACCTTCATGATCCGACGTTTGAGGCATTGCGTTGATTTGCACGTACTTAAATCATGCTACTTTGGTTTATTCCAAAGTCACATGGCTTATGGTATTCTATTATGGGGTGGCTCGTGCCACGCTCATAAAGCTTTCTTAGTGCAAAAAAGAGTTATTAGAGTCATGGCTGGAGTTCATCATCGCGAACACTGTCGCCCTCTTTTTGCTAATCTTCAAATTATGCCACTTCCTACTCTATTTCTATATTCATCCTTACTTGAAATTCATAAAAACAAAAACAAATACACTGTGCAATCAAAAATACACTCTTACTCCACTCGCAATGCAAATTCTCTCACGACTCCTAGATGCAGGCTACTGATGTCACAAAAAAATTCTCTGAATCTGCAACTTTATAACAAATTAGCTTCAAAGATTAAGTATCTCAACCTTTATCAATTTAAAAACAGGATCAAAGCTTTCTTACTAATAAAATGTTTCTATTCGATCAAGGAGTATCTTGATCTGAGCATTACTGAACTCGAACTCTTGTGATAGACTCTCTCCCAGTCTGTCCTCATATCTTATATTTCACTTTATTCTTAGTGTAAATTTGACTTTATACATGTCTATATACACTTATATGTTATACATTGTACTATTTTGACGACCCACTAATTCTATGTTTTATTAGTTTGGAAATAAATATTTATCTATCTATCCGAAGTCTGTTATTTTGGTAATTAAACCATCGTTCCAGACTCTGTCGAATGCCTTGGATACATCCAGGAGTAGGGCTCCTGTGTAGTGTCAAGGTTGAAGCCTGCTACAGCGAATTCCACTATCCTCAGGATCTGCATTTCCGTAGAGTGTCCTTGTCGGAATCCAAACTGCTCGTCTGGTAGGACGTTGAGTTCTTCCGTCAGTGATTCCAGTCTCTTCTGGATGTCTCGCTCTGCCACTTTGCTCATCGAGGTTGTGAGGCTGATGGGTCAGTGGTTTTGCGGGATCACAGGGTTTTTGTTGGGTTTCGGGATCATGATGACTATGGCTTAATTCCAGGGCCGTGGGAAAGTGTCTGAGCCTGAACACTGCATTGATGATGTTGGTCAGGGCAGCTATATTCCTTTTCTCGGTAGAGCCTTGAGGGCTCTATTCGGGGTCTGGTCTGGTCCGAGTGTAGCAATTTAAGGTTTCGGATGATGTCCTTGACTTCTTTGGGCGAAGTTGGTTCAAGGATGGGCTCGGTATCATTGATCCGTCTTATCCTCCTCTGACAGGCTCGGAGTTCCTTGTCTTCCACTTCGTCGGTAAGGGGGACCTGATTGTCTCTGCACTGGCGTTCCAAGGCGTCTGCGTATGCTTCTGCCTTCTCATTGTCAGTGAAGACCAAGCCTCCCTCGCCGTTTAGCGGTGGATCTTCACACTTCACACTATGTCCCCCTTATAAGATTGAGTCCCATCGATAATATATCCTTTTCACGCTATGTGTAAACGAGAGTTACTATCCACTTGACATCCTCCCCCACTCCCCTGCTTGGAGCGGTCCTCACCTCGCACGTTTGCAAGATTTAAATTGTACCTCTTTTGGTATGAAGTCAGCCTCTGAGTGCTTTAAACCCCTTTATGTCGTATATGCGTGAATTTCTGACTTGTGCTGTATGTGTATGGTGGTGATGTAGCTCATGGGTGCGTAAGTGTATGGTGTGGTGATTGTGATATCTAACGTGTTTTGGTTTGAGATTGGTTGATACGGCGGAGTGCTACTCTCGGCGGAGGTCGCTAGTTCTGGTAGACTGGTTGCGTGTATAACACTTCACACAGACCGTCAGGCTTTAATAGTTTCGAGTGACGCTCTCTCCGTAGGCGAAGAAGCAAACTAATCAGAGCTGCGCTCTGATTGGCCAGAGGCCGTGAACGACCAGCTTCGGTTCAAACTGATTCTGGAGATAGAACGTAAAAAGATCGATAGAGATAAATATTTTCGAATGATTTTTATGATGTTTTGACATGAATTATTTATTTTTATTTAGGATTGCAGGTTATTTGCGCTCGCTGAGTACCAATTTTACTCTCTGCCCGCCCCGGAATAAAGTTAATAGGTGACGTCACCTCTGAGGTGGTTGCAAATACGGTAAATGCAAGTTCTTTCGTGTGCTGCGAAGTGTTACATTGCTGGAGCGCCGAGCTAAACTAAAAATGAATATGCCTCACAGAACTCAATTATATGGTTCTAACCTCTAATCTTTGTATATGTCTTATATATATATATATATATATATATATATATATATAAAAAACTATGAATTTGAAATAAACTTTGTAGAAAGGATATTCCTTGAGGTTGCAGTCAAAATAATGGCCTATGAGAAAAAGTAAAACTCTTTCTTATTTAGTCAAGCTTTCGAAAATGTTTATTTTCATTATCAAGACAAGTAAGGTGAGGTTAAGTGAAGACAGCGAACTAAACACCATTTCGTGTTTGAGAAATTTTCAAAATCATATCAAAATTTCTCAAACACGAATTGGTGTTTAGTTCGCTGTCTTCACTTAACCTCACCTTACTTGTGATAATGAAAATAAACATTTTCGAAAGCTTGACTAAATAAGAAAGAGTTTTACTTTTTCTCATAGGCCATTATTTTGACTGCAACCTCAAGGAATATCCTTTCTGCAAAGTTTATTTCAAATTCATAGTTTTTTTTCAACTAGTCCAGTCACGAGACTACCCTTTCTTCTATATATATATATATATATATATATATATATATATATATATATATTCCAGTGGATATATAATTATGAGTTCTGTGATCTGCCTCTTTCTTTAACACAATGGAGCACATTGTTCCATTTTGTTTATGATACCTGCACTACATCACAGTTATTTGCAATCGATTTTCTTCTGATTCCAATTACAATCGATCGCAAGGAGAAAAAAAAAACTTTGAAGATATAAGGATTGAAAAGTCATCTCACTAGGACTTATATACTTCCAAAATGCACATGGCCTGAAATCATCAGGAGATAATCAATTCCATCGATAAAATGCTCAACTCCACAATGATGGAATAACGATTTTTTTCCATTTTAGCTTCCACAGAAAATGGAAAAAAATGAGGAAGGGCAAACAAATGAGTTTGGTCAGTTAAGTACATCAAATGTATTTTTTTAATCATTTGATTTGTCAGATGCCTATTACAGAACTTTTTCATTCGCAAACAATCATAAATCCATATAAATAATAAATACTTTATGGCCGATATAGATGTCGCCCCGGAAACGACACTTTCGAATGACAAAGCACGTGGTTTTTGGTTTACCTAAACCTGCAATAAGGTTAGGTTTGTTTTTTACGAATAAAAAAACGTTCAGATTTAACGTGCTCACTCTAAATTAATTGAAGTATTGAAATTCCTAAGGAAATCATTACGTTGAAAAGTTTTTAGTTGCATAATACATTTGTATATAGTTATCACTGATACTGACTATTGGATTATTTGAGATGGCAGAAGACTCCTCTTCCCAGCTAAAATCTGATTCAAATATTATGAAGGGACCCCTTGAGGAAAACAATATAATTGGTAATATTACAGAGAAACATGATGTAGAAGTGGGAAGTGAATTAGTTACCACAGAACAAAAATCGTGGGAGGATACAAAAGAATTACTAACAGAGTCCGAAGCATCCAAGACAAATAAAGAAAAACATGCCCCCAGAGATTCCAGCGAACAAGAGGTAATAAACAAAAAAGTGATTCAACAAATCGAAACTCAAAATACTGTAATGACAAATGATGATCAGCAGGAGGGGCAAAAAACAGCAATACTACTAAACACCTCAAACATTGAAGAAACAAACAGTCTTCACCAAAAACTTGAAATCGATTCTCAGTCAGTACCATCACAATGTGTGCACAAAACAGATGAAAATATAAAACTAGTTGAAGTGTCGAACACTGGTAAAATAATCTCAAATACTTTGATTGAAAGCGTGAAAAAATTCGATATATCTGAGCAAAACTCCACCAGTCGAAATGAATCTGAAGTTATTGTGAGAAAAGAATCAGAGTCATTGAAGAATTTACTTGTGTACAGCGATGATGATAGTGAAGATGATGCAGATGAATATAAGAACGTCGAATGTAATCAGAAGCTCGATCAGAAGGCAACTGACAAACAAAAGATACAAGTGGTTGTGAGCAGCTCTTCAGAATCTGACAGTGAATCAGATTCTGTAACTTCAGTAAATAGCGATGACAGTGATGAGAGTAATGAGTAAGTATTGAAGCATTATTCTCAGTGTACTATTCTTCCCTATATTTTATAAGTAATATTCAGAGTGAATTCAAAATACATATTCTAATGTATGTGACAATCTTCTGTACAGAGTCATACATAAATCCTAAAATGAATGTGTACTAAAATATTGTACATTCCTTTGGTTAAGACACATAATTGGACAAATGAGCTGGTTTCATAATTCTTGCATAAGCTTGTTGGTGCAATTATCCCTACAATGATCCTTATTGATATCATACATTTTGTAATTATTATGAAAAGGGAAACATTCTCAATTGAATATTTAATAGAAATATTTTTCTGAGAATTGAAAAATCCATGATAAAAATAAAGTTATTCTAGTGAATATCTAACTGAAAACAACTACTTCCCCGGCTAAAGCCACGCTGGACATTGAACTACATCTGATAGATATTTTGAAAGGACCCTAACTCCAAAAACAAATTTTAAAGTAAAAATTTTACCTACTATTGCAGTCTTAACACATTGAGTATGGCATGAGACCATGCGGATGCTGCGCTTGTTTCTACACAGGGTAGGCGCGGCATGAAAGTGATGCCGCACAACATATTTTCACTCAGATGGCGTGTATCTCATCAAACTCGCATTATAATGCTAAATAAATAAAAGGCGCTCAAGCGCCGACCGAGCGCGCAACTTTATGAGCTGGATCGAGATTTATTAATTAGGGTGGTTTTTATGGGCACCAAAGTGAAAAAATCCGAAAAATTATTATTGTTTATTATAAGAAAGTAAAGAAACTAGAAACGCATTACAAAGCATTACGAATACAATAGGCTGAAGCAATACAAATGTTTGGGCCTTAGTAGCATTAGCATGGTTTTTTTCTATCGCCCATTTTCAATAAATAATACAGGTTTTTCACTCTAATTACTGCATCAACTGAGCTTGAAATATATATATATATATATATATATATATATATAAATATATATATAAAGTCTGAGAAATTCTTTGGGACAGCAGCAAACGCAAATGTACTCTTATAACATTATATTTCCAATATTTCGACAATGAATATTGTCATCATCAGGGAGAATGTTAGCGAGAATGGTCGTTTTTCGGTGAAATACAAAAGATGTAAAAGACAGCATTAAAACATGTAAAAACTTGGAGCAACAATTAGATTTATTCGAATTCTCGCTAACATTCTCCCTGATGATGACAATATTCATTGTCGAAATATTGGAAATATAATGTTATAAGAGTACATTTGCGTTTGCTGCTGTCCCAAAGAATTTCTCAGACTTTTTCCTAACTAGTCAGCAAAGACTACCTCTCCTCTTTCTATATATATATATATATATATATATATATATATATATATAATAATATAATAAATATATATATAAAAAGTCATATTTGAATAAAAGTGACCAAATAAAATTAAAAAAAAATTGCTTGGTGTATGAATTTTCTTTCTTTGTGCAGCCCTACTCAACGTGTTAATTAAGAACTCATATACTTAGATGATTGATAAATAAATGTTTTCCATTAAGAATGGATTAGAAAGTCAAATTTTCACTTTTAAATTTGTCTTTTGAGTTGGGGTCCTTTCAAAATATCTAACAGATGTAGTTCAATGTCCAGCGTGACTTTAGCCAGAGAAGTAGTTGTTTTCTGTTTGATACTCACAAGAATAACTTTATTGTTATCGTGGATTATTCAATTCACAGAAAAATATTTCTATTCAATGTTTAATTGAGAATGTTTCCCTTTTCAATATGAATACCCCACAAGAGGTTATCTTGAACGATAGAAGATAGTGACTAAATGTTATCTTTGAGTCCGAGATGATTCCACATCTGATTTTATGAACATCCTGTTCATATTTTCAAACAAATTAATATAATTATTTTTTATGTATCCAGGATGATTTGGGGACCTAAGGGTTATCATGAAAAAATATATTTTGATCATTTGCAGTATTTGATCTGTAACTATTTTCAATTGATTCTTGAATTGAATGAATCAAACAAGGAATAAAATCATTAGTTTCAGTTAAAAATAATACTTTTTCTTATTTTTAAAGGAAAAGACCATACTTTATTGACAAACAATCATAAAGAATGTATGTGTATGTTTAATTGCATATATCACAATTATGCATTAAAAGAGAAATTGAAGGTTAATAGGGGTCATTAATATATTAATTGGGAAATTGGGTGAAACTGGTTTCAGTCAGAACTTACTGGCACTTGTCCATTCCTACCTCTCAAACCGTAACCAAATAGTGGCTTATAATGGATTAAAATCCAATAGAGTAATTGTCACTTTGGGTGTACCATCAGGGTCAAACCTAGGACTCTTGTTATTTTTATTATTCATTAATGATCTTACTTCTAAACTTGACTGTATGAAGCTACTTCCATCGAGAATTCGGCTGATGGCCCCCCTACTTAAGCAAAACCTAGATAACTTGCAAACGTGGTGTTGAGTTAACTACCTACACCTTATATTGAAAAATGTAAAGTCATGACCATCACCAGAAAACGTACTCCTGCTGAATATCCATATAGCGTTCAGGGCATCAATCTAACTCGATGTAATGAATCTAAAGATTTAGGTGTATTCTTCAATCCAAAAATGTCTTTTGTAGATCATATCAACAAAATCACTTCTGAAGCCAACAAAATTCTTGTTTCATCATAAGAAATTGTCAGCAATTCACATATATAAATGCAATTAGAATTCTGTATTATCCATATGTGAGATCAAAATTAGAATACTGCTCAATAATTTGGAGTCCTCACTATTTCTGCCATAAATATACCCTAAAATGGGTTCAAAGAAAATTCTTAAAATTTAAATTTTTCAAATGTCCTGGAACATATCCAGGTTCAGATCACAATGCACTTCTTGAACACTTTCAAATTGTCTCACTGGAAACAAGAAGTCAGTGTGCCTCAGTTATATTTCTGTATAAATTACTGCACAACCAGGTTGACTGCAGCATGCTCTTATCTGAGTTGAACTTCAGGCTTCCAAGACTTATTCATCACCTAAAATCAATTATGAGGAATAAATTAGAGGTTAAAAAAAAAGTGGGATTTTCATTAAAGTTTCTTCTACACCAACTAATATAGATTTTACATGAATTAACTTGGAGCCATTTATTAAAAATGTTTTTGTTAGTATTTTGCAAAATTTCTAGCATTGAATAAAAAAATGCCATAAGTAGGATCTACTCGAAAATACCATGCACAAGCCGCAGGGGTAAGTCACATGAAGCAACATGAAGAAAAACATAGATATGTAAAGTAGGAAAAAATACAAATTCCACGCGGGCGAAGTCGTAGCGAATTATTAATATAAAGGAAGAAGTTCTGACTGACTAATCAACCTCCATGCCAAACTGATTAACTTACAAACTATAAAATTACCATGAGGGCTCGGTTCAAGGTATAGGTGTGAACCAAGTATTTTCCAAAATTCTAATCCTAAGGCATTAAAACTGCCTCCTGCATGCATATTTTTCAAATACGATATGTCATTTTCATTTTGTCTTTTTGCTCAGAAATATTTTTTTATGTCTGATTTTGCTCTCCCGGCCATTATAGGAGAATTAAATTTTGCATGAGGATTAGGGTTGAATGCATTAGAAGGATTTGCCAGATTTCGATTGCCACGATGTTGAAACTACTGCCTGACTATTTGAAAATGATGTATCTTTGAATCTTTTTTTAATGTCTAGAGTTTTTTATTTCCTTGATGTCATTTGGTCCTTTGAACAGGTTGGTACTGAATTTTACGTCGTATTTACCAATTAGGTTCAACAGGAATGAAAAAAAAAGAGGTAATTTGCTAGCAGAAAATTGGGATATTGAGACATTTTGCCCAAAAGGTCGAAGGCATAAATAAGTAATATTGTTCTCTCAAGCTAATCATCACAAAAAATCAACTATTAGGAATTAAAAAAATCAGTATGGAAGAAGGAATGTGGCATTTTTCTTCCTATTTCTTCTGCACCAATGTGGAATTTGTTCAGTTAGTTCAATTAACTTACCTGCAGGAACAAGTAGTGTTTACGTGGAGCCATTCATCCAAATTGTTTTCAATGGGTTTTATGCAAATGTTTTGCATCAAAGTTATAATAAAATGTATAACATATTGAAATTAAGACAATAAAATATTGTTCAAACTAGCTTCTAAGCAATTTGAAACATTTTCAGAATATAAAATATTAAAGATGATGGCTAAGAAAATGAAATAATATAAATGAATAACATGCAATATGAATATGCCAATTAGTAACATAAACATCACATTGAAAATGACAATTATGCCTCAATCACATGTTTATGTTTTTATTCATAATCTCAGAAAAATCATTAAGCATTTTGATATGTTACAAGAGATCTTTCGATCTATCGAGTGCTAAAGTTCTGGAGAAGGTCATACAACAAATATTAAATGAGTTCCTTGAAAAACATTAGTTATTATAAAAATCACAATATGGCTTCAGAGAGAATATGTCAGCTCAGGATTCAATAAAAAAACTGACACGACAGATCTATAAATATTCGGACAAATCAAAACCAGCAATTGCTATTTTCATAGACTTAGGAAAAGCCTTTGACACCGTCAATCATTGTATCCTGTTGAACCTCCTCCAAGATTTGGGAATAAGAGGCATAACAAATGAACTCTTCAGGAGTTATTCAATGAATAGAAAGCAAAAGGTAAGAATAGGGGTTCATGAAAGCGGTAGGAAATTATTATGTGGTGTGCCTCAAGGGATGGTGTTAGGGCCAATCCTATTTAATATATACCTGAATGATATTTTCTCACTAGATACCAACTCGAACATCATGAGTTTCGTATATGATACCGCATTGTTTTGTGTAGATAATCACTAGTTTCACCTGGAACAAAAACTAGAACATGATCTAGATCAAATCAGCTCATGGTTTGAATACGGACTTCTATCTATAAATTTTGACAAAACATATTACTTACCATTCAGCTGTTATGACATTGCCGTTCCAAAACATGAAATAAAAATCTCCAATAGGGAACCAGATGGAACCACCACATAGACTACCTAGTCAAAAAATCACGTTGCCTACTTTATAAATTCAAACAAATAGCAAATATACTTCATCATACTCAGAAAATTATATTGTACAAAAGTTTAGTGGATTCCCATCTGAGATTTGGCATAATTGGTTGGGGTGGAGTGACCAGAACATACCTACAACCTCTCAAGGTTATCCAGAAAAGGTTTCTGAGACGTATCCTACAGAAAAATTATGACGACCCTAGCGATCTTCTTTATTCAGAATCATATTTGATCCCCGACAGTGGTATTTCATGATTATCATTGTTGTACAATATAAAAACCAAAATGAACTAACCACTTTCAATCATGAATATGCTACCCGACAAAACCATAGAATCGTCATATCACTCATGCACAAATCAGTTGGCCAGAAAAATTATACATATTTAGAACCAAAACTATACAGTCTCCTATCTGAAGAATTGAGATGCAAATCGAACCTCAATAAGTTCAAGAGAAAAATTAAATCAATTAATTTCAATTCACATAAAACCTTATCTCTGAGGTTTCACCACCGACAAAAAATCTGTTCCAACGTAGAAATCAATGTTAAGAAGAACACACTTTCTCAAATCGAAAAATGTAAATTTTTGGGAATTACGCTTGATAACTGTCTGAATTGGAAGAGTCACTGTGATAAACTTATATCAAAACTAAGTTTTCTTGAAATCTGAAATCGATTTTGACCACCAATCAGTTATTGAACTATTATTAAGTACATATTGAATCACGAATCAGATAGGGCTTATGCCTTTGGGGAAGCTCCACATTAGCTCCAAAAGTATTTTCTGCACAGAAAAAGATCATACTGATATTAGCGGGCGTTAATCAGCGAACCTCCTGCAGGGATTTTTACAAGCGTTTTGAGATCCTAACTTTTTCTGATATTTTTATTTTTGAAATGTGTGTATTCATACACACAAATAAGTCGAAATATGTTCGCATAACGTAAAAACGAGAAATCATAATGATTTCCACATAAAACCTTACAAATATAATATAACGGCCAATTCACCTTCTTACTTGGGACTGAAACTATATAACAAACTGCCTGATTCATTGAAAGCTACTGATAAAATTCAGGTTTTTAAATGCACCCTCAAAAGGTTTTATTATATCATAATTTTTATAATGTCGACGAATTTTTCAATCTGTGATCTTATCGCACTATTTTATTTATGTAATGGAAATTACAAGAGTGCTTGTAATGTAATTCTTTATTTTAGTGAAAATTTTAACTTTATTTTATCGTTGGTATGTACAAATTTAATTTTCAATATCATTTCTGGACTTTGTACTGTTGTTTATACATGTTATTTAAATAATGTCCATTGTAGCTTAAGAAAATTAGGTTAAAAATTGACTGTTCCTATACAATTATTGTCTCTTGAGGAAATACACAAATTTTTTTTTTTTTTTTTTAATTATAATTTTGTTATTTTATGTTATTTGGGTTATTTTTTTGTAACGACTTTAATAAAAATGTGTTTCTATGGGAATTGTCATTGCAAACTCGAAGGTCTTTAACTGTGAAAACACAATTATTTGTAGACATTCCATTGGTGATTCATCATAGGGAAATATACCCCAATGTGATTTCATTAGTATTCATTACTTAAATATTGTATCTACATGGTATAGCATATAGGCATATACATTTGCTTAAGCACAATCAAGTCATCAATAACTATCTTATATCAATCATAAAATCACCGATGAATTCTTTATTTAGGGATAAAATCTCCAATATAGTGTTTTTGGTCAATATCAATATGTATATCATCATTTTAGATCAGAAATTGAAGTTTGCAGTACAACCAAACCTACACCAAAAAAAAACAATAAAATCTCTGAAGAAATGTTTGATCCGCAGTGTCTGCTGGCTACTGATCTTTCCAAGTTGGAAATTGATTATGAAAAAGAAGAATTTGCACACATAGGTGAAATTAGTGGTATCATAGAAACTATAGGTGAGTAAATAGTATATAGTAAAATAAATAGTCAAAAGTATGAAAAGGGTGTTCATAAAATAATCTATGTCTGAAAGATAAACTTTAGTCACTATCTTCCTCTTAGGAGGTATTCATCTTGTAAGAAACGTTCTCGATTCAATATTGAAAAAATATATTTTAATGAAAATTGAGAAGTTCACGATAAAAATGAAGTTATTTTTTGTAATATCTAACAGAAAACAACTACTTCTTTTGAGTTAAGGTCCTTTTACAATATCTACCAGATTGAAAAGGGAAACATTTTCGATTGAATATTGAATAGACATATTTTTCTGTGAATTGAAAAATCCACGATAAAAATGAAGTTATTGTTTGTGAATATCTAACAGAAAACAACTACTTCCCCGGCTAAAGCCACGCTGGACATTCAACTACATGTAGTTCAATGATAAAGTACAACGAACTACTCCTTCAAAAGATGGTCGATTCAGAAACCTACCTTTTTCAATTATTTGAGAATTCAGTGACTAGGTACCATGGAACATTTGAAAAATATTGGACATAAGATCCCAACTATAGTGAGTGAAATGGGAAAAATCCTTGCTTGAAAAGTTACCCTCAAACAGTCTAGAACAATGATATTTACCAAATTAGAAATATGATTAGATAAATATTCATACCTCAAGAAATGTTACTTTTCACGGAATTATCAAAACAAAGTGGTAACTGGCTACCGCTAAAAATTTTGAAGCCAGCACATAATATCTACTCATGTAGTTTTTTTTTTGGCATTAGATTACCTTGCCCATTCAGCCAGTTACTTTCTGTTATTTGTCATTGCGCAATACAACCATAGATTTGTTATCTTATTTCTTTTCAAATGTTAAGCGGTTCTCCCACCTACCTAACATTCTAATTAAAAAAAAATTAAAAATTTCCAAAGGAGTTATTACATGGTTACAATCTTCTCGACCAGGGGTCGATCAGGGCATTTTTACAAGACATACACAGGTAGACCATGGATGGGAGGGTATATGACGCAAAGGATACGATAAATATAGCCTACTTGATCAATTAGTTCACAGTCTAATTTTAGAATCTTTTAGGAATTCCAAGACACTCATGTATATCTTTTTCGTTGAGTGCTATTATTGGTGTTTGCACGTTATTTTTAATGAACTTGTAATATAGTTTTTCACCTTCATTATTGTACTTTAGGCATCCAAATAATATATGGTCCAAGTAGTCTATTTTCACTATATGTATCGCATAAAGGACCCTGCACTTTTTATATGTAAAGTGGCGACCAGTCAAATTTTCTGAAACTTTGGTATGTTGTTGTACTCGACCTAGTAACCAAAAGTGTCAATAGACGCAACTCAATCCTATGACTAGTTTCCTAGAACTTGAAGTTGAAAATTGCCCAGTATACCGGATTTTTTTTTCTTTAACTTACGAGATAGATTGAATTTCTGTTGCATACACATGTTTACTAGTTGTTTTAGTAATACATTAGTAAATACGTACAATTAAAAATATTTATATTTGCAGGGTGATTCACAAATGTATGACGGTAGTTTTTTGCAAAATCTCACTTTTGCTACTGTGACGTCAGACATCAGGGAAGCATATTTTTGAAAGGTTCTCCTCGATATAGTATTTTGACGAGAAAATATTGCACAGTACACATTTCTTATACAGGGTGTTTCATAGAGAGAACCACTAGATAATTATTTTTTTTTAGGATTAATTCAAAACCCTGTATGTATGGATTGATTTTTGGGAAAGGTAATACCACAAGCATATGTGTGTCTCTAATTTCCAAAATATTCAAGGCGGTTTATTTATAGGAAGGTATTCTATTTTGAGAAAAGTGCAAAAACCACGAACAACCTGTATCCTAAAATTTCCCCGGTCAAATGTAACTATTTTCTCACTACATAATGATTTTTATGACATATTGAGAGGTATGAATTCTACATCCGATACTATGACCAGTTTTCGAGATACAGGGCGTTAAAGTGAAAAATTACTGATTTTATCGTTTTTTCTTCAAAAAAATCTGGATTGATTTTATGTTTCGCTTATGAGTTTAATATAAGTTTTGGTTAGATGTACATGGATAGGTTCAGCTAAAAATATTTACTGTTACAGGGTTATTCAGGAATAAATCACAATAGGTTTTTGCAAACACTCAACAATTCTACAGTTCCGTCACAGATAAATTATTCCATGAAGTTAATACCTAGTCGTTTACAATTTTGAGTCTAAAAGATTTCGCTATGATTGCTTTTCATACAGGGTGAGCCATACAGCCAACCATACCAAAAATAATTAGGCTTTAAAATTACTAAAACGAGAACTTTTTTAGTGACTTTTGAGACTACTATGGTCATTAGCCCTTGTGTGTTAGTGTTTGTTACGAGCTCCATACGCCAACGTAGAAGCAGCACTGTTAATTTGTACGCACCAGTGAATCATCGAGAGACATCCTCAGTCTGACATCAAGATTAACTCTCAATTTTATATGAAAAATCTCGCTTTGAGTGAGTATCAAACCTGGGATCTTTCGATGCCAGATGAGCGTTTACCCACTGCGCTATCACCCCCAAAAAGATGATAATTATCCATCTTCTTGTATAGGATGAAAAAAGATGAAGAGGTAACCAACCCTCTTATGCCGAAAGCCTCTAGTTTTTCCACAAGTATCAAATGTGAGACACAGTCGAATGCTTTGGTCAGGTCACACAGAGCAGCCATAGTGTGTTCGCCTTTCTCAAAACCTTCTATAATATTGTAAACCACTTATTTTTGGGCATGTACAATAGATGATGATTTAATGAACCCCAATTGGTTAGGGTTTAATAGCTTGTGCTTAAGGAGGTATTGATAGAGTCTATTTTTTAGAATTATTTCGAAAATTTTCTCAAAGATAGGGACAATTGAAATCGACCGGTAATCACCAATTTCATTCTCATTTCCTTTTTTGAAGATAGGGGTAACTCGAAATATTTTGAATTCGTCCGGAAATTCACCATTTACTATGTAAGCATATATATATATATATATATATATATATATATATATATATATATATATATATATATATCAATCAACTTCTTCTAGAAATACACAAAAATAAAGAAGATTATGAAACAAATTCAAACTTACCTCACCAGGGGCCGCCAATTAAAACTCTCTTGATGTAAAAATCTACAATATATTACCAACATATGTTGAAAATATGAACCCTCACGAGTTTAAAAAATATTTAAAAGAATTTTTGACTTCAAAAACCTGCTATTCTACGAAAGAATATATGGCTGCTCTTACGTCTATGACTCAATGAATCAAGTTTTTTCTGTGACTTTTAGATTTGATGACAATATGTCTTTTATATGTATGTCTGTTCTGTCAGGTATTCTAAGCCCCCACTGATTTTATATGTGTCTGTTTATGTCCGGTATTTTAGCCCCAATATTTTTTTTTCTAGGGTACTTAGTCCAACATTTTTTAACTATATTTTGTATATATTTTGACTTGTCTTTTTTGTATCGTGCTGAATGTACACCTAAAGGATGAATAAAACTATCTATCTATAAAGCAAAGGTGCATTATATAAAACTGTCAACAAATTTAAAATATTGAATTCAATAAACAAGATAAACCACAAATAAACGCCAAATGTTGATTGAAAAAAGACCATCACATTGAAAAAATCAATTTATTTCAAGAAGAGAATCCCAAAATTCTAATGTGGATAATTCCCATAAAACTAAGCAGAACAAGAGATAAATTTAACTTTTGCCGTACTCGATGAAAGCATTATTATATTAATGATTGCAAAATTGCGGGAGAAATGGGATTTTGACGGTTCTGTAGAATCAATATGTTACCAGTGGCTTAATATTGTAACATAATTGAAGGAACAAGTCTTTAAAAATATCTAAAAAATAATAATTAATGGAATAAATTATGTGTGTGGGCTGTCACTAGCTAGAAAAACTTTAGATGTGGAAAGTAAGTAAGTAAGTAAGTAAATCACTTTCTGCTCTGATACCACGGTTACCAGCCGAGTAGTGCTTCGGATGACACTTAAAAAGCTAAGGTCTCCGTCTTCTTAACTCACACAAGTCTCTGACTTTCGAGGGTTGCTTTAATATCTGTCAAATGTTTTATCAGGATTTGATTCTAGATGAAGATTGCTCATCACAATAAAACTAGTAAACTAAGAATAAATAGCAACATAGGAAATAAGATGGATATTTGGTATACCCAAAAAGTGTGGAACTGCAACAAATAAGATACAAAGTACAGTGGTTTAAAACAGCTCTATTAGATCCTATATGTATACAAAACAACTTCATATTCTAATTTTCATACCCCATCATGATGGCACTTAATTACTCTACCTTTTTTTTTCAGTTACAGTTACAACAATTAGTGGAACTCCAGTGTACGATCTGGGCAGTATTCTTTTCACTGATGACAATTCTTGCAAGAAACCTCTTGGCGAAATATATGATGTTATTGGTCCTGTGTTTGCTCCTGTATACTGTATTGGTTTCAAAAGCTCCAAAGAGATTGAAGAACGAGGCATCAAACTGAAAATGAAAGTTTATTCTGCACCAAAGAGTAATCTTTCGCACTATGTTTTCCTCAAGCAGTTGTTGGAGTAAGTATTTTTTACCTTCCTAGAATTGCACAATATTTCCATGTTTATATTTTTCTAGTGTTTTCGTTAATGATTGAGTCCTTGTATGCACGTTCATATTTGTTTGCCAAAATTTATTTTTTTAAGTTGAACATGATGTACTGTTATGGGACTTGCTAAAAACACATGAGTTTTTCAAAAATTAAAAACCTTGAAAAGTGTGAAATGTATTTTTAAATTTTGAATTGATGTGGCCGCATATAAAACAGATAATCATTTGAGTAAATTTATTAAGAACAATAATGATAAAACAGAAATCTGATAAATCTGGAGTATATAAAATAACTTGTGGCTCTTGTGCTAGTTTTTACATAGGCCAAACAGGCAGAACATTTAAAAAACAATTATCAGAACATAGGAACTGTTTCGTCAATGGAAAAACAAATTCAACTTTTGCTTTTGCTCTTGACCGGAAACATTGTTTTGTTAACCTTTCAGTGGTCGCGTGAAATTCAGTAGCAAGTTTGGTCATGCACTGTCTCTGAGACCGGGTTGCTTATATTTTTTTGTACTTCTTTTTTTGTTATTTGAACATTAACATATTATTTAGCTGATAATTATCAAATAGCTTCAATTTTCAATGTTCAACTCATGTTTTTTTACTGAAAAAGTTTCCATCAGAGTTTGTTTGCATTTCGAACACAATGGAGTTAAATGCTCCAAACACATATATGTGTTGCACTTATAACAGCAGAACCTTGTTTTTTTATAAGCTTATATTTAGTTTCACTTGTTAGTTCTTTCGTTTGTTCGTTCGTTAGGGTCAAATCTTGCAAGTGAATTTCGACCGACTTCTAGTCGTCCGATTGCATTATGAAATGACAATGCATTATTAAATTTTTGTTAGAGAAAAAAACAAAATGGCGGCTCCAAGATGGCGAACGAGATTTGTAATTATGGTCCGATTTGATTCAAAATTGGTGTGTGGTGGTTTTTGGGGTCGGAGATTATGAAATTTTCGTCGAAATTAATAAATTCAAGATGGCGGCCCCAAGATGGAGGACGAGTTTTGTGATTATGGTCCGATTCGATTCAAAATTGGTATGTGTTTTCGGGGTCGGAAATTATGAATGTTTTGCCAAAATTAATAAATTTAAGATGGCGGACGAGTTTTGTGATTATGGTCCGATTCGATTCAAAAGTATGTGGAGGTTTTCGGGGTCAGAAATGTTTGTCAAAATTCATAAATTCAAGATGGCGGCCCCAAGATGGAGGATGAGTTTTGTGTTTATGGTCCAATTCGATTCAAAATTGGTATACGGGGGTTTTCAGGGTCGTAGATCATGAAATGTTTGTTGGAATAGTTAGCCATGTCAACATCATTATTAAATCTTACATCATTCCCATCATGAATTTCTATTGTATTATTTTTTTGCTGCTGTCGGTATTGCTTAATTCCGAGACTACTTTAAATAGTTTTCTGGTGTCATTTTTATTTTCGTTGACTGATTGTTTGTAATAGTTACTTTTTGCTGCGTGTATTATTTTGTTGAGTTGATTTCGGTATGATTTATATTCATTCAATAGTAATACATTTTTACTCTTGATCACTTTAAACTTCATTTTGTCCCTGTGTTTTATAGAATTGATAATGGCCTGTGAAATCCAAGGTTCTATTTTTTTAGAGCATTTGATAGGTACTTCTTTTTTATTTATGGCCTGATTATATATTTCAACAAATATATCAGAAAATGTCGAATAAGCTATATTTGGGTTATTATATTCATGTATTATACTCCAGTCTTGCAGTTTTATTTGATTTAAAAATTTATTAGCATCCAGAATCTCAATAACTTTAGTTTTTTTTTTATGTTTGGAGCAGATAAACAGTCATAGTGCAATCCTAGATATACAGGATAGTGATCCGTAACATCTGCATTGATGGCGAATGACTTATATTTTAGATTGGTATATTGTAGATTTTCTTTCATAAAGATATGGTCAATACAAGATGCTGTTGTAGGTCCCTCGTATACGTGTTAATATATGATTTGAAGCCCAACGATGACATCAGAGCAAAGTAATTATTCGAAACAAGGTCTTTTTTATCCAGTGTGTCAATATTAATGTCTCCAACAAATATATCTATTTGGCTTTGTGGAATGTTTTGCAAATAATTTTCAAGTTCATTTACAAAAAGATCTGCATTAGTGGATGGTGCTCTGTAGCAGGCATGTATAGATATTTTGATATTATTTATTGTGCAACAATTTGACTAATGGAGATTTTACAATGATGAAAAATTTTGTTATCAAAAGAGAAATTTAGGTTGGATTTCACATAAATTATGATTCCATCATTCTGGTTATTTTTGCTATTATTGTATATTGTGGTGAAGCCTATCATATTGAAATTATCGACTGATTCAATATTCCAACATTCACTCAGTACGATTATGTCAATATGTTTCAAGTGATATGTTTCTAAAAATAATTGCATCTCCTCAAGATTTTTCCTAATGCTCTAAGATTTGACATTTTTTATTTCATTTTTTATTTATTCAACGGGAACTAGCCCAATACATCTAATATACAGTTGAAGGTAGAATCAAGTTTTACATATTAAGACGATCTAAGATGAATGAAAGTAAATTAAGATTGAGTGGATTGTACAATAGGATATTAATGATTAATTGATTAAATGTAATATTGATTCCCATTCTGGAGTTTAGCACCCTCTAGTGGGGAAACTAGTTAAATGATCAAGTGGCGCTCGTGAACATTTCTGATCACAATAACATAATCTTTTTATTTTATTTGTTAGGGCCGCTTATGGTCTATCACGTGCCAGTCCTGCCGGACTCTTACCGGCTAAAACCACCCCGTGCCTCTTCTATTCTTGGAACTGTCCGAATGGATATTTCTTCAAGTACAGACGGCATCCATCTATCTGGGATTTTCCACAAGTCTCTGGTGTTCCCTTTCCTCGTTTTGTTTTTATTACCTGGCATAAAAAACAGACACAGCTTTTCCATTTTTTTCGGTTTATCAACAAATTTGGTATGAGGTTATCTGTGGTTATATGCACATTCCACTCCGTTTCCAGATTGGTACTGTATTGCAACCATCTATTACAGTAACAAATGGTGCTAGGTTGTCCCTTTGTGCGCAGTATATGCAGAGTTTGTCTGTGGCCTTATTCATCTTGTATGTGTAATTGCGGAAGCTACCGTACCCACTGAGGGCCTGCGTGCTATAATTATCCACGTTTTTTAAGGCACATTCTAACCATGTGGTTATTTCTGGGATACATTTTTTGGTTCACTGGGCTGTTGTGGTGTTGTCATCCCATTTTATTTGCCATTGTGTAACTGTTTCCCGTCTTTCAGCCTTTTTTATGGCTGCCGTCGCTTCGTCCCTGTTGTCCAGTCTGGATCTTTCCTTCACCAGGAGGTCTATGGATGGGGTGCTGGTAAGGACACAGATTGCTTCCTGTGACCCCGTTCTGTGGGCTGTGCTGCCAGTAGCATTTTCCTGTACTTCTTTACTTTTGTTACTCTTCCCCAGACCGGGGCTGCATATAGAGGATTTTCGATTGTTCCTCTGCACTATCGATTGTTTGGGCCTCTGATATTAGGTGATAGCTTCGAAAGTGCCGCGGTCTGTCTGCTGCTGCACGGTCTGCCTAATATGTTCTTTCTTTATATACTTGTCATCTAACCATACTCCCAAGTGACAATAACATAATCTAGAACATAACAAAAATTCAAACAATCCAACTGTATACCATTCATAATAACTGTAAATAATAAATGTTTCTGATTAATTGGTGAATTTAAAAATTATGAAATGATCACATACAAAAAACATTCATGTAAAATGTATGGTCTAAATAATTATCAACAAAAAATTATTTATTAGACCTACTTATATTATTATTTCGAATTTTGATCTCAATCTGAGTGCAGTATATCTGCACCCATCAGAATCTATATTTTGATATTCCTGTATGGAAATAAAAAATTTAATAGAAAGCAATTGAAAAAATATGTCTTGATTATGTTAATTAATAATTTTGTTTCAACAATATGCACATTGTTTGATTTCAATATTTTTTAAATGCTGCTTTTATCTATTAGGTCATGATGACCAAACTGCCAACCGATTGTTTTAGAAGAGAGAACATTTTTAGTTTTTCACAAGGAGAATTTTCGTTTTATTTTGGTCACGATGACCAAACAGCCAACCGCTTGTTTTAGAAGAGAGAACATTTTTAGTTTTTCATAAGGAGAATTTTCGTTTTGTTATATGTAGGTAACCTTCATTCATAATATTTTTATTGTGCGTTCTAACCTAACCTTGGTCCAAATTTTTTTATGGGAATCTTCTATCCAAAGCCAGTGGGTTTGGATATTATTAAAGTATTATTCAGAAATCTCTCGTATGATTAATAAATTGTTACTAACATAGTTTCAAAAATTGAAATATTGGATGATGCCATGCATAACAATATAATTATAATATTTTTCATAGAAATGTTACTTCATGACTTTGGTCAAGGCTATTCACAATGAGTCGCACATAACAAAAAAACATAATTTTTTCTGTTTTTTTTGTGTCACTTATTGATGAATCAATTCAGTCACATCACATTTTGATCAAAAATTATTTTTTTTCAAATGGAACCCCTATTTGCCACCTACATGTCTCTCTAGAACATACATTCTGGAAAAAAATTATATATCATTTTTGTATTTCGGTGCAGTGACAAATTGTATACATTCATAAATCTACAACTAATTCATAAGTTTCCTTGCAGTTCGAATAATTTTTCAAACAACATTTCTGAATCTTGTCAACTAATTGATAAACCAGTAAGTGACACAAAAAATAATTTTTCAGAAAAAGTTAAGTTTCTCTGTTATGTGCGACTCATTGTGAATAGCCTTGACCAAATCTCATTTATGCACAAGTTAAAATAAAAAAACAATTTTAATTTCCAAAAAAATTACATTTGACATAAGGTTTGGACTTGTTTTGACGTGTTTAACTTGAATATGTAAAAATATACAAGGTGTTCCATTTGAAAAAACAAAGTTGCTGGCATTTCCAGAAAAACCGGAGGTCCCTCATATATGATTGTAATGTGATTAAATCCAAAATGGTTGCTTATGTAACTGTACCAAATTTTTATAAAAATCCGTTTACGAATGCAGAAGATACAGGGGTGGCCCGATATCCTGTGTCACCCGGTTTATATATATATATATATATATATATATATATATATATATTGTGTTTTTGTGTTGTTTCAAATATTTATAAGGTAAAAATGCATTATCCTGCAGATAATTCCAATTATTGAGGCTTTTCAAAATGTCTCTATATCAATTTCAGTAATATTTTGTAAATGGAACTCTGAAGAAATATGTAGGCAAGATAATATATCATTAAATGTAAAAATGCATACAGAAATTCTTAGACTTCCACAGAAATCATTCTATTTCCTAAACAACTAACAAACAATACTGATCATAGGAATAAATGTATTGAATTAGTAATGATTTAGAACTTCAGTAACTGATTCTTGAATGAAATGAACTTGCTCTTTTGAATAATTTTTCTGAAGAAGAACACATAATTCAAGTCGATTTACACAATTGAAAATGTTACTTTCATTGAACCGATTATTTATCTTGATTCGATCACTCAATACCAGATAACTTCATAAATTAATAAAAATAACTGATGATTGACAACTGACACTATAGATAGATATCCACGGGTGCCAACATAGGAAATTGTATGTGCCACCAATTATTTCTTTTTTTTTCGATTTTATTACTGCTATATTGTTGGAGAGTGACTGGTATTTAACAATTGATAAAAAAAAAGCCAGATTTTGTAAAAAAAAAGTTTTTAAAAACAAGACTGCAATCAAATATTGAGGTTTTAAATAGATCAAAGAATAGTGTATCGGTTTAAAATATTTAAATGGTAAAAATTCATTACCTTGCAGAGATTTCCAATTATTAAGGCTATTCACTTTGTCAATGTCTGGATATGTTTTGATCAGGGTACATTTTCCTCCATCAAGTGCCAAGTAATTTCACTTTAAGAGAATCATAGAGGAAATTTGATATCCAGATTCAATGGATGTTCGTATTTATGATAATTAACAAAGATTTGATGATGTAAATTAATAATTCTCCTATTCTAAAATTGATAAGATATTGGCAAAAATAAAATACCAATTTATTCGAGTTTCTCTTATTCCGTAGCCATATTCATATTCCACAATACATGTAGATTCATTAACATATCTATAACATTTTGATTGAATTCAATTTATTTCTAAATAGAATGTTTTTTATGAAATGAAAGAAGTGAACTTTGAACTGGTAAACAAATCTGGTGGCTTTGGTTAGAATTGTTGTGTCTACCTGAATATACTTTACATGTTCCACAATTATGTTTAATTGACAACAAATATCCATCATTTATCTTTATTACTCAGAGCCAAACACACAGATGCATCTGGATCAAGTGATAATGAGTTTTCTTCTGATGCCGAAATGCATGACAGCGATGATGAGAAGTTGACACGTAAACGCAAAAACCCAATGCAATTGTTAGGAAATGGAAATGAAAACTCTAGGAATCCAAATGTTCCATTCCCCACACAAGCATACCCCAACAGAGGCAAGCATACAAAGAATCGTTGTTTCAATACAAAAATTCATAATATGCAATCGAGATCAATTGGGGATCAACCAGGTGGAGCATATCAGACATCCAATGCACCCAATTTTACTGGTGTACCGGGCCCATTCAATCCATCTGTGCCGCCTCCAGTGTACCAAAATAATACCAGGTGAGTGTTTAGAGTTTAATATTTGAAAATATCTACCAGAGTCTAGTTATAGTTATTTATAAAACAAACAAAAAATCAGATTTTAAAATTATCAGCTTTCTGCAATATTTTGTAAACATAACCCTAAAGACTTACTTTTTGAAATATGTGACTGAGACTATTATCAAATATAACATTTCATACAGAAATTCTAAGATTGATTAGACTTTCCCAGGAAAAAAATCTGACCATTTTCAAAACAATTAACAAACAAAACTGATCATAGGAATAAATATATTGTACCAGCTGACTTGACAGACGTCCTGTCAAAATTTCTATATTCCCTCAATTTGTTTTCCTGAAAACTCTCGTCCGCGTAGAATTTCCTTTTTCTGTTTTTCTTTGTGTTGTTTCATCTAGGTTATGATTTTGACTCTGCTTGCTTCTCGTTATCGTGTTTTCCCATTATCACGTTTTCCCTTTATCCTGTTATCGACTTTTTCAGTAAATACCTATCTTGAGTCAATAACTTTGGTTTCCCATGTATGATCCTCCTCTTGAGTTCATTATCTATAACTTATTTCCAGTCATTACCACTCTCAACAGCTTGTTGATAACTTCCAGGTATTTCTGATGGAAAATGTCCAGCAGATAGGGCCATCATTAAGTCAACATCGTACTCAGCTAAGTGTTTAGGCATTTGCCTAATACGACTACTTCTGCATAGGGCCTCACCTTCTGTTTGTACATCATTCTCATTTTCATGTACAGAATCATTATTACCATGAATATTGCCATTTGTTGTACAATTCTCGGTAGGATCACTTGTAGAACTTGTCTGAATGGTATTCACATCATCTATATTGATTCTGATTACATCCGATTTCTTATACAGTTCATCAAATACCACATATCGCGAACTTGATAGAGCATTTCGCCTTGGGTCATATAGCCTATAACCATTTTCGCAGTAACCTACCAAAATCATTTTCTTACTGTGAGAATCAAGTTGCCCAGTAGGACAGGACAGCCAAATAATCTTATTTTTTTCAGATCAGGCTTAAAACCATGCCATAGCTCGGCTGGAGTTAGGTTATAAGGCAATACTGAATTTGGTGTCATGTGTTTAGGTAAGTAGCTGTTTGAACAGCTTTACTCGAACTTCTTGTCTAGTTCCGAATCGAAGATTAGACATCTTGTTTTGTCAAGGATGGTTCGTCCAAATCTTTCACTTACACCATTCTGTTCCGGATTTCCAGCCACTGTGTATGATATTACGTATCCCTTTTGATTCACAAAAGTTTTTGAAACTTGTGTAGAAATATATTCACCTCCATTGTCACATCTGAGGTTTTCTATTTTATGTCCGAATTTTTCCTCAACCATCGATACATATTTACGGAAATATGTTTCCACTTCTCCTTTCTTTTCAAGTAAATATATCACCGCAAAATGACTAGTGATCAATAAATGAAACGAAGTAGTTTTTCCCATCATAAGTAGGAGGGCTTATTTTCCCACATACATCACTTGATATACACTGAAGGATTCTCTTTGCTTTCCGTTCAGCTACACTTTTAAAAAAAGGTGAACGTATTTGTTTACCTTGGAGACATATCTCGCACAATGATTTTGTAGGAAGTTTTGTTGAATGTTCCATACGGCGGCGCCATAGCTCAGGGTCATCATTTACAGTCACAACTTTGTTGTATGAAATTTGAATTACACAAAGTACAAATTACCAACAAGGGTTCCCCTCATGACAATGGTATTATTTTTCAGCACCTTGACAGCATTTTTCTCAAACGAAACAGCGAATCCTTTTTCTTCCATTTGCTTAACAGAAAGAAGATTGGAAGCCAAACCTTTACAAATGAATACATTATTCAGTTTTATGGGCAAACCAGTGTCTGTTTTAACAGATAAAGTTCCTACCTGATTTGCATTCACAACTTCAGCTACTTTAGCTACATTTATCTTATGTGAAGTATTTTTCAAATCAGTGATCTTTATGTCATAACCTGATTTAACTAAGTGGGAAGTTGCACCACTGTCAATTACAAAAACTGATTTCATGCCTACCTGTTAACCCACAAAATTCTTCTTCTGTGTTTACTGTCACTTCTTGGTTGTCCGATACTTCTGTGACAAAAGTCCACGTCAGATTGATTGGAATGCTGTCAAAAGGATGATACAATATCTCAAAGGAACGAATTATTTCAAACTTAAAATAAAGTCCGATGTGAATATGATTTTGAAAGGTTACGTAGACTCAGATTGGGCAGGAGATATGTTTGATCGAAAATCAGTGAGCGATTTCGTGTTATTTCTTGGTGAGAATCCCGTTTACTGGTGTAGCAAGAAACAAACTTCTGTTTCTCTATCTTCGACCGAAGCGGAATATATAGCTGCTGCTCATGCTAGTCAAGAGATCATTTGGATGAGACGTATTATTGTTGATTTTGGACTAGAATGCAATGAAGCAACTTGTCTTAACGAAGATAACCAAGGTTGTATCAAATTGGCTACAACCGAGAAGATCAATTGTAGAAGCAAACATATAGATGTTAAATACCACCATTTACGAGATTTAGTGACAACGCCATGAAATTTGCATATTGTCAATCTCAGGACATGGTTGCAGATGGATTAACTAAGATTTTGCCGAAAGATAAATTTCAAGAATTTAAAAGTTCTTTAGGTATGGTTGAAGAATGATTCGTCGAGTGGGGGTGTTGGAAATGTACACCGAATCATGGCTATGGTTTCCTTGAGAACAAAATATATAGAAAATAATTGTTGTTGTTGAATATAAAAAAAAAATTGATAATTGATCAATGTCAGATTGTGAAATATATTTTATTTGAAAGTTCAACATAAATTGTCTATTTAATAAATACATAAAATCTAACAGTTCACGAATTCGAAAATTTGTTGGAAGCCTTCTTGATAGTAGAACCTACTTTCTTGAATACTACTGTATATTATTAGTTCAGTGGCGCAAGGCGCATCTTCTGTCCTTGGAAGGTATATACTACTTTCAGACCGCCCACCTCCAAGAGTCTTTCAATTTGTGGAAAATAGGCAACCCTGGAAAATATGAAGTATAGTCATACACCAGAGGATTCTGAAAATCGTCATTGGCAGTATTCGCTGGTAACATTTTTTGTACGACCATACTATTTTTAGAACGGTTGGTTGTGTTTACTACTTGCTAGGAATAACGCAACGGGAGGTAATTCACTTACAGTTCTGAATTTATTAGTAAGATGATTGTAGGCAGATTTTGCATCTTGGTTTTTTGTAACTTCTTCTGACGTTTTGTTTTTGAACAGTTTTTCTGATTTTTTATATTTGTTTTTTTGAAGTATTCGTGGTTTTCATGGTTTTTATGTTGCGTTTTTTTTGGGATTGAATGGTATACATGTTGTTTTAATGATAGCTGGAGTGAAAGATGTATTATGTGAGGTGTTTTTTTACTTATGAAGATGTGATCAATTGTACTGCTAGTATGTTAACTCCGGTAGGGGAGATTATGTATGAGATAAATCCATTTTCTGTTAGTTTATTTAGATATTTGTTAGCTTTAATAGAGAAAGTTCGTCCATGAAATTTATATTTCGGCTTTTCTGATTCGTTTTTGTTCCTTTTTGTTCAATTTCTAGTATTTAGTGTTTATTTATTTTTGTCAGTCTCTATTTATGTTTTTTGGTATTTTTTTCAATTCTCGTTACAGTTTTTTTTTCAAGTCATGCTTTCCAACAACTGCTATAATGATCTTCTTTTTTCAATGGGCATATCGTTTTGTTATAATTCTTTTTGTGAAATGTAGCTGTGGTTCAGTTTTTTAGATTTTGTTTATATCATATCATTCTCTAATTACAGACAGTGGTAAATTGTCATCGCTTTCATTTGTATTCATGAAAAGTTTTCCGGGCATACTTTGTACATCTGGAACATGTTGGGAATCTACATCACTGCTGCTTTCCAACTCAGATTCAGTTGAAATATAGCTCAAATCTGTGACTGAATCGTCTTCATCACTAACATTGAAATATGTATTTATATTATATTCAATAATATTCTACGAAATTGTTTAAATGTTGATTATTTTGTTAATTATAAATTTCTAAAGTTGACAAAATATGAAAAATCGAGTGAATATTGTGGAAAAAAAATACATTTTACATTATTATCAGTTTTATGTCAAAGTCATTTCACAAAGTTTAAAAGAAACGATATTTGTTTATGAAATAGTTGTAAACAAACAAATGGATTATTCAAATATTTTTCATTAGGATGCAAAGAATTTGATATTAAAAAAAAAATATTAAAACAGTTCAAAAAATTTTTTTGGTCATTTTTCTAGAAAATAAAAAAAGGTCGAATATTATTGTTTTTGTTATTTCTTGTACCATTAAAAAAATCATAGTTTGTTAGTAAATAATTGTTAAATTAATAAACAATTACATTATCCATAAAAACATATTTTTTTTTATTAGGTAAAGAATAACCAATGATAATCATATTTTATATATTATAAAAAAAAAAAAAAAAATTAAGATTTTTTTTTAAATATAAAAAAATCCACAATTCATTTTTCACTGAAAATTATTTAAATGGTGACTGCCATGTTACTTTTCAGGTTTGTGGTATATAAAGCTAATACAAATTAATCACATTAAATTATTAAAAACCCCTCATTATAGTAGATTGTATTTATTCGTCAAAAAGCATATAGAATGTTTTTTTTTTGAAAAAGAACTAGGAATTATCTTGTAGTTGGCTTAGGTAAGAGGGAGCTCTTCGCGGAAGCCAACTACGAGTTAATTCATGAACAGACACGCTTTGACCTGTCGCTTTGCTACAGAGATATGCCTCTAAATTCATTAGTAATAAATCAGATATAGAGTCGAGTGCATCACATATTTACGTCTTTCTCGAGTGTGTTGTTTTATAATTATTGTGTAATCAATTTATAAATTTCTGTTCATTTATTAATCAATTTTCTGTTCATGTAAGTCAACCATGATTTATTTAACTCTTCCACGAAGCCATCTATTCATATTTACACTGATATACTACGAATTTTATCATAGCTGCACAAATATGGCAAGCAAACAAACTAGGAGACCACTCATGGTTGGTGTCCTAGGCAACAACACCAACTACGAATTGTCTAGTAGTTGGCAGTCAACATGTTAAGTATTTTCCACTAACAATACAAGTGTGGATGGATAAAATAAAGTATTTCTATGATATCGTCTTCCATACTCGACTGTGGGTAAAACGATTGGTACAGGCTCCTTTGAACATAACTTATCACAAAGCTTTGAAGTAAATTAAAAGTTTCACTGCTATCCTAAACTTAACCTAACCAACATTCACTTACTGCCTATTGATGGATCATCTTCAACAATTTCTAATGACTGTTAAGGAAAGAAAACTCACATTTTACTTTGGTCATATAATGTGTACACTTTTTTTGGGATCTTCAAATATTATCGACTTAGTTATTCATCACCATTTTCACTTACTCATTACATTCATTTTGCTTTTAATTTTATATTGTTTGATATCAGGACTCACAGTTTTTTTTATTGTATGAGTGACAAGGTATCAGGATTCCATAGATTGATAATAATATTTATTTAATTTCATTTAATTTTCAAATGTTTTTACAGGGACATATACATTCTTGTGTTTATATCCACTTATGTGTATGAGTAGTACTTATTAATTTCATTAATTTCCACGCTTTGACAATAAGAATTTAATTCTTCTGAGTTGAACAAGGTCTTCCCCAATGATTTTCAAAGCGGTGTTGGTCATGTTGTTCAGCCTGCTTAAGAATTTGTCTAATGTGAGTGTTATTACTACAGAGTTAATATGCCCCTGACTCCTTCAATTGTCATTGAAAAAGTTTCTACCCTCTCAAAGTTTGACAATAATTCCATTCAAAATCGTGAAATAATCTGAGATCATTCCAGGTGGAACACCCCATCCACAATGGGTCAACCCCAATATTGGCAAGGTGCACCTAGGACTGCATATATGAGAGCTTCACCACCTCCTTGGAATGGAAATCCCAGATTCAATGGCATACCGAATGTACCTCCTCCATCAAACTGGAACAGCTGTCCAAGATTGGGCTTTCCACCAAATATGCGTCCACCACCAAATATGCATATACCTCCACCACACGAAGGTCCCAGATGGAGTGCTCCTACAACTGACCCTGCACATTCAAATAGACATTTCCGGTTCAGTCACCCAGTGAATTCGCACCCACCACATTGGAGACCCAGAGGAAATGCACAACAGCCGTTTAGGCATGGATTATTCTCCAATAACTTGACCGAGTTTAGTCAAAACCAGGTCTCGAAAAATTCTACTAATGATGTACCATGAGACAAAAGGAAAGCCATGTATTTTTTATACGGAATGACTGACAAATTGACACTATACTTGGTATATCAAATCATTTCATAATTCTGAATTTTCTTTGCTTATACATTGGTAGGTATAAGAAAATAAAATAAGTGAAAGTGCAGGGGGGTATTTATATACTGTGATATTGGACATGAGTCTATATCGAGCACCTATGTTGTGGTAAACATTGAATTGAGTTAATATGTTTTAGGATATTTTCTTTTGAAACATTCTCACATCTAAATTGTTAGATATCATCACTATATTTCTTCAAATAGTTATTGTTTGCATTGAATAGTAATTTTTAATATTTGTATTTTTGGGGACATTTTTATGTGAAAACATATTTATTTTGCATTATTGTTTAAATTAATATTTTATGATTTCGTTGAATAAAACATTTTTGACAGATCCATTATTTTTGCATTTTGTATCAATGAATTGAAATTGAATATCAAAATGCCATTGAAAAAATAAATTTTTAGGGTCCTGTAAAAAGCAGACACCCGATAAGCCCATTTGTCTGTGACAACCTTTTTTCTAACGTCGAAAGAAATTTGAAATTATAATGAAATTTACTGACTAGCATATTTTCTCACACTTAGAATGCAAGAAATATCGAGGGTTATGCCACTTACAAAGTAGATCTACAAATCGACAAAGTTTAATTTAAGCAGAAATTCTAAAAAGTATGAATGAGTAACTATAGTCAATTCAATTTGAAGACAAGTAGCATCAAAACAAATGCTCGCTGTTAGTGCGTGATCGAAATTGAAAAACTGAAATAGCGGGCCGCATTCAGGACTGTACATGTATAATTTGGAAAATACTAAGCATTGCACGCAATGATCACGTCTCAATCATTGTTGTCATGATGCTTTTCTTCAACTTGAATGGAATAGAATAGAATTTTATTGAGTACCAATAACAGCAGATTATTACAGACAATTATAATAATTGTGTGTGGTACAGGTCAAAATTGCATGGAATATTTCCCATTAAGAAATCACAGGTTATGGGGAACAGCACAAAAAAAAGAAAAATGTTTTAGAATATGTAAGATATGGCGATGCGCACCAGGGCGACTTTAATTGAGCTGACTGAATCAAGGTGCATTTGCTTTACATCCGTAGGAAAACCCGATAAAACCCAGGGAACCATGCCATATTCTAAAAAACATTTCTTACTAGTCCCCAAACAAGGAGAAACAATAAAAATAAAGGAAATATACAGAAAAACAACATTGAAAAAACAACTAAGTAAATGTCATTTGATTTATATCTTCCAATCTATAGGGCTCTGCAGAGACTAATAGTTTGTTAATTAAGAACTTCAAACTTTTAAATCGGCCGGAAAGGACGGAATATTCCACCCCTCAAAAAATTATCTTTGCTCTTATTAAATATTCAATCTATTCGCTATAAAACTGATGAACTCCTCGTATTTATTGATTATCAGGAATTATCCGACTTAATTCTAATAACAGAGCACTGGCTTAAAGAAAATGAACCCTATTATGTTCCTAACTACACTATAGCTGCAAAATATTGCAGAAAAACTTTAAAAAATGGTGGAACGCTGATATTAATAAAAAATAACTTCTCCAATACATTCGTATTGGAAAATATCACTAATTATGATAATTTAATTGTAGAGCATACTTTCGAGTTTTCCTTGGTATACAATAGGGCCAATAATCTATATATATAATCTATATGTATAGGACTCCAAACTCAGATTTGAACATATTCTTCAATAAATTTGAATCTATTCTTACACAATTACCCATCAACTCGAAATTAATTATAGCCGGGGATCTCAATAAAGATTTCTCGAATGAGCAATCCCCAGTTACACTCACTCTGAAAAATCTGTTAACTTCTTTCAATCAGACTATGCATGTATTAAATCCTACTCGAATCTCCTCACACACAACTGTCATAGACTATGTCTGTTCCAACCTTGATAGTAAAAGTATTGATTGCATTGTCATTCATGCAGGATTCTCTGACCATGAGGCAATCTACACCTCCATCCTAATAAATGAGATCCCGAAGAAAAAGAGGCACAGGTTTGGCAGAATCTTCAGTAGAGCGAATTTTGACAAATTCAATGAATTATCTTCTACAATAAACTGGGTGCCAGTTCTGAATTCCCCTGAACCCTTCAATACATTTCACAAAACTGTTCTGCTTGCCTTTCAAAATTGTTTTCCTCTACAGAAAATAAAGGACAAAAAAATAAATAAAAAAACATGGATAACCCTAGCAATAAAAAAATCGGCTGCAAACCTTAGGTCATTGAACATAATAAGAAAGCACACCACTAATGAGTGGTTTTTACTCTACTTCTATAATTACAGACGCACCTACAAAGTGTAATAAAAGCTGCTAAGGAAAACTACTACAAACAGAATAGAGAATGCAAAAAACAAAATGCGCGAAAACTGGTCTATAATAAACAACCTAAGGGGCAAAAGTACTCATCTCCCCTCCCATATGAACATTGAACCAAACAACCTTAATGAATTTTATTGTACAGTAGCTAAAAAACTGACCCTAGACATAGTACCAATGACTGACCCCTTGCATTATCTCAAACATATATCCATATCATATAGCTTTTACTTATATAACACTGACATTGACGAACTCAAATCGATTTTCAACCAAATAAAAAATCTTGTGGGCTGGATGAAATATCAGTGAAAATATTACAAAATTTGCCAGATGAGGCGTTTCATGTATTAGTCGAAGCAATTACCATTTCATTTATGACAGGTGAATTCCCTACTTGCTTAAAAACTGCTATTATAATTCCACTGCATAAAGGTGGTCAACTCGAAGAACCCTCGAACTTTAGACCAATCGCACTACTGTCAACCCTCTCGAAAATAATTGAGAAGCTAGTTAAGAAAAGACTAGTATCATTCTCAAATCGACATAATATACTTTCATCCTCTCAATTTGGGTTCCAACCCAATAAAAGCACCAATGATGCTATTTTCAACCTGTTGAAGGCAGTTTACACAGAATTGAATACCGGTGAAGCTGTTGGAGCAGTGTTTTGTGATTTTTCCAAAGCATTCGATTGGGTAAATCACGGAATACTGCTCCAGAAGCTGGGTTGCTATGGAATCAGAGGTGCAGCTTATAACTGGCTAAAATCGTATCTCTCTAACCGAATTCAGATAGTAAAATCTAATAATAAATTATCGAACCCTTCAAATATTGATTATAGTGTTCCCCAGGGCTCGGTATTGGGACCAATTCTTTTTCTTATTTATTTAAATGATCTTGGTAATATCAACATTTCCGGAAAATTCTCCATGTTTGCAGACACCACAATAATGTGGCACGGAAAAAATGTTGAACTCTTGAAAGAAAATATCACTTCTGATTTGGAGAAAGTTAAACGATGGTGTGACTCCAACTTGCTGTGCTTCAACATTGAGAAAACAAGCATACTAACCTTCAAATTCAACTTTGATAACCTAGCTTCAGGCAATCAGAGGGTAACTAGCCAACCCCACACCAAATTTCTAGGTTTATACCTAGATGACAAATTGAAATTTGAAGCGTACATAAAAAAACTGAGTAAAACATTAGCATCAGGCTGTTATGCTGTTCGAGTCATTACCAATGAACTTGGCCTCAATTCTGGCAGAATAGTGTACTTCTCACTGATTGAATCTCACATAAGATATGGCATCTTCTTCTGGGCTTCCTGCTCTAACCAGTTGATGAACTCAATATTTGTACTTCAAAAGAGAGCATTGAGGTACTTTTGTAAATGTCGTTCAAGGGTTCATTGTTTTTATTGAACATTGAATTTTAACGCTAACTTGTATATTTATTCTCGAAACAGTGTGCTTAACACATAAAAAAAAATCAAGAGCCAAATAATAGACCCTGTTATATTACCCGTCAACACAATAATATTAGTATGCCCATACCAACATCATCTTTGACAAAAACCACCATTTTCAATTAAGAATATCCTTCTCAAGAAGGCATATTACAACCTGCAGGAATTCTATAGTGACAACCTTAGTTAGATCATTATGTATGACTAGCACTGTACACCCATTCATTTATTTTATTATATTGTAATTCCTCTGACTACTGAATGTAGTTTACATAGCGTATAAATGTAATTTTTAATTGTTGAGTATTGTTAAAATTTTAACGTGTAGTATGACAATTCAACTAATAACATTTTACCATATTTTGGAAGTGTTATTAGTTGTGTTTGTATATGTGATGTATATATTTGTATTTATGAGTAAGCATTTTTATTATTAATTATTAATCATTGTTTATGTCCCTTTCACAAAGCTTTGTCAACAAGAAACTATCTTAGACAATAAAGTATATTTTGATTTGATTGATTACTACAAAATAGCCTTCCTGAAAAGGCTGTTCAAGGAGAGTTCCATTTTCGGTCACATACTGAAAGGGGGGAGGCTGCAGTGGTGTTTATACCAAAGACTGGGAGACGTCCAGCAGACGAACCAAAGTCTCATCACTCCATCAGTCTCATCTCCTTTCTCCTGAAAACAATGGAGAAACGTATAGACTGTTATTTAAGAAGTGAAATCGTCTTCGACAGACTGCTTCACAAAAAACAGTTCGCCTATCAAGCAGGCAAAATCTACAATGAATGCTCTACAATGCCTGGTTGAAAGTATTGAAAAGACATACTCGGCCAAAGAAATGGCTTTATGTGCATTCATAGATATAATGGGTGCATTCATAGATATAGAGGGTGCTTTCGATAACACCTCACATTACTCCATCATCAAATCACTAGAGGAAAGGAATATAAACACCTCAGTGATCAGATGGGTACATGCAATGCTGAAAAGCAGAATCATTGAAGCTCTTCTCGGAGTGGAAACAGTAAGAATAACAGCGGAAAAAGGTTGTCCCCAAGGTGGGGTTCTATCGCCTTTGCTGTGGTCACTGACCATAGATAATCTGATAGTGAAGCTACATGAATCTGGAATTTCGACTTAAGGTTACGCCGATGACCCGGTCATTACTATTACATCACAATCGCATGCAGAGAGCTCTAAAGTAGGGACTAAATGTAAATCCTAGTGAAAGTGCTGGTTCCATTCGCAAGGAGGCGAAAGTCGAACTGAAAGCCCCGAACCTGAATGGAAAAGAAGGAATTTGGGCGTTATAATCGACCAAAGATGGGCGTTATAATCGACCAAAGACTAACGATATTGGTCATACCATACAATCATCAAACCCATGGTCACCTATGCATCATTTTAGTATGGTGGTCAAAAATCCAACAGTACTCGGCACAAATCAAGCAACAGAAAGTGAAGCAGATAGCCTGTCTGGGAATCACAAGGGCAACCTTATGCTACTGCGCTTGTGTGTAATGAAGGAAGCGGCGATGAGTGCCTTCAGACTGCACCAGACACTAAACTTGAGAGCTAGAGATCTGACTGGACACCTGAAGATTCTGGAAAATATTCCCCTAGAATCCAGGTACAAACCATCAGATATGCCAGCTAGACAAAACTTGCATTTTGAAGTAGTTATAAACAACCACCAAATATGCACAAAGGGATTCTTCAGATTGGTATACTGATGGATGGACAAAAAGGCTGGAGTGAGAGTAACGGGTCCTAGTTTAAGGCCCTCAAAACCCCTAGGCAACGCCTCCAACAATTTTTGAGGCAGAAATCAATGCTATAGATATTTGCACCCAGGAATGGCTTGAAAGAGGCTCGAGGGTGGCAAAGATCTATATCTTCTCAGATAGCCAAGCAGCACTAAAAGCTCTAAAGTCATACACTTGTGAGACTAGGGACTGCAAACTCTCCCTGGCTACGAACAATCAGGTCACTCTGATGTGGGTGCCAGGTCACAAGGGAATCAAATGCAATGAGGAAGCAGCCTTGCCAAGGAAGAGGCAAACACTTCAATTTTCTGGCCCAGAATCCTTCTGTGGTCTTTTCAAAGCCCACATCTAGGAAGAGTTTCGGCACTGGGAAGCTGACCAAATTAAAACCCACTGTTACAATCTAAGCCAAACACTCCACGAACCAACACGTATTTTCACAAACAAAAATGATATGACATCTAGGACAGGAATAGACTATATGGTTACAAATCTACTTGATGGCTCACATAATGCACACATGCTACCCACTTTCATTGCAGACCATCATTCCCAACTGCTTGCCTGCAAGCTTGGAGGCTTAAACTTGACAAAACCCAATAACAAATTGAAAACTAAAAGAGATCTGTCAGACGGTAATCTAAACAACTTGCGCTGGTTTCTGTCAAATACAGAATGGGTTAGCATCCGTTTCGATGACACAAATGTGGCCTATTCGATGTTCCTTGATATTTTTACATATTATCAGGATTACACATGCCCAAAATTCACTTACAAGCCACATAAAACAAATGACAAGAAATGGTTAACACCAGAACTCATCAAAGAAAGCGAAGACCTAAAAAATATGTACTGGATGGTTCAAAACGTTGAGTACGGCTCAAGGGCACACTATAAAACATATATTCAATAAGAAATCGAAGCATGCAAAAAAACAACACTTCCAAAATCGCATTGACAATGCTCCAAATCAATCTAAGGAGGTCTGGAACATTGTGAATGAACAACTGAACAAAAATAATGGTAAAGAGAAAATACAACTGAGGATTGATAATGACAAGATAACCGATGACAGAGAAGTCTGTGAACACTTTGCAACTCATTTCTCCACTGTAACAGATAAACAAATAAATGAACCCTTTGGTGAAGATATTTCAGCAGAATGCACAACCGGAAGTAGATTGAACAAATCATTTTTTGTAGATCTTATTACACCATCTGATATAAACAAACATATGACACTAAAACATAAAAATTCTTGTGGTATTGATGGAATTTCTACAAAAATTCTCAAAGAAGTCGCCACAGAAATTGCTGAACCCTTATGCTAGGTCATAAAGCTGTCCTTAGAAAATGATGTTTTTCCGCCATTACTTAAAATTGCATGTGTTGTTCCTATATTAAAAAAAGGTTCTACGACTTATTGCTCAAATTATCGCCAATATCAATTCTCAATATGTTTTGCAAACTTATTGAAAAAATAATACTGGAAAAAATGAGAAGCTATTTATGTAAATTTGATATTGTCTAATATGGCTTTAGGGCAGGTAGATCAACATCCACTGCCACAAACAAACTCATTCAAACCGTATATGATGAACTTGACAAGGGAAATGAGGTTGTCGGTCTTTTTTTCGATCAAAGCAGTGCCTTTGATACGCTGGACATATCTTTCATGGTAGAAAAGCTCGAAACTTATGGATTTAGAGGGAATTTTTTAAACTGGATACAGTCATATCTTTCAAATCTTACTTTCCGTGTAACACTGGGTGAAACTCCAACAAAAAAGACATATATTCAGGAGTCCCTCAGGGTTCTGAGCTTGGGTCATTGTTGTTTATCCTTTACATAAACGAACTATCATCCAATATCACTACTGGAACTTTAATAACCTTCGCTGATGATACAACAGTAATGGTTTCAGCACCGAATCCAGATGAACTCCAAATCTTAGTTCTTTCAGTCATAAACGAGATTAATAAATGGTGCAAAAAAAATCGACTCATTTTTTAAATATGCAAAAAACTGATTGTATTTATTTCTCTAAAAGAAAATGTGTACCATATGAATTAACGAATGTACTCCAACAACTCAATATCCCAGTGTTACAAAGTACGAAATTTTTAGGCTCTATGGTAGACAGAAAACTCTCATGGACAGGACTTCGCAAGGAATCTCAGAATCCCCGGTCTTGAATAGATGAAGGGTAATGTACAAAAGACCTTAAGGTCGAGATACGAACGCTGAAGAGATCAACCTCCCTACAATCTATCCGCAGCTGAATCATGATGTGAAATATATACCTAGAGAATTTCGTTGTTGGGACAACAACATGAATTTCAATTACGTCTCAGATATGGTAGTTTATCAAACAATAAACTGAGGCCCCACAAGTTATTGGTTTCACAAAAAGAGGGGAAATATTGAAAATATAGCACTTGGGATAATATGCAAAAGTTTAAAAATCTGATTATTTAGAAACAATTTTCAAAAACAGGACAGACTGGAGAAGGGATAAACAAGATAGTCAGAAAATTGGATAGAAAATATCTGCATTATTTCTTTTGGTTTGTCCCCGACAATCTTATTGGTATTTCATCAGAGAAAATACCTTATCAGGAGAAAACATTTTTTAAATTAAAAGTTATTCAACAGGCGACTTTTCAGAGCTGCAAAGCTATACCGAAATATCTGCAATAGGTCCAAAAGATGCCAAATTATATTTTATGGACAGTTTGGTGTAGTTTCATAGAATCGATGAGAAGGCATTCAAAGCTCTTGTAGATATATGTCCTAGTAGCAAGAACATGTTATGTGTGATAGATACGGCATTGAAATATTCGATACATTGCGATGAGATCAATATTATGGTAAAACATAAAACTTTTTGAATTCCAAAAATGTTTATATCTCAGGGAGAAGTCTTTCAATAAAACCATTAATTTTTCGGGTTTCATTTATATTATCAGAGGAAAAACATTTATAGTTTAAATGTGTAGTCCCTCCAAAAAAACAAATGAATGATTGTTCTAGCAGACAAATCTGATATCATTTAATTTGTTTCGTGAAAATATAATTATGGATCGGGGAAACTCGAGAGTCAAGATAAATATAAATCCAAAAAAACTTATATACATAACATTTACATTATGAATTTTTACATTATGCACTTTAACTGTTTTTCAGACCAATATTAAATGGCACTGCATAAACATTCTTTTTATGTAGAATCATTTGATGAACTGATATTGGATTAGTGAACGGGAACTGGGGATATCATCTTATTTAAATTGGTAAGTATGGAGGATGTTACTCATGGATTATTTTACATTTCAACAAAAAAACATTATATTTCAAGTCATTGTTAATCAAGTAAATTATATTATGATCACAATAGCTCTTGGACAAAATTAACTTGATTTCATAAATGTGTGAACAGCTTTTTCTAATGAATGTTTTTATTTCTTGGTTTCAATCATAGACGATATAGAATTTAGAAAATTGACAAAACATCCTTGCCTTGATATATTTACTAAAAAAATGCTGTGAGTATTGAAGCCTAAATAAATCCTCATAGGTTTCATACCTTATTTTGTTAGTGTTAGTGAAATTATAAATAATTTAAGTGATTTTTCACATACATTACAATGTCTTATAATAGGCCGAAAAATATTAACAAAGTGTTGAAACGCACAGAAACGATTTAACACAATTTTTTGTTTTATGTTATACCACTGTAGTGTTTTTGAAAACAACTTTTGTTAGAAAAACGCTCTGTGTGGGGATACGAACAATCGACAAGAGGAGATGTCAAGATGAAGTCCCTGTCTGGGAACATGTCCTGTAATTGTGTGTTTATTTAGATAAAAACTGTTGTCTTTATGATAGTCTTTCAATTAAGTACACAACAGGTAATTTGGCGAAGAGCGTCAAAACAAACCAAAAAGGAAAATGTGCGAAAATTGTGATATTTTTTCAACGAATTTCGTGCATCAAGTAACAAACTTTCCGTCATTGTGGTCAAATAGCAAGTAAAAATGTCGCTAATTGGTTCAATTGAACAATTCAACCCGATGGATTCAAACATTTCTTCATATCTGGGGAGATTGGAGCAGTTGTTTTTATGCAATGGAGTCGAAGACAAAACAAAAGTTCCGCTTCTTTCAACTTTGATGGGAGGTGAAGCCTATAGTGTTTTAAAGGACTTGCTAGTGCCTGCGTTACCAAGTACAAAGTCATATGATGATCTAAAAAAGTCCCTCATGGATCATTATAGCCCAAAAAGGTTAGTAATAGCTGAACGATACAGGTTTGTCACGAAGTTGAAAAACTACTCACAGTATTGCAACTTTGATCAGTTTTTGTTAGAGTGTTTGAGAGATAGACTAGTTTGTGGAGTTCGTTCATATGCAATTAAAAGAAAGTTATTGTCAGAAGACAATTTAACATTCGAAAAAGCCTACGAGACTGCCCTATCAATGGAACTAGCAGAGGGTCAGGTGAAGAGTATGGGTACCGAAAGTAATATGTCTAGTATCACTGAAAGCTTAGACAAGTTTTCAGTCAATAAGAAATTTGTGAAAAAATCGTCATATAGTCAAAGTACGAGTCAGAAAAAGGAATTAAAGTCTTGTTTTCGTTGTGCCAGGAAGCCTAATCCTGACAAGTGTCCTGCGAAAGGTTGGCAATGCTTTATGTGTAAAAGAGTGGGCCACACCAGTCGTGTCTGCAAAAGCATGTCTAATGTCAACGCTGTAGAAGAAAAAAACTAGTCAGATGAGGAGGACGGTACCTTGGTCTTGGGATATTTGTCATTGTTGGAACCAGAGTTAAGCAATCCAGAGAAGGTAGAGTTGGACATCGAAGATAGAAACATTGTTTTTGAAATCGATTGTGGTGCATGTCGGTCAGTGATGCATATTGATGATTTTGAAAAATATCTGTCAAATTTGAAATTGTATCCTGTCAAGTATGACTTGAGAGTTCTCACAGGTCAAGGTGTTACAATTCTTGGGAAAACTGATGTTTTTGTAAAACATAAGGATGAAATAGTAAATTTGCCTTTGGTCATTTTGAAAAGTAACCACAGATTTGTGCCATTGTTAGGTAGAAATTGGCTAAATGTATTAAATCCTGATAGGAGAAAAAAAATCAATTTTAAGGAGTTCAATGTAAATGTCAAATTTTGTCAAGAGTCGAGTAATTCTTGTTTGTCAGCGTCTGAACGCCTACTGTCAAAAGTGAATGCTGGTCAGTCAAAAGGAAAAAATTCGTCAAATAACCAAACCGAGAGTAAAGTGTCAAATTTAGTATAAAAAATCAAAAATGATTTCAAGAATGTCTTTACAGAGCAACCTGAGTCGTGTATAAAAAAAATTCAAATTGAATTGAAGTTACAAGAAGGCGCACAACCAGTTTTTCATAGAGCATATGAAAGAAAAAGTTGAGATAGAGTTATCTAATATGATTAAGTCTGGTATTTAAAAAAAAATTAATTGCAGTAATTGGGCTAGTCCTTTAGTTGTAGTCCCGAAGAAAAATACAAACGATATTAGGATTTGCGTTGATTTTAAAAAAACTTTAAATCGAGTTTTAGATAGTGATCATTGCTCTTTACCACCACCTGAAGATATTTTTGCATGTCTTAGTGGTAATAAATATTTTACGGTAATTGATTTAAAAGGTGCATACCAACAATTGAAAGCAAGTGATCAAGCACAGAAATTGTTAGTTATAAATACTCATTTAGGTATTTTTGCTTATACTAGGTTAACGTATGGTGTTAGTTCTGCGCCAGGAATCTTCCAAACTGTAATCGATAATATTTTGGCAGGTCTTAAGCATACAAAATGTCACCTCGATGATATTTTAGTTTATGGGTCATCTTTAAAAGGATGTTATGGAAATGTGAGAGATGTTTTTAAAAGATTAGAAGACTTTAATGTCAAAGTAAACGAACAAAAATGCAAGTTTTTCAGAAATAATGTCGAATTTTCAGGACGTATTATCGATATTAACGGTATACTTCTGACAAAAGACAAAATTCAAGCCATCAAGTCTGCACCTATACCCAAAACATTATTAAATATTTAGGTTTATTGAACTATTATGGTAAATTTATCCCGATGTTGTCTACAAAGTTAAAATCCCTATACGATTTATGTCAATCTAATGTCAATTTTTCTAAAAGTTGGTCTGAAAAATGTGAAAAAATATTTCAATCAAGTAAGGATTGGCTAATATCAGAAAGTGTTTTAACATTTTATAACCCAAAACTTCCGATCTATGTCACGTGTGATGCAAGTAGTTATGGAGTTGGCTGTGTCATATAATTGATGGACTAGAAAAACCAGTAATATTTGAGTCTAGTACCTTGTCTACCACAGAACAAAAATATAGTAATTTAGAGCGAGAAGCATTAGCTATTATTTATGCGTTAAAGAAATTTCATAAATATTTAAATGGACGTAAATTTGTACTCACAACATATCATCAGCCGCTGCAATTTATTTTAGGCAAAATTAAAGGCATTCCGACACTGGCAGCAGCAAGGATTACTAGATGGGCGATAACACTTTCAGGTTATCAGTATGACATCCAGTATAAAAAAGGTGAATCTATAAGTAATGCAGATGGCTTATCAGGTCTACCTTCTAAAGAGAAGACAGAAATTCCCGATTTTTTATATTCTTTCAATTTAGTGGAACAAATTCCTCTGAATGCTGGTGATATTGCCAATGAAGTAAATAAAGATTTATTGCTGCTCAAAGTCAAAGATTTTACTATATCTGGGTGGCCTGAATTTATAAATGACGTAAATCTGAAACCATATATTAAACATAAAAATGAGTTTTCAGTAGAACAAAATTGCATTTTGCTAGGCAACAAAGTAGTAATTCCAAAATCATTACAGTAAGATGTTTTGAAATTATTCCATGAACAACATAATGGAATTGTTCGCAGCAAAATGCTCATGCGCTCATACTGTTGGTGGCCTAATATGAATACAGATATTGAAAAATTCATTTCATTATGCGATATTTGTCAGCAATGTCAAAACTTCAAATAGCACTTCATTACCATGGTCACCTGCACCTCATAATTTTTATAGAGTTCATATAGATTTTTTCTTTAAACATAAATTTGTCTTTTTGATAACAGTTGATCAAAAATCGAAATGGCTTGAATTCAAGCTTATGAAACATGGTTCAAATGCGTCAGAAACTATTTCAAAATTAAAAGATATATTTTCTGTTTTCGGTTTACCTATTGAACTGATTTCCGATAACGGTCCTCCCTTTAATTCAAATGGATTTGTATCGTTTTGTCAGGCGGGAATTAGACCCGTCAAGACACCTCCTTACCACCCGCAAAATAATGGTACAGCAGAGCGTGGTGTTCAAACTATTAAAAAAGGTCTAGAAAAAGCATTGTTTTCTCAAAAAGGGGAAAGTATTTCAGAACGTGTTATTCTGAGTAAATTGCAGAACTTTTTATTTACATATCGGAATACACCTTTGACCGTAACAGGAATATCACCTGCAGAGAGCATTTTGAAAATCAAGCCTCGAAAAAGATTTGACTTATTAAAACCTTCTCACCATAATAAAAGTAAAATTAAAATGTCTGATAAAAATTAAAAAAATCTTTAAAGAGTTAATGATCAAGTGTTTGTTAAAAATAAACAAACTAAGTTATGGCAAAAAGGAATAGTTATGAAAGTTTTGAGTTTTTGCACTTATTTGGTGAAAGTTGGCGACAATATTAAACTCATTCATTCTGATGATTTACGTCTTGGTGTAAATCTGCCTTTATCGAATGAAATCAGTGATGTTGATAATGAAAACAAATTAAAAGACTCTATAGCGCCTGATTCAAGTATCAAGCCAAATACAGTATCGGAAAACATTTATCTAGGGTATGGACAGAAATCTACACGAGCAACAAGGAACGCAATGATATGATAATACCACATAAACAAAAGAGACGCACTGCTGTGCGCCCCTCCTGTTACCCCACCCGACACATTAACTGACCACGTGGCAATGCTACACAGCACACAGCGAATCGACTCAGTTCTTGTCGTGACGTCGATATCCCTTCCTCGAGCGAGTCGAGGAGAAATTGTAATGCTCTCTCAACATATAGCAAGCTATTCTTTACGCTCTCATTGGACAATCGTTAATTTTATATATTTCGTCATGTAACATAGCATAGCCCTGTATAGGACTGTCGTTAGGTAAAAATATTAAGAATGATATGACAAGAGTGACAGAGACATTGTCAAGAAAAAGCTCTCATGTAAAATATGTACAAAATCGACAGAAATAGCAGTAAAGCAGTAAAGTTTGACTTCGTCTATCATTCACAATCAATCCCGTAAGGGTGGTCCTTCAGCAAGCCACATAGAAACATTTTTGGTCCAATCGAACCGGAAGTATTGCCAGCAACCAGAATAAAAATTGTGCGGTCCTCGACAAAAGAAGCATTCCTTCCAATAGTAAGCGTCTCTTCAGATACAGTAGTCTACTCAGCCTTTTAGAATCAAGGCCAACGAAATAGCAAAGCAGCAACGACACAAGTAAAAACTCATTTTTCCTTTTTCCTGACAATCTCCCAACCTATAAAAAAGGGGTATTTCTCGATCTGTAAATACTAATTCTTGTTCATTCATTCATATTATCACGAATTGAAACTTCATAATCACGATGGAAAACGAAGTAAAGGAGATAAGACAAACACGAGGTAAATTAAAGAGTCAATTAACACGTTTTCAAGCATTCATGAATACAGTAGGAAAAGATAACATAATCGAACTGGAAATAAGATTGAATAAAATCGAGTCGGTTTTCGCACAATATGATATTGTACAATCGCGTTTAGAAGTACTAGACGAAAGCGAAGAAGAACAGCGCGAAGAACAAGAAACGGCATTTTATCAAGCAATTGCAAAGGCAAAGGGTCTTTCAGTTGAACGACAATCTCAAAATGTAACCAACACGCGTAATAATACTCAAATTACTAATGCAATCTCAACAAACACGAACCAGGTAACAAATTTGAAAACCAACAATACATCTTCCGTTTTCAGGAAACTATGATGAATGGATAAATTTCCACGATAATTTCTCACAATTGATACATGAAAACACGAGTTTGAGAAACATACAAAAATTCTATTATCTAAAGACTTCTTTGAAGCATGATGCAGCGCGAATAATTCATTCATTACAAATTTCTGACAACAATTATATAGTAGCATGGGATTCACTCATTAGGAGGTATCAGAATAAAAGAATTATTATTAATACTCATGTCAGAGCAATATTTGAGCTCCCAGTAGTCATAAAAGATTCAGCAACATCACTCAGACAACTCACCGATAAGGTTCAACATCATCTAGGTGCACTCAAGAATCTAAAATTGCCCACGGATCAATGGGACATTCTCTTAGTCTACCTAATTACATCAAAATCAGATAATTTCATGAACCGCAAATGGGAAAATTCACTAGAAAATGATAAGCTAATTACCTTTTTGAATAAGAAATGTTTCACATTTGAAACTCTCTCGGATAACAATAGAAAATCCAACTACAATACGCAAAGAATAGCAAATAATCAAGGTTGTAAGTTACCGTCACATATAACTTATCAAAGGCAAAGAGGACATGAAGATTCACTTCCAGTCATCAATAACGGGCTAAATATATCATGTCATTATTGCAAGGCACCTCATTTCATTCACAATTGTGCAGATTTCATTAAATTGACAATTAGCAAAAAATACGAAGAAATCAAAAAATTACCACTCTGTAGTAATTGCATTAGACCTGGTCATTTGAAATGGGCATGTAAATCAGGCAATTGTAAACGATGCAACTTGAATCATAATACTTTACTTCACAATAGCAATCAAGCACATTACTCGAACAATAATTTACAACAAGTTGCCACCTCATCAAATGCGGATATTTCTGAAATCTCAACCAATCTCGTAACAAATACGGAAGAAATAGCGCCCATACTAAAAAGCAACTGTTATAATGCTAACAGTGGTACTCAATCAGAGATCATACCGAGCATTCAATCTACGAACAAACAAGGTAGTTCGCAAGGCTCGGCACAAATACATATGAGCACAGAACAGGCAAACAAGGTATTGCAAGACTCTAACACAAATACACGCGATAATCAGTTAGTTTTATTATCAACAGTCCAAATAATAATTTATGATACACTCGGAAATGCTCACGTTTGCAAGGCTCTCTTGGACTCTGGTAGTCAGAGTAATCACAGAAGGCCTTTCTAAGAAATTGAATTTGCTTTGCGAAAATTTTCGCATACCTATTGCAGGAATAAATCAAAATGTTATGACTATCACACAGAAAACGAGAGCCACTATCAAATCTCGATCAACTTCATTCAAATGCGATTTAACGTTTTTAGTATTAAACAAGATTACGGAAAAAATTCCGTACACAGAATTCAATGAAAATATATTCAAATTACCGACAGGCATCACGCTAGCTGATCCAGAATTTAATAAACCACAAAATATTGACATTTTTCTAGGAGCTAATATATTTTATGATCTTTTATGTCCGAATCAACTCAAACTTGGGAAAAACAAACCAAATTTACAAGAAACTACTTTAGGTTGGATAGTCACGGGCTTGATCAATTTGCAAAAATATTCAAATCGTAAATCATTTTGTAATCTCGCGCAAACGATATCAAATGAAATGCTCAATGAATCATTAACAAGTTTTTGGAAAACTGAAGAAATACCGCATAAGAATATTCTGATCAGGGAAGAACAGTATTGTGAAGAGTATTTTGAAAAAACGACGAGTCGTAGCTCTGATGGCAGATTTACAGTCAGATTACCTTTTTCAGTACAGATGTCAGATTTAGAAAAAAACAAACAAAAACCGGCAGAGTATATAACAAAAAAAATTACGAAAGATTTTTATCCTCATGCCTAAATAATGACTGGTTCTTAATGGATAAGAATGATAGTTTCTTTGCATTCTATAATGAAATTATACACATTTTTAATAGCTCATTTCCATTACAGAATATAAAAATTGAGCAGAATAAAGAATGGTTAACTCTAGGTATCAAAACATCTTCAAAAGACTTACGGTCCTTGCATTATATCAGAAAATTTACTGATAATCTAATCATCTCTTTCACTCTTACTTCTGCAATTACCGTAGGATTTACAGGAAAATGTTGAGGCTAGCCAAAGATCTATACTACAAAAACAGAATTGAGCAAGCTGCAAACAAACCTAAGGAAAGTTGGGGTATTATTAATGAGCTCAGAGGAAAAATTTCAAATACACATCAAATTTCCCTAAATCCTAACACTCTAAACGAGTATTACTGCTCAGTAGCTGAGAAGTTAACGGACAAACTATCGTCCGATAAAAATCCACTTGATTACCTTTCAAACGTAAGAATTGCGGATAGCATTCTACTTTATGATACAGATCTTCAGGAACTAAAAACAGTTATAAAGTCAATACATAACAAGAAATCCTCGGGAATCGATGAAATTTCGGTGAGAATCTTCGAAAATCTCCCAGACAATGTTCTCAGTATTTTTGCAAGTCTGATTAATGATTCGCTTTCGGATGGCTATTTCCTGACTTTTAAAACATCACTTGTAATTCCTCCATAAAGGGGAGACACCGAGAATCCGCAAATTTTCGACCAATTTCTATAATTCCCACAATTGCCAAGATAATAGAAAAATTAGTGAAAAAAAGAATAATGGATTTCTGATTAAAAATGGTATCATCAGCAAACAACAATTTGGCTTTCAATCCAGTAAAAATACAAATGATGCTATATTTTCCTTCCTCTATGAAGTATATACTGAACTCAACAATGGTGATGTAGGGCAGCAGTATTCTGTGATTTGTCTAAAGCTTTCATCTGGAAATCATGAAATACTGCTGCAGAAACTTGAGTGTTACGGTTTCAGAGGAGTAACAATGAATTGGGTAAAATCGTACTTATCAAATCGCAGCCAGATAGTAGTAACCTCCTCAAGATCATCAAAATCTTCTATAAATTGTGGAGTGCCCCAGGTATCAGTATTGGGCCCAGTTCTGTTTTTGTTGTATATTAATGATTTGTCAAATATAAACATATCTGGAAAGTTTACACTATTCGCTGATGACACCACAATAATTTGGCGGGCCAAGAATAGTAGTGAACTCAAAGAGGTGATATATAATGATGTCAACAGTATTAAAGTTTGGTGTGACTCTAATCGTCTTGTACTCAATATTTCAAAAACCAACTTAATAACCTTCCGATGCTTACTTGATGACTTACCCCTTGGGTCAAATGTTATTGAAAATAAATTCAACACAAAATTCCTAGGATTGGTTATTGATACGAAGTTGAGATTCGAGGATTACATTCTGGCCTTGAGGAAAAAAATATCGTCTGGGTGTTTCGCAGTCAAGATTGTCTCTAATGAGTTGGGATCGTGTGCAGCTAGAGTCGTTTATTATTCCCTAATTGAGTCTCATCTCAGGTACGGCATCCCACTCTGGGGTGCATGTAATGATAACTGCATGAACAGTATTCTTGTTCTTCAAAAAAGAGGGCTTAGGTTTATGTGCAAAGCTAAATTTCGTGACTCCTGTAAGCCTTTATTCATTAAATTAAAAATACTTACGGTAATAGCAATCTTTATATTGGAAACCGTTTATTTGATTAGGAAACATCTGAACACGTTTAACAAACTTCCTTCACATTATGTCACTCGACAAGCTATAAACGTAAGTCTGCCACTTCCTAAATCATCACTGATAAAAAACTCTATTATTTACAATGGCTGCAAGATGTACCTACCTACCTATATCAAAAACACAGCCAATTTGAACATTTTTAAAAAATCCGTAAAAAACTTGCTGTTAAATAAACCTTACTATAATTTACAGGAATTTTATTCGGACACATTCTAACACTTAACAATATCCTATTTATTTGTTATCGGCTAGTCTATACAATGTCTGTTTGTTTGTGTAATTATATTGTATTCGCTGTCTATTTTATATTGTATTGGCTGTCTATTTCATATTGTATATGCTATCTATTCTATTTATACATGTTTTTACATATTAACTAGTAGGAAACTGACATATTATATTATTACTTTATATTAATCATTGACCAGTATGTACTAAACATATCTTAAAACTTTTAGATGTAAGCAAACTTTGTCAACAAGAATTTGGTTTCTTATGATAATAAAGTATATTCTCTCTCTCTCTATGGTTCATGCATATATTTATGTTCCAAAAACAAACAGGGTGAAGTCATCTCGCGGCTTTTATGTGCCAAGTCAAAGGTTGTACCTCAAAGCCAAACACACCATTGCCAGATTAGAACTTTTAGCAGCTACATTACTTGCAGAATTAATGCATGTTGTGAGAAAAATACTCGATGTCGAAATATCCAGTACTCATTATTATTCTGATTCTATAATAGTATTGGCGTGGCTAAAAATTGATCCGGGCAAATTGAAAACATTCGTTGCAAACAGAGTTACTAAAATTATAGAACTCACCTGTGAAGGAAAATGGAAGCACGTAAGGTCTGCGAATAACCCAGCAGATATTATTTCGCAAGGTATAAATCCTACCGAATTAAAAGGGTCAAAAATTTAGTGGTACGGTCCTGCATTTCTAGTTGAAAATAAAATTTCTTATGCAAATGACATATATGATATAGATATGATAGAAAGTATTCCCGAAATCAAACTGTCGACAATTTCATTAGCAACGACTAAGCATAATTTTGAATTGAATATATTTGATAGATATTCATCGTTAACGAAGCTACGACGTGTAGTAGCTTATTGCATTAGGTTCAAATCAATCACCTTATTGAAGGGAAAAAAAGGTGTTAACTTGACAGTAGACGCACTCGAGAAGTTCCTAAGATTATTGATAAGACTGGCTCAAAAAGCTGAGTTCACACAAGAGATGCATGCACCCAAGTTGTCTCGCCCCATACCTAATAACAGTAGACTCTATAAGTCTAAATCCATTTTTAGATGAACATGAATTGATCAGAGTCGGAGGTAGAGTGGAGCACGCGAATGTATCCTATTCGCAAAAACATCCAATTGTCCTACCTAAGTCACACAGAATCACAAAGTTGATTGCAGAATTTGAACATTCAAAACACTTACATGCAGGTGTTCAGAATTTAGTTTCATTAATAAGATTAAATTTCTGGCCAATTGATGGAAAAAATTTAGTTAAACGGGTTGTCAAATCATGCATGAAATGTTTCAAAGTTAGTCCTGCAGCTTCGGAAACTCTCATGGGGAATCTACCGATCACAAGAGTAATTCCAAGCAGGCCTTTTTCAGAGTGTGGCGTTGATTACGCTGGTCCCATCCTCGTAAAGGAAGGAACGTTGCGTAAAACAAAATTAGTTAAGACATACATATGTATTTTTGTGTGTTTTTCAACACGTTATTTTCAGACAACGGTTCAAATTTTGTTGGTGCTAACAATCATTTCATCGAATTACGCAACTTGTTAGCTGACGAAGGTCATAAAGAAAACATTGAAAAATTTCTTGCTTCGGACAGTATAAAGTGGACGTTTATTCCCGCGAAGTCTCCACACATGGGAGGTATTTGGGAAGCAGCCGTGGAAATCACTAAATTCCATATAAAACGTATTTTAGGCTCGCTTCAGTTAGTTATGAAGAAATGTACACGGTGTTGACACAGGTCGCGTCTTGCCTCAACTCCAGACCCCTCTCACCCCTCTCATCCGATCCTAATGATTACCTACCTCTCACTCCTGCTCATTTTTTAATTGGAGACACGTTGGCTGCTGCACCACAGAAGAACGTTCAGGATTTTAACATGAACACATTATCCAGATATCAGAAGACATAACAGTTGTTACAACAATTTTGGTCTAGATGGTCAAGAGATTATCTCACCAAGTTGCAGCAGAGAAGAAAATGGCAAACCACCTCAGCTGATCCCAAAGTAGGTGATTTGGTCATTCTGAAGGAGGACAATATTCCACCACTACGCTGGCATATGGCTGATAAGGTGACACGTGTAGTGTCTGTAAAGGTGTCCAGTGAAAACGTTTTTAGACGTTCAATAAATAAAGTTTGTTTTTTACCAATGTAAAGGCTATTGATGTAGTGAGCATGTCTAAATGTTAGTTTTTTAATATTTCATTTAGTGCATCAATTTATGTATATTATGTTAAGGCATTTTTCCCCATTGAAAGGAAATCTTTCAAGGTGGGCGGCCTATGGACAATCGTTAATTTTATATATTTCGTCATGTAACATAGCATAGCCCTGTATAGGACTGTCGTTAGGTAAAAATATTAAGAATGATATGACAAGAGTGACAGAGACATTGTCAAGAAAAAGCTCTCATGTAAAATATGTACAAAATCGACAGAAATAGCAGTAAAGCAGTAAAGTTTGACTTCGTTTATCATTCACAATCAATCCCGTAAGGGTGGTCCTTCAGCAAGCCACGTAGAAACACTCATGAAATCACCATACCCAAGATAAATACTTTCTGATGCTGTACTATTCTTCCTAATATGTCTGTACCTGATAATGTCTCAGATTGTGTTGTACAATCATCCATTGTGAGAGAAGTTGGAAATGATTCTGACAGTTGTCAAAAAAATACTATTGATGTTGAAAAAATTCAATTCCAACTTCTACATCGAAAACAACCCTCATGTCTACGCGATCTTGTAGAATTATAAAACCTCCATGTAGGTTGAATCTTTAATAACACGGGGGAAAAAGTACTGTTTTTGAAAACAACTTTTGTTAGAAAAACGCTCTGTGTGGGGATACGAACAATCGACAAGAGGAGATGTCAAGATGAAGTCCCTGTCTGGGAACATGTCCTGTAATTGTGTGTTTATTTAGATAAAAACTGTTGTCTTTATGATGGTCTTTCAATTAAATACACAACAACCACGAGTGGCAACAATTTTCATTAATTCAGATTTATATGTGTTTTCAATGAAAGCAATACATAGTCTCATGTCCAACACCTTTGAAGACTTGAACCAGATGATTAATTAGTTTTTTCAGCATCAGCTATGAGCTCATCGATTTCTTCAATAGAAAACACTTTTTTCTTAGATGGCTGACTTGTAGATAAAATCGTTCTATCCTAAAACCAAAGATATATTAGTTTTGAACATATCTTGATGTAAAATAAATTAAAATGTTATCATAGTATAAATAAAGAGATCTCACTCACCCAAAATTGTATATACTCAGGAGATATTGATTCCAAATGAATTAAACGATCTTCTATTATTTTTATCCTTTGATATATGCTTTTAGGAACAGGTGTAGTCAAACTCAACTGACTCTCAGCGTTTTGAAGTCTTTCTTCAATGCCATTGGGTGGAATGAATTTTGTCAGATAGTTGGAATTTTTCTGATCTCTATGCTGATAGGAGTTCAGTACTCGATTAACTGATAATGAATAATGTTTTATTGGATTATCATTACAAAATCTATTGTTTTACCTTGTAAATGACTTTTAGAGTCTTTTCTTTTATGTAAAACTGCATCAACTCTGGCACACGTGAACTCTGAATGTCTGTCACCACTGCAAAACTCCCTAATGTTATTGATATTTAATTCGTTTCTTTTTCGATTCATGTACTTTGCTATTCTTTCATCAACTTCGTTATTCATTGCTTTGATTTGTATTAAGTAAGGGGGAATATACGGAGCTTCCACTAATGGTTTTATATCTATGTTTCTTCTTAACTGATGACAATTGGCTACAAATCAGAAACAAATAAATTATCAAACAGAGGATGATAACTCCAACATATTTCTTTTGATGAAATTATAGTATTTACATTGAAAGCTTACTAATTCTATGAGTAGACAGTATTTTTAAATACCACATTTATCCATCAAATATACTGAAAAAATACATCATTTGTAATATCACAAAGAAATAATGAAGAATAATCACAAAAGCCATAACTACAATTCAACTAAAAATACTGCCCCCCGAGGCCAGCCAAGTGATTATTCAGTTGGTTTTTTGCTGCAACCTTAGAATTCACAATTATTGTTAAAATTTCTCTTTAAATTTGGAATTATAAAAAATAATTGTTTAACATTTTTTTTAATATAAAATATGAGATCACAAAATATAGAGTTGAGTGTAATGATATTGTTATATTATTTTTCAGGCGCAATGAGTATCTCATGAAGCTATCTGGCAAAAACAGAATGTAAAGATATGAACAGTATGTTCACTAAATCAGATGTGGAATCAACTACGACTGAGAGATGAACTTTGGTCACTATATTTCATCATTCAAGATAACTTCTTGGGACATATTCATAATGAAAAGTAAAACAATCTCAACTGAAAAAAAAGGAAAAATGAAAATATCTACGATTAAAAATTAAACTATTTTTAGTAACGGAAAAGAACTACTTCCCCTATGCTAGTTCAACTTCCAGTGTTTACATACTGCCGAAAGTTGTTTCTTTTAGATATTAAAAAAAATATTCATTTTCAATCAATATTTTTTTGATGCCGTAATTTCGGGTGACTTTGACTGAAAAAAAAATTTTTAATTGAAAAAATATTTTTTTAATTAAAAATCTTTTTTTTTTCAATATGAAAATATGTTAACATTTCAAAATCATTTAATGTTGTGAATGCTGTGGTTTTCAAGCAAAACATTTGGATTTGTAGCTTTGACTAAATTTTCATTACCTGCTTCTGATTACTACATTGCTCAATTATGACAATCCTTCTTCAACTGAAGTATCCAATTATCGCAACAATAAAGTTATAATTCTGATTTGACATAGTTGGCATGTTTCTACAAACCTAATGAACACTTTGATACTTTGCAAAAATATTTAAATGATTTTATCAATAAAAAGTAGTCGCGTGCAAGTGCGCCATACCAATTATTCTTTTACCATGTTCATATATCTCAGAAACCGAACTGCTAAACATGTTTATTCTTATGACCACAGAATACATGTGCAATAAATCCCTAAACAGAGTTTGTGTTTGTTACTGCAAGATTGTCTATTGCATACTTCTTTAAGTTTTTAAGAATCCTCTGAATTATCAACTGAAGAGATATAAATAATATTAGAAATGTTAATTCCTAATGGCTTTGTAAATCGAGTCATCATTTACATAAAGAAAACTCAGTTCAGATAATTCCCCTTAACAATTTGAATGATTTGGTTATTTTTAAAATTCACTTGTGACATACCAAAGAGTTAAAATGTAAAGATCTCCTTGTACACTTACTGATAATACAGCTTTACTAGTCAAGACGATAAACCATGAATTCGAGGTTCTTTATTTGAATGAGCTCCAGAGATGGTACTCAAGTGGAAAGTAAAAATTAATCCCGACAAAACGTAGGCAATGAGCATAAGAAGCGTAACCCAGAGAGTAGTGTGATTAGGGAAGAACAATGGTCAGTATCTTGGTGTAACTATAGATCGTCGAATCACCTGGGTGGCTCCCCACTGAAATAGTCAATTTGAAAGTCAAAAAGAAAATTAGTAGATTGTATCCTTTAAAATTGATAGGAATAGTAAGCTTTCGCACAAAGTGATGATCAACAGGATGGTGTTCAAACGAACAATGTTGTATATCCCACTAGCTTGAGAACAGTCGCTTGTTAGAGTTTTTTGATCCCCACAACTCATATATGAAAAGTTTTTCTCTAAGATGTTCACACAAACAGAAAATTACTGCTAATCACCATTGATGTTTCTCAATTAATTCATAATTTTTTTCTGCCCTGTACACTTCTATATGAGGATTGCTAGATTTGTTAATAAGATAAGATCATATTTGACACATCAGTCTTTCTCTTTATAGAATATAATATTGTAGAACAGCTAATCTGTGACAAGCTATATATGTCAGGTACTTCATGTATCAACAATAGTTTTAGAAATCTACCTCTTTCGATTGGACGTGCCATCGGGTTTTTCTTTTTGAGATATGTATCACTAAAAACGAAAATTGTGCTAAACCTATCAAAAAATTCAATCCAATAGTAATAACAGGGTTAACAACAAAACATTATTTGAACATGTTTATTACAAGTTCTGTCGCCAGTCAAAATGAATGTATTTATTTCTGGGGCATCCTGTTTATTCTACTAGTTTGCTGAAAGTGTCCATACAAACAGTTCTTTGATATATTTTTAATATAGACCTAGGAATTACATTCATCCTATACTGGGTGATTCTGACATCATTAGCAAGACTGATTGTGGTTGTGAAAGCAAAATTTAAAATATGGAATAATTCAATATCACTTTTGATTTTTACTGAGAATATCAACAGTTCCATTTCTTCATAAAGAACAGCAAAAAGACAGCTATTGTGATATTCCTGCTGAACTTATGTGACTGAATGTTTTGTAGGTTCTGGTATATGCATCAAAATGAATTGATTCGAACTCGGATTATATAATAATTTTATAAGAACAAAAACAAACAACAATTTGTAATAAAATCCATTACTAATTCAAACTAAAAAATAAAATACTAAGCATATTCAACATGATTGGAAGACCACCCACATTCTTTGTTCTCCTTCCATTGTGCTTCAGAGTCTTTGTAGATTTCTTTTTTCCAAATAGTAACAGACTTTTTTATATTGTTAATACACCATTCAGTGGCTTTTATAGCTTCTTCTCGATGTGGCGATGAAATGCCGATGATTATGCTAGCCTCTCCAACAGATACAATTCCTAATCTGAAAAATAAATCCATATATAAGTGAACATAAATAAAAAGGATTGTATTTGAATCAATGTTTTCTCGGATTTGGGTAATATTTCAATTACAAATTTCTGAGTAAGTAAAAAGTGGGGCACACTAACTTAAGTCATGTGGTTTTCCTGATGATGTCCCAAAATTCAGTTTAAAATGTTATGACATATCACAGTCCCAAAAAGCGGGTTTATTTTTATCTAAATTGCATCTTTCATTTTTACTGTATTTGAATGTTGATTTTTTTCGTATTTTCGACACCCTGTATCTCAGAGGGCATGCATTTTAGGACATACCTTGATACCAACTTTTCACCTCGAAATGAGGTGAGGAATCTGTAGTCGGAGTTTGTCGGTCTTATTCGGATTCACCCTGTATAATAATAATAAGTTTATTTACAATAGTAGCAATATGAAAAATATATGCAGTAATACATATAAATATACTGTAAATAAACAATAACCACAGAAGCGATATGTTACTCACTTGTATGGGATAAAAAAATAAAATAAGAATTGTAAGACAATAAAAAAAACTAATACATCACATATATTATAGATAATTGAGTTAATTCAATATAGTTTAGGCATGTCATAAAATATAATTATAATTACAATGATAATCCCTCTTATATAATATAAGCAAGCAAAAGAGGATATGAGTAACGGTAAAGATAATAATATGATACAAAAGGCTAATAAAAGAAGTGCTAGTAGATAGGAAAATATACACACATACATACAAAAGACTGATTTGATGATAATAATTATATTCACTTTATTTGTGAAGTATAGTAAGTTAATTAGTAATTTGGCGTCTATTTCAGATAAGGTCGAACTATCAGATCATGGATTTGATCACGGGGCTGAGACCTAATATATGACTTCAAGTGATTTTTGAAACATTAGGTGGATACCACGTCTTTCAGATTGGTAGGAAGGGAATTGAAAAGTTTAGGTCCTAGATACATACAATTTTTTTGTCCAATTGATTTCAAGGTTCTGGGGAGTAAATACGTGTTTTTTTTGTTTCGCGTTTCGTAATTGTGTTGTGGGGTGTTCATTCTTGTTCGATGATTGTGTTGCCAAATATTGCAGTTGAAAAAATATTGTTGCTTTATATCAAAACTCCAATTTCGTTATATAAAGAGTCTGATGAATGATTTCTTTTTTTATTGAACATAATTTTCAGGAGTTTTTTTGAATTATTGAGAGTTTATTCAATATTGCTTTCCCAACCCACCCCACGCCATTATAGCATAGGTCAAATGAGGTTCATCGAGCGCATAGTAGACTTTGTTTAGTTGTTCTTTGTTAAGAATGTCTTTAAGGTAGTTCCGCCACGAGACAGTTGAGTTAGGAAATTATTTTCTATGGAATCGAAAAATTTCAAAAGGACTTTTCGATTTGGAAGGCGAAAAAAAAAATTTTTTTAAGGGGGGCACTTGCCCCCTCCAATCGACTCTAGAAAATTTCTTCGTTATAGAAAGTCGGCGACTCAAAAAATTGATGTCCCCGAAAAGCGCTGCAAAAAAAAAATTTAATTATCGTTTTTCGATCAAACTTTAATGGACTTTTATGTAGTACTCTTTTTGAACTTTTTTTTTTGGGGGGAAGGGGGTATCGTTAAAATCGATGGGGTCAACTAGGAGGAGTTTTTTTTTCGCGTTCAGACCCTCAAATGGTCCCCCGTCCTTCTTTAAAAAGTCCCCTGGCACAATCCGCATTTCCCCCTTTAGGCTGTGCGTTTTCCCGTAGACTATTTTGAATAACGAGAGTAGTTTTGATTATATCTGTCAAACTAGATGGTCAATCACTTTAATTTTTTTCACAATATCTGTGATATCCTGCTCTAGCTCCTCCTCGTTTTTCATAAACTTCTTAATTTTAGTACTAACGGTAGAATTAATAATGAGCTGTTTGCCTTTGCATGGTCCATATGTTACGTGTTAATTGAGTCAACTTCAATTATATATATCTCGGGTTCGGGATGGTCAAACTTGTTAAAATTTTATAGAGGTGTTGTTCACATGTTAAACAATACGTATGCTAAATTTTAATAATTTCCTAATTCAACTGTCTCGTGGCGGAACTACCTTAAGGTTTTGGAATTTATATACCAAGAATTGAAGGTTATGTGATTTTCCCACCTCAAATTATTATCTAAAATTAAACCCAAGTATTTAGTTTTTCAAGTGGATTTGATGGTTAAATTTGTATTGATATGCAGGTTTGTGAATATTGGTTGGGCCAGTTTATTAGTAAAAGTGGGGAGATAAAACGTTTTACTTTCGTTTATGGTTAGAAGCCTCGTTCGTAACCATGTAAGAATCGATTTAAGATCATTTTCCGCTTTGTTTTTGAGGGATTTACAATCAGTGTCAGTATAAAATATTGCAGTATAATCTGCATATGCTATGATTTTACCACAGTTATTTATTGAGAAGAGTCCATTTATATAAATATTAAAAAGGACTAGGCCTAATACCGTTCCCTGAGGTACTCCGTATTATATAACCTGTTCTGCACTGATAGAGTTTCCGATCTTAACAGAGTGCGTCCTATTGGAGAGATAACTTGTGAATAAGTCTAGTGCACTTCCTCTTACTCCTGTATTCTCCAGGGTTTCTAATGAAAGGCTATGGCTAACTGTCTCAAAGGCCTTCGACAGGTCTATAAAAACAGTAAGAGATGGTTTACTCTCATCTAGGGATGAATGCATTTCAGCAGTGAGTTTAATTATTGCATTTTGTGTGGAGATACCCTTTTGGAAGCCGTATTGGTTTTCCGAAATGATTTTGTATTTATTGAGGTATCTTGTAAGTCTTTCCTTGAGAAGTTTTTCAAATATTTTCGAAAAATTTGTGATGACTGATATGGGAAGATAATAGGCTATGAGTTTTTTGTCGCCATTTTTAAAAATGGGGAAAATTATTGATTTTTTTAATGTTGTTGGAAAGTGAACTTGGTGCATGCATTTTTTAAATATATCTGCAAGTGGTTTCCAAATTAGACTGCATATCTCTTTTACTGTTCTGGTTGCTATATTATCAAGTCCAGGTGATTTCATTTTCAAAGTCATGATGATATTTTCCACTTCTTTGTGATCTGTATCTTCAACAAACAGTGACTTAGGGATTCTTTGAGGGGTAAAAGTTTCGGAATTGGGAGATGAAGGAAATTGTTCTGTCATTTTTTTTCCTATGTTGGTATAGTGATTGTTCATTGCATCCGCTATCTCTTGTGGATCTTCAATATCGGTACCATCCGTATGTATTATTTTTACAGACGTTTAGAATCATTCGGGCTCTCAGTTATCATTCTTTTATAGTAATTGATTTTTGTTTTTGTTTAATTTTTTGTTACACTTTGCGGAGGAATTTATAGTTTTCTTTCAAGTTATTGTTTAGAGAATCATTAAGGAGGTTTTGGTGAATTTTGTCGAAGCGTTAATCATTTCTAAGAGTTCAATGGTCATCCACGGTTTTTTTAATTTAATTTTTTTTTTGTACAGTTAGTTAATTGTTCTTCAAATATGTTAACAAAGTTATACGCTGGGATTTCTGAATCATTCGTATGATATACTGCGTCCCAAGATATATTTGACAATCAATTTTTCAACTTTATATAATCTATTTGAAATATAGTGTGTCGTGAATAATTATGGCTAAGAAGAGTCTTGTTCTATAATTATTTGTAAAAATGTTGTAGAGTCTTATCAATATCTGAAGCCAATCATCGTCGGGCGTGGTTAGTACTTGAATGGGTGACCACCGGACAAGGAAGCTCCGCGTTAAATGCCCTAACAACTGTAGCGTATAGCGTAGTTGCATATTCGCAGCTGCAGGCGTCTTATCAATGAGCACGAGATAAGACGATAGATATGCCATCCTTCGGAGGGGATGTTAAGATGGAGGTCCCGAGTTCATAGATGTTGAGCTCGTTAAAGAACCCTATCTCTGAAACAACAGAGGATTCGGCAAAATTTCCGGTTGAGAGGAGTGTGCTCACCGGCGTCGGTGTTTAGCCATGGTAGCAGAAATAGGCCGACGTTAAGTAAAGCAAGAAAAAATAAAATAAAATGTTGTATAGTGGTCTATCATGGTGGTCTTAATGATTGGTAATAAAAGTTCTTGGACTAATTTAGTTTTGATAAAATAATACAGGATCTACTTTTTGATACATCGTTATGGTTATTTATAGTGGAGAGAAAACCAATTCGCACATGAATTTAAAAAAAAAGTTGGTTGTTTATGAAAAAGGATCTCAGATCGTCTAAAAATCATTTACATTTGAAGACGGTGATCTATATAATGCAATTATTTTAATTTGTTTCGTTTCAAAAAACAGTTCCACATAGATTGATTTATGTTCATATATTTTAATTATTTCAAATTTATACTGGATCCCTGATTTGATATAAATAATGACGCTCATTTTGGTTTAGATTGCCTTGTTGTAAATCAAATCATAACTGTTAACTGAAATAAGTCCAAATCAACCAATTGCCAGGTTTCTGACAAAACAATACAGTCAGGTGCATATGTGAGTTGTTTTAAGTAACATTTGAACTAATCGATATTTTTGACAGACTCCTTATATTGGTATGCAATATTTTGTAGTTGTAATTAGTTTCATTTATTCTTATGATTTCGTCACACTCATAAAATGTCGATAAGTTTTCAGTTTTGATATCATCAGTACAAAAGTCTCTGAGGTATTGATTCATTTAAAGTAAGGAGATGATGATTTTTGAGATACAAAAGAAAAAGAAAAATAGAGAGGGAAATGCTCAAATGAAAGTAGCAGTGACACTAAAATAAAATAGTGGATTGAAAATGTTTGTGCACTATAAAATTTCCCCTTGGGATAAGAATTCTAACACTTAAATATGTAAAAATTCAGAATAACATAACTTATTGAAAATGTTTGAGGCTAATTATCAGTCTTTTGATATTGAATTCGTCCTCTTTTGTCTTTCCAATAACCTGCTGCTCCGCTTCTTATCGTTGATCAGTTTCGGTGTTGTTGGGGGTTTTTGTGTAATTATGTCTCCCATGTTCTGTTTTCCGCTGGGGATTATAGAGGGAGTGGTTGGGGCACTGGCAGGTTTATTTGTGTATGTTGTTTCTTCTTCCTGATGTAGCAGATTTTCAGGAGTATAAATAATGTTGTTAACGTGCAGTCGATTGTTTTTTATGAAACAGTTTTTATATTCATCTCGTTTAGACAATATAAGGTGGTTCTTCAGAAGTTTATATTCTTCTCTCTGTTTTATTGTTAAGTCATTAACAATAGATATTCCAGTATCCTTCAGTTTGTGGCAGTTGAGTAGTAAGTCTGTTTTGGTTAAGTAAGATATGAATTTTACTGTAATTGGGCTGTTTTGAGCTTTACCAAAGTAGAAGTCGTTAATGTCTGTTTGTTTCAGGTTAATAGCTAGTCGGCCATTTATTTCCTCACACAATATTGAACAGTTATTTATGTTTCCCCTAGGATATAATCCAAAAATTGTTACTTTGTTTTACTTTTCAGTTTTATTCAGAGTTTCTATTTCAGTTTTTAGCTCGGTATTTTCTTTCTCTAATTTATTCACCTTTGGGGTAAGCTCCACAACTTTTAGTAATATTCTCGTTTCGCCTGCTTCAATAGAGTTTTTCAAATCCGACCTAGTTCGCACTAATTCATCCATCAATTGATTCAGGGTAATATTAGGCATTTACAGTTCTATGATTATTATATCGTATATGACCGCCTTTAGATAGGAATGTTTTGGCAGACGTTTTTGCTCTTGTTCTTATCGGCCAATAATACACAGCGAATACGTTAAATTCGAATTGAAGTACTAATGTATACACTTCACAATCAGTTCATGCATACGTTATTATCAACTTTTACTATGTATCTGTCTCTTCTTTTAGATTTATTGGCAAGTGTGATTCCGGACCCGGCCCAGAAAAACGTTACGAAATCCAGAAATAGAAATTTGTTTGTATGCATGGTTTGGTACAGAACGATCAAGGCATGTAATTTACTCAAATATACAATGCAGATGAATCTGCTTTGTATTAGAAAATGTTACCTGAAGAAAAAATTCTAGTTCAATCTCTGGAAAAGACTGCACCATGTCGAAAAATAAGCAAAAAGCGCGTTACATTTCTAGCATGTTGCAATGCCGATGGTTCACAAAAATTAAAGAAGTTAGTGATAGGATATGCAAAACATCCGAGAGCATTTAAAAGTTTGAATATACCTGTTGGAATACAGATCATCTGCCAATGCATGAATGACTACAGCCATTTTTTAGACTGGTTTCATTGCTCATTTATTCGTCAAGTTAAAAGTCAATTAAGAAGTCCCAATTTGCCTCAAAGAGCCCTGTGAATTGCCAATAATGCCTCGAGCTATGGAACTGTAGAATAGCTGACTAGTGAAGATGGATAATTTAAAAGATATCACCGATGCTACTTTTTGAAATAAAAGACATTGTGATTGCTCGATAGAAGGTGCGGAGGGGCTCATCAACTTAAAAATTTCAAATAGCATTGGGGGGGGGGTCAAGTGGCACATTGTTGAAAAGATAACTCAATTCTCTTTTCAACCATCTAGTTTTTTTTATTGCGTAAATACGTTTTTTCACAATATGCATTTGAAATGTCAAGTATAACAAAATTCAAAATGCATATGGTAAAAAAATTAACAAAATTCAAAAAAAATTAGGTAGTTGAAAAGAGAATTGAATTATATTTTCAGCAATGTGCCACTTGACCCCCCATGCTATATGAATTTTTTAAGTTGATGTGCCCCTCCGCGCCATCTATCGAGCAATTACGATGTCTTCTATTTCAAAGAGTAGTATCGGTGATATCATTCAAAACAGTTTTGGTCCCGTTGTTCTATATCAAACTTTCAAAAGTTAACAGGGAGGGGGAGGACTATAAAAATCCGCTCTCGCAATTGTGATTCCGAAGAACAACCATAGTTGAAAGACAAATTGAATGACATTTTCAACAATGTGCAACTCGACCTCTATGCCTTTCAAAATTTTCAAGTTGATGTGCCCCCAGCACTTTCTGTCGAGTAATTGTAATGTCTCTTCTCTCAAAAAGTAGGACCGGTAATACCATTCAATATATTTCATGTCTCATTGTTTCACATCAAACCGTTCAAAAGTTTTCGAGGTAAGAGTACCATTCAGATCCGCACTTATACTTGACATTTCAAATGCATATTTTGAAAAAACGATCTAACGAAATTCAAAAAAAATATCGGATGGTTAAAAAGATAATTGAATTATCTGTTCAACGATGTGCCACTTGAACCCCCATGCTATTTGAAATTTTAAGTTGATGTGCCCCCCGCGCCATCTTTCGAGCAATCACAATGTCTTCAATAGAGAGTGAAATGCTCAAATGAAAGTAGCAGTGACTCTAAAATAAAATAGTGGATTGTAAATGTTTTTGCACTATAAAATTTCCCCTTGGGTAAATAACATAACTTTGAGGCTAATTTTCAAGTTGATGTGCCCCCCCCTCGCCATCTATCGAGCAATCACAAAGTCTTCCATTTCAAAAAGTAGTATCTGTGATATCATTCAAAACGGTTTCTGTCCCATTGTTCTATGTCGAACCGTTCAAAAGTTAACAGGGGGAGAGGACTATAAATAGCCGCACTGTATAAAAAATTGTTGTTTTCCTTCCTCTGCATTTTTGGATTTTATCACCCTGTTTTTGTCTATTCTGAAAGGACAAATTAGTAAATTTGCCCCGATATGTAATAATTACTATATTAAAAAATTATAATTTTTCAAAGAGGTCTGAAGAAGGGTGTGTCCTAAAACGTTACCAGAGGAAGTATATTTTTGATATATATTTTGTAGTGAATTAATACTTATCAGGACAAATATATTAATTTGGCCTTTCTATTAGAAAAAAAAACTATTCATTTTTACTTACAGTCGAGAAAAAAATACATAGAAACGTACTGTTACCTTCCCAAAAAACTTTCAGAAAGTTATTATACACAAGAAATACTTATAATTTCATAAAAGCAAACCACTTTACTTTCATAGATCATGATGAAATGTATTATCTTATTGATTGTAAATTAACTTATTATTATTCGTTTTTTACAGATATGGTATTTGGGCATAATATTGCCAATTTCAGAAAGAGCAGCTTAAATGCTTACATAACGAAGAGTTTGATTTTTGTGAAACAGACAATACAGGCTAGTAGCAAAAGAGACAGATATTACCGCTAGAGGTTTTCAAAATATGTAAGGCGAACTGTTTATTGATAAAGACAAGCCAATTATTGTTAGATATCCATCAATCAGAATACAGTTTTGACAAATCACTCTATATAACGGTACCTGAAAACTCATGTTGCTCTTATGAAAAGAATGGTTCAAAAAATATTGTACATCGATAATATGCATCTGAGCAAAATGAGAGGCTCTGGAATCTTGAAACCGCTATATTTTTTCCCAGATTGCAGATAAAAAAACACATACCCAACATAGTTCAGGAAACCATTCAGTAAAAATTAGGCAAACATCAACATTTACTTCAGCACATAAATTAATTTACCAATGGAAATAGCAGAGTGTATGTTACACCTCGGATAAAGTTTTGGTAATGGAAAAATTGAAAACAAAGAACTATTTTCGACTGAGACTGCCATGACCTTTCAGGAATTCTGCATCAAAATCAATTCAATTTTTATCTTTATTTTAATTTGTTACTTAATGAGACATCTTTTTGTCTATATCTTGGGGCCCATATCAAGATTGTGAACTTATCACTGAATAATCAGAACATCATAAATATCCCTAGCAAAGCCTCATTTTATCACTAATAATAATAAATTCAAATGTTTGTGGATATCTTTTTTTAATCTTCTAATTTTGAAAACATTTATCTAGAAAAGGAAAGAATATTATTTTTATAAAGCTGATTATGATTGGTTGAATGTATTTTTTATTATATCAACTGTACTTTTTATGTATAATTGATGGGATCATAAATATTAATATAACACACACAACATTAAGCCCTGCATGACATTTAACTGATGCATCACTTCAACATACCCCTGGGACACCGAGGTATCAGGGTAAAGACACATAGCAACATCTAGTTTCAGGCCGGGTGGGTGCTATGTACTACACGCTTCAATGTTAACATTATGGCAAATAATAACGTCAGTCCCAGGAGTACATCGCTGTTTAGGGGTTGGAAAAATTTCAATATACAAAACAGTTACATAAATTTTTGTATTTAAATTGCATTATTTTTAACCGACGAAACCAAAAAGGAGGAGGTTCTCTATTCAACCCGTATATTTTATGTTTTTCCATAAAAAAATTTTATGTATGATCACGCATAACTTTTTACTGAGGCGTCCGATTCCGATAATTCTTTTTTCAGTGGATAGGGTGTACTTCGATTTTGGTCCCTTTGAATTTAAAAGATGAAATCCACCCCTAAGGGTAGCGAAATGAAGGATATTGATCACTCACTCTCTGAATTCTGGTCCGTTAAACGATTCTATCAGGCATAACTTTGTACTGTGTTCTTCGATTTGGATGATTCTTTTTTTAATAGATAGGGTATACCTTATATTTGGATTTTGAAAGGAATTAGCCACCCTTACGGGTAGAAAAATAGGGGATAATTGATTTTTTACTAGTGAACATTGGCACACACATAATGAGTTGACAATGACAGATCGCTACTGACATTATTCTTGTTCCGTCAAAATCAGTATATTTTATGAGAGGATGGAATGATATACAAAGTAATGAAATAAACTAACCAGAACAACGAAAATAATTCATATTACAACAAATAGTAAAAGTAGATAATCATATTATTTAACTGGTAATAGTTGAAGTAAGTATTTTGTAAGTAATAAAAAAACAAGTGGGTAGTAATTGGTAGATTTTAGCCACAAAAAATTGAAAATAAAAACTTTTAACAAAAAAATTAAATTGACGAAATACGGAACTGAAAGTAAATAAAACTTTAACAGGGAAAATTCCGACGAAAAATGAAAAAATAAAATAAATACCTTCCTAGTCTAAATGATAATTGAGCTCCTAAACTAATGTAAGTAACTGATTTTGAGTCGGCGCCAAACAAACTAGCAATTGAATTAGGTGAAGCGTAAAATGATGGCAGCGAGATGCACGGCTGCGTTTTGATGACTTCTTTCATAGATAATGATCTTCGAGAATTGTTTGTTTGGCGCCGAGTCAAAATCAGTTACTTACATTAGTTTGGGAGCTCAATTATCATTTAGACTAAGAAGGTTTATTTTATTTTTTGCTTTTTAGTTGATTTTTTCGTCGGTTTAATTTTTTGTTAAAAAGTTTTTATAACAAATAATCATTTATTGTAAGAAATTGCAATCATTGATTGAATAATACAACCATCATGACAACTTAATATTATTGTAGCATAGTGAGTTTTGGAAAAACGTGAAACACTACATTGGAGAAACATGGTCCAAATGGTTCTATTTTTTTTTAATCCACACCGGGTTACATCCATGTAATGCCTCTTTTTCTTAAATCAGCTGTCTAAATTGTTTTTTGCTCAAATTCCATAGTATTGACATTTCAATTACCAAATCGGTGCTTTAAAAAAAACAACACCGGTGTCAACAGAACAATTTTTTCTCACAGATGCCAGAGCTTAATGTGTTAATTGCCCTTTTTGGTAGTACAAAAACAGATTGTAAATTAGTCCTCACCTCGGAATGAAATTCCATGACTTCCCTATGGAATAGTTATGGTTCAAAGTTCCTGTGTAGGGCATGTAAACGGCCATGTCAATAGGATGGAAAGTTAACCCGACATGTAAGGTAAATGCATTTAATCAACTGAATCATTGAAAACACGTGGAGGTGGTGTACTCATAGCTGTTAAGCATTCTCTATCGGCCACTACTGTGAACTTTGTGAACAATAATGTTGAACAAGTTTTTGTAACACTTTCTCTTGGTGAAGATCATTTGATTATCGGTGCAGTATATATTCCACCTGCTTCTAATACTGAATATTACATCAATCATGCTAATACTGTAGACTATGTTTTAGAAAAATTTCCTGGTCATAAAATGTTGCTTTGTGGAGATTATAATATACCGAATGTTATTTGGTTCAATGATGAACTTGGCCTAAATGCTGACTGTCTTGAAAACTCACCAGCAAATGTATTACTCAACTCGTTCAGTTATCATAACCTTTATCAAGTAAATTTATTCGAACTCTAGGAATGTATTTTGGATTTATTATTTTCATCATACCATGATATAGTTGTTAATAGCCCAGCGAACCACTCTTTCAAAATAGCATACACCATTCGCTGTTGCCTTTGATCTGAATACTAGAAAATACCTGATCTAAAGATCGAAGAATACTTTTACGATTTCAGGAATAGTAATTATATCTTCATGAATGATTTCTTTGCCAGCATTGATTGGAATTCCTTATCAAATGACGACGTTAATTCATCCTTAAGCAACTTTTACGATGTTTTATATCAAGCTATTCGTAAATTTGTTCCTGTCAAAAAGTTCAAAACATCAAACTTCCCAACATGGTTCAGCAGAGATTTGAAACAAATGATATTTGAAAAGAAATTAGTTCACAGAGAATATAAAATGGTAATGTTGAAGCATACCGGGTTTTCAGTATCTCAGAGAGCAATGTAAAATCTTACGTGAGGACTGTTATCAAAATTACATTTTGAAAACTGAGAATAACATTTCTGCAAACCCTCGTCATTTTTGGAAGTTCATCAATGATAAAAAGAAATCATTCAATCTCCCCTCTCGTATGGTTTATAACAATAACTCTGGTGAAAATTCCAATGATATAGTTAATCTTTTTTCATGCTATTTCTCGACAGTCTATGATAATACAAACATCAATCAAATTCCACATTATACCTTTGATAACACTGTCAACATTTGCTCCTACACCATAGACATTAAAGAAGACATAGATTTAGTACATTCTCTACCTTGGAAACTATCATCTGGCCCAGATGAGATCCCTTTGCATTTGATTAAACATTGCATTTACACTTTAGCAAAACCCATTCACTACCTGTTCAACTTATCCCTCAAAAAAGGTACGTTCCCTAGCTTTTGGAAACACAGTTTCATAAAACCCATCCACAAGAGTGGTTCACGGGACAACGTTGACAACTACAGAGGTATTTGTAATCAATCAGAATTACCAAAAATGTTTGATTGCTTGATTTCCAAAAAACTTTCGTGGGACTTCAAAAATATTATAATTAATGAACAACATGGATTCTGCATAGGTAGATCTACTACCACTAATTTATTGCTTTACCAAAATTACATTACAATGCTCTCGAGAATAAACAGCAGGTTGACTCCGTATACACAGATTTTTCGAAAGCCTTTGATAGAGTCAACCACAGTTTACTACTTGCTAAACTTGAGTCTTTGGGAGTAGAAGGAAATATTTTAGAATGGATCAAATCCTATCTTAGCGATAGAGTCCAATATGTCAAATATGGTAGTTCAGTATCAGATCCAATTGAAGTTCCTTCAGGGGTACCTCAGGGGTCTCACATGGGACCACTATTGTTTAATATCTTTGTTAATGATCTTCCAAATGTTATCACCAACTGTTCCTTCCTATTATTTGCTGATGATTTAAAGATGTTCAGAACAGTTCAATCCATATCTGATGCTGAGAGATTACAGTTTGACCTAAATAACCTTTCCAGGTGGTGTAATATCAACTTACTAAAACTGAACTTGGGTAAATGTCAAAAAATTAGTTTTTCACGAAATAAAGAGGCAATTAATTATGCTTATCAGATTAACGACACAAACTTATCAGAGACCAACAAGATTAAAGATTTGGGGGTTATATTCGACTCAAAAATGAATTTCAAGAGTCACATAACAGAAATCTCATCTCGTGCAAAAAAATGATGGGCTTTTCTCTTCGTTCTGCAAGAGAACTATCTGTCAATGCTCTCAAGATTATCTATTGTGCCCAAGTCAGATCTATTCTTGAATACACTTCTATCATTTGGTCACCATGCTATAGAGTCGACATAGAACTCTTGGAGAGTACTCAAAATAAATTTTTAAGATACTGTGGCTACAACTTAGGAATGAATAGAGATGAATACAATTATTCACAAATTCAAAAAACCCTAAATTTGAATACTTTAACACATAGAAGACTTGAAATCGATCTGGTATTCCTCCATAAAATTATCAATGGCAGTATTGATTGTCCTGAAATTGTTGAGCTTACCTCACTTTCTGTAAATGCTAGAAGAAGTAGAAATAGTGACATTTTCAAGATCCCTTTTTGTAGAACAAATTATGGTCAAAACGAATCCCTTAACAGAATACTGAAGTCAGCAAACACTCACAACAACAAGCTTGAGCTGTTCGGTTCATCTTTACCATCCTTTAGAAAAGCAGTTAAAAAATTGTAATAGTTTTAATTTTTAGTTTTAACATAATCTTAGTCATTTGTAAAATGTATACTTTGTACAATCTTTTTGTAATGGTATAATTGGCTTGTCCGTTGATAAATAAATAAAATTATATATTTGGGTTTTGTGGTCATTAGTTTACAACAAATTGATTCTTTGAGAACAAGTTTTGCTCTTATTTGATTACAATAAGATATATTACTTTTTTTGATTTTTTTGTGATATTGAAGATAGATATTTTATTTTAATGGTTTATCTTTTATTGTGTATTTTGAGAAGTTTCTAGATCAGTGAAAATCTGTCTCAAGAGACTGGTGGAGAGAATGAGTTGGGTTTATCTTTTATATCTGTAGATGGCGTACAAATTATAACTTCAAGTAAACCAACTTCATTCTGTATGAAACAACAAATTTCTGGGAATATTCTTTTAGGTATTTTTTAAACGACAACCCTTGCCTTCGCATTAAAAATAAATAAAATAATATTATAATTACAGCTATAAAAATTTATAAAAATTCTTATTGATATTACATCAATTCTAGATGCCTCTTGGTTTTTTGAAAAATGTATCGCCCTTTTCAGTTTGCCAATATGTGTAGCATATAAAATCAGTTTTAAATCAGTGAAAACATTATCTAAATAATAAATAATAGCCATATACAACAATGTAATATGAAAGACATAAAATAATGTAGTAACATAAAGTAACATTAATAATAATACAGACCACAGACACTGCATATAGTTTCCACAATATAAACAAGTACCTTAAGCAATATCGTATATTTTTTTTTTCAAATCTCTCTCTAGAAACATCCAATGAATCTTAAATTAATATAGTCAACATCGAGAGTGTTATATTTATATTAAGATGTAAAGATCTTTGCTTGTGTTTCGAGTGCATTTAATTTTAGTTTATTTATAATTAAATAATCGTTAACAGATGCTAATATGGTATTCATTTTTTGGATAGCTATTTCAAGATCAATATCACTGCAACTTAGTAAGGTATCATATTATTTGAGTACAAAATAAAAAGAAGAGGACCTAGGAAAGGTGGTGTCCTAGGTCCTACTCCCTTTTTTACGTCTAGCTCTAATGACATTTGATTATTAAACCAAACTTTTGTTTGCGACTCCTCAGATAATCAGTGTACCAATCAAGTAATCTACTGATAATGCCACATTGCTCCAACTTACGCAAAAGTATTTTCCTATCAATAGTCTCAAAGACTCATTTTAAATCATAAAATACTGCTACCAAATACTTGTCCGAGTCCAAGTTGGATTAATTTGTCTAATTTGTCTTTTGACAATATGCTATATCCTTTGATGTGATGTAACACTTCATAATAAACAGCAATTTCCAATATTTTTTCGAAAGGTGATAGCTACTTTTGGAACTAGCACTTTTGGTGCTAACTTTTAGGACATCAAGAACTTTACCCGTGTTCAGAGATGTATTGATTAAGTTGGGCATTACATGACCAATAGTCTCAAAAACTTAATTGATAACCTTGCGTTCAATATTTCAAAAAAGGAAAACTTACTATTCAAACTATTAACAATTTCTTCATATAAATACATACATACATATAAATTACACTTCAAAGTATGCCATATTCCAGGGTTGTCAATAACAATATTTTCAATACTCCTCAACAAAATATGTGCTATTTCTAAACTGGCCTCTTTCAGTAACAAAAATAATGTAATCAGTAATTGATTTTTTTGAGGTTTCCCCCTTTTTTACTGTTCCTAAACATATCTATTTTATCATAATAAACCTGTTTCTTTTTTGCCTCAAAAGATTTACCACATTATTTATGTGCTGTTTGAAGACCTGCCATTCATTTTGTTTCTCAATAGTCTCAAAAACTTAATTGATAACCTTGCGTTCAATATTTCAAAAAAGGAAAACTTACTATTCAAACTATTAATAATTTCTTCTCAAAATCGTAAATGAAAAAATTGACCAAATCATACATATAAATTACAATTCAAAGTATGCCATATTCCAGGGTTGTTAATAACAATATTTTCAATACTCCTCAACAAATTATGTGCTATTTCTAAACTGACCTCTTTCAGTAACAAAAATAATGTAATCAGTAATTGATTTTTTTGAGGTTTCCCCCTTTTTTACTGTTCCTAAACATATCTATTTTATCATAATAAACCTGTTTCTTTTTTGCCTCAAAAGATTTACCACATTATTTATGTGCTGTTTGAAGACCTGCCATTCATTTTGTTTCTCATTATCAGTAGCTGCTTTAAAATCTTTGAATGCCTTATCTCTATTTGTTTCAAATGACATTGGGATGTTTGATGTTACTTTTGCGATTATTGACCAATAATATACATTTCGTTCGGGAGCGGGTATTTCTGTATCAATTTGATATTTTTTGGTGTTATCCCCTAAAATCATGTTAATGGTATAATTCATAAAAAGGCAAATTCAAAACATAACTTATGCCAAGGTAATAAAAACACTCTATCATTGATACATAGTATTTTGGAGTACATTAGTATCACATGGTCACCTTTATATTTTGGCCACTTGTGAAAAAGTGGAGAAAATATCAATTTCCAATTTCGGGTTATTTTCTCACCATAAATCAAAATAGAAATCTGAATGCAAATAAATCGAGAATTGTGGATGTTTTTACAGCCCTACCAAAGGAAGTATATTGTTACGAAAATAAGTACGCCCATGGGTGTTTATCTGGTTGTTTGTCGCAGCGCTACACCGTGTAACTGTCAGAAATTTCCGATGACAAACATGGAATCATCTAGATGTATCCACGAACGGAAATTCTGGAAGCTAAGAACGAGGGTATATAAGGTCAGGCGTATGATCAGTGATTCATTCAAGTAATAATTCGGTCATAGAGAGTTCAAGCTGAATTGTTATTTTGTGCAGTGCAGTACACGGTAAATTTTAGTGGTAAACTGTATCAGAGTGCATTATTGAATTGTGTTCCCAAAGTGTAATATTTTCATTTCAACATTTTCATTTGTGCTATGAATAATCAATGACAATCAATAGCCCAAACATTACATTACCAACAAACTAGAAAGTTTTTAATATATCGTCATTTCTAAAGAGCAGTAACATCGGAAAAAAATAATTTGTCTTTATAGAACAGATAACTAATATTTATAATTTTCAGATAGGGAGAAAACCCAGAAATTGGAAAGAAAAAAAACGTATTTTCCCTAGATATCAATATTTTATTTGAAATTTTAATGCAGCATCAATTAACAATTATCAAGTTAGAATTATCTAGTACCTACCAAAAAAGTTGCTCAACCTTATACATACTTGATAATTAATTACGTGTATGTAATATACAGTCATTGGTAAATAAGAAGTTATGATCGCTAATTGTAAATTGATGAACTACTTATATTCGAATTGTTCATTGGTGCAACATAAATCCGGCAAATATTGTTTCTTTTCATGTTATTTATATTTTTCATTTCCTTTGTTTTTACCGATTTACTATTTGGTATTTATGTGGTGACTGATAAATAAAACGAATAAAAATAGTTTATAAATAAGAGCAACTGATTTTACAAATACAAAATATAACTCTTACCTATGATATATTGCTATATTTTCAATGGAGGGCCATTGAATTCTGATATCTTCACAGATCTTTTCCATTGATTTGATAGCCATGGATTCATATGCCTCATATTCCAAAGTCACAACACTTCTACCCTCAAAGTTATTTCTTGTTGTTCCCACAAAGAGAGAAATTGCTCCACAGGAGTCCGAACTTACTAAACTTGTAATTAAATCTATGGATAACTTATCCTTGGTAAGCTTCAGGTGATCCATATTTATTTTTGTCAGCCTCCACTGAGGGGAGGAATCACTGCTATTTCATCACCAGGTTTCAAGATAATGATTGAATTTTCACAGATTTCTTCGTTAACAGATAAAATTATGTTGTTTTTTATATCACCCAGTGAATAAGATAAAACAATTTTATCCAGCAGTTCTTTGTATGTGAGTGGTGATGTCACATCGATGAAATCAGAATGTTTTCCGGTTATCTCTCTGGCTTTGGCAAAAAATAGAACTTTTATGGAAATGTTCATAACTTCGGCACCAACGGAGAAGCCATAAAATAACTGTTGCACATATTGCTCAAAATCATTATTTATTATCTGCGTGATTACTAAATGTTTCTGTAATAGCTATTGTGGTGGGAATGATTATCATAATTATCACTTATCACATTTTCCATTTGTATGTCGATTCTATAGAACTATAGACTATATTAGTGAGGTTAAAATCACTCTTAGGCAATCCATACCACGTGACCCAATATGGCGGTTGTTGGCACACAAACTGATAATCGCCATAAGAACAGCATTGTCAGTGTGTACCTTTGGCTTGTAAAAGTGTATTTTTGGTTATTTTTTGGAGCTTTTGTGTTGTTAATTATCAATATTCAGATGGAGAGTGATTACCTGAAGACACTATTGTTGAAAAGCAGAGGCTTTGGTGAACGGTATGCTTGAAAATACATCCCCATCTTCTGTTTACATTTTTATCAATGTATTTGTTACAGGTATAAAATGAAAATGAGGATTGATCAGTGATTTAGATCATTTTTACACTGAATATTTCTGAACTGAATTGTTCAATTGTTGGTGCTCCCCCTGTTACGAATATGGATATTATTTCGTATTTGCTTTTTACTCAGCTTTCCCAAATGCAGATAAAGCCCTATACAAGTTTAGAATCCATATATACTTTGGATCTGCCTTCGTTGTGAAGGTGAGAACAAAAATTCAGAATCATTCATATATTTTAGTTAGTCTAGTATGTTTTTTCCTAGGTACAGTTGCAAATCTTGAGTCAACGAAGTGAATTATTATAAATTAGGAATAATACATAAGAAGCAGTTTATAACTTCTGATCTGATCTATTATGTTTATTGCCACATTTGTTTATTATAAGAGACATTGATTTAATATTTAAGAATATTACTTCTCAACTTTCATAATAGTTCTTTCTAATCAACATAACTTCTTTCAGTTCAAGTATTCACAAAAGGCAAATTAAAAACCTTCAGATGTTTGGTACATAATTGAAAAGGATGAAAGCATTTGTACTGCTCACTGTACTTGTATGGCCGGAAACAGTGAAGTAGGTGGTCATATTGGTGCTATATCAGAGGCAATGTTACGCACAGATTTGGAAGCTGTGTGGCCAAATGCCATCCAGTCAAAAAATGTATTGGACGATTAGCCTCTTGCTCAGTTTAAAAAAATAAAATGTTCCAAATGAATATATATATATATATATAAATATATATATATATATATATATATATAAATAAATGTTTGTTTATTTGTTGTTTCACTGATTCAGTTGGTTACTCTTAATTTAATACCAATTAAAAAAATGACAAATTTTTTAAGATCACGATATATCCAATTTTTACTGTTAATAAATTACAATACCCTTTGAAGATTGTAGACGATGTGGTAACTTGATTACTCTCGTTTCGGACGTCCATCGTCTTAATGTTCTTGAAAAGGTTTTCACGATGTTTCGAATGTTTGTATCTGGAATCGTCCCACAATTGTATTCACATTCAAAACATCGTGAAAATCGTTATGGACATCCAAAACGAGAGTAATCGAATACAACACCCTTCACAAGACTTGATCGAGGCTTTCAATAATTGCCTGAAATATCTAAAAAGGGAAGGTTGAGATTGAAAGACATATGTATAAATATTTTTATTTATTGAGTCACCAGAATCCTAAAGAAAATTTGTATTTCAGTAATTCAATACAATACCTATAAGAATGTTTTTTGAGGAAATATATAAATGAACATTTATTTGGAGTTATATATATATATATATATATATATATATATATATATATATATATATATATATATATATACAGCAAAAGAAAAAGTGTACTCTTTAAAGTTTGTCAAGTTGAATGTTTATTTCATCTCAGGGATACTAATGAAGAATTAAACAATAGTATATTCGAATTAGTACTATAACTTACATCTTGTTGAGGTTAGTTTCTATGTTGTTTATGAATGTTCTTCATAGTACGGTGAATATAGTAGACTTGAGTTACTCATGAATGTCAACTAATTATACAATTAAATTCATTGAACAGTTACTAATTAAATATTAAAAATATTAAAAATTTCAGAATTTATATTTTTAATATTTTAATTAGTAACTGTTCAATGAATTTTAATGTGTATAATTAGTTGACGATTTAAAACATGAGGTGCCAACTTCAAAGTCATAACTTATATTTCACCGTACTTTACATGAAGAACATTCATAAACAACATAGAAACTAACCTCAACAAAGATGTAAGTTATTAGTACCTTAAGGTTCGAATGACACACTAGTTTGTTTAATTCTTCATTGTAGTATCCCTGAAGATGGAAATAAAACATTCCGAAAGCTTGGACAAACTTTAAAGAGTACACTTTTTCTTTTGCTGCATACCCCAATAATCAAATTGTTTACACCTAACTAGTCAGCAACGACTATGTTTCACTATATATATATATATATATATATATATATATATATATATATATATATATATGAACTTTATTTGGAATGGGACCTCCTAATGTACAATAGTTCAGAGATATACAAAGTCTGAAGTTATAGGTATCCATGACCGAATGAAGGATATCACGAATGTGCACACAGGGTATGTCTGCTGCAGCCTCTCTGATACTTGATTTTCGAATCCGTAAGTTCATCTCGGTTGATTGCAGCTAACCATAGAGCTCTTCTCCTCCTCGATAAGTCATTTTAACTGGTCAAAAACTTATGATTTGAAACTGTAGACACCGAGTGAAACCCGACTCTATCCCTGTCGTGACCGAACCCACAGTTAACTACAATGCAAATAAGGGGCATTTTTCTTCAGTTGAATCACGAATTATAATCCAAAATTGAAAAAACTACTCAAATTCGCACAGAAAATCACAAAATAAACACTTTTACCACTATGGTCGCTTATGATAAATTACAATGTGTGCCAACAGCCGCCATATTGCTTTCGTTTTGACAGGTCGATGGATTGCCTAATTAGTGTTACCAATGTGTAGTTGGCTGCCAAAGCTAGCTGCTAAATATTCCGAACATACCCGAACGGTCAGTGGCGTGCTCTTCCCCTCTCAGGGTACCGTAATTATACAAATACTTTTGGAATTGGTGAAATAAAATAACTAATGCATAATAAGTGATGGAATTAGTTATTTCGATGTTGAAAATCAAATGAAATTCCTTGCGGAACATGTTGCGGGGGTCTTACACTGAAAAAACTGAATTTTCGAAAAAAAAAACATATTTCAACTTTGCGTGAATGATAGATAGATATATACTTTATTGTCCAAGAATTTCTCATTGACATAGTAAGATAAAAAATATAGTTATTAATAAAAAGATTGGTAGAACATATAGGTATTAAAATTGATCGAATATAAAACAGATAGATATGAATATATAGACAAAACAAAAAATAATTAATAAATACATAATAATAATAACCTTGCATACTATAAAAGCAATTGCATCACAATATATACAAAATTTCGTCAACCAACTAACATATGTATTCACATATACATACATATGCAGCGTCGTACAGATGTTTTCATGCATCACATTAACCCCCATCATCATCTTCGTCACTAACACTGAACTGAATTTAAAGGTGTGAATCGCCGGTTTCGAACAAGGACTGGTGGCTCGGTTGGAAGAGCGTTCGACTAGAAATCGAAAGGTCCCATCAGCATCAGGTTCGATTTCTGGCTGATCCATATTTTTATTTTTCAGTTCTAGTTTTCATTTTCTCGTCTGAATGCCATAAACTATTTTCGTTTATATATATATATATATATATATATATATATATATATATATATATATATATATATTAATATATATATATTATAATTTCTTGGCCACATGTTTATTTTCTTTGTTTTCTTGGAATAAGGGCCTTAGTCACTCTATGTATTTTTTATTTGATACGACGTTTCAACAAACATTGTTTATGTCATCTTCTGGTAAATTCTTAAAAATCATGTAAAACATGTAAAGTTAAAAACATAATACGTTACATAACATCAAACAAATATGATTAAAATTCAAAGAGACGTTCAAAACTTACAATATAAGTTAACAGTTATTCTTTCATTATTTCGTGTTCATGTTGAAAAGGGAAACATTCTCAATTGAATATTGAATAGAAATATTTTTCTGTGAATTCAAAAATCCACGATAAAAATGAAATTATTTTTTGTGAATGTCTAACATAAAACAACTACTTCCCCGGCTAAATCCACGCTGGACATTGAACTTCAGCTGATAGATATTCTGAAAGGACCCCTACTCAATTAGTTCTTAATTAAGACTGGAATAGAAAATCAAATAACTATCTGAATAAAAATGCATATTTTAAATTTCAGATTTTTTCTTTGTGAAGATCAGTTTATTTTCATTTCTATTTTTTTCTCTTGTTAAAATTTCAACCTTGTCAAAATCGAATTTATGTTGATTTTCCTTTTCATGTTTAGACAATGCTGGGATGTCTGATTGTAATCGTATTTGTTTGATGTGATGTAACGTATTCTGTTTTTAACTCTACATGTTTCACATTATTTTTGAGAATTTACCTGAAGATGACATAAACAATGACGAAACGTCGTATCAAATAAAAATACATAGACTGACTAAGACTCTTATTCCGAGAAAACGAAGAAAATATATTTATATATATATATATATATATATATATATATATTTAGATAATTTCATTATCATGACAGGTTCGTTTAAAACATGATTTAAACTGTCTTGGGGTTGCAGTCAGATCTATCTTTCATTAGGTCCCAATGATTGAAAGAAAAGTCTTTGTCATATATCAGGTGGAGATTTGATTAGAAATACTCTTTGGAATACGTCGGGCTATCGGCAACGTTTATTGCCTTCGTCAGGACGACTACAAATGCATGGTTTGAGAATAAAAAATTATATTATAAATGTTAAATAAGGTGAGATTCAAATTCGATTTAAATACATCCATGAACTAGACGACTATGATATTTTCCATTTAATTATTTAATATATATAAATAAATATATATATATATATATATGTATATATATATATATATATATATAAACATATATCAGGGATCATTATATTCAAAGATTTTCAAAGCATAAACTTGCTTTCTTTACCAACGCTGAAATTCAGCCTTCGACTCTATATTATTTTATCAATTCCTCAATATTTCTTCGATTGTTGTGTCACATCAGTGGAGTAGTATTTTCTGTTAATTCTCTTCATTTCCAGAGCTATTGGATAAGAGAGGAATTATCATGAATTTAAGAAAAACTTCTGAACAGTTTGTATGAAAGAGCAATTTTGGAAGAGTTTTCATAACTTTTTTATGTATTTGGGTAGTAGGATCATTCTTGCAAACTTATTTTATTTTTCTTCACAGATCAAGAAAATTGAACCTTGCGGATACAGTTTATTCAGAAGAGAAAAGAAGATAAAATGGCTGAAGATTTGAAATTGCAATGGGAATTCAATTTAACAGAAAATGGTCGAAAACAACAAATGAAAAACTCGATATTATGTTATATAAAGATATATATATATATATATATATATATATATATATATATATATATTATGTTATATAAAGATATATGTATATGTATTATGTTATATAAAGATATACCAATTGATGATTGATTTGCAGGCAATCGAAGGGGTAGTTTATACTTATATTCCAAAAAAAATCTAAATCCACCTTCAAAAATGTTTAATTAAGTTCATTTTTGATAAACGTTCTACTGAGAGGCTATATAACGATACACCAAGAGATGAACCTGGCTAAAGATTTCTGAGGGTGGATTATGATTTTTTTCGATACACAAATAAAACCACTCCTTTGACGGCCTGCAAATCAGTCATCTCTTGGTATATCATTATATAGCCTTTCAGTAACACGTATACCAAATATCGACTTGACTAAAAAATTTGATGGTGGGTTTAGATTTTTTATAAATACAAGTATACACTACCCCTTCGACGACCTGCAAATCAATCATCTCTTGGTATATCATTATACAGTATCAGAAAGTATTTATCTTGGGTATGGTGGTTTCATGAGAGCGTAAAGAATAGCTTGCTATATGTTGAGAGAGCATTACAATTTCTCCTCGACTCGCTCATTGCGTTCCTTGTTGCACGTGTAGATTTCTGTCCGTACCCCAGATAAATGTTTTCCGATACTGTATAGCCTTCCGTAACACATATATCAAAACTGAACTTGGCTAAACATTTTTGATGGTGGGTCTATATTTTTTTCGAAGAACAAGTATAAACTACCGCTTTGACGGCCTGCAAATCAATCATCTTTTGGTAAATCATTATTATATAGCCTTCCAGTAATACATATACCAAAAATGAACTTAACTCAATAGTTTTGAAGGTGGCTTTTGATTTTTTCGAAATATCGACAAGTATAAACTACCTTTTTGCCGGCCTGCAAATCAATCATCTCTTGGTAAATCATTATATATATCCTTTGAGTAATACATATTCCAAATATCCACTTGGCTAATCATATTTGAGGGTGCATTTTGAATTTTTATCTAAAAGCATATCAAATATATCTTAGTATATCATTCTTAAGTGTTCCATTTCAGATTCTTTTATGACTGAATAACAACACATCAACCTTTTGAAAAGGTCTTTGTGGAATTCTTCACATGACATGAAATATTGCCTTGAGTGTTCAAGAATTTGGTTTGGTTGGCTCATGCTAGCCTTTTCTGGAACTGGTTCTGGAATCCAATGGTTGTCTTGGAGTGGCTCCGAACTGGAAATATTAATAATAAAACACTATTTAAATAGGTTCAATAAAATATAACTAGTGTGTGTTGTTTGGGAATAAAGAGAAAAAATGGTTTTAAAAAATCATCAATAAATATTCTTGGTGAAAAATATGTTGTCTATGTCTATATTTAAAATATGAAGTGTCATTATAATTTTTAATTTGGAAATAAAATTGATTGAATAAATTTTTTGAGATGAAGGAAGAAACCAAACATTTTCCAAACTCTTGTGTTCAGGGGAAACCAATTGTTTATTTATTTTTTTCATTAAGACTATTCGCTCCCCTCTTTCATATATTTTTTTCAGTTTTATCCTTGTATCATGTTGCTCGCTAGATTTTCCAACTTACGAACGATCACTCAAATTCAACTCTCTCAAACTACTATGGAATATCATTTAAAATTTCTGAGAAAGTGCTATGAATGCTAATTTATTATTTTCCACTCTGGAAATCTTGGTGACACGCAGTCGTAGATAGTCATAAAGTAAATTTTCCTCTCTACAATCAATGAATCTTGTTTATTTATTATCTCTCTTGAAAGCGTACTGTGAGATTTTGTTAATTAATTGAGGCGTTTATAAGCATTACTACATGAAATGTTGATCTATTCAGCAATTGCAAATGATTAATATTTTTTGGTTTAATACATTGAACTTTGAGAATTTTTCTTTTGAACTTCAATTAGTGCATATATTTCATACATTCATTTTAAAGGATCAATCGCGGTTAAGTTATGTTTGTATTCATAACCTCCATAAGTTAGAAGACACATCGTATTGGTGTCCAGAATCCTATGACTTTAACGTTAAATTAGAGTTAAAAAAAATAAATTTGTTGACTTAGGAAAGGTCGTCGTATCTCCTCAAGTAATTGGGAGCACAAAGTTTGTGCTCAGTGAGAGACTGTGCAAGTAGATAACCCAAAATTGTGAAACCGTTAAAGACTATAAATTTACCCGAAAATCAAACTATATATATATATATATATATATATATATATATATATATATATATATATATATATATATATATATATATATATTTATATATATCACAACTGAAACTTTTAGGACCAGGCTTCGATTTGAACTCCAGAACAGTACTTCGAAAATGGAATATATGCGTCAACACATTCTAAGCTCTGTCGTTAATTCATTTGAAGTGCAAACAAAATCCTTAGAATTAGTTATGGAAAATTTATCGGAGAAAAAGTCCCACTTATTGATTTCATAAACTTTTAAAATATGTTATATTAGCAATTTCACTCACCTGCATTGGTGCGGCAAAAAATAGACAGCCTGTGACTGACCACACAACATACAACCACGATTCATTTCAATAAATACAAAACATTGGTAATCATAACTGAGTTTTGCAAAAATAACAATTCACAAATTATAACCTCAATCGGATTGAAAAGCATTTCAATTTTCCAATTGGTTGGAAGTTTCATAAGTGACATGTCCGTATTCCGCATCAGTTTGCAGGTTGCCTAAGGTTGGCGAATGCATTTTGTAATGGGAGAACAGTGATGCGTTGAACTTTGTCAAAATCTATTGTGAAAAATTTGAAGTAGAACGCGAAAATCTCTACTGAAAAGTCTAAACAAAATCGAATCATCATACACCAGAGGGTTTCTAGGCATCTTAATTTGCATGTACACCGAGTGCTATGTCATTATTTTTTCGGCACGTTCTTATTGTATAGAAATATGAATAACGCTTGGCAACGATGTAATTTCTGGCACTCTCCGCGATCAGCGAGTTGCCAGTATCAATATTTTGCGGAACTTCTGAGGAAATGTTATTGTTTTTCATCCTATGAATGAAACGGAACTTGTGTCAGCATGTGTTACATTGGAATGCATGTGTTATATTCTTGAATGATATATATGTATACCGAGTGCTGCCATTATTTTTTCGGCCTGCTTACATTGTAATGAAATATTATGAATAACGCTTGTCAACTCTGTAATTATCTTGCGCTTCCAGCAATCGGCGATAGATCTGAACTTGTCACGTCACATCCTGGCGCGGTTTTCGCAGTGTTCAAATAGGAGCATTTTGTTGAATTGAAAAAAAATCCAACCACTTTTCCCATCGGTCTGGACATTGTGGTATTTTTTCCAGAAATTATCGATCTCGCCTATTGCATCGTGAATCGAATGAGCAGATAGAGTATCGATCATAGCGTGTCTACTAGTAATATAATATATAGTTTGAAAACCATGAAAAAAATTGAAAAACTCCCGACACCAAAAAAAGTAAACAAACAATATGTATTGGCCCTTCAAATTTAATATAAGTAGTAGAATTTGGATCTAAGCGTCGTCGCGTCGGGGGACCGCTAAGTAAATAAAACAAAAACAGACTGAAAATGATGACGTATGAAATATAAATACAAGTAAGCTACCAAGATCCCCCGACGCGACAACGCATGGATCAAAATATTACTACTTATATTAAACATACATTAATTTTTTTAACTTTTTAGAGGTTTTTGTGCTGGGAACTTTTACAATTTTTAATTTAAGTTTTTTTTTATTAAACCCATAAAATTCAAACTCGTATTGAGGAAACTTGCAAGTTCTCTATAAAAAATAGTATATCTTCGAAATGAAACTTAAGTCACCGACATTTATATTACCTCAATTATAGTGTTTTTTCATTAACCTCACTAGAATGTATTTTGGTGCAAAGACCTCATTTGATTCCATATGCTGTTTAACTATAGTTGTAGCTCATATATTAGTTATGTATTGTAATTTCTGAGAAATATTTGTGTAATTCATAGATAGTCTACTCGACAAGTTGAAAATGGTCTAAAATAGAGGTACTGCTCTTAAAATTATGTGTGATAGCTCATTGGATCCGGAATAACGCCTAGAAAAATGTGCCAAAAGCGTTTATTAGCACATGAAAAATTGCAAAAGTTATGAACAATTGAAGATGAGAAAAAAATGGCATTTCGTTTTTTGCCAATATTTCATAAACTATCAATATTTAAGAAATTCCAAAAAAAGATTCTGAAAGAGGAAATTTCGAATAAAAAACTCCCAGCTCAAAAAACTCTATCTCCATTATTTATAATTTTAATTTAACGCTGAAAATGGGTCTCCGAGCGACATTTTTAGGTTGCGCGCGCGGCGTCAAAAGCGAGTACGACAAATTAATTAATTTATTTAAGGTATTAATTTTTTTTTTAATTTGAAAAAATCATGGTGTATTCGGAACACTATAAACAATTTATTACCGTTGGAAATTTTACTTAAAGTTAATTTTTCAACAAGTTAAACGATTGTTAACTAACAAAATTTTCTCGAACTTCTGTCTTAATTGTAAATGAAAAAAAATGTTTAAATAATTGTCGTAAAAATTTTTCGCTTCGTAGAGCCTTTCTTATATACATACTCAACAAGATCACGCCATAAAAGTTGAAAAAATATTCATACGTTGTTTATAAAAAAATTTGTACTTGAACAAAAACTAAAAAATCCAAGTAATGTTATTTTTTTTTTTTAAACATTTTTTATTTTTTTTATTACATTATTTTAAAAAAAATTCCCCATTTTTATACATTTTTTAAATTTTTAATTTTTTAAAAAAAATTTTTTTAATCGTTTTTTTATATTTCTATTGTTTAAATAATTAGTTGAGAAATTTTTTTTTTCCTAAAAATCATAATTGACAGTCCTCTATGAAGTAACAAAAAATTGAAAATCAACAATTCCATTGTTTATTAACTTACCAATTTGTTATAAACAAATTTTTAACTTTGTTATATTTTATTTCTGGAACTTCTAAAATTTACAAAAACAACCATATATAAAAAAGTTTAGAATTTTTTTTTTCCAATTTTTCCCAATTCCAATTCCCAAAGTACAATAAAAAATTGGAAAAAATTGTTTTCTATACTTTGTTATATATGGTAGTTTTTGTACATTTTAGAAGTTTCAGAAAAAAAATCTAACAAAGGTAAAAATTTGTTTATAACAAATTGGTAAGTTAATAAACAATGGAATTGATGATAAAAAAAAATTTTTTTTTGTTACTTCATAGAGGACTGTCAATTATGATTTTCAGAAAAAAAATAATTTCTTAATAATTATTTAAACAATAGAAATAAAAAAAAACGATTATAAACAATTAAAATTGTTATAAAGGAATTTTTCAAAAACCATGATATTTGTATTATAATAAAGTTGTAAAAAAAAATTTTCAAAAATATTGAAATAATCAATTTGTTTATAAAAAATTTATCAACAAATGGCGAAATTTTTTTTTTTGCAAATCAATTTATATCTCGTATTAATGAAAAAACGATAATATGATGTTTGAAAAAAAATTTTAACATTACTTGGATTTTTTTGTTTTTGTTCAAGTACAATTTTTTTTATAAACAACGTATGAATATTTTTTCAACTTTTATGGCGTGATCTTGTTAAGTATGTATATAAGAAAGGCTCTACGAAGCGCCGCGCGCGCAACCTAAAAATGTCGCACAGAGACCCACTTTCAGCGTTAAATTAAAATTATAAATAATGGAGATAGAGTTCCGGGAGCGAGTTTTTTATTGGAAATTTCCTCCTCTTTCATAATCTTATCTTGAAATTTCTTAAATATTGATAGTTTATGAAATATTGGCAAAAAACGAAATGCCATTTTTTTCTCATCTTCAATTGTTTATAACTTTTGCAATTTTCTATGTGCTAATACACGCTTTTGGCACATTTTTCTAGGCGTTATTCCGAATCCAATGAGCTATCACACATAATTTTAAGAGCAGTATCTCTATTTTAGACCATTTTCAACTTGTCGAGTAGACTAAGATAGATAGATAGATAATTCATAAAGCGGCTTTGTCTGCCTGTTTATTTCTGAAACGAATAAATAAATAAACAAACATATACTGAATAAGTTTATTTATAATTGCATTTAGAGTGAGTCTGCTTTCAGCCAAAATGCATTTTTTAATATTAATGGAGTTTTCAATTTTATTTCCATTTCATCCAATTCTACATCAGACTGATGAAGATTGATCATTCTTTGAATGCGGAAGTGATAAACATCGTGTAATCAACTGTGAATTTTGTTTCGCCATCTTGCTCCCTTAGAGACACCGCTTTTCCTGTCCTCGCATATTCCAAATACATTTTTTTGTAGATTTCGAGTTTGTCTTCGGGGATATTTGGCAAAGCACTATTTATGGATAAAAATAAATCTGAAATGAAAGGTATCAAGAATGGTCCACAATATGAATTAAAACAGAAATTTTGTTGAATATATATATATATATATATATTCATATATATACATATCTATATATATATATAATAATATTTATTTGCCAATAATGTTCAATACATTTACATTAGAAAAAAATAACGACTCATAGCAAATATTCAAGAGACCCAAAAAGGTTTTTCATACAACCTGTCTATGGGCAAATTTCTCATTTCAATTTAGCACAAAATATAAATTTTCCAAGGGATGGTTGTTTAAACATTCTTCAAATAATATTATATATAACATAAAGATGAATTTTTGCATGCACACACACACACATCCACACCCACACACACACACACCTTTATAGGTATGTATGATCATACACATATACACAAAAAGAGGGGAAAAAATTAAATAAACTATGTAAATCATGTCGATGAAGTACACAAGAATGCGTGAAATTGTTCTTGAATCTTAATTATAATTTATTTGTTTGGTTTCGAATCGAACGAATCACGTAAACCAACGAAATTAAAAACAACACCTAAAGTCCAATGTACATGGGAAAAAAAACCCAAGGCACCCATACAAACAAAATGTTTTTAAAATAATGTGTGATACAAGCAGTCCTCTATACTCGGATTGCCACATATAGGTTGCAGCTGGAAATACTGTGCCACCATTCATTGTGTGCCCTCGAGTCAACTTCAAAACGCACATGTTATTCGGTTCTCCTCCAGGAACTGGTGGCAGTGCTTCCAAATCGGGATGGATGAATTCCGAAATATTTATGCAAGTTCTGAGACATTTTACAAAGCATACTGAATGTAGTAAAGAAAATCCTGTAATATTATTTATGGATAGTCAAGAGTCTCATATACAAATTGAAGCTTTGGATTACTGTAGACAAAATGGAATTACTATAGTTACCTTTCCTCCACACACTACTAACAAATTGCAGCCATTGGATAGATCCGTTTTTAAATCTTTGAAGGTCAATTATAATGCCACTTGCAATGACTGGATGTTAAGCAATCCTGGCAAAACTACATATTTCAATTTACGAAGTTTCGACGTTATTTGGTAAATCTTATCCAAGGGCAATCTCGCCAGAAAATATCATTAACGGGTTTAAGTGTACAGGAATTTGGCCTATAGATTGCAACGTTTTCAATGATGATGATTACTTGAGTTCTTATGTAACTGATCGACCAGTACCACATCAAGCTACTTCCAGAGAAGATAAAAGAGCTGATACAGGATTGTTACCACAGCAAGGTATTTCACAATTGCCAGAACACCAATCCATATCTACTGATTTGTCGCCTCTTCCATCAACTTTAGAATTGTCGTCCCTTCCATCAACTCCTAAATAATTGTCGGCCCTTCCATCAACTTCTAAAGAATTTTCGCCACTGTCATCAACTTCGGGACAACATTCAGAGTCCACTAATTTCAGAAAAGGAGAGATAATCCCACAGAAGTTATCTAAGAAAACCATTGCTCCAAATATATCAAGGTAGCATATTGAAATACCGGATGTAGACGAAGATAATTATTTTTCACCATATGTGATTCGACCTTTCCCAAAAGCGGAAGAGAGGAAGACAAAAGAAAACAAACGACGAAAGTGCAGTGAAATTCGTACCGATAGACCTGTTTTTAACCGGATTTTGGAAGACAAACAAGAAAAAGATGCGAAAGAAATTGAGAAAAAAAGAAATCAAACTGCCAGAGCCAAAAGAAAGATTGTTGATGACGAACAAAATGACGAAAAGGAAAATACGAAAATAAGGAAAAATACTACATTAGAAAATATTTTTGACGACAGCGAGAGCGAAGACGATTTCGAAGCCTACGAAGAATCTGAATTTAGTATAGGATCAGAAAACTTTAGTGATGATGAGTTTCTTAGTCCAAATAGCTTAAAATGTGGAGATTTTGTAGTGGTCATTGAAAATAAAAAATCTATGAAAACGTACAGTATTGGAGAAATAACAGAAATTATGGAGCATGAAATAGAACTTAATTACTACCAGCGAAATAAACTTCACTTGAAATTTTCAAAAACAGAAGACCGTTATATCTATGACAAAAAAGATATTGAAAGAGTATTACCCAAGCCATTGAAGTGTGGAGGAACAAAAAGAACAAAGGCAACATTCTCAATCCCAATTAACTTAGACAATTATGTGTTAGGATTACAGTGATGATTTTTAGTTAAATAGTCCACTGTACCCACTGTAGTGTTCCATTGTACCCACTGTCAAGGGTACATTGGTTCATTATTGAAGAATAGAGTTTAATTTTTTTACTTCATGGACATCATTGTTTTGTTGGTTTTATATGTTAAGGCATAAAAACAAACTATAGTAGAACAGTTTTGCGTTTATAAAGTTTTTATATGTCTTCAAGTTTAGTTTAAATATATTGATGAAAAAAATGTGTGCCACTGTACCCACCTCTCCCCTATACAGAGTGGCCACATTTTAATGGGATTGTATTGGTAACTTTTAAACCATAAGAGTTAGAAGGTCGGTCAAATGGAGAAAAAGTTGCATTCATAGAAGCATTGTCAAGCAGTTCAAACAAATCGAGATTATTAGTGCCGGTTATTGAGATATCATAAAAAAAGTAAATTCTGTCATTTTGATTTTTCTTTTTTTCCCACTTTATTTCGAATATTATCAAAAAATGTCACGAGAGTTTTCTATTCGACAGTAAATTATCCTCATTTTGACATAATCAGATTTTGTATCCAACGTTTCGTACGCTCTGGGCCACCCTCAACCTAATTTTTTTCAATACGGACCTGCATATTTTATGACACTTTTCGAAATAACTTTTAACGCTAAATTCAACGATATATCATACAATGTCATTCAAAGTTGATTTTCAGGTGATTTTGACACTTATCCAAATTTCTTTGAGTCGGATCTGTATTACATTTAGGTACCTTTAGTTTAATTAACAACATGCAATACATTTCGATAAGGAAATCAACTTACTCATCTTCAACTGAATGGAACGTAACAGAATGTAAGCAAGAAACAAGTAATAATTATTTACAAATTTCAAGAGGTGAAAACCTAATTCATAATAATTAAACGAAACTATCATTTAATGAAAGAAAAATCAACTGATTATTCGAAAGTGAATGATGAACATTAATGAAGTAAGTGTTCGAAATGTCCACCATTTTTTAAAATGCCCTTTGCGGTTCTGGAACCCATACTTCTTATACATTTGCTTATTTTGTCTCCTTGAATACCTTCCAATACATTCTCAATCTTCTCGCGAGGAATCATTATTGTTGGATTTGTCATTTGTTCCGTTGAAACAAATTACAGAATCGAACTTTATTTTGAGATCATTACGATATAATTTTTGCAAGGCTTGGTATTCAAATTTAAAATCATTGTATTCGCGTCTCTTGACTATTTTATTAACAGCAGTTTTTGATAAATTGCATTCACTGGCCACAGTTCTCGATTTTTTTTCTGGGTTCAATTGAATTTGGGTCAGAACATTGATATCGTTGATAGACTTGTTTTTTCTTACATACACACAACTCTAGGTTTATTGAATGTATTATTTTCAAGTAGTAGGCCGTGGATAAAAAAGAACATATCAAGAAATGTCATATTATTTGTCACTTCGTTTATTATTGTGTCACAAGGACTTGTCATTAAATACTTTTCTGGGTAATTTCAATTTAACTTATTCGATATGGTAAGATACACAAATGAAGAGAAGTGTACATAAAACTAGATAGAAATTCGTTCAAAGCACAACAAAGGTATGGTGAATTATATCCTGAAAGAACAACACCAAATATTAAAATGTTTCGACGTTTATCTACAACGTTACTTGCACATAATTCATTCATCAAACCTAGAGGTCCTTATGTAAGACGAAACGAGCCTATCAATGACATCAATGTTCTGGCCCAAATTCGAATGAATCCAGGAATAGGATCGAGAACTATGGCCAGTGAATGCAATTTATCAAAAAGTGCTGTTAATAAAATACTCAAGAGACACGGATACCATGACTATAAATACCAAGCCGTGCAAAAACTATATCGCAATGATCCTGAGAGAAGGTTGCAATTCTGTAATTGGTTTCAACGGAAGGTGCGGAATAACAACAATTTTGCGCACAATATCATTTGGGGAGATGAAACGACATTCACAAATTCTGGCATGTTCAATTGAAGGAACAAACATTTTTATGCCACAGAAAATCCTCACTTAATTCATGAAGTTAGACATCAATATCGTTTTTCTTTGAACATATGGTGCGGTTTGTTGAATAATAAATTACTGGGACCCTATTTTATTGACGGCAACCTAACCGGAGCAAAATATGTAGAAATTATAGAAGAAATGTTGGATGATCTTCCTATACGGTATCGGCGTAATAGTCCATGGTTCCAACAAGACGGATGTGGTCCACACAACTCAAGAATAGTCACAGACTATCTAAATCGAACTTTTCCCGATTCATGGATTGGAACAAGAGGTCCAGTAGCATGGCCTGCCAGATCTCCGGATTTGAATCCGCTGGATTTTTATTTGTGGGGATATCTCAAAAATAAAATTTATGATACTACGAACCCGACAATAGAGATTCTTCGCGAGAAGATTGAGAATGTATTGGAAGGTATTCAAGGAGACGAAATAAGCAAATGTATAAGAAGTATGGGTTCCAGAACCGCAAAGTGCATTTTACAAAATGGTGGACATTTCGAACACTTACTTCATTAATGTTCATCATTTACTTTCGAATTATCATTTGATTTTTCTTTAATTAAATTATAGTTTCGTTTAATTATTATGAATTAGGTTTTTCACCTCTTGAAATTTGTAAATAATTATTACTTGTTTCTTGCTTTGATTCTGTTACGTTCCATTCAGTTGAAGATGAGTAAGTTGATTCTCTTATCGAAATGTATTGCATGATGTTAATTAAACTAAAGGTACCTAAATGTAATACAGATCCGACCCAAAGAAATTTGGATAAGGGTCAAAATCACCTGAAAATCAACTTTGAATGACATTGTATGATATATCGTTGAATTCAGCGTTAAAAGTTATTACGAAATGTGTCATAAAATATGCAGGTCCGTATTGAAAAAAATGAGGTTGAGGGTGGCCCAGAGCGTACGAAACGTTGGATACGAAATCTGATTATGTCAAATTGAGGATAATTTACTGTCGAATAAAAAACTCCTGTGACATTTTTTGATAATATTCGAAATAAAGTGGGAAAAAAAGAAAAATCAAAATGACAGAATTCACTTTTCTTATGATATCCCAATAACCGGCCCTGATAATCTCGATTTGTTTGAACTGCTTGACAATGCTTCTATGAATGAAACTTTTTCTCCATTAGACCGACCTTCTAACTCTTATGGTTTAAAAGTTACCAATACAATCCCATTAAAAAAGTGGCCACTCTGTATATGAATGTAGGAAATGGAATCTAAGAAATTAATTTTCACCCACTTCCAGACTGAATTAATTGAAATTTTGCACGCGTATTGAGAACCGATGACAATACAATAATTTCATAGCTATGACTTGGTGTTCTCACCAAGATCGTCCGAAAAAAATTATTTAAATTTCAAAGATATGGCGAATGCGCAGATTCACGAAAATGCAGCATGCATCTCATTCACCATTATTTCGAAAAAACTTCCATTCCACGTGAATGAATAAATCGTTTTTCTCCCGTAGTGTCTTCTGTAGCAATATGGACTAAAAAGTTAAAAATAAAATTATAATTTAAAAAATCTAAAAAACACGCGTATGTAAGGACTAAAAAGAAGAAAATAATAATAAAGTCATTTTCCAAAAAAAATCCTTTTATTTAAAAAAGCGTGGGGTGCTCTCCGCTTACTTTTCATAATGATATTGAAATAACTGATCAAGCACCTCACACTTTTTTACATAAGAAGAAATTTTTGGTCAATGACTTTATTCTTATTATTTACCACTTTTTAGTCCTTATTGCGACATAAGCGTGTTTTTTAGTTTTTTTTTAAATATAATTTAATTTAATAATTTTTCCGAAGATTTTCTAGAAACCCGATGTCAGTGAAATGGGGCCATAGTTGGACATGTTCGTTTTGGTTCCTCCTTTTAATAGTGGTTTTATTGTGGCGATTTTGAAGTGAGTAGGGACCACGCCGGCCTGCATACAACAATTGAAAATGTGGGTTATGTTGAGATTATAAAGGTTGAGGGTTTTAATAACTGGAATAAACTGTTTTGTAGATCAACAAGATCTTTTTTAATGAAATTATTTTCACACACGTCTAACTGACTTTTTTTAACAAGTGAACTTATTCTAATGTTTTATAAACATGTCACATAGGGTGATAGAGTGTATCTCTAAATAATGTAATAATTATTTTCAACACCTTCTCCTAATTATTACATTTCTAAAAGAAATTAAAATTTTATCAACCAAAAGTTTCTTGTGCTTGAAGAATTTTAGATTACCAAGGGGCTTCGTAAAAATATCTCCAATTTGATTTTCAGAACAGCAATACTCGATGTCAATCACACCTTCGCTGACTTTTTCGTTGATGAAGTGGTATCTGACGTCGATGTGCTTACTCCTTTTGTTGAACTGTCTATTCCTAATGAGTGTTATCGAACTTTGATTCTCCACTCTTAGTTTTATTTCAATTGTCTGATTTATCAACTCCTCAATTAATGATTTGAGATAAACCAACTCTTTAGTACAGTCTGCTGCTGCAATGTATTCTGCTTCGGTCGTAGACAAAGCAACAATCGGCTGTTTCCTGGAACACCATACTATTGGTCCACCACAGAAAAATATGGCATAGCCCGTTGTGCTTTTCCTTGTTTCAGTATCCCCAGAAAAATCCGAATCACAATACCCAATAAGTTCTGTCAATCTTGAATCCTCTGTATATCTTATTCCTTCATCTTTTTTATCTTTCAGGTACCTGATAACTCTCTTCAAATTGGAAACGTCTAGAATTGTGGGATTTTCCATTTTTCGACTACAGAAGCTTACTGGAAATGATATATCAGGTCGAATTTATTCATGAGGTAAAGTAAGCTCCCAACTGCTTCTCTGAATGGAAAATTATTTTCAATTCTTCCATTTTCTTGATTTCTATCTATAACAATCATAGGTGTGGGTGCCGGTTTTGCTTCTAGCATGTTGAAATCCCTCAAAATTTTTGTAACGTAATCTTTTTGTCGGAGTCCAATATAATTTTCCTTTCTTACGATTTCAATTCCCAAAAACGTACTAGGATTCTCAGATTTGACAACTTCAAATACTTTTCCCAAATCTTGTAGTAAACTATTCATATCCTCTTCACTTTCTGCCAATAATAATCCATCATCTATGTATATGGCCAAAGATAGTGTCCCTTCTTCATTCTTGAAAATACAATGATCAGCCTCCAAAGAAATGAGTCCTCTCTCTTTTAAAAAACATGTAAATCTCTGATTCTATTTGAGAGGGGCCTGTTCGAGTCCATATAAAGATTTTCTTAATAGGCAAACATTATTGGTTTCTTCATAACCTTCTGGAATGTGCATCAAAATATGTTCGTTCAGTTCTCCATATAAAAATGCAGTTTTTATATCAAAATTATTGATGAGTAGATTTTTGTTGGCAGCAAGGGCGAATAAAATTCTTATAGAACATCTATTCACAACAGGACTGAAAGTTTTTGTGAAATCGATTCCATATTCCTGTTCGCATCCTCTTATAACCAGTGTTGCTCTGTACCGTCCGTCATCTTTGATTTTAAAATTCCATCGGCTTGATAATACTTTTTGTCCTACTACATTTGATTTTTCCACGTAAGTCCATGTATTATTTTTATTCAATGCTATTTTTTCTTCTTCAATAGCGGAAATCCATTTATCCTTATCTGGTCCTGTCACTGCTTCTTGGTATAACATTACGAAATCATCGTATTTCTTAGGTTTCTTTATGATTCTTCGTCGTTTTCTTTCTCCCAATTCTTCATCATCCTGTATTTCTGGTTCATAATTACTATTTCCTCTCTCAAATTCGTATCACCCTGTAATTCATTTTCTGAAATTTCTTCGTCGTCATGGTTTTTATAATCACTGTCATCTGACATGTTCATGACACTTCTCGTTTGAATTTCATTAGAACAAACAAACGATTGTGTTAGTTTTTGGTGTTTCTTTGAATAAAACATCTCTGCGTACAATGACTTCAGCATCCCATAGGCGGTAACCGTTCAGTGCATAACCGACAAACGTATACTTTTTGCTGCGACTATCCAATTTTCTCAGGTACCCCAAAACTTTTGCGAATACTTCACATCCAAATATCTGTAATCTTGATAAATTTGGTTTGGGCTCTCTCCATTTTTCCACGGGAGTCACATCCATGGAAGAATAGGGGCTTATATTCAGCAGATATGCGGAAACAAGCAATGCTTCGCCCCAGAATCCTTTTCCTAGAGTAGAATCGAAAATGAGAGCCCGAGCTTTCTCCATAAGGGTTCTGTTTAGCCGTTCTGATTTTCCATTTAATTGAGGTGTATATGGTATAGTATAATCCAAAATGATTCCTCTGCTTCTGCTTCAACTTTGGAGTTCATTATTCACGTATTCACCTCCATTGTCGCATCTTATCTTCGAAACTTTGACGTTTTTGAACTCTTCAACTACACAAACATAATTTTTCATGTGTTCCAGAACTTCAGATTTATGTTTCAGTAGATATATCATGCAGAAATGTGTGTAGTCATCCAGAAAGGTGAGTATGTACCTTTTTCCATCCCATGTAATCGGATCAATTGGTCCACATAAATCCGTGTGTACAATTTCGAGTGGCCTTTTTGCGTGATATCTTTCACTAGTGAATGGTAGTCTCGTCTGTTTAAATTTCATGCAAATTTCGCAGACCTTGTCCAGTTTTTCATAGTCTTTCTTCTGTAAATCTATTCCAGTAGTCATGTTATTCAATTTCTTCATATTTGTCCCACTCATATGTCCTAACTTTCTGTGCCAAGTCATAATATTTTCATTTTCAGTCGAAAAAGTTACTTCTGGGTTTTGGTCTAGGTTAACAAGATAAAGTCCATTTTGTTTCTCTCCTTCCAATATTTTTTTATTGTCTTTCATTATAAATACCTTATTTTCACGGAAAGCAACTTCACCCTCATTTTCAGTTATGGCATTGAGACAGTAAATTTTCACTCAAATCGGGAACATAAAGTACGTTTTTCAATGTACAAGAAGCCTTCTCAGTATTTCCTCTTCCTTCAGCTTTCATAGATTGATGTTTTTTCGCTACCATAATTTCAGACTTTTTATCCTCAATGTATTCGAATAAGTCTTTATTATTGCACATATGTGATGAACATCCAGAATCAACAATGAAATGATCAGTTTCTTGAACATTCTCGTTCGACAGAAAAGCAATTTTACTTTGTTCTTGATCTTGTGTGGAATTTTTACGAAAAAAACAATTTTTCTCGAGATGATTAGTTTTCTTGCAGAATTTACATTGTGAATAACGACGCATTCAGATTTGCTTGGACAATTTTTAGCGAACTGTCCTGGATTTCCACACTGAAAACACTTCTTTTCGTATTCATTCTTCTTATTGATGTGATCACTGTATCTACTTTTGTCGAATTTGTTTTCTCTGGATTTCAATGCTACTATTCCTTCATCACCGTGATTTTTCAATCTTGTTTCTTCTGCAATCAATCGATCTGTCAACTGGGTAATAGTTTTCTGATCATTTTGTGTAGAGTCCCAAGCCGTACAGAAATGTTTATATTCTGGAGGTAAAGTTGATAGAATTTTTGACATGAGCATCTCGTTATCAATTTTCTGGTCGAAAGCTTTCAATCTGTATGCTAACTTTTCTAGTTTACTGATATGCATTGATAGATCTGAACCTTTTTGATATGCAAAATTGAAAAATTCTAGTAGTAAGCTGCATTTTTGTTGTTGATTGTCTTTCTGGAAAATTGAACACAGTTTGTCGAACATTTCTTTGGAGGTTTCACAGGTATGCATGAGGATTTTTTCATCAATAGTTGTTGTTATGGCTTTTTGCGTCCTTTCGATGCCAGTTTGCTTTCTCTTCATCTTTTGTTAGAGATGAAAACATTTTTTCCCCATTGACGATTTCGTATAATCCATACGCCTTGAACAATATCAGAAGTTGAAATTTCCAGACTTGAAATGTTTCGGTGTCTTTCAACTTTTCTATTTGACTTGCATCATCGACTGTAGATGCCATGGTCTGTATTTCACCTCTTGGTTTAACTTTTTAGCGCTGATCTTAGTTTTTTTAATGCCAGATGTCTGGTCTGTATTTCACGTCTTGCTTGAACTTTTTAGCGCTAATCTTAGTTTTTTTTAATGGCAGATGCCTGGTCTGTATTTCACCTCTTGCTTCAATTTTTTAGCGCTAATATAAGTTTTTTTTTAATGGCAGATGCCTGGTCTGTATTTTACCTCTTTTTTTAACTTTTTGGTGCTGATCCTAGTTTTTTTTTAATGGCAGATGCCTGGGCCCATAACCTGTTGAGATTATAAAGGTTGACGGTTTTAATAACTGGAATAAACTGTTTTGTAGATCAACAAGATCTTTTTTAATGAAATTATTTTCACACACGTCTAACTGACTTTTCTTTTTTCCTTACACACACAATTTGTAAAGGGTCTTTTCCCCTCACTATCACACTTTGACGCCTTTCACTGGTTTCGGTTTTTCCTCGGGCGCCACCTTCAATTGAGTGTGAAGGACACTGCTCCGGGCAGCCTCAGTGGAGAAAATATAACACTCCAGGGGTCAATATAGTAGTGACAAGACTTGACGAGGCCAGAAAGGCAGACTTTACTTGCCCTTGACTGGGTTTGCTACCTGAGTGTAGGCTGCGGGGTGATTAGTTGTTGTGCAAATAATAACGTATTCAAAGGTGCACAGGGAAAACAATTTATTTTAACTCTTATATACATGGGCAGTACGGCTGACCGCCGTTTCAAGTTATATACAAGGCCAGCTAAACTACTCACTAGCGGGACGGGTGCAAAGCTTAATCACTAATACATACTAGCAACACGGCTGACCGCCGTTTCAAATAAATACAAAACAAGCAGAATTACTCGCAAGCGGGAAGGGTGCGAAGCTTAACTCAGGAATATGATAACAACCAAAAGCACATGCGGTGGTGAGGTTAGTAGTGCACAAGTTCTAATTTTAGGCAACAAAGCTTTTACGGACGGCCAAGGTTACGGAAAGGATGTGTGAGCAGTTCGTCTTGTTCCGTGTGTACGATGTTTTACTTTATTTCTGTCGTCATATCTCGGTTTCGCTTTATAGTAATTTTATGCCCTGTTACTACTCTACATGACCGTTAGTGTGGCTTGTTCTTAGAACATGGCCCAACTGACGGCTTTTATACAATTTCGGCTAACTAGAGAACCAACTCCACGTTTTCTACCCCTAGCTCTATCCTGCGCGACCGTTAGTGTGGCTTGTCCTTAGAACATGGCCCAACTGACGGCTTCTATACAATTTCGGCTAACTAGAAAACCAACACCAGTTTCTCTACCCCTATCCTATCCTGCGCGACCGTTAGTGTGGCTTGTCCTTAGAACATGGCCCAACTGACGGTTTCTATCCACTTCGGCTAACTAGAGAACCAACTCAACGTTTCCTACCCCTAGCTCTATCCTGCGCGACCGTTAGTGTGGCTTGTCCTTAGAACATGGCCCAACTGACGGATTGTACCCACTTCGGCTGACTGGAAAACTAACACGATGTTTCCTACTCCTAATCCTATCCTGCGCGACCGTTAGTGTGGCTTGTCCTTAGAACATGGCCCAACTGACGGATTGTATCCACTTCGGCTGACTGGAAAACTAACACGATGTTTCCTACTCCTAATCCTATCCTGCGCGACCGTTAGTGTGGCTTGTCCTTAGAACATGGCCCAACTGACGGATTGTACCCACTTCGGCTGACTGGAAAACTAACACGATGTTTCCTACTCCTAATCCTATCCTGCGCGACCGTTAGTGTGGCTTGTCCTTAGAACATGGCCCAACTGACGGCTTCTATCCACTTCGGCTAACTGGAAAACTAACACGGTGTTTCCTACTCCTAGTTCTGTCCTGCGCGACCGTTAGTGTGGCTTGTCCTTAGAACATGGCCCAACTGTCGGCTTCTATCCACTTCGGCTAACTGGAAAACTAACACTGTTTTACGCGCACGGTACACTCGTCGAACTGCTTTACTATCCATGCGCAGGCTCACCGGTACTTTGGCACTTTCCACTCACTCGGCTTACTCTCGGAGGCACTAACTCGCGTGGTGATCAGTTCTCGATCTCAAACGGTTCTGATCATAGACAAATTAAAAATAAACAGACTGTTTGAAACATTGGCGATCTTGACCACCAAGTTTTTGGTACGGCCAGTCGCGCATGGAGGCGCTGCCCGCAATCAACAGACGTCTGACGACATGACAATTTTCCAATTTCGACATTTGTCAGAAAATGACAAACCACGTAATAATTTCAGAATAATGCTACTGTTAATTGTCATAAAAAAAATAATTATAGAAATTATACCATGGACTTGAATTATTAACCCAACGTCGAAAATGGAATGTTTTGTTATTCAAGTTGACGCTGAAATTCCTCGAAATATTCTTTCACAAGGTAAAATATAAGCTGCTTTTCACAAACTGATACTTATTTCCATCCATCAGTTGCAGAATTTTTTTCACAAACTGGTACTTATTTCCATCCACCAGTTTCCATTTCCTATCACCATTTGAGGAAGTACGAAGTACATGGTCTCCTTCGTGCTAATAAATTAACAAAATTATTGAAGGTTTGTTGTAAATGTAATTTGTTTTTATTTTGGTTGATTTGATGATAAGCGACTGAAGAATATTTTTAATTTTTTTGTTTTTCGGAGTTTTATTATTGTTTTGTCTGTAGTTGTACCTTGTCCTAGATACAATAAAATGTGTTTTTATAGTGTTCAACTTATTATCCTTGTTTTATAAGATGTTTAATTTTGTTCTTGATATCATGAAATAAAGATTTACTTTGAAACTTGATTTTAACCACGAACGAACTAACAGATTCTACGAATCGATTACTGTATATATTTTATTAGTGATCGATTTGCTATTCCTGTATTTCATATGATACAACCATTCATATGGAATACAACAATGGCAAATCGATCACTTATAAAATATATACCATATCAATCATATGAAAGTAACACATTTAAAAAACCCGCCTTATCTCAATCGGTTTTACCAACTGTACTTAGTTCGGCCAGTTGCGAGATATGTCGCCACTGTCTAAACGTGGTGCCAACTTTTACTTAGGTTTGACAACTCTCTTTATTTTTAGTTTCTCTATGGTTCTGATTCTCCGAAGCGTACTTGAAGGAGACCTAGGCAATTTTGCCCCCTCTACTCTCTACCTATGCTCTAGCGGACACTTGCTGAACTTGTGATCTTATATTTACCAACGGAATGACGTCAGGAAACGGGCGTCACGACGGCTGAAGCTTCGGTTCGGAACTCGTCTGGTATCGTCCACTGGTCGGGTGCTACTTCTTCAACTCGTCTGTAGGTCTGCCGTGGTACTCTCGCTCGAGCTCGGTGATCAACTAACTCCTTGAAAAATCGCTGCCCAGAATATTCGTCGGTTTCCTTTCCTCGAGCTGTGTCTCCCCTCCACAATTATGCGCGCTTCGATTTGTGGACTTCGAAAAGTTTTGCTACAACTTATAATTCGTATATTCACCCAGGTGTGACGTCAACAAGCTGCGATCCGAGAACGGCCGGTCTAGTTTCTCTCGCTTCTGCCAGGGAACTAAATATGCTCCGCGACGTTTATTTCCAATACCGATCGATCTTGTTTCAATCCGTCGTTCTCGATTCGCTGGCGCGCGCAATTACCAATCGCCCGTCGCCCGTACTTTACAATCACGCTCGCGGTATCGGCGTGATCTACGGAGGGCATTTAGCCTATTTATCGGGTTATGGGTGATTCACGGATTTATCACGAACATGCATGGTATTTTTAGACCTATTATTACTGATGGTGTGAATTTTAATCTGTACAAGGAGCTTTTGGTTGTGTAGAAAATTGGAAAAATAGTGACTTCGTCACATTAACAAGTGAACTTATTCTAATGTTTTATAAACATGTCACATAGGGTGATAGGGTGTATCTCTAAATAATGTAATAATTATTTTCAACAGGCTAGAGGTACAGAGATGTAATAGGCGAGATCACTAATTTCTGGAAAAAATACCACAATGTCCAGAACGATTAGAAAAGTGCTTGGATTTTTGTTAAATTTTTTTTTTCGTAGTAGTTTTTCCAAAAAAAAAAACGCAAAGAAATACTCCTGTTTGAACACCGCCGAAACCGCGCCAGGATGTGACGTAACAAGTTCAGATCTATCCCCGATCGCCGAGTTGCAAGCGTTATTCATAATATTTCTTTTTGCACGACCGGGCGTAAAGTAGCACTTTAGCGCCCGGATTTGCGATTAGCGTAGCACTTTAGCGCCCGCGGACTACTTTATCACCCGGCGGGCGATGAAATCGTTGAACAGGCGCTAAAGTTAATTTCAATCTCATATCGATAAAAATTTATATTCTAATGGATCATATAATCAAACCCAAAACATTATTAACAATAATATAACGAAAACAATGAACATAAATTAATTGGAAAAATGAATTATAACCTAATATTGACAATACAATTAGAACAGTTATTTATGGAAATATTTGGATTTGTTGTTTTCTGTTGTTGCAGATAGTTACTGATTTCAACTGATTCCTCATTACTAGAAGTCTGAAGAGAATGCATGTTATTATCTGGTGTTTCAGAGTAGTGAGCAATATTTTCAGATTGTCTGCAATGGCTAGTAGAAGGCTCATCATTTTCTACAATTTTCTTAGCAATCTTCAGCTTATTTGCAACTGAATTTTCAATATAACCTTCCGCAACAGTCGTCGACTTCCACCCAGCATGTCTTTTAATGTTGATTATATCCTCGCCTGCATCTGCTAACATAGTTGCTGAGGAACGTCTGAAGCAGTGACCAGTATATTCTTTCGCATTAGAAATACCTAGGTAAGTGGCTATTCTGAATGGTATTTGACCGAATGTATTTTTTCCGATAACCTGCCTCGTACACTTGCCCTTTTTATAATATAAAAAAAAACACTTTTGATCATTCTGATCTCGCAAGGAAAATATTTTCTGTAAATATCCAAATAACTTGGCGATTTCTGTTCTTTATCGATTACAGTAAATACTCGATCTATCTTCGTTTTGGTTTCTCGTATAGTTATGAGTAAGAATGTCTCGAAATCTTGAATGTCGTCCACTGTGATATTTGCCAATTCTTCGCGGCGACATGCTCCACAAATACCAAAAATCAGTGCTACCTACAATAAATTCTCAGATTAACAAACTGAACATTGAGAAAACATGAAATTAGAACTTACTTTCATCATAAGATACAAATCGTCTAGTGCTTCCCTCAAAAATAACTCGATTTCTTCTCTGCTTAGAATCTTCGATTTCTTTGGTTTATAACCATCAAATTTTCGTTTCAAAAAAGCTATCAATCTTGCGTATCTACTGATATCTATATTATCATGTACATTTAAAGTAGCTTTCAGCATGGAATAATATGACCACATGGTAGAGGGCTTACAATATTTAGATTTTTCCAGAAAATAGGCAAGAAGTACAGTCTCTGTGTATTTCTTATCTTTTACATTTTTCCCGTTGCATCACCTCACGAATTCTTCATACACCTTGTCGTATAAAAATTCACCCTCTCTTGCTGTATTTAAAATTAAATTAAAGAGACTTCTGTTGAGTGAGTGCAAATCTCGATGATGATACCTATTATTAACTTTTATTTATGTGTGTGTATATGAATGTATATATACTGTGGTATATTACTATCTGTTTGTTATCAATGTATTTATATGTAACTATATTTTTATTCTACTTATTTTATTTATTGACTGTACTTATATATTAGTCTTGGGCTAAATAAAAGGATTATATATATATATATATATATATATATATATATATATTTTATTTACACCACCCAACAGAAATCCATTTACAGGGTGGGAAAATCACAGGTACAAAAACAAAAAACATAAATTACTTGAGAATCAGTAAAGATACAACAATAGTGTAGAAATGAGACATGATACAAAAACTAGAGAAAAAAGAAAATTAATATCAAAAACTGATTTTTTTCAATGAAGCAATGCTGCAAGAGAAAATGTCACAACTGCCATTGACAGCATTGACGTTGTTGCAAATTCTGAATAAGGGTGAGTTTTCCTGTACATTTGTTCTAGAGAATTCGAGGTAAAATAGAGTGTTATGTCTTGAATTTACTCTTGGAACATGAAAATTCAGCATACTCAAAATAGCTCTACAGTTGATTTGGCCATGGATCACCTTATAAAGGAAAATCAGAGCAGATGTATTCCTTCTACTTGCAAGAGAGGTGAAGTTATGTCTCTCTAGTAAAGCGGTATTACATATTCCTGTAGCAGGGTACGCACCATCTTCTTTGAAAGAGAGATATTTCATAAAGCGTCTATGGATTCGTTCAAGATTATTTGAATGGACATTATAATATGGACACCAAATGATAGATGCATACTCTGTTTTAGAACGGACATAGGAATTATATAACAGTAGCAGTGTGTTCTTATTCGAGAAATCACGAGTATTTCTGACAATGAAACCTAAAGCCCTAGAACATTCATTGGTAATTTTATTTATGTGTATTGAAAAATATAATTTTTGGTCGAAGGTGACACCAAGGTCACGAACAGAATTGGATCTAGGGAGCACATCATTGCCAATTGAGTAGTTATAGGTGATGTTGTTCTGTTTCCGAGTGAATGTTACAATTGAGCACTTATTAGCATTTAATAGAAGACGATTATTTTTGCACCAAGTATTTACTCTATCTAGGGCGTTTTGTAAAATGGTACAGTCATTCTGGCAGTTTATTTTTATATATAATTTCAAATCATCCGCATATAATAGACAATTGACTCCGACATCCTCAATAATGTCATTTATGAACAGATTGAAGAAAAGTGGACCCAAAACAGAACCTTGTGGAACGCCTGATGTTGGTGTAAATGAAATGGAATTCTGGCCATGGCACTCAACGTAGAGGGAGCGGTTTTGTAGATAAGAGGTGAATATTTTCTTGGATTTACTATGTCTTCTTTTATTGAGATTAGCAGATCCTTGTAAGCTAATCCAATGAATTGTGGCTTCGTGGCTTCATTCCACTATTATGTCTAGGTTTCCCTCCAAGGTAGCGGATGGATATACATTTACATATAGTGCTTGCATTTTTTTTCATTCCTCTTCAACATCATTCCGTTGAATTCTTCTAGAGCAAAATATTTGACAACGCCTGACAGTAACGAATACTATTAGGTATTACATAGTGTCGTTCAAAATGAATACAACTGAATGACCCTCTAGATATTTTTCCATGTCGTCATGTACATAACGTTATAGCTTCGCTCCAAAAATGAAATTTGGAAAATAGATCAAACCGGTCTGAAATGGCTGTCATAATAAAATGGGAAACAAATGGGGACAAGTATTTTTATATCTTCCCATAAAGACACAACACAATTTCTCCTATACTGATATAATAATCCAGGCGATATACATTATAGGGCATTCAATGACTTTGTTAAACTCAAATGATTGTTAACTAACCAGCAATTTTCAAAACACTCCACCACTTGAAGAAAAAAAAGAGATTTGTGCATTGAAAATTTTTAGATCTTTAGATTTTGAATATACTCACTGTTAAATTCTTCCTCATCGGAGAATATATAAGACGCATCCTCTTCGAAAAGTTCATGATTCGCAAATCCTGTCTCATTCAGAATTTTCACATATTTTTCACGAACATTGGGATTATCATAAAATAACATCATCTCTTGTTCGTACTCCCTCCATTCTGGATGTCTCGCCATACGCTTGAAGATATCATCAGACGGGAAATTCTTTAAAAATGTCAAAAATATTGATCCTCCTTGTTTAAGCATTTCACGCATATTCGTAAAGGCTTGTCTGAAATTAAAATATACATTTGATTTCGCAACACTTCCCTTATAAACTCAAAAAGTTTCATAAGATGATACGACTCATGTACAAAGAATAATTTTCGAAAAGTACAGTGATTGAAAAAATAATTGAATATTATTGATAATTAGATCAGGAGTTACTTTCGGTTTCCGTACAATGACCCTAAATAGTTCGGAAATATTAGATATTGACAGTGTCGTGTGGAATGCGATATACCGCGGAGCGTTCCCATGTCGCCCCGCGCAGACTCGCATTTCCCGCGAGCCTTGGAACATCAGCGAAACCTCTTATGAACCGACCCTGTGTATTTTTCATCTCAGAGCGCATATGCATATGAGGAAGGAACGCGGCATAAAAACCCGTATGAGGAACATCGTTTCCTACGAATTGAATGAACACCATATTTAAGGAACATCAACAATAATTCCTAATGTTAATTATTTCGATGGAAAGTACTTTTTATTTATGAAGAGACTTTGACGTGTGTTGAATTGTATAACTTTTATTTGACAACTGCTCTCTTATACAGGATGAGTAAAATTAATCAATAATAAATATTTCCCAACATTCTCCCCCTTTTGCAATTTGAACTCTAAAATACTTGAAACAAAATTGCAAAATATTCAACTCTAACTAATAATTAACTAAAACCGAATCGCTTGGGAACATGTACGGTTCTTCCCAGCCTTGTGACGACTGATTTATTCTCTTCTTTCTTCAAAATCTTCAGATTATCTTCTTTCTTCCCAGCAGTTTTTCCTCTTTTCTTCTCTTCATATCCTTCTGTCTCTCCTGACTTCATCTCTGACTTCTTCGAATACTTGAATCTTATGCTGTTTTCTTCCCCAGAAATCTCTAATGGATAAAGTCTTTGGAATGGTCGAAGGATTTCACTATTACGAACTTTCACCCGGGCAATCCTAGCTATCCCGTCTCTGCCAGGTATTACTTCTATTATTCTTCCTAGAGGCCAGTTCAATCGTTTCACATTGTCTGAAGCAACATAAACAATGTCACCAACGTTCAAACGGCCAGTTTTTCTATGACCAGAGTGTACTAATTCTGCCAGGTATTCCTTTCTGAATCGAGTTCTGATGCCATCTCTGATCTTTTGTAAATACCGAAAACGTGATATTATATGGTTTCTATCGATGTTGTCTAGATCAGGGGTTTCGTTAGAAGGTAGGTCTTGTATAAACATTGCGGGACTTAAAGGTATCAAATCTTCGTTTTCAGAAATATAAGTTAGTGGTCGACTATTGATGATGGACTCACACTCACAAAGAATTGTCATCATTTCTTCAAATTTGACCACAGCTCTTTCCAAATTCCTCCTCAAACGTTCTTTGATAATCCTAACCAATCGTTCCCACCATCCTCCCCACCAGGCGGCGGTAGGAGGATTAAAGATCCATTTTATCTGTTTTGCTGAAGAATACTTTTCAATTTGATCCCATTCAACATTCTTCAACAAATTATTAGCCCCAACGAAGTTCGTTCCGTTATCGGAATATATGGTAGATAATCTTCCTCTTCTCGCGAGAAATCTCCTCAAAGCAAGAAAAAAACTGTCTGTTGAAAGGGAATTCACTAGCTCTAGATGAATTGCCCTATATAAGGCACAGGTGAATAAAACGATCCAAACCTTCTCACCTCCTTTCAAGAACAAGGGCCCTGCCAGATCAACACCAGAAATTTCGAAAGCTGCAGCTTGATTTATTCTGTTTTTTGGGAGTGGTGCAATTGGTGTATATACGGGCTTACTAGTGAATCTCTTACAAATTGTACATTTTGATATGATTTTCTTTACAGTTCGCCTTCCTCTCAAGATCCAAAACGTTTCTCTTAAAATACAAAGAAGTGTTCGAACTCCTGCATGTTGATTGATTTCATGCTGTTCAAATATCAATTTTTCAACCAAAACATGTTGCGATGGAAAAATTATTGGGAATTTGAAATTATGTGGATCTTCTCCGAGAATCAAGCGTGTTTTTATTCTCAAGATCCCTTCTTCATCCTCAATAAGTTCCAAATTCTTAATTATAGGCTTGTTTTCGAAACTTTCATTTTGTATTAATTTCAGGCAAGAATTTTTGGCATATTCAATTTCGTCATACGTTAGCTGTCCCTCTCTTTTCGATAGAAATTTCTTCGAAATATTATTATAAAAAAACCACGCAATGGTTCTAATGATTTTGGAAAATTTAGAAAAATAGCATAACCTCCTTATGAAAGCATTTTCATGTACCACATTACTCACTGTTGCCTTTTTTCTTTCTTCCTCCACTGCATTTTCTGCATACTCGAATATTGAATTTGGCCAGCAGTCATGACCTGTTCTTAACCATCGCGGGCCTTCCCACCATTTATTTTCTACTAGAGATTCCCCACTGCAACCTCGAGAAGCCACATCAGCAGGATTAATATTACCCGGAACATAATTCCAATGATCTGCATCTGTTACGGAACGTATTTCCTTCACTCTATTATCAACGAATGTTTTCCACGTACCCACAGTCTTGATCCATGTCAAGGCTATCGTAGAATCAGTCCAATAAAAATATTTCAAAATACTGAGCGCCCGAACTTTCTTGACAGCTTGGCCTAATCTAACTCCAATAACACAAGCTAATAATTCTAATCTGGGAATCGTGATATTTTTCGGTGCAATTCTCGACTTTGCCTGTAACATTTGTACATAGAAGATTCCATCTATTTCCATTCTTATAAAAACACAAGATGCGTACGCAACTTTGCTTGCATCACAGAAAATATGTATTGTGGAATTCTCGACATCTAATTGTTTTCTAAAGCTGAGTGATCTGGGAACTTTACACAAAGAAAGGAACTGAGTCTGTTTTAACCAAGCGTTAAATCGCTTTATCAATATCTCCGGTAATTCACTGTCCCATCCAGTTTTCAACTGCCATGTATCTTGTAATAAAATTTTCGGAATCAAAGTGAATGGGCAGGTAAATCCTATAGGATCAAAAATCCGTTGAGCAACAGATAGTAAGCCGCGTCTTGTTTTCGGAATATTCTGTAACTTACTAAATGCACCCAAATCACAAGAAATCATGTCATCTCTTTTGTTCCATAGCATCCCCAATACAGAAATTTCATTTTTCTCAACAAAACCACATAATTCATTATCTATATTGGATACCCAATCTCTGAGATTGAAATTACCTGATGACATCAATTCTTTTGATTCTATAACAAATGTCTGTAAATCTTGTTCGTTATTGAAACTAGTGATACAGTTGTCTACATAAAATGATTCATTAAATTTTTCAGCTGTATCTTTTAGATTATCTGGTGCACGTGACAAATGATAATTTATTGTAGCAGCTAGCAAAAACGGGCTAGGTTTGACTCCAAAAACTACTCGGCAATGTCGGTATATTTTCCGTCTGTTTTCTGTATGATTGGACCACCAAAAAAATCTCAAGAAATCCCTATCATGAGGAGAAATACTGATTTGAAGGAAGGCCTTTTCAATGTCAGCTGTAACCCCTATCATTCCTATTCTAAATTTCAGTAAGAGAATTGGTATGAGCTCAATTAAATTTGGTCCGGTTTGTAAACAATTATTCAAAGAATTTCCATTCTCGTCTTTTGCTGAGGCGTCAAAAACTGGACGAATTTTTGTAGTATTGCTCGACTCTTTGAAAACGGCATGATGAGGTAAGTAATGTAATGATTTCTTACCATTACCTTCTTCTTCTCTGATTTCCTCTATAATACCCAATTTTTCCCATTCAGTCAATACCTGTTCATATGCTTCAAGTTTCTGGAGATGTAACAGTTTCTTGGTGGTCGAAAGTAGTCGGATTTCCGCTAAATGCTCATTACTCGAGAGTTCTGAATGATCTGCAATCCATGGAAAATGAACTTCATATCTGGCATTCTCGTTGATTGAAATTGTTTCATTGAAATATTTTATGGTATCCTCTTCTAGATCATTCTTGGTTTTCACGTCGGCTGGATCTTTTATCCCTAGAACATCCAAAGTCCACAAATCTGTTAAGGAACAATTGGTGACACCCGAAAATACTATTTTGTTTTCAAAATTTGTTTGTTGTCCCATCACAGTCCACCCAAAATGTGTTTCGATCGCAAAAAGATGATCGTCTAAATTTTCAAGATTCCCTGTGATGAGTTTGCCAAAAATGTCAGCACCCAACAATAACTCGATTTCTCGTGGAGCATTTTTGACAATGACCTCGTTTAGAATTATGTTCTTTCGTTTCAAGTGATTGATATATACGAATCTTCTAAACGAGGAATGTAATTACAATTTTTTTTTTGTTCAAGAACGTAAAGTTCTATTTCGAAATTTCTATCACGGTTTTGAACAACTATATCGAAAATTGCATGGATTTTGGGAGGTGTTTGTAAATCTCCAAACACGCCCTGTATAATATTTTCTACGCCACTTTTGACATATCCCAGATCTGTCACACATTTTGATAATATGTACGATCTCTGTGACGCCGAATCTAGTAAAGCGCGTACAACCTTTTCTCTGCCATTGTTCACAAGTCTTACGAGTACTGTTTGTAATAATGTGTCAGTTCGGAGATTATTTGTTAGAACGTTCTCAACCTTTTGATTGGTGTCATTAGTATTCGAGTCATTAGTATTGCTCACACACAAGTCAGAGCACATAATTGGGTAATGTCTCTTTGTACAAATCAAACATCTGATGAAAGCCTTACAGTTACGACTTGTATGATTTCGCTTTAAACATGTGAAACAAGCTCTCTTACTCATAACTTTGGCTTTTCTTTCTTCGAGTGTTAACTTTTGCGCTTTGAAACACTCCTGACTTGCATGTGATTTGTCACAGAATAAACATATAGGAACATTCTTACCTCTGTCTTGTTGACTCTTCATATTCGCTGAATAATGTGCGGAAGCTGTATATAATTCTAATCCACCTTGCTCTTGCTCTTTCTTTCGATCTCGATCGGTAGTTTTCTTTGTAGATTCCTTCCCTATGCCAAAACTGGTTTGAGCAAGATTGATCCTTTCTTCTGACTCTACTTCTCTTCTCAAAAAATCTAGTAACATTGACAGAATATTAGTTTTATTGAAATTACCTTTATTTTCTTCACCCTCTTCAAATTTCCCATAGAGACTAACGGGATTCATGCTACGGTACCTCTCCCAAACTTTTAAAAGTTCCTCTGGTAATGCTGACTCAACTAAAGGAAAGAACATTGCAGCATATTTATCACTAGTTACCCCAAGAGTTTCTAGTGCTCTCAATTGAGTTTCTAACTTATCATATAAACTGGCCAAAGTCATACCTGTTTTGGTTTTCGTTGCTTGCTTGAGGACGAGATCTAATAACTCCCTGACATAAACCTCTATCAGAAATTCATCCCTGGCAAAACGTGCTTTCAACTGATCAATTGCTTTACCGTAGTTTGATCCAGAAGGAGGGAAACTCTCGACTAAATTTCTGGCCACAGTACCTGGTTCAGTTGCTTGCAATAAATACTGGAACTTGTCTTCTGTATCTATTTTATCGTCTTCATGTATCTTCTTGAACTGGCCCCAAAAGCCAATCCAGTTTTTTACATTACCGTCGTATTTCTTCAATTCCAGTCGTGGAAGTCAAAATTTTCTTCTGTTGTCTCCATCCGTATGATATGTAGAACTCTTCTGATCATCATGTACCGACTGCTCTTTCATAACAACTTCGCATTTTGACCTGTAATTTTTTACTAGATGAAAACAAATTCTCTCTGATAAGTTCATCCAGTGTGAATATTCTTTCACTCTTGTCTTCCAATTGTCTTAAGCGTGCTAGTACTTGTTCGTTGCTTACTGTCTCTGCTGTAAGTGCTATATCCAAATCTTTACTGCTTTTCATGAAAAGTCCTCGTAGCTGCTCTCTTTCTCTTTTACAATTTTCCATCGTCGATATGTCCTGTCACGGTCGCCACAAATGTTAATTATTTCGATGGAAAGTACTTTTTATTTATGAAGAGACTTTGACGTGTGTTGAATTGTATAACTTTTATTTGACAACTGCTTTTTCTTATACAGGATGAGTAAAATTAATCAATAATAAATATTTCCCAACACCTAAATTTTCAGACGGTGTTAACTCATTAAACCATTGACGCCCGCACTTGAGATTTTGGCGAATAGTCGTTAATCATATTGAGGTAGACAAACCGTCAAAGGCAGTTAAACAGCTTGGGATGACAGGAAACAATTGAACGAGATATTCTTTTTTTTGTTTAGGCAGCCGATATTTTTTTTTTAAGATTTTCGGTTGAAACAGACTTTCTCTGAATGGCAATAATGGTCGACAGCCAATGAACGAACGGCATTTTGCCAGCTGTTAGTAGAAAGTCTTGATTGTTTTTCGAAGGCGAGAAAAAGTCTGGTAAACGGAGACGATCACTTATCGTTGACTCGTGGGCTCGAATACGCCTTTGTCTGCGATCTGCTGGTTTCAGCGTGTGTATATTTTTTTTATTCTTGGAATACGCTCTGATCTTGTGCGATCATTGCGAATACAGCCGCTCCAGTGGGTATTGTACGAGTGCTTCCTGGGAATAACCGCTTATTCTTCACCAGTTATTTGGATTTCTACCGGTCATCTCGAAGCCTTCCGATATTTTTTTTTGTGTTGTCTTCAGGATTTCTTATCGACGCTTCGCATCATACACCGTCCTGAGGACTACATACGAGGGTTGATAGCCGACTGCAGCGGATTGAGGGATTTTTGGACGCCAACTTCAAGAGCTCTTGCCTCAAGTCTTTTGATCACTCAAGCTTTTCTGATACAGTGTTTTCCTTGCGTCCAGCTTACCTATATGTTCTACGAAAAAATATATACTAATTAACCCTTCTCTAACAGGATCCTGCACAGCTGTGCCTTGGTGCGTAGGGTTGTCTAAGCCTGATAACTGTGGCCATCTCTGAGGTTGGAAAGGGGCCCTCGCACATCCACACCCGCAGATGGATACAAAGCAAAATATCTAAAGTTTTCACAACGAAGGAGATTGATACGTTCATCAAAGAAGCCCCAGGCAACGAATACCTTGTAGCAAAAGTAAGTTCCACAACAATCAGTTAATCAATTATAATTTGTTTATATTTTTTTATTGCAGGTTGTACTTATCATGGGAATTATGGGTGCTTGTAGGAGAGATGAGATGTACAAAATGAAAATTCACTATTTGAAGATTTAGGTGCCGCAATTTTGGTCCACATTCCGAACACTAAAATAAAAACTTCTCGAAAATTTACTGTAACGGGAGAATATGCTAACATTGTGAAAAAATATTGGAATCTGCGACCAAGCAATGTCGACGATGCTTATTTTTTTCTAAATTATCAGAAAGGAAAATGCACTGTCCAAAAAATTGGAATAAATAAAATAGGAAATATGGGAAAACAAATTGCTTCATACTTAAAACTTCCGAATCCTGAGTTATACACCGGCCACTGTTTTCGCCGATCTTCAGCTACAATATTGATAGATAGTGGCGAAGATATAACGACATTAAAACGGCATGGTGGCTGGCACTCTATAACAGTAGCTGAGGGTTACATCGAAGAGTCCCTGACTAGTCGAAATAACATAGCCAATAAAATATTAGGGTCGATCAATAAGTTGTCAGACCTTCCATCGACATCGCAGTTACAGAAAATGTTAATAATGTCAACTTTTCCCTTAAAAAACCGGATTCTATTTCCCAAAAATTTGTTTTTAATAATTGTACCAATGTAACATTGAATATTGTTGATAACAAATGAGAAGATATTTTTTCGCGATTATTGTAGTAGGTGCTCAACACATTTACCTAGTACGTTATTTTTTCAATTAATTAATAAAAGTACTTTTTTCATGTTTGTTGTTTTTTACTTACACTGTATATTATAACAGTCGTAGAAAAAGTATAGTGTAAAACTCACACGGAATGGCCATTTCCTACTCGTATGATTTGCGGCACTCGCTTGCAGCTCATGCTGCAAACTTTCATACTCGTAGGAAATGTATGTCATTCCGTGCTCGTTGTACAATATACTATCACAGTTTACAGCTTTAGCTATAAACTATGATACTATTATGCAGCCAGCCATCTCCAATTGCAGTCGGTAGTTGGCCGTCGGCCGTTTGCAGTCCGTCGCTTGTAGTCGGCAGTCGCGAAACCCATCTTCGACGGCCGACTGCACTACCGACTGCAAGATTCTGACAAATCAGAGCGCATCTCGTTACGTCATGAACAAATTATATTTTATTATATTTTATTTGATGATCTGAAAGAATTCTCAATATAGATGGTAAAAATTTCGAGCAACAGAGCAAAACGTTTCTCCACTTTGACAGCAGTTTGCTGACGACCGATTGTGGATGGGTCTCCATTTCAGTGGTCTCCCTAAGCAGCCGACTGCCAACTACCGACTGCCAACGACCGACTGCCGACGGCCTATTGTGGATGCACCATTAGGGTACAAGGTACAACACTTGACTTTATGGTTTTTATAGGTTATAGGGAACCGTGAACAAACTAAAATTCGTTACTCACGGCGAACATGACTGTTATATAAATCCTATATTTATGCAATAATATGTATCTCACTCTTGATACATCCCATATCATTTGTCTTACTTACTTTGTGTCTTTCACACGATGCATCGCGAAAAAACTAAAGATGTGATCAAATCGATTCAGAAATTCATCGGGAACTTTTTTGGTAGAAATATCCAACTGATAGTATTTCAACAAAGAGTGAACCTGGTTTTTCCTAGCATGTTCCACCATACTTTCTGAAATGTCGGTAGCCACAAACTCCTTCACATATGGCGGTAATTGAGGAAAAAGTGATTCCCTAAAGTTACCACCATCACCATGTCCAAATTCCATGACTGAAGCGTTATTTTTCCATTTAATCAGATTCCCGAATTTTTTTGGTAACAGTCTTTGCTAAATTGTTGTTTTTAGCATATAACTCAACTAAATTCATCGCCATTACGGAATATTTTCTATTAAGTATTTGTCCGACAGATATCACAATCGTTAACAATTCTTAAGAAATGCACATCACATTAGGAAGGACGGACTGCCCCTGTTATAAATTCTAGGCAACTAACATTGCTCCAGATGTTTTGATTACCGGGTAGATAAAGGAAGTGACTGGTTGACATTCAAGCAACCCTAATTACAAATTGGTTTTGCCTATTGCCTACTTAAATATGCAATTGACAGTTGAGTCGAGTAAATTATCTATTCAGAAATTTTATTTAATGAGATTGTAAGTTGTGTAATTAGTGCAAATGCATATTAAATATTATGCAAATTATTATTCGGTTCTTACTGTCATTAGTGTGAGTACTTGTTTGAGTTTTCGTGAAATTTTGAGAATTTTTCACGTTTTGTTATTTTGGACTTATGGAAACCAATGTCCATCCGAAGAAATGTTGCGTTCCTAATTGTGAGGACACTTACAGCAAACGCCACAGATTCCCAAAATCGGATGAGAATCTCTGTAAATTTTGGATTGAGCAAGTAAATAATCCTGTGTTTGCGGAGAAATCATTAGAACAGATATATAAAACATATGTTGTGTCTGATACACATTTTTTTAATGAGTTCAAACTCAACTCCAAACGAGGATTGATTCCAAAAGCATACCCTACGTTATTTTTGCCAGGTAAGTTGAACTGGATTTTGTTTGTTTTCATGGTTTAATAGTAAACTATACATATTAGCCTTCACCAAATCTTGATTTAAAAATTAATTGAATAGCTCATAACTTATATTCTCAGTCTGTCTAACAAAACGAAAATACAAATGAAAATATCCAATGTCTGCATTTCAGATACCACAGATATAGTCATTATTTCAAGTCTGGTAGACTTATTAAGGTCCTTGAACCACAACTTCAATTGAAGATATACTTCTGTCTTGGTGAACAATCATGTACCTTTCTGAAGATAAATGACAGGAATTATTTTTCAAAGGGCCGGTTTTTCTAGAACTGATTTACTACTGAGATATTGACAACACCCCATATCTGTAATATTTTTTGTTATATGAAAATATAATTTGGGAATGCAGTAACTTATATTGTGATGAAGTAGTGGTTTACAAAAATAAAGAGTTTATGCATCATACATTATTCAGAGTCTTCCAAATCTATCATTGACGAAAATGTCATCCCCTCCAAGAGAATGAAGAAGGTTCAGTGGAAGGTAAGTCCAATTTACCTGAAAATGTTTTATATCACCATACTTATTGAAAATGTAAATGTATTATAGACTCCAAAACTTCCTAATGGGGTTTCAATAAATCACTAGCACAAAAAATATTCATAAATTACACTTGGCCACACACATATTGGGTTGTCTTTTGATATTCAGCTCATTTCCTTCTCAAAATACCCTTTTTTGTTATGAACGTGAGAATAAGTATTTACTCATTTCCCAGATAAGCCCCAAAGTATAAGAAATGTTTCCCCTAAGATATTAGTGAATAATACCAAATGATTTCCTGACGGAAATAACATACCTTACCAAGCATGAAAAATTCATACTTTTATTTGTTTTAATTTTCGGGATTTTTTCCCCCTGGAAGTAAAAGCAAATGATATATCTTCTGAAAAGGCAAATGAATAAATTAGCCCCTACATGTTACTGCATTTCACGATTTGGGTTATGAAGAATATACGAAAAATCCAATTTGTCAGGGGCATATGATTATTATTCATTCATTTCTGGCAAAATTATTCTTCAAAAGAAAAAAAATTATTTACAGGGAGTTTCCTTCTCAAAATGTCTTTGATAAAAAAAGGGATATGAAAATAAGTATATACTCATTTCAGATGTACAAGCTGAAATATTTTCGGAGGAACCATGTTCGACAATCACTCCATTGACATCCCAGATAACACATGGACATCCAATGGATATCCATTGGACATCCTTCATGAATTTTATGGATATACTGTGGACATCCAATTATATCCAAAAGATATCTTATGGACATCCGATGGATGTCCAAAGTGGAACAACCTGTACATCCATAGAATATCCTTCAAGGATATCCATAAGATATCCTCCAGAGATGTCCATAAGATATCTTTCAAAGATATCCATAAGATATCTTTCAGGAATATCCATGAGATATCCTTCAGGGATATTCAAAAGCTATCTGAAAGATTCCTTGAGATATATTCTAAAGATATCCTTCGGGGATATCCATCGAAGATAAAATATAGTAATAGTAATCTGGAGGGAAATGAAATAATGGTATTGAACAAAAAAAAATGTATTAATAAACTCTGGTATCAAAATAAAAACAGAATATTAAATGCAGAATAATCAAAAAAATTAAGTTAAAGAAAAAATAGAATGCTATTTTCTTCGTCCATCCAGGTGTTTCCTTTATTCTAGAAGATGACAGATGCCATTCTTTGGCCCTTCTCAGCCAAGCCTAGATGGCTTCTTCAGTAGCTTTTTTATTTTCCGTCGAATCACTGAGGTCAGCCGCTTCTGAAATGATATATTCACGGGTATAATTAACGTTGAAATTTACAAAAAAATACTGAGAAATATTATGCTTTCTTTTGAATTCGAATACTGATGATGATAATATATATACCACTGCCATAGTTTTTCTCTCTCTTTATTGGTATTCTATTTAATATATATATATATATATATATATATATATACATAACCAAAATGCCTCGTCTGTCTATTCATAAACTGATTGACAACAAATAAAAAGAAGACCTTCCAAAGCGTTTTTATTTATATTAATTATTTTGTATTTTATATATTACTGTGTCTATTCCTATTCCTTTTATTATTAGTAACTCTAATGTGATCTGTAAATATATATGTATGCATGTCTATATGTATATATGGCATGACATATGACTAAAACTATATATAAGATTTTATTTTAAGATATATTTTGTAACACTCTGTATTGAACCACGCACAAGGAGATTTCCCCCCTTCTGTGGTAATTTCAATTTATTCAGATTTTATGTGAACATTATCATTCTGTAACCAATCTGTATGATGCTGCTGAATACATTTCATTCATTCATTCATTCATATATATATATATATATATATATATATATATATATATATATATATATATATATATATATATATATAAAGCATTTTTTACATAAACTTTTTTTGGAAATTTTGCATTCTCACTGAACTAGCAGTCTCTTATGAGACAATACGAATTATCAAATAAATTGAACAACTGAATGGGCTTTTCACCTAGTGATAATTCAACCAGTTTAAGTTGTCCACTTCATTTTTTTTGCTCCATACCAGCTATATTTGGAGGCAAACATATTAGTGAGCACGGAAGAAAGGCATCGTTCCACAAAGTCATATTTTTGAGATTTCATTTAGGTACCTAAAAAAAGAGTTCTAGAATAGAAAAACATACAACTTACCTACATAAGCTTTGAACTTCGATCCAGTTCCCAAATATTCTTCCGAAAGATTCATTTTTTTCAGTTCAATCAATAGGAAAATGTTCGAATCTACTGATGAATCATCTTCATCACATGTCCACTGTTGTAGGCATTCACACCATTTTCAATCTGGGCACTGTGACATTTGAAAAACTCGTGTATTGTTGCAAATGTAACGAGGTGCTTTTCAGCATTTCTGAAAATATCGAAACTCAAACAGCAAACATAAATGCATTGGAAATAATGGATTTTTAAAGGTTATGTCCTTCTTGATTGATATTTACCTGTATTCGTCCAATATATAATTCCCTTTGGAAACAATCAATTGCTACAGATGAAAGCCATTATGTCCAGACCAACAGGGTATCAAAAACGAAGGAAAATAGAAAAAAAACACGTTTGGATTCAGTGCTAGGACTATGACCTTCGACCTTCCTCAACAAAATGACAGACATCGCCAGTAATTATGCGTATAGTATGGCCAGGCTGTCGCAGACACATGTATATCTGTTCTGTGGTCGCAGAGGGTCCCCGTGACAACATATTTTTGAAAAGGTACAATTTGTGTATCAACGAGAATATTTACATTCATTTATGATTGCTTTGGATATCTCATGGCTATCTCTAGGATATCTTCTGAAGTAGAAAAAGTAGTAGAAAAACGAAACATGAGATTTTTCCAAAAAATCAATCTATATGTACGAGCATGAAAGAAGCTCAGAAATTGACACAATAAAAATCAATCTTGCAATTTAAACTTATCCATATTTGCTCCGGATATCTTATGGCCATCCATATTTTTTTTTTTTTATGTTCTGGTTCCCACGAAAAGGGATATCCTTAATGTTAGAGAACATCGTGGGAACCAAGGGAAAGAAGGTAGGTTGGTGTTCTTCTTAAATTTCTGAAGGATATCCATTTCAAATCCGTCGACAGTAATCCAGGGATATCCCGACCAGAATTGGACATGAAATGGATATCCATAGGATATCCTGTGTTATCTGGGATCTGGAATTATGATGAACATTATTGAATCACCCAAGACACCACTGATAATGTCAGATGTTGATCACCAAGAGCTTGTCTCCAGAATATCTCCAAAGCATAAAAAGTGTTTATCCATTGGAGTAAGTGAGTAGCAATAAGTGATTGATATACAGTAATGTCTGCTCATAACAAACCTCAAGGGATCGATAAAAACCGTTTTATTATAAGCGAACTACATAATTATGGATAAATAATATTATATATCAGGAATTTATTATTCTTATTAAGAAATACATTCATTTTTCAAGTATGTTTACATGTCTGTATGAACATTTATAATAAATTTTAAGATTATTTCTTAAAAAATCGTTTATTGTAATTTTTTTTTTAAATGAAATGAAAAAAGCCAAATGAATATCATTAATATTCGGCTAGTCGATCGAATACACATTGAGTATTTTGTGCCAGTGAGCGCTCTTCTTCATGCACAGTCAAAAGATTTCAGGAGAAACCCTTGCTTTACTGAGTAATAGTGTTTTGGGTTCGTTATAACAGATTTTTTTGTGAATATACGAAAAAGTTCGTTTTATCTGAAAGTCCGTTATGAATGGGTTTGTTATTATCGAAAAAACTAACACATGTTCAATAATACTTCAGTTCATACCCTATAGATTGTTTCTACACAACAACAAAAGTTCACAATAAACTGATTCCTCATAAGCAGACATTACTGTAACATACTACGTCATTGAGCATAAAACATTCATACTTCTATTTGTTTTCATTTCCTGGGTTTTTTCTTTCGGGAAAAATATCAAATCGGTTTTTACTTACACTGGGAGAGAAAACTCAGAAAATGAAAAGAAATGTTTTTTTGCCTTTCCAAAAGACATTTAGACTACTCAACCCCAACTTTGAAATTCTAAGAAATCGGTGATATCACCTATGAGAGATATATCAAACAACAATCTATTGGATTTTAGTTTTGTTGAATCTTATTTAAACATTTTATTACACTTTGTTGGTCATATCACTAGAATATATTTAGATCATTGGTCAGTAAATATGTTATAAATAAAGAAAAATAAATAAAACAAACCATTTCTTAGTTTGTTCAAGTGCTATAGAGCTTGGTGAATTTTACGAAGAGTCTGGATTTTTTCCACTGTAAAGTATTGAAAATGAAGAAAAAGTTTTCCACATTGTTCTAAAGAATCAATAAAACAATTATTGTCGGTACTAGTGCTTTTATGAAATGATTTTATAAAAAAAAACTAGGAATCAAGAGGCGAAAGATGATTTTACAAGAAGTTAACGTCAGTAGACAAAATGAGTCGACACCAAAAGCCCGCAAGATGTATAGAAAAGTCATAGATTGGGGAAATAGAATGGCTCGTCTTCAAAGGAATGTGGAAGCATACAAACTACGACTGGAATCGGCTGAGAAATTGGCTTGTTGTCCAAACTTTGACAATCTACTACAGTATGTTAATAAACCAACATATAACTTCATCCAGTCCCAAATACGAAATCAAAAACATAAAGGCAAAGGAAGAAGATTCACCTTGGATAAGAAGGTGCTAGCCTTATTGTTCTGTTATGTGCTTAGATTTAAGTTGGTACTCACTGTCATAAGTGTGGCAACGCTGGCAACCCGTGTGGGCTGGCAGAGAGAGAGAGAAGCCGGCGGAAGCAAGTGTAATAAACCTTTCTCCAGTATCTGATTTACTAGTCTTTTATTCATTATTTATTCGTACCTGATGATCAAACATGGTGGCAGCGGTGTGTAGTTTGCTGCGAGTGTTGATGTACGAAAAGCAGTAAGCTCAAGTTGGTTTCTGCCAGTGTTTACCGCTCACAGGTTACCTACCACAACCGAGTTCGTCGCATAGACGCCATTGTCGTTGAGACCATAAATATTGGTAAAATCATACAATATTTCGTTGAAATCACACGATTACACTAAAATTTCGCATTCATCATGCCTGATACACAACCTCAAGTGGTCAATGTCACTACACCAGTTAGCGTGAGCCCTCCGGAGAAATTTCTATTTTCATCCCCTGGCACATGGACAACATGGAGAAAAAGATTCAAGAGGTATATGTTAGTCTCGGGCCAAATGAGCAAACCAGAGGAAGAAAAAATAAACATTCTAGTTTATATTATGGGCGAAGAATCCGAGGAAATTATGTTACAATTTCCAGTGCAGCCAACATCATATAAGGAAGCTCTGGACAGTTTCGAAAAATACTTTATTCCTCGCAGGAATATAATATATGAGCGATTTAAATTCCACTCCACAATTCAAAAACCAGGAGAACCTATTGAGTCTTTCATAAAGAACTTGCATTCTGTTGCCGAGTATTGCAACTATGGAACACTCAAAGAAGAATTTATCAGAGATAGAATAGTTGTAGGCATGCTCGATACTAAAACTTCTGAACGTCTACAATTAAAAGAACAACTAGATTCAAAAGACTGCATACTGATAGTCAATCAAGCAGAGCTGCAAGCTTCACAAAACAAAGAACTATATAACACAAGCAGACTAGTGAATAGGGTGCAATATTCCTCACAATCTCCAAGGAGTGAAGGTTCCCTGAGACCAAGGAGTGAAGGTTCCCAGAGACCCAGGAGTGAAGGTTCCCAGAGAGGAAGAATGAATGTTGGAACAGGCGACAAGTGCGGTTTCTGTGGTCTACGTTCTCATCCCAAGGATCAATGTCCAGCAGGAAAGTCAAAATGCAGGAAGTGTGAAAAGTCGGGACACTGGGCAACAGTTTGCAGGAGTTCAAAGGTCAGATCCATACAAACTAGTGATTTAAATCAAGAACTAGATTTAGAGCAACTTGAGTTAGAATTTAATTCCTTGAACACTTCCCATTTAGATCAATCTCAATGTACTAATAACTTTTTAGGGTCAATTACTCTTTAATCACGTAGATACTAAGGAATGGTTAGCCTTAATATTTGTTTCTGAAATTATTAAAAATATTGAGTTCTTGATCGATTCAGGAGCAGATATTACATGTGTTCCTAAAGAGATATTTGATGTAAGCTTTCTTAATCAACTGCAAGTTTCAGACAAAATTGTCACAGGCCCGTCTGGAGTCAAACTGAAAGTGCTAGGCACTTTGCCTGTAAAATTGAGCTTCCAAACTCACCACTTCGATGCAGACATTTATGTCATGGAAAAATTAACCAAACCTATTCTAGGTCGGGCAGCTATAGTTAAACTAAATGTACTCCAGTACATTAACCAAATCTGTCCAGTTCAATCACAGGATTTGGTAGATACTCTTAAAGATAACGTCATGAGAAAGTTTACAAGAATCTTTAAGGATGTCGGTACCTTCAAGACCGAAATGCATATCAAGCTTGTCGCGGGGGCCCAACCATTTGTGCAATCAGTTCCCCGTGTTGTTCCTTTATTGAAACCTCTTGAGGAAGAGCTAGAGAGGCTACAAAAGTTAGATATAATTGAACCAATTGACACCCCAACAGAATGGGTAAGTCCAATCGTAGTTGTTCAAAGGAATTCCAAAATAAGGCTCTGCGTTGATTTTTCTAGGTTAAATAAATCAGTACAACGTCCACATTTGGAAAAGTAGAGACTATATTAGCACAAATAAAAGGGTCCAAGTATTTTACAAAATTGGATACCAATTCGGGATTTTACCAAATCAAACTCGGGAAAAAGTCTCAAACCTTAACGACATTTAGTACACCATTTGGCAGATATTTTTTCAAAAGAGTTCCCTTTGGAATCAAATACTTTCCCCAATCAAATGGATGTAAAAGCGGCGGTTAAGACTGCAAAAAATCTCATTAAGAAAAATGATGATATTTACTTAGCCTTGCTGTCGTATCGCACTACCCCCCTTGAGTGTGGATTGTCTCCTAGTGAGTTATTATATGGTAGGAAACTGCGTACACCGTTACCAGTGTTGCCAAGTCGGTTGAATGAAAATATAAATTCTAATTTTTCTTATACCAAAAAGGAGGGTATTGCGAAGGACAAAGCGGCAAAGCAGTTTGACAAAAGGCACCGAACTAGGAAATTGTCCGATTTAGCAATTGGAGACTATGTCTGGGTAACTGACTTACGCGTTTATGGGAAAGTCATTAAAATACTAGATGAACCACGTTCATACTTGATGGAGTCAATCAATTCTGGCGTTTACCACAGAAATAGATGGCATCTGGTTACTGCTCCTTATTATTACGAATCTACAGTTACCCCGAGATGGGCAGTTCCAATTGATAATAATTTTAAAAACGAAAGTATGTTACCGGTAAACCGTGAACCACAGGTGAATATTGGCACTGAAAATTTAGAAGATAGTGTCCGACAAGACGCTCACAGTGATGTGTGTGCCCCGAATGTGTCTCAGGAAGAGCAGCAGGACGTTTCCGCGAGTGTCTTCTCTCCGAGACCTAAAAGACTAATCCAGAAACCGACTTATCTCAATGATTATATTCTTAAATAAACCTGAAGAGGGGGATGTTCTGTTATGTGCTTAGATTTAAGTTGGTACTCACTGTCATAAGTGTGGCAACGCTGGCAACCCGTGTGGGCGGGCAGAGAGAGAGAAGCCGGCGGAAGCAAGTGGAAGTGGAATAAACCTTTCTCCAGTAACTGATTTACTAGTCTTTTATTCATTATTTATTCGTACCTGATGATCAAACACTTATCACTCTTTAAAGCCAGTGGTAGAGGATATAGATCAATGTCCAAAATATTCGTTTTTCCTTCAAAAAAAACCTAGGCAAGACTGCTTATGAAAGTTCGATTACATCCTGGCTTGAATCAAATGTTATTTGATAATTTGAGGGAATCCATTTTGAAGATGTCAGAGGCTGAAAAATGTTGTATTCTTGTATTTGATGAAATGTCCATAGCATGTAATGTGCAGTATAATGAGAAGGATGATTGTATTGAAGGAATACAAGATGATAGTTCAAGACGTTCGCCTGACCTTGCTGGCCATGTATTAGTTTTCATGCTGAGAGGTGTATACAAGCAGTGGAAGCAACCAATAAGCTTTTCTTTCACTAGTGGCCCTGTCAAATCACAGGTATTGAAGTCCCGCCTCAAAGAAGCAATTATAGCTTGCCAGGATGCAGGTTTCAACATTGTTGCAACTGTGTGCGATCAAAGTGGTCCAAACTGCACTGCAATTAATGGTCTCATTAAGGACACTACAGAAGATTGTATGCGAAAGGGGATTGAAAACCAATATTTAGGTTTCCTCATCAGTAATCGGGAAATAATTCCTCTCTATGATGTACCGCATCTTTTTAAAGGCTTGAGGAATAATTTATCAACGAAAAACCTTCATTTCACTGTAGAAGGTCGAAAAATGGTTGCAAAATGGGAACACATTGAGAATTTACCTTCTAGATACATCTGAAGAAGAGAGGATATGTCCAAAACTCACTGACCAGCATGTTATTAAAGACAAAATTAAGAAAATGAAGGTGTCCTGTTGCATGCAAGTATTTAGCCACCAAGTTGGATCCTTGATGAAAAGAATTGCTCTGTGGAGTAATATATATATTCATTGATATAAAAGGAAAAATACTTTGTGAGTGTTATACATACACAAAATAATCAAAACATTTTGAAAATTATTAACACCTACCATATTTATCTGTAGATATTATTGTTTTATTATTTTGTCCGTGAATGTATGGATACGATTCCTTCCTTGAATTGTTGTTTTTTCAGTAAATATGTCTGACAGGTACCACTGTATGCAGTATTTTCTTTATTGGAAAAATGAGAATTGAACTCTGTATATATTCAGAGTGTTTCTAAACTTGACCAAAATCTTCAATGATCTAATTTCGCATACAAAAATAAGAAAAATAGTTTATATCAACATGGGCCCAGAAATGAATACAAAATAGTGATTTTCACCCCCCTCCCCACCCCCTAGTTTGAACCATTTCTTCATGATATTTCCGGAATATTCTTGGACCATCTGACCAAGCATAAAATTAATTGTGTTCATCCATTGAACGTTGTCGGATATATTAAATGAAAACCATTTTCATTGGTTCATCTTCAAAGGGCTGTAGGTTACCTAGAAAAAATTTCCGGACACTTGTTGATATGTCCTTTTTTTAAAAATTTGTATGGAGAAACTGCTACCAGAGATTGTAGTCGAGTTTATTTTCGTATGTTTCTTTGAAAATTATCACGGGGATAATGCGTTGAATTGGTTTTTCGGGTTTCTGTTCACTTTCTGTGTTCTTGGTCCCCAAAAGGTCCGTTTTCATGACGTCATTGTGTTCAATATCATTTAAAATGTTTTAATAAGGTTTAAGAGTGGTCCTTACTCATTTATCATTTGATCAAATAAACATTATAATCTTGGGACAGTTTTTTTTAATACTTCTTCATTCTTCAAATATATTGTTATCTTTGTTTCTCAGATATTGACGCAGAGCACAAGTTAGAAAAGGAAGCCACTAATACTGCAGAGCTCATTCTATTTCTGGATGAGTTGTTTGACAGCCTGAATTTGAGTTGAGTCCATCGGGTAAGCCCCTCAAAGGTGCTGTCAAGCCAAATTCTCCCCTTGCTGAATATTGGATCGGTATTTTAAAAAATATGAAATATTTCTCGAGCAAGAAACAAAAACTTATTTCTGTACCTTCAATTAGGAATTTAATTTTAACCATAAAGGGTTTCTTACAACTAACCAATATTTTATTTTCCCAGTACAAATTCAATTATATTTTAATAAGGCCTTTCAATCAGGAGGCATTAGAAATTGTTTTCAGTTATGTAAGAAGCCATGGAGTGAGACATGTTTCTCCGGATGTATCTCATTTTCAAACGTCATTCAAAGCTTTACTCTTGAATAATTTCTTGTCAGCACATTCTCCGAATTCAAATTGTGAAGAAGATTTCTCCACTGGAGCACTGAATAATTTGCGATCATTTTTACTTATGGAACAAGAAACACAATTACCCACCAATTCTAACATTTCTCCTCCACAAATTCCTAGTACTGTCATTTTGAATAGAAGAACAAGAGTTGGGCAGTGCACATTGGTATAGATAGACAGATAAATAGCTCTTTTATTTGCTCCGGTTACATATAATGTACACATACAGGGTGTTTCCTAACTACGGTACGAAACTTCAGGGGGTGTTTCGTTAGGTCATTTGACAAAAAAAAGTTCCTATGAACATATGTCCGGAGTTGCTTCGTTTCTGAGATACAGGGCGTTGAAGTATAAAAAAAAGGTATTTATAAAATATCCTGAAACCGATGTGGTTGAAATGTGGTACAGCTATTTGAAGTAATAAGGCAATTATTTGGCCCTAAGTAGGTCCAGTGGCGTCTCAGTGGGCACCACAGCCAACAATACTGAGAAAAAAATTATTTTCTCCTTTTCAGTGCATTTGAATATAAGCGTGGGTTCTAAAAAGTTTTTTATAAGCGTGCTAAAAATACAACTTTGTGGCCTCCGGTGTTTTTTTTCATATTTAGCTTAGTTTTCGAGAACAAAAAAAATGAAGGCACTCTACAATCATGATTACCTGCTATGGAGACCAGTTGACAGTGATAGTATTGTCATATCAGTAAAAGTCAGAGTTGTCAATTAGCAGTGATTCCATCATGAATACTTTTACTAACGCTGAAATGGCTGACATGCACTTTATTTATGGATTAGCAAATGGAAATGCGGAAGAAGCACGGAGAATCTACCAGGATAGATATCCTAACAGAGTAATTCCATGTGCTGAAACATTTAGAACGCTTCATGCAAGATTATGTGAAACTGGAAGTTTTAATAAAAATGTAAGTGGTGAAAGACCAGAAACTGTAACAACGCCTGAACTTGATGCGATAGAAGAAGATCCTTCAAATAGTACCAGGAAGATTGCACTGCAGCTTGAAGTAAGCCCAAAAACTGTTTGGAAAGTTCTAAAAAGAAACCTCCTATACCCATATCACATACAGCGGGTCCAAGCTCTACTGCCTAGGGATTTTCGCCCAAAATTAATATTTTGCAGGTGGTTGATTCATACGATGGCACACAATAATAATTTTTTACCAAATATTTTATTTACGGACGAGGCAAATTTTTCACGAGATTCTATTATGAACTTTCACAATAACCATTTCTGGGCCGACGAAAATCCCCACATTATTAGAGAAAGTCATTTTCAGCAACGATTTTCGCTGAACGTTTGGGTAGGAATTATTGGTGACTACCTAATTGGACCCTTTTTTTTACCAGCAAGATTATCAGGTCCATCCTACACGGCTTTTTTGCGAAATCATTTACCCATTTTGTTGGAAGAAGTACCCGTACTTGTAAGAGGCAACATGTGGTTTATGCACGACGGAGCTCCAGCTCATTTTAGTGTTCTTGCTCGTCAGCATCTCGACATCACCTACCCTAATCGCTGGATTGGACGTGCAGGACCTCAACATTGGCCCGCTCGCAGTCCTGATATGAATCCTCTAGATTTCTATTTATGGGGTCATCTGAAGGCTCTCGTTTATAAAACCTCTATACTAGATGTGAATGACTTGAGGAATTGAATAAGTGACAATTGCAATGTCATAAGGAATACTCCAGGTATTTTTGAACGTGTCAGACAATCAATGACACATTGATTGCAGTCGTGTATTTTATCAGACGGTGGACATTTTGCTCATTTAAGGTCGAAATTGTTTATTTTTTACTTTAGGTTTGTATTTTATGTTGTCCATGGATAATTTGTAGAATAAGTTGAAGTATTTTTTTCTCGAAAACGAAGCTTGATATGATTAAAACACAAGGGACCAAAGAGTTGTATTTTCAGTTGTTTAATCTGAAAAAATAAAATACTACAAAAAAAAGTACTTTTTTCTTCTCAGTATTGTTGGCTGTGGTGCCCACTGAGACGCCCCTGGACCTACTTGGGGCCAATTAATTGCTTTATTACTTCAAATAGCTGTACCACATTTCAACCACATCGGTTTCAGGATATTTTATAAATACCTTTTTTTTTAATACTTCAACGCCCTGTATCTCAGAAACGAAGCAACTCCGGACATATGTTCATAGGATTTTTTTTTTGTCAAATGACCTAACGAATCACCCCCTGAAGTTTCGTACCGTAGTTAGGAAACACCCTGTATAAACTCCGAGGAGTGTGGAATATGTCAGTGTAACAAGGCTAAATTGGCTTAGACCCATTTCCCTGTTTTATATAGAAAAAAAAATGATAATACCTTTAACTTTACATGACAAGGAGAAATTTATCTTTTCATAACTTTCTCGACGCTGTCACCCCTGTAATACTAGCCACTTCAGTAAAAATGAATAACAATGATCTTCATAAAAAAAATGTCCCGCTGATGTCACCATTTATAACGTAGAGCCTGTCTATCGACAGTTCTCTGTTTTACCATTTTTTCAATACCCTTGGAAAGAAATATTCATACTTACTAACCATATCTTTCTCTGATGTCCACCTTGGAAAGGACCTGCCCTTATTTTCATATATATTTATATATGTTTGCCCTAACCAAAATGAGCTCTTTCTTTTGCTCTATTGAATACAATAAATCTTATAAAGGGCTCTAACACTGACACCAATAAGTTGTTTTTTTAAATTTTTCACGCCAATTTCTTTTTTCACCGGTTTTATCACCTTCTAGTCCAAAAGAGCTAGAATTCGGCTCAAAGCCTTTGATGAGTCTTTGGTGATTTTTTTTTAATAAAATTTCTTAAGGAGGTTGTAAACTCTACTACAATAAAAAGACCGAATTAATTATTAACCACCATATAATGAGAAAAGGAAAAAAATTACATTTTTTTTCAAAACATCTTTAAAATACACCTTTTTTTGTATTGAAACAAGAGCTCGAAATAAGGTCAACTCAAATATTCAACTTCATAGAACTTGTCACATCCTATTTCTAATAATTTTCAAATATTATATTTAATGTTATGGGCCCAACACCCAAAATGCGTGAAATATATCCCTCTATAGCTTTACTAGAGGCTATAAAAATTTTCTCATACCAAATCACCCTCATATGCTTTTCAACCTATACATGAAAACAAATATAACAAGCAAAAAGGGAAGAATCCAAACCACCAACCTTCAAATCATCTAATATGTTAGGTTAGCAACCAAATACCCGACATTTATTCTTACCAAGTATTTCATCCAACGATGAATATCTGCGCCCTCTCCAAAAAAGGTCACTATTGGATTTTAACTAGCTCTATATTTCTTATTATTTTTCAACGGGGAAAATTTCTATTTTTCCCTTGGAAAATTACGCGAAACAAATTTCTAGTATTTCGCGACAACACTCGCCCGAAAATCAACCCGTTATTTTAAAGATTGACTATTCGTCACAAAAGCCCGCCGAGGAGTCCCTCTCGTTGATTACATTTTTGCCCTCCAAATTAGAATATTTTTTATGCGTAGTAGCGTTTCTAATCATTGATTGGTCTTTTCAGTTAAGTGTTACTTTTGCATATTCGAATCCTATTGGCTTATCAATTATGGTAAGATTTTTCCAGATGAATCTCTTTCACAAATAATTATTGTTATTTCAGCACAACGGCAATTAGACCCTAACACTTAACTGTATGAAGATATATAAACAAACTTCCAACTTAAATGAAAAACTCAAAGCGATAATTGATTATTTTTCAATCTCCCATCGAAGATTGATGGTTGACTTCCAGTTATGAAGAGAAATATTTCACTTACAATAATTCAACAACTTTATGAATATTATTTCAATGAATCTTGAAGAAAATGACTTCATTCAAGAATCCACAAACATATACAAGGTGTTATTATTTATACAATAATCCCATAAAATTCAGATTATTATTTCCTTTAAACCATAAAATTTCTCAATAGCATTATCAAATTAACAATTATTATTTCAAATCAAACTATTCTAACAACCATCTTATTTTTCTATATACATAACACTTTGCTAAGTGTTACATCAGTAATAAAAAATAAATACAATCTTTATATACATAATCAATATTATCACACACGTAGTTTTAACACAAAAACAAAAAATCTAACATATATAAATAACATTCATATAGTTAGCATATTATCATTTAAGAATTCCTGCAAGCTATAATAAGGTTTTTCCACGAGGTAGTTCTTCAAACGACATTTCATTGTTGAAACTGGAAGATTTCTTAGAGTGAGTGGAAATTTATTGTAAATGTTTATAACGCTATATTTGACATTTCTCTGTATGTATGTATAGTTGCATTTCTCGTTCCTAAGATCATTCTTTGTTCTTCTGTTGTATACGTGATCTTTTTCACAGTTAATGAAAAGTTCTGATTTATTTTTTGTTACAAATACTACTGCTTCATATATATAGAGATTTATCAAAGTTAAAATTTTGCTTCTAATAAAAGCTTCTCTACAGCTGTCGTTTTTTTTCATCTTATAGATATACCTGATAATTTTTTTTTGTAGTATGAGTATCCTAAAGATATCAACAGAGTTTCCCCAGAATATAATTCCATATTTTATCCTAGATTGAATATAAGCATGGTATGCAGAGAGGGCGGCTTTGGTCGAGACATGTTCCGACAGTATTCTCAATGCGTAGCAATATTTTGCAATATTTTTTGATAAGTAATCTATGTGATTTTTCCAGTCCAGTCTCCTATCTATCAACAGTCCCAAAAATTTTACCTGATTGCATATGTTTAAATTTTGATTTTTATATTCGAAGGTATTCAACTCTGGCAAGGATCTATTTGCGAAATGAATTATTTGAGTTTTGTCAATATTAAGTAGTAGATCATTTGCTGTGAGGAAATTGTTTAATACATCTAGCACATTTCTTGTCTTTGTCATGACTAACTGAGAATTTTTTTCTTTTACAATGACTGATATATCATCATCATATAAAACAATATCTTCATTAACTACACTTGGTATTTCATTTGTGTACAGTATATATAGTAATGGGCCTAGGATGGATCCCTGTGGCACACCTTTTCTTATCACAATTGGTTCTGATTTAATTATCCCCGAGGTGTCATTTTCAATCAAATATTGGATTCTGTTTGCCAAAGATGGGCCTTTAATTCCATATTTGTCAAGTTTGTTGCATAAAATTTCATGGCGACACTGTCAAATGCTTTTGACAGGTCAATACACAAAGTTACAGTACAGTCATCTTTGTTTGAATGATGTAAACTTTTTTCAATGGCTTGATATATTGCTTGTACGGTTGATTTACCTTTACGAAATCCATTTTGTTCTTTTGCTAACAACACATTATCCTCTAAAAATTCAAGTAAACGTTTGTTCATGAGCTTTTCAAAAATTTTACTGGGATTTGGCAATAATGATATGGGTCTGTAGTTACTTTCTTCATCTCTGTTTCCTTTTTTAAATATAGCTTTAATAAATGCCACTTTTAATACTTCTGAGAATACTGCTTGTGAGAAACATAGATTTATAATATATGTCAAAGGATATGCTGTTTCTTTCAATAGGCACATAGGAATCTGATCTTCACCAACATATTTTTTATTTTTTAGTTGTTTAATACATTCTATTATTTCAAGCGGAGTGGTAGGTTCAAAGAAAAAAGCATCATCACATCCTTTTATTTTTGTATAATCTGGGCTATCTGTTTCATTTAGTTCAGGGCAAGCTTCACTAAAATACTGATTCACTGTGGTTTGCGAATTTTTATATTTTTTTGCAAAGCTTTCTAGAATATTGTTTTTGTGGTAGTTGGGTTTGGTCATTTTTTTGATTAATGACCAAGAAGCTTTGGTTTTATTTTCGGCTTTCATTATATATTCAGTGTTAGACATTTTTTTAGCAGCTGCAATAACTTTACTGAGGACGGTACAATACTTTTTAAAATACTGAGTACTTATCAACCCTAATGTCTTTTTTTTGTATAATGAGCGTTTTCTAGAACAATATTCTCTTATACCCCTTGTTATCCATGAATTGGGCCTAGTTTTATTAAACTTTTTTTCCACAAAGATCCGGTTCATTTTTCTACTGAAAATATTCGAAAAGCAGCTGTATGCTATGTTTACATCTGTACTCTGTGTTACACTTTCCCAATTTACTCCAGCGAGTTCCTGTGTAAACTGAATAATTGTATTTTTTGAGAATATTCTTTTTTTGATCCATTTTATTTCATTTGTTTCAATTTTTTCTCTGAAAAGTGTTATCATTCGTTCATAGTGATCAGATAATGCTGTTTTTAAAACCATGCTTTTTTCATAATCATCAAAATTTACAAAAATGTTATGTAATAGAGTAGATGAGGTATTTGTTACTCTGGTTGGTTCAAAAATAGTTTGTGTTATGTTGTGAGTGAGAAGTAAGTCTAAAAATACCTTAGTTTGTACCTTGTCTTCAAGCAAGTTGATATTAAAGTCTCCACATAGTATAACCTTAAATGTAGTGAATTTTTCATGAAATAAATCGATTATTACTTTCATGTTCTCAATGAAAATATCAAATGATCCTAGGCCAGTTCTGTAAATACATACAATTACAATTTTGATTTTCCTAATTACTACACTTCCACATTCCAAATGACCTTCAATACTTTTTCTGACAACACTCTCTACACTCTCCGCATCCAAATCGTTTGTTGTCTAGATACTAACTCCTCCATGCTGCATTATTTTATATATTTATAAGTAGATACTTGGCCAAACGATTGATGAAACCGTTGAAATGTGATAGTTGCAAGAATAATTTGCAGTATTGGAACGAACATTTGGCCAATGATTTCATCCAGGCACGGCAATATCCCACTTCAAAATTAGTTAAACCTGGTAGTTTTTGTTATTATCTTGTGAGTCAAACATTTTCATACCTCTACTACCTAATACCAAGAATGTGCCATATAAGAAATATGTTAGAAAATATTCTTATGGGAAAAATAAATTTCAAAACCATTAATTGTCCATCTCATAACATGGGAAATAATATATGTAAACTGGCTGTAGAATGTAGTTTATATTTCTGGTGTAAAAGTGTCAACAAAATTGATAAAGGGAATGATTCTAAATTCAGTTTTTATGTGAAACATCAAAATGATTTGTCAATGATTGATCCAATGAAACTGAAAGCCCATCACAAATTTTTTAATAAATCAAAGAAGAAAAAATCAAAATGACTTCTTCAACTTATAATTATTTCAAATTCACATCTAAGTTCCTTTTAAATATTTTTCTTTGTTTTCAAATTATTCCATTATTTATCAGCTTGGTACTTTTTTAACCATGATAGTCTTTTGTGGGACTTTTATTTAGTGAATCCTGTATGAAATCAGGTCAAAATTTTCAACTTTCAATAGCTTTCAGATTCTCTCGCATGACAAAGATAATAAATCGTATTTCGCTGTGTTGGTGCGAATCTGTTTTTTAGAGTTTTTATTGTTTTGTTTCAATGACTGGTTAGAATATATTCAACTGTATTCGAGTACTATGTTTCATAATTTATTCTCCCAATCTGTATATATGAATTTTACTATGCCTATAGAAGACAGTCAATCTTCGGGCAACCAATTGGTGAACCGAAACTGTACAGCACGCACCCAGTAAAAAACTTGTACAAACTTGTGCAGGGCACGAAACTACTGGAATGGGTCCTATAAGCGGAAGCAGGTAAGATACAATGGGCAGTAGCCTGTCTAGGATTTATGGCCCTCCCCGCGAGAATTGTACCAAGGCCCCTTGTTTTCAGGTGAATCTCTTCATTAATTTTGTTGTGAAAATATGCGTTCTGCTTCTATGCTATAATCACCTATGAGCACTGTGAATAAATAACAACTTCTCAGAAAACTGGGAGAAATTAGATTTAAATCTCAAAACAAACGTATAATTCTTTGAAATAATATAAAAGATAAAAAAACAAAGGAACAAATATTGAGATCAGTAGGAAGGTACATAAAATATGATCAAAAAATTAATTAAGTATCAAAATCCCTCGAAAATGATCATTGAATATAACCAAAACATGTATTGTATATAATATAAATTCAGTGAAAATCTCTTCTTCTTGCCTTCCTATCTGCAAATTCGTTTATAAAAACTGATTTTTCCATTGCAGCTGCTTCTTCTGCTTCTATGGATAATATTGCAAGTCCACTTAGCCTCTCTTGTGACATTTTATTCCGTAAATAGTTTTTAATGATTTTTAATCTGGAAAATGACCTCTCAAGCAGAGGCCACAGTTATAGGTAAGGTCAGAAACAATAACAGGGATGTAATTACTTTAGAAAAGTTGGAAGATAGCGTATAATTCATGATTATTAGGAATTCTGCAAACTCTCTTATATCTTTCAACTTCACTATTTCTTCTTTTAGAGGTAAAAGCGAAATTATCTCGAAAGGAAAAGTGGAAGATAAGTCACTGGGGTATAACTTCTGTAGGTTTTCGTATGATCTGAACAAATCTGCTTCCGACATTTCAACTAGCAATTTTGGATTAAGATAGTTGAACTTGCTGACAGTGGTATTCATGGCTCCAAATCTATTTTTGATTTGGCAGAGAACGATGTCAAGAGTCTTATAGTAAATGTTTACTTTGAAGAAATGTTCTCTTTCAGAAAATAAATATTGTGTGTTGGGTTCCCCAAAAATATTTTTCGATGTAATGTTTCTTTTTTCCTGAAACTTTGGTTGAATACTCCATTTTGCGGCCACATTAGTAGCTTCCGTCTTCAGTTGGTCGTAATCATCTCTATATTATTTTATTTTTGTATAAGTTGACTCTAGAGATTTGCAAGCCCTGCCTGGACAAATCTAAATCATCCAATTGCAGCAATTTTGATGCTATGTTAGCATTTTCCAGTATTTTAGAACACATAGTTAGTATAAAAATGAACTCAAATTGTTCTAGACTTTTCAGTAGGCTGATGGCGTGACTTCGTTCTTCTGTTTTTCTTGAAATTAGTGAAATTTTAGTGAGACTTTTGATTATATCAATATATCTTAGTTTCACAGCCAACAAAGACATAGCCCGCCCTGACCATCGTGTGGGATTGAGTCTTTTCAATGTAACTATTGATTCTCCAGTGCTGGATTTCAATATATCCCACCTGTTTAAACTAGTACCAAAAAAACGAATATAAATCATTAACCACGGAAAAAAAGAGGAAACCTCTTTAACTTGAGACATGGCATCGTTGATGACAAGGTTCAAGTTATGAGCAGCACAGTGGATGTAAACTGCAGTAGGTTCAATATTCATGATCCGATTTTGCACGCCAGTATATACCCCACTCATCACACTTGCCCCATCGTATCCCTGACCACGACATCTTTTTATATCTGAATTAAGTTTTTCGAGTGATGATATAATATTTTCGACCAGTCCTTCTGCACTTTGATCCGTCACATTTGTAAAACCCAAAAATTTTTCGCTAATCACCAGTTTTTGGGGTTTGCCAGATTCATCTTTTACAATTTCCACATAACGTATTGTTTTACTTAATTGGTCAACTTTCGCAACATCCTGAGTCGTGACCATTATAATAGTGAAAAACGGGCTCTCTTTAATTTTTTTCACCAAATGTTTTTCTAGGCAAAGTGAAAGAGAATCTATCAATTCATTTTGAATAGTGTTGCTCAAATAATTTACTCGCCCTTTACCTCGTGGCCTTGAAACAAGTTCTTTCATAAACGGATCATATTTCGATAAAAGATTCACAAATGTTAGGAAGTTACCATTATATACATCAGTGATATTTCCTCTGAATGCCAGTGAATTTTTAGCCAAAGCTAGAGTGATATCAATAATCCTGTGCAGAACTTCTTTCCAGAAATGTCTTTCCTCTGAAACATCTTCCATCAAGGCCTCATCTATCATACCCTTTTTACTCTTCATTGATCATAAATGAAACATGAGGATACGTGGTTCTGAGATTGAGCATGAACCTTCAATTTTTCCCTGCCAATCCTTAGTTCCATCTTGAAACGATGTCTTTTTCACTTTGGAAAATAACCAGCAGGGTTCACAATATGCCGCGTTATTTTTTGGCGAATAACATAACCATTTTCTTTGAATGATGATACCAGCATGGTTTGTTTGAGAATAATAAAATTTTGAGAATGATCTATTACTGTCATCTCTCGGGAACTGAAGATCTGGCTGACAAGGTCCTTGGTTAACAATGAACATTTTAATTTTATCGGTGAGTGTCCGATTTTCGAAATGGCCCAAATCGGTTGGATAGGCTTCTTTCAAAATCGAACATAAAAAATCGTCATCAGAATATCCGATACCTTCCGTAAACTCAGTAGATTTATCAGGCAACAAAACAGTTTTCGGTACTTCTGACACCGAGATTGCACGTTCAGTAGAAATTTCCCCTTCATCACCTGTTGTTTCACTACAGTCTATCAAGAATGTTGTGATTTTAGGTAATTTCGATTTTTCTTCTTCAAGCCTTTTTCTTTTCCTTCTCTTTGAAGCCCCACTGCTCAAACTTTGGTTTACATTTTCCATACTGGAAGGATTAGGTAGGTTTGTTATTCATATTAATATCAATTATATGTAATATATAATTCCCTTACCTTTTACTCATTTTTCTTCAGTCTATATACTAACTACTATACAACTATACCATACCATTCCTTCCCCTATTCGCAATGCAACTCACAATAGTAATAATTACTTTTACTTAGTCTGCATATTCACAAAATTATTATCTCGACGCCTGATTCAATCACTGGCGTTCATCGATACGGTACGGAGTACGGACATTGCCGACAAATAACGATCAAAGGATCCCTAGTGCTGAGCTGAAAGCTTCGATTTGGAACTTGGAACGCAGTCGGTTGGGGGCTGGACTGGGATGGCTTGCGTCGCGTCGGCTTGCGACAAATAATAACGTGCACCACAAAACACATACACAAAGAATGGAAAGAGGGATGACACTACTGGGAATCGATTTTAGTTCACTGAACGGATCCCTGCAGCGCTGATGCTCGGGATCAAATTAATTAATGATAATGAAACTAGATAGATGGCGAGAGTAGGTAGTCGTGTTTATGTTCTTTGGATATTGGTTAGAATCACATGTGTTTTGTGGTTAGAATTTCAATTTCAGATTTCATTTCAACGGTTAAACCCTTATTACACTATGCCTTTTTCGTGCCTATTTGTCTGCCTGACTGCCCGTGGCTGAAATTTTAAACAAATACGCATGCGCGCGTGGCTATTTTGTTGATTGTTTCAGGCGTGAAAATAAATAGGACTGGTTCTATTTTTTCCGCCTGAATCGAGGGGATTTCAAGGACGTTTGTGGAAATGTCAGGTTTGCCAAAACAGGACTTGACATAACCAACAAATAGATTAAATTAATCACATAGTTTTTCGTTTTGTACAGTGTGACAGAAAAGAAGAAAAATTCGTGTGCCAGGTATTTGGGGAAATTCAGCCAACAAATAGCCATGAAAATAAGCACAAAAAAAAAAATAGTCCAGGTATACTATATTACTTAATCATTTAAGGTAAATGTCAATTTTCCTTAGGTTTGCAGCTCTGAAATTATCGCCTGAAACAATCATCAAAAAGGCACGGTGTAATAGTGCCAGTTATTTGGGGAAATTCAGCCAACAAATAGCCATGAAAATAAGCACAAAAATAGGCACGAAAAAGGCATAGTGTAATAAGGGTTTCAGTGTGATCTTGTGAAGAGTGTAAAATTGAAAATGGTTTTATTCTTTTTGAACATGGAGAGTGAAAATTTTAACCCCAAGAAGTGTTGCGTTCCTGATTGTGAAGATTTGTACAGTTACCTAACCTAACCTTATTGATGAAGTTACGATAGATCAAGAACAAGGATCGGAATTTTTAGTACCAATAATAAACCCTGGGGAAGGAACTTCAACATCTAGACTGGAGCTACATGAAATTCATAGCCATAATGCTGTTGGTAATAGTTCATCATGTGCATCTTTAATAGTTGGTAAGTGTATTAATGAATTTAATATTTCACTGAAGTACAAATGGCCTTGTAAGTGTATATATATATTTGTATTCGAAAATATGGACAGGATGTTCATAAAATCAGTTGTGGTATCATCCGTGGATGAAAGAAAAAACTAGTCACTATTTTGACATCTTCAATTTAGGGTCCATTCACAATATCTATCAGATATAGTTCAATGTCAAGTGTGGCATTAGCCGGGAAAGTAGTTTTTATCATAGGATTGTTTCCATGTCTATATATGAATTGTTCGACTGATGATCTATTTATTTTGTGGAAATTCATATTGAATGTGAGATAAAGAAAATAACTTTTGTCTTATTTCCACTATAACTTTTATTCCTTAGGACCTGTTTTGGCTTACCAACCATTAACAAGTAACTATAATACAGTACCTATCAACTGATGTCGAACCCTCATTTGTCCATTCACTTGTCGAAAGAAAATATGATGGAAAATAGATAGATATTCTTCATTAGTTCCTTCAAAAATACCTTTTCAGGTGTGACCACATACCATCGTAACTACGCCACTGGTTCACGAAAATTAAACTGTAAATTATCACGATGATAAACCTTGATTAGTGTACCAAGTTTCAAATGTTTTCCTCCAGAAATTTTGGAGACAAGAATTTAAAACTAATTTTTTTTCGTATTTCTGACACCCTGTATCTCAGAGGGGATGCATTTTAGGGACATACCTTGATAGAAACTTTTCAGCTCAAAATGAGATGAGGAATCTGTAGTCAGAGTTTGTCAGTCTTATTATGTCTCACCCTGTATGTTCCATCTCGGGTGCAATTTTCACCACCGTCAATTGATGAACAAATTTCGTTTCAGGTAAAAGGAAGAAATCGATTTTACAAGAGCTGAATTTGAAACGTAGTCAGTTAACTGATCGTGAACGTTTTATGTATCGTAAAGTGATGTGGATTCAAAATTTAGTATTTTTTTGAAAAAAAGTACGACTGCAGTTGATCCAATAAAGATAATTGCACATAAAAAATATCTAAATAATTGTAAAAAGAATAAAAAAATATAAACAAGTTTTCTCAGACCATTTCAAATGAGTTTTTGTTACCAAGAAACAAACTTCTGCCCATCTGCCTTATTTTTTCAAAACATTGCCTGCCAGAAGGTTCAAAATGCATGAAAAATTAATGGATTTCTGTTTTACTCCTATTTTGAATATCAAATGTAAGGAAAATGTTGAAAAATACAATATTCAGGTACTTTCAATATTTTATAATTTTCTCCTTTGTTTTCATATTTCGTTTTAAATTTTCATATTCCAAGATGTAATCTTAAACAGATGTCCAGTATATATTTTTCATGTAGTGAACTTTCTAGTGGTATTCTGATCTATAGAATGGATACTACTATTTAAATATTGCCGCGCACTGACTTATATGCTTGTCGGAAGATGTCGCCACTGATGCAATAATAGTTCACTGAACAGACACGGTGTGCAGCACAAACTGTGTTTCAGACCTTATCATGGCAGTTTTCTTTCTATCTGTGTGTGTTCTGTGGTAAATCTGTGTCAGGGGGAGTCTCACACTACCGTAAAGCTGGATTTATAGTTAGACGGACTGTAAATGTAGACGCACTGCAAAAAGATCAACCATATAATTTATGTACTCTTGTTTATAAATGAACGTAAACGCATGACGTAACGTAAGAGAAACGGACTGGAACGGAAGAGTTGGCCAACTTTCATCTTTAACACTACGTTTCTTGCGTCCGGCCAATCAAAATAAAGAATTATGTGTGATGTTTTTTACAAGACGTAATTATTCATTAAATACTGGAACAGTCATTCACGTATACTTAAAAAATTGATCTGGATCAGAAGACTTCATCTTTAAGAAATTATTGTAGGCATTCTCTACTTTTCTATTACTGTTCATGGGTCTTGTTTTGTAACGTCTTAGTCGCATAATTATTGTTCTTCGAGTTTGTCGACACTTTTCCAATGCTACTGCACACAACTGCAGTCCCACGGCACCAAGAAGCATACCTTCATGTATTTCATAATCCATTGTGACACAGAAAACGAAGCATAGATAAATATTTGGAATATAATACAAATCCAAACCAACACAGGCTGTTTATGATTCGTAAAATGTGTAGGTTATGTTGAATATCACTATCACTTCTACACATGCGCAAAAATTCCGTTCCGTCGATTTATAAATTCAATAATATTTTACAGTCCGTTTGTTACGTATACAGTGCGTCTACGTTTACAGTCCGTCTAACTATAAATCCAGCTTAAGGTGTCCGTATTAAATTTCCTCCATCTACCAAAAAAAAAAAAAAGTATGTAATGAAAATTTTAAATGTTTTTTCCGATTCAAAACTTATTATATTATATTTTGAATATTTAAGACATTTCTTGCAAGCTGTCCTATATTAATTTATTTAATGAATTCATTTTCAATTAGAAACTTTGGTAGATTCTGGAAATATTTTTAAAATTTGAATAATTCCAAAAAATTTGAAATATTTTCTCATTCATTCATACAGCAACAAAGTCAATTAGAGATTCCAAATTCAGTTGCTCGCCCAGTTAAGCTGTGAGAGAGTTGATTATCCTCACTACGAGTATAACATTTAAGTTGAAAAAATGGTTGGAACCAAGGATTTCATGTGTTGTGTTCCTAGTAGTCGAGTAAAATCTTGATTTAATTGACATTTCGAAAATCAAGCCTGAATTTTTGAATGTAAGTTCATTTCAATATACATTTGAAGTATTCATAGTTAAAAAATATTGAATCTTATTTAGGGGGTAGAAAAAAATTAAACACATGCCCCAAAATCATTTTCTTGAAAATATGTCGAAAACATAAGAAGAGGCGATAAAAAGTCTCAAACAAAAAATGTGGATCTTAAAATTGTCTATAAAATAGTCCTGAATCGTTTTCGACGTATTTGCAATAGAAATCGAGATATTTGCAGTAAACAATTCTAATTTATAGCTCAGCTGCATGAAATATTAAAAAACTTATAAAAAAATCGAAAAATGCAAATTTTTCAACTTTTTTTTTAATCGTATCTAAAAAGTGTATCAAGTCATCTCAGAGATATTAATTTATTCGAAAGTTATGAACATTTTAATTTTAAAACTTTTTTTTTATATTTAAATTCGCAAAAAATCTTTTTTTTTCGAATATTCGTTTTCTGTAATAGATATAGACAATTTTAAGATCTACATTTTTTGGTGAAGACTTTTTATCGTATTTTCTTATGTTTTCGAGATATTTTCAAAAAAGTTATTTTGGGGGTAGTTTTTAATTTTTTTCGACCCCCTAAATAAGATTCATTATTTTTTAACTATGAATACTTCAAATGTATGTTGAAATGAACTTACATTCAAAAATTTTGGCTTGCTTTTCGAAATCTTAATTGAATCAAGATTTTACTGGAGTAGATTCTTCCTCAAGTAGTAAATTTGAAATGTCTTGCAATAAATGTTTCGACTTATCCCCGCCTGATGTCGCTTTGAAAGCATACCTAAAATCATTGTCTAAGTGCGAATTTACACGATCCAATAAAATTGGTCAATAAATTGAACAATAAAATTGACCAATATGGGTTATATTTATTAGTGCGAATTTACACGATCCAATAAAATTGAACAATAAAATTGACCAATATGGGTTATATTTACACCTGACAATTTATTGGTCAATTTTGGCAACAGGTTTTACTCAGGAATACCAACATACTGACAAGAAATGGTTCAAGTATGGGAAAAGTTACGAATATTATTCAATAGCATATTGAATTGACTCTGATCCATTCTCAAATATCGTTTGAATTGATTAGGATCTGCACTCAGGAATTTTTCGTGAACTAATGTCAAGTTTCCTTTTCCTCTTTTCTCAATCCAAGCTCTAATCCACCATCTTCTACATCTCTGTCTTTTATATTTAGCAATGCACCTTGCTGCGAATGTAATGAAACGTAAATTATGTTTTTTTTCGCACAATCATTTTTTTCCTGGTTAGGGTCGTAGGGTATGAAATCGCGTAAATAATAACATAACCTGAAAATCTCTGTTCTAGCATCAGGCATCCAATTCATAGCCGAAAGCTACTGCAAATTTGTACTAAAAATTGATGAAAAATTAGAACCGATTCTAAACTCATCAATTTATTGGTCAAGTTCAAATTGACGACAATTTTCTGTTTACACCTATCAATAAAATTCAAGGTCACAAAATTGACCAATTTATTGGATCGTGTAAATTCGCACTTACACCTGACAATTTATTGGTCAATTTTGGCAACAGTTTCTACTGAGGAATACCAACATACTGACAAGAAATGGTTCAACTACAGGAAAAGTTCCGAATATTATTCAATAGCTTATTGAATTGACTCTGATCCATTCTTAAATATCGTTTGAATTGATTAGGTCTACACTCAGGAATTTTTCGTGAACTAATGTAATGTCAAGTTTCCTTTCGCTCTTGTCTCAATCCAAGCTCTAATCCACCATCTTCTAAATCTCTGTCTTTAATATTCAGCAATGCACATTGCTGCGAATGTAATGCAACGTAAATTGTTTTTTTTTTCGCACAATCATTTTTCTCGTGGTTAGGGTAGGGTATTTGAAATCGCGTAAATAATAACATATAACCTGAAAATATCTGTTCTAGCAGGCATCCAATTCATGGCCGAAAGTTACTGCAAATTGTCAGTAAAAATTGATGAAAAATTAGAACCGATTCTAAACTCATCAATTTATTGGTCAAGTTCAAATTGACGACAATTTTCTGTTTACACCTATCAATAAAATTCAAGGTCACAAAATTGACCAATTTATTGGATCGTGTAAATTCGCACTAATATATCTTTAGACAATGGTAAAATAGGCTTTAGAGACATCTGTTGATGAATAGAAAAAATATCAACAAACATCAGTGCCACCATGCGGTTGTTCAAAACATCTGGAGCAATGCTGGTTGCCTCGAATTTATAACGGGCAGTCCTATAGAGAGTCCTTTCTATGTGTTTTGTGATATTGCTCGAAATCTTATTTATTATCTGCGTGATTACTAAATGTTTCTGTAATAGCTATTGTGGTGGGAATGATTATCATAACTATCACTTATCACATTTTCCATTTGTATGTCGATTCTATAGACCATATTAGTGAGGTTAAAATCACTCTCTTGGAGCACCCTATATACTGTTACCAATGTGAAGTTGGCTGCCAAATGTTCCGAACATACCCGAACGGTCAGTGGCGTGCTCTTCCCCTTTCAGGTTACCGTAATTATACAAGTACTTTTGGAATTGGAGAAATAAAATAACTAATGCATAATAAGTGATGGAATCAGTTATTTCGATGTTGAAAATTGTGAGGAATTCAACTATAACAAAATAAATCCTTGCAAAACTTGTTTCGGGGGTGATACACTAAAAAAACTGAATTTTCGAAAAAAAAAACATTTTACCTTTGCGTGAATGTTTTCATGCATCACATTAACCCCCATATCATCATCTTCGTCACTAACACAGAACTGAATTTAAAGGTGTCAATCGCCGGTTTCGAACAAGTACTGGTGGCTCGGTTGGAAGAGCGTTTGACTAGAAATCGAAAGGTCCCAGGTTCGATTTCTGGCTGATCCATATTTTTATTTTTCAGTTCTAGTTTTCATTTTCTCGTCTGAATGCCACAAACTATTTTCGTTTATATATATATATATATATAGTGACCCATTTAGAATGGAACCACCCCTGTAGAATACGCATTTTTCAGTCAATCTCAAAAATATTTTATTTTATATTTTTTAACATTGAGCATAAAAACTGTATCTTGACACAAATTTTCATAACTTTAGTTTCATTTCCAAGGCACTCTATGGTTTTTTTTCTTTGTCAAAAACGGCAAAAGTTTATTAGTCAATTTTTGTTTTCAAATTTGACTACACCACTGGATTTGTAGTCATTATAAATGAAAGCCACAAAAATTTCATAAAAAAAAAACTTGAGAGGTGTCAAGGGACACCCGGATGGAACGAAGTTCCCTTCAATTAATTAGTGAAGGAATTGTAATAATTTTTTTTTTAAGTTATAATATTTTTTTTTTAATTATTAACCAATATAATGTAATATAAACTTAATCAGTAGGCTCAATTTTGGTATATACGCATTGATATTGTAATATTAAAATATAATTTGCTTTTAAATTTATTAAAGTTATGACGCGTACACTTGCTAAACACACAATAATGGAGAGATTATAACGCGTATGATTTGGTTAGCACAATAGTGAAGAGAGGTTATAATGCGTACTTGCTAAAAATACATAAGCATTTATTATTGTCTGTATAAAATCTCTACTTACCTAACTCCATCAGCAATATCCGGAACTTGTGCAGAAACACTGTCAGGATTCATTATTGTTATTATTTTTTATTATTTATTATGTACAAAAAACCTGTATACACTCAACAAAAATAATCGTCGCGACACCACACTGTTCAATGTGAAATAGAAAGACGAAACGAAAATAACTGGCTTGCTTTCTATGAGAGAGAGAGAGAGAGACATACAGAGAAACACGCGCACGCCGCACGCAACCATAGCGAGAGTCTCGTTACAACTTTTGGTCTTAATTTATTCCGTCTAGCCCTCTTTCGCAACGCGCGATAAGGAACTACGTTCCAATATTGGTTAATAACGAAGTTACAACAACTTTAATTTTGGAAACAAAGTATTTGATTATAATTTTTATTTAGATTATAGACATATTTAAAATCTGGCAACACTGCCGATACAAAGTAGAACACCAGTGAATTTGTACAGCAAAAATCCGAAGTCAATAGCTCATTCCGTTCTACAGTTATAACTCCTGAAAGTATGGTAATGTGAGCGATTTGTGGTGTACTAAATCACAGCCTACTATTGATTTAGTACAATACCTATGCCTAATGTATTAGTTCAGCTTTCCTCAAATTATTGATACCTTCTCTAAAAGCTTGTTTTGATTGAGTTTTGCAGAATATAAAAGGAACATTTTTTGTCCTGCTTTCTGTTTTATTATTCAATAAATAATTTTGATACTTTAAAACTTGAGACGGTTCATTTCGTTTTCATCGGCTATGGAAGACTGCAAAACTTGAAAATGAATTTTTAATTTTCTGTTATTTTCGAATACACTTATAACCTAAACTTTAAATTATTTTAAGGGAATATAATTCACAAATCCAGTGGCGTAGTCAGATTTTTATTACAAAATCGCTTCCACCACAAATCGCACAATACCATATTTTCAGGAGTTATAACTGTAGAACGGAATGAGCTATTGACTTCGGATTTTCGCTGTACAAATTCACTGGTGTTCTACTTTGTATCGGCAGTATTGCCAGATTCCAAATATGTCTATAATCTAAATAAAAATTATAATCAAATACTTTGTTTCCAAAATTAAAGTTATTGTAACTTCGTTGTTAACCAATATTTTTTTATGAAATTTCCATGGTTTTCATTTATAACGACTACAAATCCAGTGGTGTAGTCAAATTTCGAAACAAAAATTGCCTAATAAACTTTTGCCGTTTTTGACGGAGAAAAAAAACCATAGAGTGCCTTGGAAATGAAACTAAAGTTATGAAAATTTGTGTCAAGATACATTTTTTGATGCTTAATATTAAAAAATGTTTTTTTAGAGAATGATTGAAAAATGCGTATTCTACTGGGGTGGTTCCATTTTGAATGGGTCACACTGTATATATATATATATATATATATATATATATATATATATATATATATATATATATATATATATATTCGTCTCTGTTCGATGATTTATGTAGAAATTAGTGGGAAGCAGTCAATGGTGGACCAATTAATACTATTTCTTCGTTTTTATGTCGAGCTTTCGAATTTTTTTTCAAGAAGTAACTAAGTTAGTACATAAATATGTGATGGTATTACATAATTAGAGGATACTAACTAATATGAAATTCAGAAAAATAATACACAAAAAGAAACATCGGTGTTACAATTTAAAATGACAATATGATTATACTCAGTCACATGCCTAAATAATCAAATGAAAGAGATACATACTTTTACATTTTTATATTCTCACTCTGTATCTCTTTCATTTGGTAGAGCTCGTCCAGTATTGAAACGACCGTTTGGTAGGTAGAGAGGGGGAAAACACGAGTGGACACGATTTGCTGTGCTATGGCGAATCTTCACCAGTGTCTTGGCATGCAGCGTTTGGAAGGTTAGGTTTGTTTGATTAATAAATAGGTAGTGCAGTTATTTATTCAACTTTGCAATAGTTTACTCGTTACGGTAAGTACTAGCGGAAAAAGAAATAGGAGTGTTAGGAAAGTTATGAGTGTAAGTTCTCTACGTCTCGTGAATCGCCTATACCAACTAATTTGGTACACCTATGGAATTTCTATTAATAGCCAGTTAGGAATTAATCTCGCAATTATATTTGAGCCAACGACACCTGACGGGTGTCACTTGGAAATAGTTACATTGTTGCCAACTGTTAGATTAGTACCAACTGATGTTACCAGGTGGCGGTAATGTTGAAAAGAACTATTATTTCATATTACATTGTTGTCAATTTTGATTGATATCAAAGGACAATAAATAAGAGATTTCGCTCAATAGTTGATGTTTTTTTTTATATATGTATATATATATATATATATATATATTTATATATTTTCTTTATTTTTTATTTATTATTATATTAATTTTGCCACTTTTTTATAAATAAGATCTTCAGATATCAATCAAAATTGACATCGTTATATAATAATGAATAAAAAAATATTTATAACATTTTTTTTTACATATACATATAGGAAAAAAAACATTAACCATTTGAGCGAAATCTCTTATTTATTGTCCTTAGATATCAATCAAAATTGACAACAATGTAATATAAAATAATAGATCTTTTCAACATTACCGCCACCTGGTAACATCAGTTGGTACTAATCTAACAGTTGGCAACAATGTAACTATTTCCAAGTGACACCCGTCAGGTGTCGTTGGCTCAAATATAATTGCGAGATTAATTCTAACTGGCTATTAATAGAAATTCCATAGGTGTACCAAATTAGTTGGTATAGGCGATTCAAATAGAACTAATCTAACTCTAACACTCTATTTTCTTTTCCTAGTACTCGTAACAGTAAACTATTGCAAAGTTGAATAAATAACTGCACTACCATTTTTAATCAAACAAACCTAACCTTTCAAACGCTGCATGCCAGCACTGGTAAGATTCGCCATAGACAAACTGTCCATCTGTCCTCTACCAAACGTCGTTTCAATACTGACGAGCTACAAATGAAAGAGATACAGAGTGAGAATATAAAAATGAAAGTATGTATCTCTTTCATTTGATATTTAGCATGTGACTAGTATATCATATTGTCATTTTAAATGAACACGATGTTTCTTTGTGTACTTACTATATTATGTAATACCAATACATATTTATGTACTAACTTCTCAGTCTTTGCAATTCTGCCAAAGACGATCTGTCATGACGATTATTGAACAGCTTTCTTTGATTGACTTTACAACTATTGTCAGAATATGCATATTTCGACGAGGTACGATCTAGTGTCGCAATTTCGTGCTTCGTCCCGGAAAGTATTTGTATGAATATGGGAATAGTGTCGATCATAGCGTGTCTACTAGTAATAAAATATATAGTTTGAAAAGCATGAAATAAAACTTAAATGAAAAAATTGAAAAACTTCCGACACCAAAAAAGTAAACAAACACTATGTATTGGCCTTCAAATTTAATATAAGTAGTAAAATTTTGATCTAAGCGCCGTCGCGTCGGGGGACCTCTAAGTAAATAAAACAAAAACAGACTGAAAAACAGACTGAAAATTATGACGTATGAAATATAATTACAAGTAAGCTACCAAGATCCCCCGACGCGACGACGCATGGATCAAAATATTACTACTTATATTCAACATAAGGGGCCGATGCATGAATTTTTTTTTACTTTTTGTATTGGGGGCTTTTACAGTTTTTCATTCGAGTTTTTTGTTATTAAACCCATAAAATTCAAACTCGAATTGAGGAAACTGGCAAGTTCTCTATAAAAAATAGTATATTTTCGAAATGAAACCTAAGTCACCGACATTTATATTACCTCAATTATAGTGTTTTTTCAATAAACTCACTAGAATGTATTTTGGTGCAAAGACCTCATTTGATTCCCTATTCTGTTTAACTATAGTTGTAGCTCATATATTAGTTATGTATTGTAATTTCTGAGAAATATTTGTGTAATTCATAGATAGATAGATAGATATTTCCTAATGCGGCTTTGTCTGCCTGTTTATTTCCGAAATGAATAAATAAATAAACAAACATATACTGAAAAAGTTTATTTATAATTGCATTTAGAGTGAGTCTGCTTTCAGCCAAAATGTATTTTTTAATAGTAATGGAGTTTTCAATTTTTTTCCATTTCATCCTATTCTACATCAGACTGCTGACGATTGATCATTCTTTGAATGCGGAAGTGATAAACATCGTGTAATCAACTGTGAACATTATTTTGTCATCTTGCTCCCTTATAGACACCGCTTTTCCTGTCTTCGCATATTCCAAATAATTTTTTTTGTAGATTTTGAGTTTGTCTTCGGGGATATTTGGCAAAGCACTATTTATGGATAAAAATAAATCTGAAATGAAAGGTATCAAGAATAGTTCACAATATGAATTAAAACAGAAATTTTTCAGTGTTGAATATATATATATATATATATATATATATATATATATATATAAATAAATATAAATATATATAAAGAAAGAGGAGAGGTAGTCTTTGCTGACTAGTTAGGAAAAAGTCTGAGAAATTCTTTGGGACAGCAGCAAACGCAAATGTACTCTTATAACATTATATTTCCAATATTTCGACAATGAATATTGTCATCATCAGGGAGAATGTTAGTGAGAATGGTCGTTTTTCGGTGAAATACAAAAAGATGTAAAAGACAGCATTAAAACATGTGAAAACATGGAGCAACAATTAGATTTATATAGAATAATATTTGTAACAAAAACATTACTGGTAAATTTACTAAAAGCCGAGAACAATTGTGGTGAACATTCTTTGGTTATGAATGTGAGAAGTGAGTGAGTACCCACCAAAAATCATTCGTAACATTGACGCAGGAGAGACATCGCATTCACTAGGTCTTCAATACATTTTTGTCGACGAAAATCTATTTCACGCTTCCACGATCATCAGGAAGACCGGAAGAAATGGGAAACACATTTTCAAGAAGCAATCTCACTTTGCAAAGATGGAAGAAGTTAGAATCATTTTTTTTGGAGAGACACTTTGAAATTAGTGTTTTCTGACATTAAAACCTGTCATGGGGTATGATAGATTGATTTGTCATCTGCGACTGAAAGATAAACTTTAGTCACTATCTTCCATCGTCAAGATAACCTCTTGTGGGGTATTAATGTTGAAAAGCGGAACATACTCAATTGAATATTGATAGAAATATTTTTCTGTTAATTGAAAAATCCACGATTAAAATGAAGTAATTTTTTTGTGAATGTCTAACATTTTAATCGTGGATTTTTCAATTCACAGAAAAATCTTTCAATCAATATTCAATTGAGAATGTTTACCTTTCAAGTTCCAACATATTTCGACAGTTTTGGAGATTTACCCCCACCAGTGGAGTTGGTCTATTACTTCCAAAAAGGTACACAGGCAGTCGAAAAAATTATGTATAATTATGAACGTGAGCAGAAATTCAATACAGTTGTGTGTGGACACTTCTTACCATCCTTATAAAATCCAGCTTCACCAAGAACTTTCCGAAAACGATTATGGGAAACGAGTTGAATTTTGTATGTGGGTATTAGATAAAGTTGCAGATGATGAAAACTTTTTCAATTCAGTTCTGTTTAGTGATGTGCACCTTTCATAACAATGGGACTGTTAATAGACATAACTTCCACTATTATTCTTATTCCAATCCACATCTGAATTATCCATAATCAACACAGATGGTCAGTGAATGTATGGGGCGGAATAATGGGTCAATATTCAATTGGTCCTTATTTCTTCCAAAGACATTTAATAAAATGTTGTTTTCAGTATTTTTAACAAATCATTTTCTAGTCCTATTACAAGACATCCCCTTAGACATAAGAAGAACGATGTGGCTTCAAATGGATGGGGCTCCTGCACATTTTCATCGTGAGGTCTGTAAATATTCAAATGTTCATTTCCGAAATCAATGGATTGGAAGAAAAAGACTCCAAAATTGGCCCCAAGGTCACCCCGACCTGACGTCACCTGATTTCTTCTTATGAAGGAATCATTTATAATACACCTCCAACAATACCAGACAATATAATAATAATAATAATATTTATTCATCTGCTCAATATATAAACAATAGACAATACATTGTACAGACTTTTGATAATACATTTTTACATTTTACATTTAAATATAGGTGGATATGTGAACAAATAAATATAGGAATACACCATATAAGGCATGGCCTTGAATGGTGTCAAGTTATACACATTCTACCTGAGATTTGTCCCTATTCATAGTACTTATAACGTGGGGGTTCATTATGAAAAATCAGCGATTTGTGAATAATGACCCTCCATCAAATATAACTTATTATGTGCTCTTTATAGGTTATCCTTAACGAATTATAAACATAGAAATATAAAAATAAAAATAAATAATATATAAATAAAAATAAATAATATATAAAAATAAACAATTCTAACAAACTCTTGAGTTGTAAAAACATCTAACAAAACTAATCTGAACTAGTGTAGTGTATAGAAAAATCGAATTAAACGGTTTTCTTCACATAAAGGATTCAATATAAAATTGAACCAGAAAATGGTAGATCTCAGGTGAAAAACAACTACTTTCCTGGCAAATACCACGCAGAACATTGAATGATATTCACCTGAAAATCCATGCATACTTCCATATAATATTAATGGATATTGAATGCAAATGTTTCTTTCTGATAAGCTCGATTATGTTTAATTTATGTCGTGTTCACCTAACAATCCGCATACCGGTTTCAGGCTTCTTGGCCCTCATCAGTACGGAGTAGTCAACCAGCCAAAGGTCCAAAGAACTCTGGCTGAAGTGAGACACAACGTAAACAAACCATCATCGATCTTGTAACACCTATAGGTACGCCGGAAAAGATAAACTTCAACTGGCGGTACCTAGTGACAGAAAGAAACATCTCGAAAATCTCCCACCTCGATAGGTTTCTAAATAAAGATTCCTTCTCAGTAGGAGTGGCAAGCCCGTCTAGCATATAGTGAAAGATAAGTGCCATGTGAAGTGGAATGAATAGAAAAATCGAATTAAACGGTTTTCTTCACATAAAGGATTCAATATAAAATTGAACCAGTAAATGGTAGATCTCAGGTGAAAAACAACTACTTTCCTGGCAAATACCACGCAGAACATTGAATGATATCCACCTGAAAATCCATGCATACTTCCATATAATATCAATGGACATTGAATGCAAATGTTTCTTTCTGATAAGCTCGATTATGTTTAATTTATGTCGTGTTCACCTAACAATCCGCATACCGGTTTCAGGCTTCTTGGCCCTCATCAGTACAGGAGTAGTCAACCAGCCAAAGGTCCAAAGAACTCTGGCTGAAGTGAGACACAACGTAAACAAACCATCATCGATCTTGTAACACCTATAGGTACGCCGGAAAAGATAAACTTTAACTGGCGGTACCTAGTGACAGAAAGAAACACTCCGAAAATCTCCCACCTCGATAGGTTTCTAAATAAAAGATTCCTTCTCAGTAGAGATTGGCAAGCCGTCAGTATAGTGAAGATAAGTGATGAAGTGAAATGAATAGAATAGATTAAACTTTCATTCAATAGATTCATATATGAAGATGGTGATTCAGGTGAAACATTTTCCTGAATACCGACTGAATGATATTCACCTGAAAATCCATGCATACTTCCATATAATATCAATGGACATTGAATGCAAATGTTTCTTTCTGATAAGCTCGATTATGTTTAATTTATGTCGTGTTCACCTAACAATCCGCATACCGGTTTCAGGCTTCTTGGCCCTCATCAGTACGGAGTAGTTTATCTTTTCCGGCGTACCTATAGGTGTTACAAGATCGATGATGGTTTGTTTACGTTGTGTCTCACTTCAGCCAGAGTTCTTTGGACCTTTGGCTGGTTGACTACTCCGTACTGATGAGGGCCAAGAAGCCTGAAACCGGTATGCGGATTGTTAGGTGAACACGATATAAATTAAACATAATCGAGCTTATCAGAAAGAAACATTTGCATTCAATGTCCATTGATATTATATGGAAGTATGCATGGATTTTCAGGTGAATATCATTCAATGTTCTGCGTGGTATTTGCCAGGAAAGTAGTTGTTTTTCACCTGAGATCTACCATTTTCTGGTTCAATTTTATATTGAATCCTTTATGTGAAGAAAACCGTTTAATTCGATTTTTCTATTCATTCCACTTCACATGGCACTTATCTTTCACTAGTGTAGTGTAGTTATTAATTATATTATTTTAATATTGGAATGGTAATTATTTCTCACATCAATGAAGTCGTGTAATTGCGATCGAGGAATTTGGAATATCCATTTTTTTACTTTTGTCTTGAATAATTTATCTGAATTTATATTTTTCATTTCAATCGGCAGAAGATTATAGAGTTTTGGTCCCAGATAGGTATGACATCTAAGTGCAATATTTTTTCAGGTTTTGGGATTACTGACGAAAGTTTTTTGTATCTCGTATCGTATTCATGCTTAATAGGAATTAAGGTATGTTTGTGTTGATGTTGTTTAATAAGGATGTTATAGCAGAATAATTGGCGAGGATCTAAAATTTGTGATTCTGTATATAGTATAATTGATGGATAATCTCTCGTTTTTTTGTAGATGATTTTCAATAAAAATTTCTGCATTCTTTCTATTCTTTGAATGAATGTGATTGCAGCACCACCCCATGCTACTACTCCATATGTTAGATGTGATTCACATAATGCGTAATATAGAGTTTTGAGGTATTGTATTCTGAAGATAGATGAGAAGTATTTAAATTTATAAATCAGATACCTTAATTTTTTCACTAGGCTGTTAATATGTGGCTCCCATTTTAGATGATTGTCAATGATGACTCCAAGGTATTTTATTTTGTCTACGGCCGATATTTCGAAAGACTTATTTTGGTGTGAGATTGTAAGATTTTTGTAAGACGGAAGATATTTAGAATAAGATGTGAAGGGTATGAAGAATGTTTTGCTAAAATTGATAGTCAGAAGTTTCTTATCAAGCCATTTCAATATTTTTGGGAAGTCATTCTCAACTTTGGCCTTGAGTTTATCCCAGGAGGAATCTTCATAATATATCACCGTGTCATCGGCAAATGTTATTAATTTTCCCTCAGTAGGAATTTTAAATAATTCATTCAGATATACAATGAAGAGAATCGGTCCCAGTACCGTTCCCTGTGGAACACCATATTTCACTGTAGCTGTTTCACTCATTGTTTTGTTTATTTGTACAGTTTGTTTTCGTTCTGCGAGATAGCTTTCTATCAGTTTGTATGGGGTTCCCCTGAAGCCGATTCTTTCCAATGCTCGTAGTAATTCCGGGTGACTTACTGTATCGAATGCCTTTTTAAGGTCGACCAAAATTCCAAGAGCTGGTTTTTTCTTATCTATCGATTTGCTTATATTTTCGGTTAGTAGAGCAATTGCATCATTCGTAGATCTTTTTTCCCGGAAACCAAATTGTTGATCAGACAGAATTTTGAATTTTTCTAAATATCTCATCAGACGTTTCTTTATTATTTTTTCGAATAGTTTAGCTAGGTTGGAGATGAGTGAAACCGGCCTATAGTTTGTAGTGTCAGTTTTATCGCCAGTTTTATAAAGAGGTTTTATAACAGCACCTTTGAAAATCGACGGACAGACTCCCTCATTTGAACTTTTATTGAAGATACTCGAGAGAGGTGCCGAAATATTATCGGAAATATGTTTTACCGTTTCTGCCATGATACCATCTCTTCCAGGTGCTTTATTATTTTTCAACGATAGAATGGTGTCCATTATTTCTGCTGGATTCGTGTCTTCCAGATAGAAAGAGTTTGTTAATGCCCTTCCGTAATCTTCACAGTTATTAACCCCTTTTTTTTGGATTTCATTTGCTAGCTTTTCTCCAATTTGCGTAAATAGAGCACAGAAAGTATCAGCTACTTCTTGATCATTTTCCGTGTATTTACCATTTTCCTTTTTGATTTTCTTGATTTCGGATTCTTTTTTGTTTCCACTTGAGATTTCTTTTACACAGCTCCATAACATTTGTGAATTGTTCTTATTTCGATCTATCTGTTTTTCATAGTAGTTTAATTTCGCTTTTTTTATTATTTCATTTAATTTGTTCCGGAATTTTTTAAACTTGCTTGTGTTTTCTGGTGATGGATTTTTTTTAATTTCAAAGAATAGTTGTTGTTTTTGATTTACGGATTTTACTAGGCCTGCAGTCATCCATACTTTACGTTTCGTGAACTTTCTGTTTTGGTTTATAGTTTTTGTACTTTTTTCAATGAATTTATTAATTTTTTGAATGAATATGTTCGCTGAGTCTTCCGCATTTTTTTCCGGAGAATATATTTCAAGCCATGGTTCTTGGTTTAGGTATGATTTCAGCTTATCTTTATCAAGTATGGTTTTTTGTTTCGTTGTGTTTGTGTTTTTCTTTATTTCAGGAAGCGATATTTGACATGCTATGGAGTAGTGATCTGTGATACATGTTTTTATGATAGTTGGTATTATTTCCTCATATTGTTTATTTGATTTTAAAAACATATGATCGATACATGACTAACTGTTTTCTTGTACTCTCGTGTAACTATTTATCAAGGACATGAATCCTTCCTTCCCCAAAATATTCAGGTAATCCTGTACAAAATCATCTTCTCCTAAAATGTCGATGTTGATATCACCCAGAAGAATATGAAAATCTACTTTTGTTTTACAATTTTCTAGATACCTATTGAGATCATTATTGAGAGTTATTATTTCTGTAGATGGTGATCTATATATGGCTGTTACCATCCATTTATTGTTAATTATCACTTGTATAATGTTAACATTATTATTGAAATTTTCAATATTATATTTATATTCCAACTCCTCTTCCACATATACAACGACTCCATCATTCTGGTTAACGTTTCCATTATTGTAAATTAAGTTATACCCATTTAAGCAATATAGAGAAGTATCAAATATTTTCTAAGTTTCTGTAAGAACTATTATATCAAAATTATTTTTCATATTTTGCAGAAGTAATTGTAATTCATCAATATTTTTGTTAATACTTCTGATGTTCATATGAAATATTGTCAGGTTAACCTTCTTATTTGAATTATTTATTTTCATCTCAAACTCTCTCAAGTTTCCAACTATTTTTGTATTGTATATGAAACGGTGCATCAGAGAAGAAGAATGTTGCTGAAGGTTTTAGAAAAAGGATACGTTTGTGTTTAGAGTCTGATGGTCGCCATTTTGAACACTTGATATAAAATATTGCTTGTTTTATATCCATCATTTTTTTTAAATTTTCTTCATAATTTAAACTAATACATAACATTTGAAATATTGAAAAATATACGTATTTGTTATTAGATTTCGGTGTTTATTTCAATCAATTCTGATTCGTCAAAACGCCATAGGTGACTTGATAAATAATGAATTTTTTAAAATCAGTTTGCAAAATGAAAATGTTCACATATTTTACTTGAAAACGTGTATAAGTTAGTGAATATTTCACAAGTGCGATTTAAAAGTTGTTCAGTTAGTAGCCTTTAGTATTAATTTGGTTAAAATGAATAAAGCCAGTTGAGAATTTAAGCATTGAAACTGATACTACATTTTACAAAATGAGAGATATTTTAAAAACCATAAGGTTTAGGTAAATTAAACCGCAATGAAACTTGGCTTTATTTTGATCGTTAAATCCGAAAATGAAATAATATACAGGGCATTCCATTTAAAAATTAACAACTTTGATTCGTTTCATGTTTTTGGCACACCCTGTAAAACATGAAAATATTTTAAAAATGTAGCGCTAATAGGCTCCTTTCCTTCCTAAGGGAAAAACTTTTTAAAAATCAAATGCTTTAGCCATAATGCTTCGTGACGAATAACGTGAATAACCCGGTATAAAGACACTGAACTTGCAATTTCGACTTATTTTTCACTTAAGTTGGAATTACCATTTTCTCCTATTGATTTCGACACATTTCGACACATCCACCTGGTCTTTTGAACACCAACACGTGATTCGTTAGATTCTAAGCCATTACTAGTAATCTTAAACCAAACATGTCTTCATCTATTGTATCACTTTCTGCACCTGACTACCTGAAGTACTCAACATTTCAAAAAATTTAATTTTCTTAATCAATTTTATCAATTCATAAAAATTTCACTCTATTCAACTCGAGTATTTACTTTCAGGAAGCACTGAAGATGATGAAAGTCGAAAGCGCTTTGCACATTTGTTGAAACATACACAAAAAAATTCATACAGCGTTCAGCCGAAATATCAATACCGCCCTCCGGACGTCCATCCCGTTCACTCTTGTTCATTTGATGAATTGGTGAAGTGAGTTTCTTGAAGAAGAGCGATATAAATAATGTTCTCAACCAGGCTGGTAATGCACTGAAATTTATTGGCACTGACCAACTGTTATTCAAGATTGTGTCTGATTTGTTTTTTTTTCAACGTTCTCATCCTTCATAGACTCCCCTAAAGATGAATCTCATCATGGGAGACTTTTGATACGGTACTGTATGTTTCGTGCGGGTTTGGTCGTTCTCATTTTATTCCTTACTATAATTCACTAAAACTGACCAATTCCTATTCTCAGAGGTACATCGTAATCTTGCGAGGTTATTGTGCCTGGTTGGACAGGTCTGGGTGGCATTGGGAACAGGTACATTTTGATGACGTTCTACTCCTGGACTATTTTCGGAAACGACGAACATGTCGTTGATATTTTAAAAAATCGGGCCATAAATATTTCTAATCTCTACAGGGTGTTATGTAGGTACGTGGCCAATTTCGAAGGTGTGATTCTTTGAGTGATTCTTACGAAAAGTTTGTATAATCAAAGGTCCGGTAATGCTTTGTTTTCAGGATACGTTTTTGAAAGAAATAGTTTTTTGCTGAATAATCCTTTCGCCGATTTTATTGAAATTTTGTTTGTTTGTTATTTGGGGTAGTGAGGGGCACATTTAGCCCTAACTAGATTGGAATCATCATGTCCAGTGGCATCCCGGAAGGCTCCTTAACCAATATTTTTGACCAAAAAATGTGCGCTACTGATTTTTTGCATTGAGCAATTGAAACTACAACTTTTTTATTTCCAGCATTTTTTCCGTATCTTACTTAGTTTTTGAGAAAAAACATAGAAATAACTTTATTGCATGTCCCCGGGACAACATAATAAAAAATATGAACTACTAAACCATCAAAAACTGGGGTGTACTTGTTATTTTTTCCATATCAATAGTCTATTCTAGTCTTAGAAATGGTTATCAAAAGTAATGCAAGCAATAAATTTTTTTTATTAATTATTGAAAATTTTTATTATTGTTGTCCATGGATATGCAATAACGAGATTTTTATTTATGATTAAACAATTAAAATTACACGAAAGTCTCTTTTTGAATTTTTAGATTAACTATTTTCGATGAAACAAAGATCGTTAATTATTACTGCAATGTTCTGAAAGTAAAGTTAGAGTACCATGGAAGGAAAAACAATTGTTCAAACAAATTTGACTCTGACATAACTTGAAACAGTGCATACGTAATCATTTGATAGTAATTATTTGAAGTATTTTTTAGAGTTTTAGGCTATATAATTCGTTACTGATATTAGAAAATGGTTCGGCTTACAAACTCAGAAATGGCCGATATGCATTTTGTCTATGGAATGGCCCAAGGCATTCCAGAGCGGCTAGACGCATTTATCAAGAAAGATATCCTCATCGCATTGTACCAATTAGACAAACATTTGAAAGAATACACGAAAGGCTGTGCGGAGGCACCTTCCAAAGGTCGGCTGCTCTTATTGGGAGACCTTCAACGGTAAGAACAGAGGAGCTGGAGGAAGCAGTTTTACGTGAAGTTGAGCGTAGCCCCGATACAAGTACACGCAAAATTGCACAACAATTAAACATTTCTCACTTTACTGTATGTAAGATTTTAAGGGACTATCAACTGTATCCTTACCACATACAGCGTGTGCAAGCGTTATTACCTGCGGATTTTCCCAAGCAAGTTGATTATTCTACTTGACTTTTGCAACAACAGACAGCATCTCCGACATTTCTATCCCGTATATTGTTTACCGATGAAGCGTGTTTTTCCCGAAATTCAATTATGAACTTTTATAACAATCATATCTGGGCTGAAGAAAATCCCCATGCGGTTATAGAACATCATTATCAACAACAGTTTTCCAGAAATGTATGGGTTGGTATTGTGGGTGATCATCTCATTAGACCTCATTTTCACCCCAGAGATTGAATGGTCAAGAGTATCGTCATTTTTTGGAATTTGTTACCTGTACTATTAGAAAATGTCCCACTGGCAGTAAGAGGAGCAGTTCATGCATGATGGGGACCCACCCCACTTCAGCAAGGTAGCACGTCAATTTCTGGATGCAACTTAAGGAGAAAACTGGATCAGTCGCGCAGGTCCACAGTCATGGCCACTCAGGTCACCGGATTTAAATCCCTTAGATTTCTTCCTTTGGAGACGTTTAAAGTCCCTCGTTTATGAAACTCCAGTCAACAGTGAAAAAGAATTAATCCAACGGATACGGGATTCATGTGATCAGATAAGACATACGCCAAAAATATTTCAACGTGTTCGGCAATCGATGTTAAGACGAGGTAATGCTTGCATTGAAGTTGAAGGAGGACATTGTGAGCAACTATTGTGAGTTTTGTGTTACTTATTGTTAAATGTTTTCTTACTGAAAAAAAACTGCGTACCATTTGTTTAAGTGTGGTTTTTATAAAGGGTTCTTCTTGTTTCATGTTTTGTAACGAAGTTACTATTTTCCCACTATATTTATCAGCCAAAAGCTCCCTGTAAGGAATTAAACTCCGCTTGACTGTAATAATAGGTCTAGAAATACCATTCGTGTTTGTGATAAATCCGTGGATTACATATATCCTAATGAACAGACTAAACGTCTTCCGGAAATCACGCTAATTCCGCGAGACGTAGCTGAATAGCACGCATGAGTATAACCTGCGCCGGCTATCGACTCTCGAGAAAACATTATTATCAAGCAAGCTGGGCTATGTTCAAACGCCGACGAGAAAATTCAGTCATCCGTTAGAAGCCCCAGACAGCAGTCCAGCCGAGCCAAAAGCACACGCTACCGAGCTGACGTCACATCACCTGGATTGCCACTTAGGAGAATTTCACAAGCAGTGAGCGGAACACATTCAGTCATTCGATAGTCCGATAGAAGCCACCGAGAACAGTTGAGTTGAGACAGAGGCGCACGCCGCAAGCTGCGTCACAGACAAGGTTTTCAAGCTGGGTAATTATTCTATGAAAGTATAATTTGTATCGCAATCGACAGAGTCCACAAAACGGCGCGCGCATATGAGCCGGTCGAGAGGTATTCGGAAAAGAGGGGGAAGCCGGCTGTAGTTCCGTTTCGACATATTTCAAAGATTAAGTAGCTTGCCGAGCCTAGTAGAAGCAGTCACGCGTGCGACTAGTATCCAGAAAGTGAGCCACAGCCCGAAGCAGTCCACGACCGTCTCGAGCTTTGCCGAAGGAGTAAGATCGGAGTTTGGGTAAATATTGTATATCGAAAATATTTTGTAAGTGCCCCAGGTGTGATTTTGCGCATGATCAAACCGTAGCCATCAGAGGCCCATGTTCACTTTATTGCGGCGCTGATAATTTAAGTCGTGTTTGAGATCCGATTTGAACCACCACGTACGCCGAGTGATAGCCCGTGACCGTCAGACCAGTAAATCAGATCCGGTGAGTCATTTAGTTTCCTTTACAACAAGAGCAGTTTTAGTAATGTGATACGTTTGGCTAAATTGAAAGCACGGGTGGAGGTCGCATAGGAGGGGTAGACATTTCTCACGTCTCAACTTCCTGCGCTCCGGCGTGACTTTGTAGACAGAGATAGGAAGCACGGGTAGAGGCCGCATAGAAGAGGTAGACATTTCTCACGTCTCAACTTCCTGCGCTCCGGCGTGTCGTTTGTAAAGGGATAGAAACACGGTTGGAGGTCGCATAGAAGGGGTAGACATTTCTCACGTCTCAGCTTCCTGCGCTCCGGCGTGTCGGTTTTTAAGGGATTCGAAAACACGGTTGGAGGTCGCATAGAAGGGATAGACATTTCTCACGTCTCAGCATCCTGCGCTCCGGCGTGTCGGTTTCTCAGGGGAATAAAATATTAGTAAACACGGTTGGAGGTCGCATAGAAGGGGTAGACATTTCTCACGTCTCAGCTTCCTGCGCTCCGGCGTTTCGTAATCAGAGAAAAACAGAGAGGGAGAATAAAAGCGGACAGCAGCTAGGAAGGATAGGGTAAGCCAGCCTCACGTGGAGCATTACGCACTGCTATTGAAATTAATCGCTTTGGCCGTCCGTAAAAACTTGTATTTGATACCCGCTGTTGCCTTGCACCCGTTTTTGAGCTTGCATACTAATTCGTACGACCCCCCCTCCTAAAAACACCCGCTGTTGCCTTGCACCCATTTTTGAGCTTGCATACGAATCCATACGACCCCCCCCCCTTTCACAAGAGCTTTTGCACACCCTTCCCGCTTTTTCTGTAGCTAGTGCTTGTCCGTCGTTTATTTGTTGTAAATAACTTCAGGCTGTCAACAGCCGCCCTGACTGTATTGATATTTTATTAATATACCTGTTTATCCTGTTTTTAGTATTCTTTCATTTACTTTCTTGAGTAGAATTTAAACATCTAGTGCGCAGTCGCCACCCAGGTTCGAAACCCAGTTAAAGGCAACTAAAGCCTGCCTTGCTGGCCCTGTACAGTGTCACGACTATATTGACCCCTGGAGTGTATTTCTTCACTGAGACTGCCCGGAGCAAAAGTGGCTTTTTCCACTATAAACCAAAAAGTGGCGCCCGAGAATAGTGATAGGCGCCAAAGTTTGATAGTAGGGGGAGAAGACCCCTTTGCAGTTTTTTTATTTTCACATAATAAAATGGTTTTTTTTCATAAACAAAGCAAGATACGAAAAAATGCTGGAGATAAAAGAGTTGTAGTTTTAGTAGCTCAATGCGAAAACAATAAAAAAATTGCAAAAAAACAGAGGTGCACATTTTTTTTGTCAAAAATATTGGTTAAGGTGCCTTCCGGGACGCCACTGGACATGGTATTTGCAATATAGTTAGGGCTAAATCAGCCCCTTGCAACCCCAAATAACACTGTGAAATTTAAACAAAATCGGCCTGAGGATTATTAAGATATTTAGGAAAGAACTATTTCTTTTAAAAATGTTGACCCACTGTATCTTGAAAACAGCATTACCGGACCCATGTTTATATGAACTTTTCGTCTTAGAATTACTCAAAGAATCATCTCTTTAAGTTTGGCTATGTACTTACATAACACCCTGTATATTGGAAGCTGAATCCGAGAGGAGGAAATTGCTCCTTGCGCAGTCGTTTGATGCTGGACTTGCCTGGAAGGTTGAACTCATTTGGTAACGATTCGGAACTGACAGCGTTACGAATGCCTTCGTCGACGGTGTTTCCTATGGCCGAGATATTCACTATGTCGTCTTTGATTGAGATTAGCATATCCTTGTAAGCTAATCCAATGAATTGTGGCTTCGTGGCTTCATTCCACTATTATGTCTAGGTTTCCCTCCAAGATAGCGGATGGATATGGATGTACATATAGTGCTTGCATTTTTTTTCACTTCTCTTCAACATCATTTCGTTGAATTCTTCTAGAGCAAAATATTTGACAACGCCTGACAGTAACGAATACTATTGGGTATTACATAGTGTCGTTCAAAATAAATGCTACTGAATGAGCCTCTAGATATTTTTCCATGTCGTCATGTACATGACGTTATAGCTTCGCTCCAAAATTGAAATTTGGAAAATAGATCAAACTAGTCTGAAATTGCTGTCATAATAAAATGGGAAACAAATGGGGACAAGTATTTTTATTTCTCTCCTTATAGACAACACAATTTCTCCTGTACTGATATAATAGTCCAGACGATATACATAGGGCATTCAATGACTTTGTTAAACTCAAATGATTGTTAACTAACCAGCAATTTTCAAAACACTCCACCACTTGAAAAAAAAATGGGATTTGTTCATTGAAAATTTTTAGATCTTTAGATTTTGAATATACTCACTGTCGAATTCTTCCTCATCAGAGAATATATAAATCGCATCCTCTTCGAAAAGTTCATGATTCGCAAATCCTGTCTCATTCAGAATTTCCACATATTTTTCACGAACATTGGGAGTATCATAAAATGTTGTTATCATCATCTCTTGTTCGTACTTCCTCCATTGTGGATGTTCCGCCATACGCTTGAAGATATCATCAGATGGGCAATTTTTGAAAAATGTCAAAAATATTGATCCTCCTGGTTTGAGCATTTCACGCATATTGGTGAAGGCTTGTCTGAAATTAAAATATACATTTGATTTCGCAACACTTCACTTATAAACTCAAAAAGTTTCAGAAGATGATATAATTCATGTACAAAGAATAATTTTCGAAAAGTACAGTGATTGAAAAAATAATTGAATATTATTGATAATTAGATCAGGAGTTACTTTCGGTTTCCCTACAATGACCCTAAGGCCCGGTTGTTCAATGCGAGTTTAAACCGTTGATTATCTAAACTCGGATTATTAATTAACTATGGATTAGAACGTTATGCATTTTTCAATGAAAAACTAATCCTGGATTCCTTAACTCATTGTTTTCATATGTTGGCAACACATTTTTCCGCTTGTACCTTCATTCGGACCGTTCAGAAACAACAACATTGAATCAAACTTAACCTAAGAATTCGTAGTTTTGTCAAAAGTATACAGAAAAATTGATCAAAAACAGCCAAGTGTATTGTATAAATTGTTAGGCGTCTCTTACGGAAAAAATTACTCATAATTTCACTCGTAAAAAAAATCCAAGATATTGTAGAATGTAAAAAACGGACGCAGTTACTAATTCGCTAAAATTGAAGTTTGGGCTATAATAAGTAATGAATACAATACCATCTGCGGAGGTCCCAAAAAAAGGAATAACAATAAAAGACAAAATTTCTAGTTGGGCTCTGTCCAAAGCAGATTTTGTAGATTTACAAAAACGATCATTTGAAGAACACAATTTTAAATTAATACACATGAAAGAAAAACACCAACTTTCCTTGGAACTACAAAGGAAGGAGTATAATCTAGAGAAAACCCATATGATTGAGATATATAAACAAACATTATCTTTGAAACATAACTCATCAACCATCAATAAATCAACTTTTGCTTGAGATTCCTGAGAACAGATCATGTTTTTAATTTTGCATTTGTGATGATTTAATTTTAGTTTTTTATGTCAAACGTTTTTGGTATGTAAAATCAAGATTTGATTTTCATTTGGAAGTTTATTTTTTGTTACGATTTTGCCTTTGTAGTGAGGGGTGATTTTTTTTATTTCTGTTAGTTGCGGACGATCGCTTTAGGCAAGCGAAATCTATTCAAAAATTATTTTTCTGCCCATTCTTCCAAATGATTTCTAGGTACCGTAATTTCGGGTGACTTTGGCTTACTTGAATTCAAAGAATGTCTACGATTAATTTGTAAAAATAAATTAGTATTATTATATACCAAAATATTGATCTTTGACCACTCTTTCAAATTAGCTATTTCAAATTGTGATTAAGACTTTGTGGATATATAAAAAAAACATGGTGTGCAAAGTCACCCGCATATTGAGGGCTGGCTGACCCATGGCTTAAATTTTGGGTGATTTTAAAGTAATCCGACGGATAAAATAAGCAAAATAAATTTGCCCATAAAAACGTTATTTCATTTTTAATCATCATAAATGAGTAAAGAAACATATTGCTAATTGCAGACAAATTTTATGCAAGTTGAATTTGGTTGCAGATGACTCCTGAATGGAATACAGTGTTGCAGGTATATATACAATAGAATCACGAAAAATCAATTCGATAAAAAAACAAGCTTACATTTTTTATAATTAATGTCTATTTCTGAAAATGAGCCAAAGTCACCCGAAATTACGGTACGTTGTCTAAATATGGGTATCTTTCTTCTTGGGGCAATAATATCAAAAAAATCGTATGTCACATCTACGAACATCTTTGCAGTCGGGTATAAAACAAAAATATTCACAATAATAATTTTCAGAATAGTCAATGTCTATTGAAATGTCAAACAATCAAATACCTAGGTTAGAATTGGCAAATTATCTCCTTAAACCCCCGAATTCATGAGATTAACTTAAACCATTGTTAAACTAGGTTTATCTCATAAACTCGTATTGAACAACCGAAACGAAATTGGTAATCCTGGTTTAAGCCAAATCACTTGGTCATCCTCGATTGAACAACCGGGCCTAAATAGTTCGGAAATATTAGATATTGAGTATGCTGGAATGAACAGTGTCGTGTGGAAAGCGATATACCACGGAGCGTTCCCATGTCGCCCCGCGCAGACTCGCATTTCCCGCGAGCCTTAGAACATCAGCGAAACCTCTTATCAACCGACCCTGTGTATATTTTATCTCAGAGCGCATATGCATATGAGGAAGGAACGCGGCATAAAACTAGGCATGGCAATTTGCTACAAATTCCTCACCACAAAACTACCTTATATGAAAAAAGTCCTCAATATACTCCCGGAATCAATAAAAAGTGAAAGAAATGAAATACGTTTCAAAAAACAACTAAAAAGTTATTTGATTGAGAAATGCATATATAGCCCAAGCGAGTTTCTGACTTCTTAACTATAATAAAATTGTATTGACTGTTAAATGATACTGAACATTGTGTGTCTAAATGTCTATATGTAAACAATAACTGAAATTGTGTAACTGTTATTTATGTGCCTGTAAGTCTTCGAGTCTTCTTTACGGTCTCGTAGAATGAAATTTTATGTATATATGATTATAAGTGTATATATTTTTATATTTATATTTTTGACATGTTCAATACCATGTAATATGGTCTTAATGGAATAAAATATATTATTATTATTATTATAAAAAACCGTATGAGGAACATCGTTTCCTACGAATTGAATGAACATCATATTTGAGGAACATCAACAATAATTCCTAAATTTTCAGACGGTGTTAACTCATTAAACCATTGACGCCCGCACCTGAGATTTTGGCTAGAAGATTTCGGCGAATAGTCGTAAAGCATATTGAGGTAGACAAACCGTCAAAGGCAATTAAACAGCTTGGGATGACAGGAAACAATGAAGAATGTCACTGGGTCTGTCAAATGCCTTGAAACTTCATGACCGTGTAGCCTAAATGTATAGAAATACACCTGTATTCGTTTCATTTCAATCAAGCGAGTAGTGTTGAAGTTACGACAATTTTAGTTTCCGTTCTATTCAAATATTTCGGGCGAGCGCGCCATGCCTGCGTGACGTCATTTTACAACGCAACGTTCTCACCGTACACTCAATCATTGCTTTGCTATCGGATGATCGACCTCAATAACGTGTTTAACTCAAGTTTTCATTTGAATCAGTGTTGCAATAGTGTTATAAGTGTAATATTAGATATGGATGAAAAAGGACAATCTGATAGCTTGCCTGAAATAGACGGGTTAATGGTTGCCCACTAATTTTTAAATAACTCCGATTTCTTGGCCGCCGAGATGCGAGGAGTAAAAATTCCAAAGTAAGTATAACTTGAAAACATTTTACATTTTATCATAAATCTTTTGATCCCTATAAGTACATATTTCTCATTACTAGTGTTTTATAAATGTACGTCATACGTCATATTGATACTATGAACATCTTACTTGACATTAAGTTCCTGAGAAGGAAGAATGCGTAGGTATTTGTAACATGGTGGGACTTATTGAAAACAATACTGTATTATTGTACCTACATAGTTTGGATCATGACTTACATTTTGTATTTTTTCAATATACAGGGTGGCCCACCACATTCGCCTCGGTATTTCTACGAGAAATGAAGACAGTTAGGGAAAAACTTTCAGCACAGTTATATGTGGGTCCATAAGGAGCATATTCCAAAATTATTTTGAAATATAAAGGATGATCTCCAAAAAAATTACATACCAAAGTTATATTTTTTCTTATGGAACACCCTATATTTTTTTATATTTTTAGATACTATAGACAAAATAAAGGCGAGTTACTATTACATTTCTCATACTTAAAACTGACCGTTTCTGAGAAATTTGAAAATACAGACCATAATTTGAAAATTGTTTTCACTCTGTAACGTGTAACGAGGTGCTCGTGATTGAATGTACTGCTTAGCTCAAAGGTTGAAGTTAACTACTACATGAAATTTTTAATGCAATATTATACAGAGTGGCGAAAGAAATTGCCTCAAAATTTGGACACACATTTAATTAAATAACTTCTTAAAGTTGAATGGAACACCCTGTATTTAGTGAAGTAATTTGACGCAGAATTAGATTCCCTTCAAAACTATATTGGGGTTCCCTATACCTATCTCTTCTGCTTTTTACACAAAAGGCGTTTTTATATTTTACTTATGAGTAATTTTTTTATCTTAAAAATGAAACACACTGTATTGTAATGAAAAACTTAAAAAGCGTTTTAAAAACCTTTTTATTAAGGAATACGTAGATTCGCTAGGAGCAGAAGTTTACATTTTTGAAAATACGGTGTATCTAAAGTAAAATGCAGGCAAATGTAAAAACTCAAATTATTGCCATTTCTGAAATTAAGCATTCTTCAAAATGAGATGCACGTGTCTTAATAATTGAGGCGAAATATGTTAAATTCGCTTGTTTCTTAGCAAATTAGACTTCATATTGAAATAAATACCAAAATTACAATATGGGGTCAATAAAAACACAGAACTGGCCAGCCAGGTCTCCGGACCTTACAAGTCCCGACTATTTTTTATGGGGATATATCAAAAGTATTGTTCACGATACACCGCCAACGACACCTCAGGATATGAAAGTACGAATAAGAAATGCGTTTCGTTCCATACCGCAAAATATGTTATCCAGAGTTCAGCACTCATTTCAAGAAAGAGTTCGCCTATGCATCGAGAATAATGGACACCATTTTGAGCATTTATTAAAATAATAAACCATTTAAGATTCTTAATTTTTCGATAAAATGATTTCAAAAATGCTTTTTAAGCTTTTCATTACAATACAGTGTGTTTCATTTTCAAGATAAAAAAATTACTCATAAGTAAAATATAAAAACGCCTTTTTTGTAAAAAACAGAAGAGATAGGTATAGGGAACCCTTATATAGTTTTGAAGGGAATCTAATTCTGCGTCAAATTACGCCACTAAATACGGGGTGTTCCATTCAACTTTAAGAAGTTATTTAATTAAATGTGTGTCCAAATTTTGAGGCAATTTTTTTCGCCACTCTGTATAATATTGCATTAAAAATTTCATGTAGTAGTTAACTTTAACCTTCGAGCTAAGCAGTACATTTAATCACGAGCAGCTCGTTACACGTTACAGGGTGAAAACAATTTTCAAATTATGGTCTGTATTTTTAAATTTCTCAAAATTTCTCAGAAACGGTCAGTTTTTAGTATGGGAAATATAATAGTAACTCACCTTTATCTTGTCTATAGTATCTAAAAATATAAAAAAATATAGGGTGTTCCATAAGAAAAAATATAACTTTGGTATGTAATTTTTTTGGGGATCACCCTATATATTTCAAAATGATTTTGGAATATGCTCCTCATGGACCCACATATGACTGTGCTAAATGTTTTTCCCTAACTCTCTTCATTTCTCGTAGAAATACCGAGGCGAATGTGGTGGGCCACCCTGTATAATGTTACAAAAAATTAATATAGTAAACGTAACCTGAACATCATGTACCAGAGGTACAAAACTTTTTAAAATTTGAACCCATGAAATATGTTTTTCATAAGTAGGTTATTATTAGGATGCACGCGACTACACCTATTAAATATTATTGAGCTAAGATGAAAAACCTCTCATATTAATTTTCTCTTTCATGTGATCGTGGATAAGTGCATTTTTATGTATTTCATTTTTTATATATTAGATCAACTTACGTTTATTTTATTTTAGATCGGCTAGAAACAGCTTCGGCGACGACGCTATTGGATATGCAAAAGTTAAAAGAGATATTTGTACAGTGAAATGCCGAATCACCCCAGAACATCATGATTTGCATCCATTTCTTTCGACTTTTAGGTTCGAGAGCAATAATAAAAAACAACTTTTCGGGTGCATTAGTAGTTTTATTTGAACACTTTGGCACAACACACGATTTTCTAGTTTCTAGATTCGACATTTTCATCAATTTTCGACACGAACTTCACACTCACACAGGTCGGGAGCAGAGCACGCACTAACCGACCGTTGTGAAGTGACGTCACAGCGGCCGATGACTCCGCGTCGTTGCACGCCTGCTAAACAATTAAATATCTCGGAAACTATAAGACGTATCAAAAAAATATTTTCACGGTATTTTTTCATTTTCAACAGAGTGTATTGTGAGGTGAAAATCAAAAGTTGGTGATATTCTTCATTGAACGAGATATTCTTTTTTTGTTTAGGCATCCGATATTTTTTTTAAAGATATTCGGTTGAAACAGACTTTCTCTGGATGGCAATAATGGTCGACAGCCAATGAACGAACGGCATTTTGTCAGGTGCCAGTGGAAAGTCTTGATTGTTTTTCGTAGGCGAGAAAAAGTCTCGTAAACGGAGACGATCACTTCTTGTTGACTCGTGGGCTCGAATACGCCTTTGTCTGCGATCTGCTGGTTTCAGCGTATGTTTATTTTATTTTTTCGTGGAATACGCTCTGTTTTTGTGCGATCATTGCGAATACAGCTCCTCCAGTAGGTATTGTACGAGTGCTTCCTGGGAATTGCCGCTTTTTCATCACCAGTCATTTTAATTTCTACCGGTGATCTCGAACCCTTCCGATATTTTTTTTTGGTGTTGTTTCCGGGAATTCTTATCGACGCTTCGCATCATTCACCGTCCTGACGACTACATACGAGGGTTGATAGTCGACTGCGGCGGATTGAGGGATTTTTGGATGCCAACTTCAAGAGCTCTTGCCTCAAGTTTTTTGATCACTCAATCTTTTAGTTTTAGCTACTGATACAGTGTTTTCCTAGCGTCCAGCTTACCTATACGTTCTACGAAAATAAATATACTGATTAACATTTCTCTAACAGGATCCTGCACAGGTGTTCCTTGGTGCGTAGAGTTGTCTAAGCCTGATAACTGTGGCCGTCTCTGAGGTTGGAAAGGGGCCCTCGCACAACTAGATTGAACCCCGAGATTACATACGGGTGTAAACCTCAGTGCACGGGTCTTTCTGCGACTAAAAAACGCATCAGTTACACTGCGGTGATAGGTGTAAACACGGGTTAATAATAAATTGAGTTCAATAAAACTAAAGGTTTGGTTCATGTGTGTAAAATAGGTGTGGGGATCTTAGGTGCCTCTGTATGACGGTAGCCTGAGCTGAATGTGGTGTCTGCAGTTGTACGCGTCACAAAACACAAATTCAACAAACTTCATGTGTAGTTCACCCCGTTGGAAGTATCACGCGTGTTTCATCCAACCAAGCTCTTGATTGTTCTCCATATGAGAATCGTTCAACTTTTCTGCCCATCATAATTGCGCCAGTCCGTGGTTCATTTTCTGTTGAAAATAGTTTTTCATTAGGCTCTAGCTTGGAGAGCCCTGTAATCAATAGAGACAATTCCTTGAATATGATATATTCAATGAAACGCTTGGTAGGTACAAAACACAACTATTTTCTCACTATCATAGGCTGTATAGACAATACATAAACACTTTTTAACAAAAAATTGAACCGACGAAATACGGAACTGAAAAGTAAAAAATAAAAACTTTTTAACAAAAAATTAAACCGACGAAAAAATCAACTGAAAAGCAAAAAATAAAATAAACCTTCTTAGTCTAAATGATAATTGAGCTCCCAAACTAATGTAACTGATTTTGAGTCGGCGCCAAACAAACAATTATGAAAGAAGTCATCAAAACGCAGCCGTGCATCTCGCTGCCATCATTTTACGCTTCACCTAATTCAATTGCTAGTTTATTTGGCGCCGACTCAAAATCAGTTACTTACATCAGTTTAGGAGCTCAATTATCATTTAGACTAAGAAGGTTTATTTTATTTTTAGCTTTTAAGTTGATTTTTTCGTCGGTTTGATTTTTTGTTAAGAAGTTTTTATTTTTTACTTTTCAGTTCCGTATTTCGTCGGTTTAATTTTTTGTTGAAAAGTTTTTTTATTCATCAATCCCACTGAAGTTATTGATCTGATTTTGAATAAAACTCAAATATCGTTCTTTCAGCATTACCGGGATTGTAGATGGAGTCATATTGGTATTACTTTCAAGTTACAGAACTTTGAAGTTATCTGACGAGTTTAAGCGAATCACACTGTTCCGATTTATCTTCTACTTTTATAATTTCCAGCGCACTACCGCCGAAATATGATGCTGATCACTTACTAGTGCAAACTTAATTTTTCAATTGAACTCTGAATAAAATGTTGATTGGTTTCATTTTTACTGTATACAATCGCACACAAACGTTGTAATGTTGAATGGCTACTGAGCCTTAATGTTCGTTTCGAATTGTTGTATCAATCTGACTTGTTTTCCTGTTACGTTTTTTTTCTTACAAAGGCATTTTTTTCTTCAATGCATCTTGGGACATCAACAGTTCCACGTATAATGAAGGTCACGGCTTGTATGTTTTCATCCTTTATTTAAGTTCGTATTGATTCTACAGGATAAATATTCATCGCAGACGGTGAAAATGGTTAACACATGTTGAGTGTTTTCAATAAATAAGGTGAAAAGTTAATTTTCTGAATTTCCTCTCGCAAATATTCTCAGTTTCCACATACCTGATGAGATTTTATTCGGCTTATATATTCACAAGTAATTCTCATTCAATAGACAGTGTAAAATCTTTATTGAGTTTATGATTCTTCTCGCGATGGAATTTCTCAATGGTTACTAACTGTGAAGTCACAAAAGCTATTATCATGTGGTGCCTCCCAGATAGACCCTCCAGTTAAAATTTGGTTTTATACATAAAAATGAGTTTGTCCCTATCTTTTCAAAATTATCTCTATTTGACTATTTTATACAGAACAGACTTTCACATTATCTTGTTGACTCAGTAGAGGATTTTTTTATGTCTTGATGCAACATTCAAACTATTCTATTTTAGTTTTTATGTTGTTATTGCAAAATTATACCCTATGCAGCCCTTTACAGAAAATCAAGCGCAGTCTCAATTTTTATTCAGGGTATCAAAATAATTCAATTTCCAATGATGAAAATGTGATAAAATCAAAGACACTAACAGAACATATAAAAAAATTAAAAGAAATAATAATGTGCCTTGAAGAACTATCAAGTGCCCCATTGAATATAATTGTGTTACCAATTACTTACATTACTTACACACATTACGATTTTTCTCATTCATTCAACTTTATTATGTCTTTTATGAAATAATCACTCTGGTCAGCATAGTCATAGTCAGTAATATAGAAAAAAAGGCTGAAATTGGACATGAAAAAAATACATCCATTCAGAAACCATTCTCTGTAAACTCTTGTAGGCTGGAGGTATGAGTGAGAAATAATGCAATTATACAGATCAGATGTGAGATTTTTAATTAAATAAATACCTTTAAATTTTGGGAATGCACAAATATATCTGAAGCGATCACGATGTTTACGTCGGGCCTCTTTGATTCAGATATACTATGGAATGTTTCTGTTATTATTCTAGTTTCCTTAGGAGCATGTGAAGATTCCAGTATTAACTCAGTATATAAGTTATGACTGAAACAGCAACGCTGTAGGTGAGTCGAGCAAAGAGCAATAACAAATAGTTTGTAATGGATCGCGCGTTTATTCCGTAAAGGGATTACCGAAAAACAATGAGCTGAGTTGTGTTAATTGATTGTGAAGTTTTATGGAAGGATGAGTCACTTTCAGGTCCACTGAACTCACCAAGGAGAGTTCTCAATGGTGAATGCATTGTTGAAAACAGTAATTTCATCATTAGAAATATATTCGGGGGCAACTCATTCCATTTTTTTTTTTTATGTTCTGGTTCCCACGAAGAGGGATATCCTGTAATGTTCGGAGAACATCGTGGGAACCAAGGGAAAGAAGGTAGGAGTTGGTGTTCTTCTTAAATTTCTGGAGGTTGTAGGCCTCGGGGAACATCTCCCTAGGCAATGAGTTCCAAAGCCTCGCTGTTCGTTGGATGAACGAGTCTTTGGAAAGTGATGTTCTGCAGGTCTCCAAAGTGACCAAGAAGGGGTGTGATGACTGAACTTGACGGGTTAGTCTCGAAGAGACTGCCAAAGCAGGAACGATTGTTGATATTTCAGAAGAGCATCGCCCATGAAAATATCTATAAAATAGAGACAAATCGCCAACTTTTCTATGGTGTTCCAGACAAGTGAGCGAGTTTGTAAGCGAGGCATCACCGACGAGACGAATTGCCCTTTTTTGGACAGAATCCAATAGCCTCAGGATATGTTTAGGTGCCGCGCTCCAAATATGGGAACAGTATTCCAGGACAGGTCGGATCTGTGCCTTATAGATCATAAGCAGCTGGGTGGGGGTGAAATAGCTCTTGGCACGAAACAAAACCAAGTTTTGGGATGCACTTTGGCAATGGACCTCTTAGAACATGCTTGTGTTTTGTTTGGTTACCCCAAAGGTTATTGCTGATAGTAATACCAAGCATCGATATGGATGACTTCAGTGGTATGGTTACTCCTGACAAAGTTATGTTAGGCACAGTGAGATCGACTTTTCTAGAGAAAAGACATGCTTGTGTTTTGTTTGCATTGAATTCTACCAAGTTATTAGATCCCCACTCGAGAATTGTTGCTAAGTCCATATTTATATTATTAACATTTCTTCCTCGTTCATTTCTGGTTTCACGGGCTGATATAGGGGCCCTGGAAGAGAAAGCGGTATGGAGGGTACTATTATCGGCAAAGCTGTGTACTGGACATGAAGTTGCTTTCAACAGGTCGTTGATGTGAAGTAGAAATAGTGTTGGTGCGAGAATAGATCCTTGCGGAACACCAGCATTTATGAGTAGAGTGTCAGATGAAACTCCATCGACCACTACATGGAGAGACCTGTTTGAGAGAAAACTAGCAAGCAGAGAACACAGCTGAGGGGGCAAGCCATAAGACGGAAGCTCGGCGAGGAGTCCCTGGTGCCAAACTCGATCGAACGCCTTGGAGATATCTAATGCCACAGCTGAAGTTTCTCCATACTTTTCAATAGATAGCTGCCATATATGTGAGACGTAAGGGAGCAGGTCACCAGTTGATCTCTGATGGCGGAAGCCATATTGCCTATCGTTGACAATTCCTGAGTCTTCCAGATATTTCATGAGCTCGATGTTGATGGCTTTTTCCATGACCTTTGAAATAATAGATAGCAATGCGATAGGTCTGTAGTTGCTAGGTAGGGCCTTTTGCCTTTTTAGGGACTGGCTGTACTTTGCAATTTTCCAATTGGACGGAAATACCCCAAATTGTAAGAGTGGTTGAACAACTTGCAAAGAACAGGTGTTAGTTCGGGGGCACATTTCTTGAGAACAATCGGCGGGATTCCGTCAGATCCACAGGCTTTGTTGGTGTTGAGACCCAGCAAAATCTTTCTGATAGTACGTTGGCGAAAGGTGATCTCGGGCATGTGACTGTCAATAGGTGTAATGTTCGGGGGTTGTTTTCCCGATGAATCCAGAGTGGAATTTCCAGGAAATAGGTGCGCAAAGGTATTGGCTTTTTCCGGGGCAGTCGTTGCTAGTGTTCCATCTTCTTTGGTTAGAGGAGGAAATGAGCTGGAAGTGAAGTTTCTTCCCACAGCTTTGGCGAAAGACCAAAATGAACGGGATCCGTTAGGACATTCAGCAAGTTTTGATCTTATTTTGGCATTGTGGGCATCTTTTGAGCATTCTATTGTCTCTTTGCATATGCCTCTAGCCTCGACATATGCTGCTCTGGTCTCAGGGCCCGGATTTTTTAGCCATCGATGGTATGCTGCCTGTTTGGAAGCCACAGCTCTAGAGCAGTTTCTGTTAAACCAGGTCTTATCGGATGATGTTCTTCTTTCGGTATTCGGTATGTAGGTTTGCATCCCCAACATGATGATTTTAGAAATTGTCTCAGCACATCGTGTTGGATCTACTGAAGAGAAACAAACTCTCTTCCATGAAACGCTGAGAAAAACATACGAAGACCTTCCCAGTCGGCCGAATTGTAATGTCACATGAGACGGGGTGGTATTGTGCAGCTCGATGGTAAATGGAAAGAGCATGTTGTGGAGATGAGGGTGTGATCAGAGTTTCCAAGTGGGGCACAAACTTCTATTCTATACGGGTCAGGATTGGTGGTGAGGAAAAGATCTAGTGTATTGGCAGACTGGTTGTTGACATCAGGGATGCGGGTTGGTAGCTCGACCAGTTGTTCTAGACCATGAGTGATGGCGAAGGCCTCGGCTTGACGACCAGCATCATCTGTTTTGTTAGAGAATTTGAGCCAGGCAGCGTTATGTACATTAAAGTCTCCCATGATTATGGTTTCAGCTGTTGGATGGTTCTCCTGAATGTAGTCCAGTTTGAGTGATAAAAACTCAAAGAGGTCGTTATATGAAGGTTCATTAGGTGATAGGTAAAGGCAGCAGAGGAACTTAGTCAGTTTGGTATCAGATAGCTTGAACCACATCACATCAAAGTCTTTCGGTTCCAAACTCTCTTCACGCTGGCATGAAAGGTTAGCCTTAGCGTAAAGGCAGACTCCACTGCTGAACCTGAATCGAGAATGGAGTTCGTAACCAGGACAAAGCATATGGACCTTGTTGGTGGACGAGTTTACTTGTGTTTCTCGGTTAAAGGAAACCGTTTTTGGGGTTGTTTCTTAGTCCGCGGATGTTGCAAAAATTAATCTTTAATGTTGAGTCCCCTCGAGTACCTCTCGCCCGGAAATCCGAATGGGGAGGTATTTTGCTTCCGGAGTGTTTTACTCTAGGAGACTTCATCATTATTACTATTAGGATGCACCTGAAAATAAAGGAGGAATTGGGGAAAAGGAAAGAGGGAGACCGGAAAGTATCGACCGAACACTGAAACATGGAATGATCCATTTCACAGCACACAAAGTCGATATGGTGGTATTTCACCGGGCGATGAGACCATCTTCCACCTACGGTTATCCTTTTAGTCGCCTCTTACGACAGGCAGGATTTACCATGGGGCTATTCTAAAGCTGACCCCATACAGTGATATTTGTACATGACCCCAAATCGAACTTTTTTTAAACATTTTTATATTCACCTTATCTTCACTGTTGCCAAAATATTTGCGTTGCAATTCACACATAATGGATTATATGTTACAATTTGTTTTAAAGTTTTTGACAGAAATGCTTTCAACCAGTCACGTTGCCAGAAATAATTTGTTTTGATGTTTACTTTCTGCAATTACTATAACCACCAAAATTCTGTTATTTGGTTACTGCTGAATTACTCGACGAACATGTGTTAGTTAACCTTGTCGGTATTCCCGTTTATTTCTCGGTCAAAATGAATCGGAGTTGGAATTTGGATAAATTGAGAGTATGCCGTTTGATGGTACTTACAAACTGCCTCCTGAACACGAATCCGAAGTCGTAAGGGCATCATCTCGAATGCTTTCGTTCGACTACTAAAAACACTCAATGTTCGCATTTTTTTTAACAAAACATGAAACATAACCGAAATCACGTATTTATAGCACTTATTTTGCACTTAGAACTGCCGTTGTTCAAAATATTATCCCTTCACGATGTAAAAACGTACATCATATATGATCTGTGAAGTGATTTGTATGTTTACGATGTTGCTAGTCTTACTCTGGTCCTGCGTTTTTTACCAATATTGTTACATAATTAAAATTGACGTTTTTGACACATTTGCCTATCTATTCAGTGACCAATAAGAATGAAATAATGACCTGACTCCCCTACTCCTTTGTGTTTGTTATTATACTTATGTAATATGCCATTTCATGGGGTTAAAACGCTGCCAGGTGATCCTGGAGGTGTTTTGCTTTGTGTAGGGACATTATTGAATTCTTTTGAAAAGGCCAAATTATCAGAAGAACTGTTCATTACATTGTTATACAATGGAACAATATCTTTCAACTCCAAAAAGTAGAGAGATAGATGGGGCACTTCGAAAGGAAACTTCAAAATACGCACGGATCAGATTGATGTATGGTATTGAGAACAAACTTCCGCGAACTAACATTAGACAATTTCGACATGCATAATAGGATATTTCAGTAATCATTATTCATGTTTCGATTTCGATATTTTGATGCTACCATTCTTTCCGATTATAACATCAATAATGTATTTTATTGATGAATCATCAATTTTTATGCGATTTTAAAAAATGGTAAAGGTTAACGCGAATTATGTCACCATCTCCAGCCATACTTGCTGACTCCAGCAGAACCACCACTCCATCCAAGATACTGAGTAGACATTATCTCACGGGACGAGCCATCTTGGAACGATCCGGGAATTCATTCATATTTCGCACTTAGACATAGCAACACCTATTTTTATAATTGTATATTTTGATTATTGTAATAAAACTGATTTAAAAAAAGCAAGTTTCGTGTCGTCGATAGTTAATTGGCACAGTCGGTAGGATTGTCGAAATCGCACGTATTGAACGGGTGATTTTCGTTTAACGATTGATCGGCAATCGAACTTTTGTGAACAGTCGAAGTTGGTTTTGGAAACAGAGTGGCTCCTTGGACTTTAGGACACCCAGTCTTTCATAGACCTGCGGAAAACCCCATCCCAGCTGTTCTCGAGAAGAGGAACCCCATTGTCCCCTTCTGCAAGGAAAAATCGCTTGGTGAAGACATAATTCGCTGATCCAGGGCAGATTCCTTATAGTGGTTAAGAGCGATGGCCAAAAGCTTGCTTATATTGTGAGTACAACTGAATTATATGTCGCTTGAAAATATTTTTGAAAAATTTTAATCATTGTCTTTAGCTGACTCAAACAATACTAATTCTCCTCCACTTCAAATCGATACCCAACCTATGCCAAATCAAATCAATATCAATAATCAATCGAATATTTCAAATACAAATCTCAGTATGGCAAATAATTTCAAACCTGAATATTTGCACTGTGTTCCCCAATTTGATGGGAACCCAAACGAATTGAATAGATATTTGAGTAGTTGCGAAAGTTTGATGACTCATTTTTATGATAATACTAATACAGGGTGCTTTCAAAATATATATTTGTTGAATTCTTTGATTGGAAAATTGACAGGTAACGCCAAATTGGTGGTAAATATTCAAAACGTTACTGATTGGAATGTTTTGAAAGAAACTTTGTATAGGAATTTTGCTGATCAACGCGATGAAGCTTGTTTGAATAGAGATATGGTTATGATGAAACAATACCCTAGTGGAAAACCGCAACAGTTTTTCGATCGAATTTTACAAATACTCAATCAATTATGTTGTTATATTGATTCTCACGAAGTTGATGATGGTGCCAAGCTGCTGAAACGAAATTTGTATAACTCTTTAGCATTGAAAACATTTTTGTCTGGTTTAATGGAACCTCTAGGGACTACAATTAGCTGTATGCGTCCTACTTCCTTGAATCAAGCTTTGCAATTCATTATTCAAGAAGAAAACGTCAATTATTATCAGAATCAAACCAATAGAATTTCAGTGAGGCAAAATAATGTTAAAATGAAACCAAATTTCCAACAAAAACCCAATCAACAAACTACCTTTCAGAGAGTACCATTCAATTCTCATACACAGAATAATCAATTTCAAAATAATCAATATACTCCGCAAAATAATCAATATCGATCGAATAATAACTTCCCTTCGCAGCCCATTCATATCCAACCCAGAGTGAATGCGCCACAGCCAAAATTCATCAGAAATTCAGAAGTTTTCAAACAACCTGTTCAAAATCAAAATGCTTTTAAACCAAATCCAAATCGAAGTTTCCCAAATCCGTCCCCAATGAGTGCCTCGACCAGGCAAACATTCAATCGATTCCAACCGGGACCTTCAAATTATAAAGCACCGCAAACAAATTTCGTTTCCGAAGAACTGTTTAATACAGAAGTGGATGACACTGATCATTCATTTCCAAGTTTTGACTCCGTTCTACAGAATCAAATGGAAAATGAGGAATCGGATCAAAAAAACTATCCTGAAAATTTTCAAACAGGTCCGCCAAAATATCGACCAAACGTAGAACCAATAGTAATTTCTTTCGACTCCTCTAATTCGAGCGAACTACCATATGTTGTTATACCAGAATACAATTTGAAATTTCTAATCGATACGGGTTCGACAAAATCATTTATCGATCCCAATTTAGCCTATAAATTGTTCCCAAATCAAATACAAAATGATCCATTTATAGTATCCACTGTTTTTCAGAAATCTTCCCATAACCATAGTACTACAATACCTATATAAAAAATATTCAATGTTTCTGGAAACTTCAAATTTTATTCATTTAAATTTCATAATATTTTTCATGGATTGATCGGAATCGATAATCTTAAATTATTGCAAGCTAACGTGATTTCAATGATGGTTTTCTCATTACACCTCATTCGAAAATTAAACTGAAGTTTCACATAATTCAGAACGATTTGAATCTCATTTCTATATTTCCGCGAAGCGAGCAAGTGATAAGAGTTAAAACAACCATAAGAAACGGAGAAATTATTATTCCATATAAAAAAAATACATTTCGAGATTCCAGAAAGCTTATCTATAGCGAAAAACGGAGAAGCGATAACGACCATATTAAATGACACTATGGAAGAGATAACGTTAGATCTCTCTGAACCCGTAATTGTAGAAGAGTTTGACCGAGCATGTATTAAAGAATTTAATTTCAACAACTTTGATGAGACGGAAAAACGTAAACTGGACTTATCAAATATTAGGACCGACCATTTGAATATTGAATTACACACAAAAGAAACGAACGATATTTTAGGATATATCGACCAATTCAATGGAAATATGTCAAAAATAGACCAAGACGATAACCTTTCGACACCAGTCCAACTGGACATTGACGATAACAAAAATACCCAAAAACAAATTTCAATTCATGAACATGACAAAGACGAAATAACCGTTCATACAAACGCCGAAGAAAATCCTATTGTTGAAGTACCAATTTCAGAAACTCCGGTCAACCACGGACATATCCAAATTATTTTTCAATCGGTACTCCACTCACCTGTAAAACCAAAAATAACTATTTTGTTCGAGAAGAAACAACGACTAACCGTACAAATTGCCGAGAATAACTTTGAAAAGGACATTGTTAACTGTGTCAGAGATTACGTTGCCCCAAACGTACAGTATCATCTTTATTTCGAAAGACCAGAAAAATACGAACCTTTTTGCGAAGTGATTAGGCGCAATTTCAAGTGGCCTTCTTTAAAGTTTAAAAGATGCAAATTCAAACTTGTTGACGTCACAGATAAAAATGAAATCCAAGAACTGATACAAGCATATCACGAAGGAAAAAGTAATCATCGGGGTATTGACGAAACGGACCAAAAATTGAAAAAACGATATTATTGGCCCCATATGAAAGATTCAATCCAAACTTATATTAATGAATGTGAAATATGTCACCAAAGTAAATATGAAAGACATCCCATCAAAATGAAAATGAATACTACTCCAACAGCCACCAAACCTTTTGAAATTATTCATATAGATATCTATACCTTGGAGAAAAACAAATTTTTGACGATAATAGATAGTTTTTCGAAATACGCGCAAGCATATCATTTATCATTTTTGTCTGGCACTGATGTAGCGAATAATCTCCTGACATTTTTCTTACATCACGGTGTACCTCTTCAAATTATTGTAGATAATGGCTCTGAATTCAAAAATTCCGTTAGTGAGGAACTGTTAAAATTGCACAAGGTCAACGTTCATTTTATTTCCCCAAATCATCCGCAATCGAACGGGCAAATGGAAAGACTCCACTCAACTATTATTGAACATACCAGACTTCTCAATACCAGGGGGTTCTCAAAAACACATCCTCAAATGGAAATGATTTACGCTATTCTCGCATATAACCACTCAATACATTCAGCTACAAAATTAAAACCAATCGATATAATCAATGGCCATATAACTAACGAAAACCCATTCAATATTGTTTTAGAAGATATTTTGATCAACGATTATACGAACGAACACATAGAACGAACTAAATTACTCTACTCACAGATTAACAAAAATCTCATAAAACGAAAAGGAAAAGTCATTTCAAAATTGAACAAAAATCGCGATAGTCCAGAACTTTTCGAAACAAATTCGAAAGCCTTTGTAAAGAAACACTTGAGACAGAAACATGCAAATACATTTGAAAAACCCGATATCATTACAAAAATAGACGAAAACAGCAAGACTGTTTCCACAAACAAACATGAAAAAGTACACATGGATAACCTGAAAAGACCCCGAAAGAAAAGCTACAGCTTCAGTAAATAGTGCATCATTGCAATCAATCAATTTCCTTTTGGAATCACTCTGGAAAACACCTTGAAATTCAAGAAGATAATAAATATTGAATGTTTCATATTGAACAATAAAATAACCTATCTACTTCATGTCCCAATCACATATCCATACAATTTCGATTATTACCATTTATATCAAATCCCCGTGTATAGTCAAAGTCAGTTCAAGGCATTGATCCCGAAAAACTCATATTTGTTGAAAAATCAGTGTACTTCACATTTCAAAGCGACATTTGTGTCAAAGTCAAACCACAATTCTATGTCTGCAACAAAATGTACATCAAAGAGATTTCTGGAGATATCATCTGCGAGCTGCAACTCCTGAACATGAAAGACACATCCACCTGCCAACAAATCGATGTCAAAATCACCAAGCCGATAATAAATCGACTCGACGATTCCATATTCCCGAATAAAACCAGCATCCACCTCCAATGCAGAGAACAAGAAGAAATCCGAAAAATCATTGGATCCCACTTAATCGATATTCCAGTAGGCTGCAAAATCAATACCGATCAGATCAATATCATCAATGAAGAGAAGGTGAGAAAGTGAAACAACATCCAAGCTTATGATGACATAACCTGCTGGTAAGGACATATTGTTTATGAATTCACTAAATTTCAATGAATCTTCAACATAGTAAGGATTATTTATATCATAAGAATCAGTCAGAATTTTAGTCATATATTTAGTTATTTTACTATTATGTCATCATAAGCTTGGATGTTGTTTCACTTTTTACTAATCTTCCAATCGATTTGGTGAAGATCAGTATCGATAATAAATGGGATGTTATTTCTAATCACTGTAATTTCGACAAACAAACGTTCATGAATGTTATTGACTTCATTTTGATTCATCCCATGGTATTCGAAGAAAAATTTTACAAACAAATTTTTGGTACTCCTATGGGTTCTTGTATATCACCGATTTTATCTAGTTATGTATTAGATGATCTAATTGGTGAGTGTCTCAAAAAAGTTAATTTTGATATTCCCTTTATTAAAAGGTATGTTGATGACCTCATTCTTTCTGTTCACCATCTACAAGTTAATGAAGTTCTCAATATATTCAATAGTCATAACCAACATATACAATTTACAGTGGAGAAAGAAAATGATAACTCAGTTCCATTCTTGGACATGAGACTGATCAGAACAGAAAATAACATGATTATCACAAGATGGTATAGAAAACCAATCAACAGTAACAGACTCATCAATTACCATTCGTATCATCCAACCAAAATTAAAGTTAATATGATTACTAATATGAAATCTAGAGTTGAAAAAGTTACCCATCCTTCTTTAAGAATGGAATGTTTGAAAGAACTTAAAATTATTCTAATTGAAAATTCTTACCCTAATTCATTTTAATATTTGACACCAAAATTGATTAACTTACTAAAAAAAACGAAAATATTATAATAGCAAAAACCAATTTGAAAACCATTTATAATCTTCATTCCAAATTGAAAACTCCAATACCAAAAAATTTCAAATCTAATATTGTTTATGAAATTCCATGCCAAGATTGTGATCAAGTATACATCGGTCAGACCAAACAGATGCTAAAAGATAGAATCACAGGCCATAAAAGTGATTGCAGAAGGTGTATAAGATCTTGTGCTTTGGCAACTCATTTCATAGACAGAGATCATCGTATTGATTATCAAAATTCAAGGGTATTAGATGTTGAAAAAGACCTGACAAAAAGACTTTTCTTAGAAATGGTCCACATTAATAAAAATAAAACAAAACTATTAATAAAAAACAGATATTAATGAACTGAGTTCAATTTATACTTACATATTACATAAACAAGGAGAGATTGATCAAAATAATCGTCCCACATAAAAATATATTGTTTACAAATATTTTGTCATCCTGTATAATGAAATTGTCACTGTCTGAAATATTTCCAAACTTCAAATAGAAAATTCCAATGTTCTTCATTGTTCCAAATTCTTTTTAATTTTCATGTTAAGTAAGTAACCATTTATATTATATATCACATGTTTTTTATTATATAACATTGTAGATAGTCTTGAGAAAGAAAATAAAGATTTTCGAAAGCTTGACTTAATAACGAAGAATATAATTTGAACTGGTCATCACTGACTGCATTCCCAAAAATAATTTCCACTATGTATATCGAGGGGACTCAACATTAAAGATTAATTTTTGCAACATCCGCGGACTCAACAAGAACATCAATGACGTCCACCATCACCTACAGACGAAAAAACCGGATATTCTAGCTCTAACAGAAACACAAGTAAACTCGTCCACCAACAAGGTCCATATGCTTTGTCCTGGTTACGAACTCCATTCTCGATTCAGGTTCAAAGGTGGAGTCTGCCTTTACGCTAAGGCTAACCTTTCATGCCAGCGTGAAGAGAGTTTGGAACCGAAAGACTTTGATGTGATGTGGTTCAAGCTATCTGATACCAAACTGACTAAGTTCCTCTGCTGCCTTTACCTATCACCTAATGAACCTGCATATAACGACCTCTTCGAGTTTTTATCACTCAAACTGGACTTCATTCAGGAGAACCATCCAACAGCTGAAACCATAATCATGGGAGACTTTAATGTACATAACGCTGCCTGGCTCAAATTCTCTAACAAAACAGATGATGCGGGTCGTCAAGCCGAGGCCTTCGCCATCACTCGGTCTAGAACAACTGGTCGAGCTACCAACCCATCCCTGATGTCAAAACCAGTCTGCCAATACACTAGATCTTTTCCTCACCACCAATCCTGACCCGTATAGAATAGAAGTTTGTGCCCCACTTGGAAACTCTGATCACACCCTCATCTCCACAACATGCTCTTTCCATTTACCATCGAGCTGCACAATACCACCCCGTCTAATGTGGCATTACAATTCGGCCGACTGGGAAGGTCTTCGTATGTTTTTCTCAGCGTTTCCATGGAAGAGAGTTTGTTTCTCTTCAGTAGATCCAACACGATGTGCTGAGACAATTTCTGAAATCATCATGTTGGGGATGCAAACTTACATACCGAATACCGAAAGAAGAACATCATCCGATAAGACCTGGTTTAACAGAAACTGCTCTAGAGCTGTGGCTTCCAAACAGGCAGCATACCATCGATGGCTAAAAAATCCGGGCCCTGAGACCAGAGCAGCATATGTCGAGGCTAGAGGCATATGCAAAGAGACAATAGAATGCTCAAAAGATGCCCACAATGCCAAAATAAGATCAAAACTTGCTGAATGTCCTAACGGATCCCGTTCATTTTGGTCTTTCGCCAAAGCTGTGGGAAGAAACTTCACTTCCAGCTCATTTCCTCCTCTAACCAAAGAAGATGGAACACTAGCAACGACTGCCCAGGAAAAAGCCAATATCTTTGCGCACCTATTTGCTGGAAATTCCACTCTGGATTCATCGGGAAAACAACCCCCGAACATTACACCTATTGACAGTCACATGCCCGAGATCACCTTTCGCCAACGTACTATCAGGAAGATTTTGCTGGGTCTCAACACCAACAAAGCCTGTGGATCTGACGGAATCCCGCCGATTGTTCTCAAGAAATGTGCCCCGAACTAACACCTGTTCTTTGCAAGTTGTTCAACCACTCTTACAATTTGGGGGTATTTCCGTCCAATTGGAAAATTGAAAGAGTACAGCCAGTCCCTAAAAAAGCAAAAAGGCCCTACCTAGCAACTACAGACCTATCGCACTGCTATCTATTATTTCAAAGGTCATGGAAAAAGCCATCAACATCGAGCTCATGAAATATCTGGAAGACTCAGGAATTGTCAACGATAGGCAATATGGCTTCCGCCATCAGAGATCAACTGGTGACCTGCTTGCTTACGTCTCACATATATGGCAGCTATCTATTGAAAAGTATGGAGAAACTTTAGCTGTGGCATTAGATATCTCCAAGGCGTTCGATCGAGTTTGGCACCAGGGACTCCTCGCCAAGCTTCCGTCTTATGGCTTGCCCCCTCAGCTGTGTTCTCTGCTTGCTAGTTTTCTCTCAAACAGGTCTCTCCATGTAGTGGTCGATGGAGTTTCATCTGACACTCTACTCATAAATGCTGGTGTTCCGCAAGGATCTATTCTCGCACCAACACTATTTCTACTTCACATCAACGACCTGTTGAAAGCAACTTCATGTCCAGTACACGGCTTTGCCGATGATAGTACCCTCCATACCGCTTTCTCTTCCAGGGCCCCTATATCAGCCCGTGAAACCAGAAATGAACGAGGAAGAAATGTTAATAATATAAATATGGACTTAGCAACAATTCTCGAGTGGGGATCTAATAACTTGGTAGAATTCAATGCAAACAAAACACAAGCATGTCTTTTCTCTAGAAAAGCCGATCTCACTGTGCCTAACATAACTTTGTCAGGAGTAACCATACCACTGAAGTCATCCATATCGATGCTTGGTATTACTAGCAGCAATAACCATTCCTGGGAAAATCACGTGAGGTCCATTGCCAAAAGTGCATCCCAAAACTTGGTTTTTTGTTTCGTGCCAAGAGCTATTTCACCCCCACTCAGCTGCTTATGATCTATAAGGCAGGATTTGTCTCTATAAACATATCAGGCTATTGTTCTGTCCAAAAAAGGGCAATTCGTCCGTCGGTGATGCCTCGCTTACAAACTCGCTCACTTGTCTGGCACACCGTAGAAAAGTTGGCGATTTGTCTCTATTTTATAGATATTTTCATGGGCGATGCTCTTCTGAAATATCAACAATCGTTCCTGCTTTGGCAGTCTCTTCGAGACTAACCCGTCAAGTTCAGTCATCACACCCCTTCGTGGTCACTTTGGAGACCTGCAGAACATCACTTTCCAAAGACTCGTTCATCCAACGAACAGCGAGGCTTTGGAACTCATTGCCTAGGGAGGTGTTCCCCGAGGCATACAACCTCCAGAAATTCAAGAAGAACACCAACTCCTACCTTCTTTCCCTTGGTTCCCACGATGTTCTCTGAACATTACAGGATATCCTTTCGTGGGAACCAGAACATAAAAAAAAAAAAAATGTAAGATTTTAGCAATCATAATTCATGATGTGATCGTTATCCATGACATGTTTCGTTAAGGAACAAGAGTTTTCTTTTGAAGTTCTACAATTGCTTTTATGTAATGCTATTCGTGATTTCAAACAATTTTTTGTTTGGCCCAAATATATTTTATTACAATTTGAAAAGGAATTTTCCCTTTTCGGCGATATGATCTTTTTGTTTCAATTCGGTATACAAGTTTTTTAATGGTTTTATTTTCTTTTGTAAAATTTTTTCATGTTTGAATACATTTATAATTTTAGTGGAGAGTTCAGGAATGTAAGGTATCGATGAATATGTGATATTATGTAAATGTTCATTTTGATGGGCTTCTGTTTGAATGGCATCAGAAGTAGTATTATATAAAAAAAATATAATTTCAAGGATATGAATTATTGGAGAGTGTTTCATATAATAATTTTATATTTTTCTCTCTTAATCTTGGATGTGGTATTTTCTCAATTCTATGTTTAAGACATAATACTAGATTTAATTTTTTTTTTTTTTGAATGACTGGAAAGGTAGTTTATTTACCTTCCTGAACTAGTGGGTTCTGAGCAAAACAGTAATATAGTATTATCTGATGTTCTGATTGAAAGAGTATAATACTGGATTGGTACATAAAACCCACTAGTTCAGGAAGATATATGAACTACCTTTCTAGTCATCCAAAAAAATTAAATTCAATCTAGTGTTATGTCTTGTGCATAGAATTGAGAAAATATCACATCCAAAATTGAGAGAGAAAAATATAAAATTATTATATGAAATACTCTCCAATAATTCATATCCTTCGAATAAAAAAAAATTATTATATAATACTACTTCTGATGTCATTCAAACAGAAGCCCATCAAAATGAACATTTACATAATATCACATATTCATCGATACCTTACATTCCTGAACTTTCTACTAAAATTATAAATGTATTCAAACATGGAAATAACTTGAAAATTACAAAAAAGAAAATAAAACCATTGGAAAACTTGTATACCAAATTGAAATAAAAAGATCATATCATCGAAAAGTCCAACGTGGTTTATGAAATTCCTTGTTCAAATTGTAATAAAAAATATTTGGGCCAAACAAAAAATTGTTCGAAATCACGAATAGTATTACATAAAAACAATTGTAGAACTTCAAAAGAAAACTCTTGTTCCTTATGGATGAAAAAACTGCTATTGATAACTTGAGTGAAATTCAGTCGTATCTTCTTTTACCAAAAAACCATTCTTCATTTGAAAATACCTGAATTAATACACCACTGTATATACATTTTATTTGACATCCATAATAAATGATTGTCAGTCATCAAATTTTCATGTCACAACATTTTTAAGTTTTCCTTTGTACCTTTCTGATTATATAATATGTTCCTAAGCTTTGATGTCCAAAGAAAATCTCAAATTGCACAATATGTATACTATTATTACTTAAATATTTCAATATCCATTTTTTTATTTTGTAGCCCTCGAAAAAGCAAATAAAGATTTGCGAAAGCTCGGGTAGAAAAAAAGAGTGTGCAAGACCGAACCCCGATAATATAATATTAATATATATATATATATATATATATATATATATATATATAAAGTCTGAGAAATTCTTTGGGACAGCAGCAAACGCAAATGTACTCTTATAACATTATATTTTCAATATTTCGACAATGAATATTGTCATCATCAGGGAGCTACAAAGGTGAAAATACCATGTTGATAAATATAAAAATAACCTTACTTACAATGTTAGTGAGAATGGTCGATTTTTGGTGAAATACAAAAAGATGTAAAAGACAGCATTGAAACATGTAAAAACATGGAGCAACAATTAGATTTATATGGAATAATATTTGTAACAAAAACATTACTGGTAAATTTACTAAAAGCCGAGAACAATTGTGGTGAACATTCTTTGGTTATGAATGTGAAAAGTGTGGGAAAATCGAAACATAGAGGTTGGAATTTAACATAACCTAAAATGTCAACGTCAAATTGTACAATTTTTAAGAAGAAGAAGAGACATTTGGTCTAAGCTGTCCACATGAAAGTGGAAACATCAATTGCAATTACTACTGAAGATGAGATTTTCTAATGGTAAAATTGGATAAATAAATTTTGTTATGTTATTATATTTGTAAAATCTTTCATGTTGGTTTCTATTAAATAGAAAAGGAAGATGAATTATTATTGAGAGCATTCGGGTTCTTGTCTGAGATTAATAAATAAGGATAGATCTCACTTAAATGATTGAGATCTGTTCTTTTGTTTAAACAATTGTTGGATTGAGAAATACATGCCATTTCCAAAAAGATTCGTTTCGAAGCATTCTTTTCTTTTACTGAAATTTTTGTGGAATTATAATCCATATTGTGATCTTCTTTATTCACATGTTCACTGAGAGCACATCTTTCAGGGTGAAGTCTACAATCACTTTTGTGGGCACTTATACGGTCTTTTAGTAATATATATATATATATATTTTTTTTCTTCAATTCCTTGGAATAAAGGTCTGATTCAGTCAATTCATATAATTTCTCTTAACTACGTTTCGACATGGTATTTGTCATCATTAGGTTAATACACTGAAAAAAAAAATGGAGTTTGAGACATATTTAACTTAACATAATATTGAAAACCTCTTCAACGTATTTTTTTATGCGTGCTCATAAACTTTTCACACAGTCCGATTTTGATGATTTTTTATCTATTGGATAGGGTATCCCATTTGAATTTGAAACGAAAATCCAAACCTAAGGGTGGGAAAATTGCGGATTGGTTGTTCACCCACTGAATTGTGATTACATGTTAACCCGATTCTACCACGCCTAATTTTGTACTGGGTTATCCGATTTGGATGATTCTCTTTTTTTTTTAATTGGGTATACCTCGGAGTTGATCCGATTTGAATTTGAAAAAAATCCATCCTAAGGGTAGCAAAATAGGGGATGAGAGAAACTTGGCACACATATGTGATTTTGATAACACTGCAACATAATGGAGACCTGGAGTTTAGGAGCTTAGTTATTGAGACTAAGTTTATTTGATGTTGTTGCTTTTCAGTTTCTTTTTTCGACGGTTTAATTTTTTGTAATTTTTTTTTCAAATTTAGGAACATTTTGGGAACCGCGAAACATCGAAGTTTTGGTGAAACATATCACATATTTTTTTCCTGGCTTATTAAGAACTTTTTTTCTATGCAACATCAACCGTTAGCGGTTTTGCAAGAAGTTAGATTATACTCTGTAAACAAACTTATTGCATCTCCCTGAATGACGGATGTATAATGTCATTCTATAACAAACTAGATGACCCAACAGACGTTGACCTGTGCAAATTTCATCTCCTGAAAACTCTCGTCGGCGTAGAATTTATTTTTTCCTATGCTTTTTTTGCATTGTTCCATCTAGGTTATGCCTTTGAGGATGCCCGCTTCCCGTTATCCCATTTTTCCTTTATCCTGTATTTCCGTTATCCCGTTACCGAGTTATCCCGTTTTTACATTTTCCCGTTGTCCCCTTTTCCCGTCATCCCATTCTCCAGTTATCCCATTTTTCCATTATCCCATTTTTCCCATTATCCCGTTAACCCGTTTTCTGGTAATCCTGTTCTCTCGTTATCCCGTTTGACTATTTTCCCGTTTTCCTGCTATCCAGTTATCGCTTTTTCCCGTTATTTAGTTCTCCGGTTATCCTATTATCTAGTTTTCCCGTTATTCCGTTTTCTCGTTTTCCTGTTACCCAGTTTTCTCCTTATACCACGCAGAATGTTGCCAATCTCTTCAAATAAGTTTTCTTGCTCAGGATTTAATCCAGATTCTTCCACTAGGTATGTAAGATATTTTACATTTTTATGGTACATTTCAATGTGCTGTGATTCTTTGCAAAAGTAACACAATTCATACGATTGAAAGTTCATTTTATTATCATTTTTTTAATAACTTATGATTGTATACAATGTTATGAGGAACTTATAAGCCACAAATAAAATATTGATTGACAGGAGTAGTGAATGTCAAATCCATGGCTAACTCTACAAAATATTTTTTTAACCGGCAACATACGCCAACAACATTCTAGTTAGAATGAAGAATGAAATATCCCGATTTCCAATTATTTGAAAAACAAATTTTCAGCGCTAATATTAATTTTTCTTAGAATTAAACCTGAAAGAATGTAAAAAATATTTAAGTATATATGTATAGGTATAGTTATATATTTTTTGCTGTATATCACCTTTGTTTGTAGTCAATATTGACATTTCCCTGAAATGTAGTAAGAAAATTATATGAAATCAATTATTTTTATATAATAATGTATCTGATATTATAAATTTTATTTTACTAGGGCACGGGAAAAATAAAAATAAAATATCCCGCAATACGAACATCCACTTTCATTTTTAATCATTATTGACATTTCCCTGAAACCCAGTAAGAAAATTGTATGAAAACAATCAATTTTATTTGAAAATGTATCTGATATTATATATTTTATTTTACTAGGGCACGGGGAAAATAAAAAAATATCTCCCGCAATATTGACATTTCCCTGAAACCTAGTGAAAAAATTGTATGAAATCAATTAATTTTACATAATAGTTTATCTGATATTATATATTTTATTTTACTAGGGAACGGTGAAAATCAGAAAAAAATCTCCCCCAAATCTCCCATTACACACAGCCTTCTATTTATTTGTGAATAACGTCAAAATAAATATTTACTCAATGTTTTCTCTTTTAATATAATGCGGTATAAAATTTTCTTACCAAATCCCTGACGTGCTTGAATTAATTGCGGGAAATTTATCTCGTACGTGAATTTTTAAAGAAAATTATCCCTCGTCGCTTCGCGTACATAGAAAATTTCCGGCAATAATTCATGCTCTAGGGAAATTATAAGTGAAAACTTTTCCAGGACGAAGAAATTTCCAATAACTTTTCTAAAAATCCTTTCTCTCCCTAAAAACCTTACTCGGAGTATTACGAACATTCAGCCGGTTTCGAGATTGATTTGTGTTATATAGTGAATAGAATATCCGCCCCAAATTTCAGTTCGTAAGAGACAAGGCTGCTGATAAATTTAGCTTAGAAAGAGAAGAATAATTGAATAAAAAAACCAGATTGCGATGCTTGTAAGTTGAAATATGAAAGAGACTCACCTCCAATTATACAGTGCTAGTCAAAAGTCCCCTCCCCCCCTCGTATCTTTTGTACGGGTATACTTATAATAATGAAATTTGGAGGGTGGAAATAAACGGATGTAGGCTTCTCAACTGGTCATAACAGGTGACGCAATAGTCATAAATGACGTCACAAGGCCACTGTGACCAATAATTTTAAATGGGACCCTATGGCAAGTGACAGCTCGTTTGAAAGGTATTGACAATACCTATTCAGTCATACCAATTTTGTTTGGGTTTCGGCTGATTTTGATTGATAAATTGAAGAAATACGAAAATTATAGTTTCGCATTTAATTAATAAAGATTTTAAAGTACGCCTCTGGTTAATTGTCAAAAAGGTTGACGTTTTTGAATTCTCTACTTGTCAAAAGTGTTTATACCTTGAAAATTTACCTAAGCTATTGTTTAACGAGACGTTTAAGTGTTTACATAGGCAAAATGGTACGTACTGTAGTCGACAAAGTAGCAGCTATCTTAATAATTGGTGAATGTAGAAACAATTTCCATGCAGCGGAATGAGGGTTTATTTGAGGGAGCTTCTTCGGAAGTTTGAAGCATCACGTAGTGTTCAAGATGCCAAACGATCTGGTCGACCAACAATTAGTGATGACAAAAAAATTGACATAATTGGAGAAATGGTAGTAAACCCTACTTCTTCCACAGCCCAAGTTGCGTCTATCTGTGAAGTCAGTCAAAGGACAGTACATAGGGTGTTGGCTAAAAACAAATTTCATCCATACAAATTAAAAATGGTGCACCAACTTTCAGATGATGACCCCGACCGAAGACTAGAATTCTGTGAAACTATGTCCAATAAAATGAACCAACAACCAGGCTACATACAGACAATTTGTTTTAGTGACGAAAGTACTTTCTTTCTCAATGGAAATGTTAACACTCAAAATGTGAGGTATTGGAGTGACACAAATCCTCACATCTTTCGTGAAAAACATACTCAATTTCCAGGTTTGGGCAGGTATTTTGGGAAACCACATAGTTGGGCCTCTTTTTCTCAATGCTAACTTAACCGGTGAATTGTATCTGGAGATGTTACAAAATGATATTGAGTCGTTAATTCTTGAAATTCTAGAAGATAATCCAGATGAATTCGACAACTTGGAAATAACGTTTCAACAAGATGGTGCTCCTGCACACTATTACGGTGCAGTAAGACGTTACCTAGATGAAGAATATCGTGGTAGATGGATTGGACGACGAGGTTCGATCGAATGGCCAGCTCGGTCACCGGACCTTACACCATTAGATTTTTTCTATGGGGGTACTTGAAATCTAAGGTTTACGCTACAGCACCTGACAGTATTGCCATTCTGAAACAACGAATTGTTGAAGAATGTAGGGCAATTTCCGCTGACACACTGGGACGAGTACGACAAGAGTTTAGCAATAGGATGCATTACTGCCAGGAAGTAGATGGAGCACATTTTGAACACTTATTATAAGAACTGGTTCTTAAATCTTTATTAATTAAATGCGAAACTATAATTTTCGTATTTCTTCAATTTATCAATCAAAATCAGCCGAAACCCAAACAAAATTGGTATGACTGAATAGGTATTTTTAATACCTTTCAAACGAGCTGTCACTTGCCATAGGGTCCCATTTAAAATTATTGGTCACAGTGGCCTTGTGACGTCATTTATGACTATTGCGTCACCTGTTATGACCAGTTGAGAAGCCTACATCCGTTCATTTCCACCCTCCAAATTTCATTATCATAAATATACCCGTTCAAAAGATACGAGGGGGGGAGGGGACTTTTGACTAGCACTGTATATAAGCACATCAACGAATATATCATACTCTACAATTATTATAAACATGAGTTTTTTAAAAAATAACCAAACAACACTATTGCTGCTACTGCAAGTATAAACAAAAAAGTAAAGTAAGACGTAAACAAAATCAATTTAAACTGAAATGAGGGAAACAAAAGCAGCAAGTGGGCATGAGTTTTAGCAGATTTATCCAACGGCATTGTCTACAGCCCTAACCCCCCATTTAATTTATATTCCAGAAAATTATATTTTATCTGGTAGATAGCGTTAACAGTAGGTGGAATTTTTTAATTTATCCTATCTGTAGGATACAATTTTATCTCCAGAATAGATATTGTAATCCCGGAAAAGGTAAAGAATATGAGATCACCCAGTATCTTCACGAACTTTCTACAGGTGCTTCAAAACATGGTAAAAACAGAATAGCAATCGAAAAGTTTGCGCCGAAAAAATAATATTAGGAGATATGGGCCCCCGAAGGTCCATAAAGAGAGGTTATAGGATATCACTTTTGGAAATTATAAACTGATATAAACAATTTCTATTTACACTAAAATAGTAACTGCCCACACGTTTCACCTTTTAGTAATATTAAAATCACATAATTTTCGATAAAGACATGAAAAAACTCCGATTACTTTTCATATAATTTTACAGAAGAAATGTCAAAAATCAAATGTTATGATTATCCGAATCTTGAAGTTTATTGATATGCGACGTTGCCTATGTCTCCAAAAAGGGAAAAGAAAATACTGCAATTCAATGCGTCATACATATTGAGCATATAAATGATAAGTATTACAGCATGAAATAACGATCTGATATCTGTGTTCAAAATGCAAAGTATATTTCACCACGCTTCTTGATAGTGATTATAATTTTGAAAATTGAGCATGAAGTTGATGTGCCGCATTTAGAAAGTTACCAAACATGTTGAAAAGGGAAACATTCTCAATTGAATATTGATAGAAAGATTTTTCAGTGAATTGAAAAATCCACGATTAAAATGAAGTTATTTTTTGTGAATGTCTAACAGAAACAACTTTCCCGGTAAAGACGCTGGACATTGAACTAATCTGATAGATATTCTGAAGCTAACTCAGAATCCGAAATTGAAAATTTGATTTTCATTCGATAGTTATTTGATTTTCCATTCCAGTCTTAATTAAAAACTCATGAAGATGAATGAGGCAAAGAAAAATGTTTTCCAAAAGAGAGTACTCACCAGAAATCATTCGTAACATTGACGCAGGAGAGACATCGCATTCACTAGGTCTTCAATACATTTTTGTCGACGAAAATCTATTTCACGCTTCCACGATCATCCCATTTCTTCCGGTCTTCCTGATGATCGTGGAAGCGTGAAATAGATTTTCGTCTACAAAAATGTATTGAAGACCTAGTGAATGCGATGTCTCTCCTGCGTCAATGTTACGAATGATTTCTGGTGAGTACTCTCTTTTGGAAAACATTCTTCTTTGCCTCATTCATCTTCATGAGTTTTTAATTAAGACTGGAATGGAAAATCAAATAACTATCTGAATGAAAATACAAATTTTCAATTTCGGATTATTGCTTTTGAGTTAGGGCCTTTTCAGAATATCTATCAGATGTAGTTCAATGTCCAGCGTGGCTTTAGCCGGGGAAGAGTTGTTTCTGTTAGACATTCACAAAAATAACTTCATTTTAATCGTGGATTTTTCAATTCACTGAAAAATCTTTCTATCAATATTCAATTGAGAATGTTTCCCTTTTCAACATGAATACCCCACAAGAGGTTATCTTGACGATGGAAGATAGTGACTAGAGTTTATCTTCCAGTCGCAGATGATTCCACATCTGATTTTATGAACATCCTGTTTATATTTTCAACAAATCAATTTACCAAACATATAAAATAATGTGACTTCAGATTATTTTGTTTTAAGTAATTTTAAACTGGAGGAAGAAATGCATTTGGATTGGATGTTTTCTTGTATGCCTGGCCTTCGGCGTGTCTCGGCAAGGCATACAAGAAAACATCCAATTTATTTCTCGCGTAAAAAGAAGGAACATAACCTATCCTAACTTGGCTAACCTTGTTACCCAAGTTGAATGCAAGCTAATCAACCTTACAAGGCGACGCTTCGCTCCGCTCGCGAACATTTCGATCAAATCAATTTCTAACGTAAAAAGAAGGAACACAACCTAACCTAACTTGGCTAACGTTGCTATCCAAGTTGAATGCAAGCTATTCAACTTTATAAAGCGACGCTTCGCTCCACTCGCGAAAATTTCGATCCAATTAATTGCTAAAATCCGGATTGGCCAAATTCACTTGAATAGTGGGCAACGTGGCATGTCCATAAAACGCCAAGATCAATGCAACCACCAATATTTGATTTTTGACAGTTTATGTGAAAAATTTAATGTAACAATCGGAGTTTTTTCATGTCTTTATTGATCATTAAGCGATTTTAATATTACTCAAACGTTAAATGAGTGTACAGTTAATAGTTTAGTGCGAAAAGCTATTCTTTATATCAGTTTGCAGTTTCCAAAAGTGATATTCCATAACCTCTATTTATGGACCTTCTGGGGTCCATATCTCCTAAAATTATCTTTTCCGCGCTAAATTTTCGATTGCTATACTGTTTTTATCGTCTTCTTAAGCTCCTGTGGAAATTTCGTGAAGATACTGGGTGATCTCAAATTCTTAACCTTTACCGTAATCCCTAAATTGAAATTCCGGGCCTTAGCATTGGAAATTTATCGACCATGAGACATATGCAGTATTTTATGAATATGATCGAAATTAGTATAAAAATTATACTCTTAGGGTACAACAGACTTTATGGCTTTTATAGGAAACCGTGAACAAACTAAAATTGGTAAATATCTAGTTACATCACACACGCACTCTGAATATGGGGGAAATACTTTTCTTACGTGTTTTTGCCTCCTGAACACGAATCCGGAAGGAAAATGCGGCGGTCTCATACCGTTCACGAGTAACAGCACTTTCTAAAAATGAAACTAACCTCATTTTCAAGCACCGTTTTCTCGCACAAAAATCACCCAAAATGCCTCCTTTTTTCAACCAGCATAAATAATACACCCTGAATCACTTATTTTCGACACAACTTTGCACAAAATATCGTCGTTTTTATCGAAAAAATCCTCCTTCTTACACAGTTGCAAATGAACAATTTTCGTTCCTTTGACAGAAGTCATTCTAAGGGTGGGTATTATAAAACTATTTCGACAGGTAACTAGAAGTTAACTTGTGGATGACGTCACATGTTATAGTTAACTTAAAATGTAGCAGTTAACTTTATCGGGTGGAACGGGTGTCGGTTAAAGTTAACTTTGTAGAAAATGGTGGTTTTCGATCGTCGACAATTCTGCTCGTGTCAATATTGCATATGAGTCATATAACCTCAACTTTACTGTTTTGATTTTTCGTTTTCGCAAAATGTTAGCAAACGATATCCACGTTATTTTTGAGGAACTTTTAACCGATGATGAAGAAGATGCTGTGAATATTGTTGAAGCCCCTCGGCGACAAAGGATATTTAGGAATCGGTTAGACCATTTCACCTTGTGGAACGAAACAGAATTTAAAAACCGATTTCGACCATCAAGAGAGTCTGTACGCTTATTAATGGGGCACATTGAAGCAAATTTACAAAGACCAACTAATAGGTCAGCATTTCTAGTACCTATTTTAATTATTGTAGAATTATAAGTATTTTTATTTTTAGAAATCATCCTCTATCGCCAGTAACACAGGTGTTGATTACACTCAGATTTTATGCAACTGGTTCATTCTTGGTGGTTGCTGGAGATTTTGGGGGTGTTCACAAGTCAACTGCTAGCAGTGTTATCAGAAAGGTCATAGGGGAAATTGCATTGTTATCGTCGAATGTTCGAATTGAAAATAAAACTAACTAACACAGTTTTTTTATTTCATTTACAACAAACAAGATGGTGTGAAAATGTGTCCTTATCACCTAGATAAACATATAGTCTTTTTCCATACTGTATGAATAATCTTCGGTATGTCGAATAATCTCTTTTTTCTCTTCTTAAGTCTCTTTTTTTTTTCTTCTCAACTCTCTTCGAAGGTTCTCTTTTTCACTTTTTTTCTTGGCCACACACACAATAGTCAACAGAATATTCACCAGGTAAACCAGAATTTCATTGAATGTCAACAATCACAAGAGATTCGACAAGTTTTAAGTGTACAATGGCTAAAATCATATGAACATTAATATTTCGAAAAGTAAACAATGAGTCATCACCTAGATATACATTCATAGCCACTCTTTTTCCTTACTGTATGAATAATTTTCGGTATGTTGAATAATCTCTCTTTTTTCTCTTCTTAACTCTATTTTCTTTCCTCACAACTCTCTTCGAAGGTTCTCTTTTTCACTTTTATCTTGCCCACAGACAATACAAGAGGATTTTGGGAAGGGACGGGATTCTTCTTCAAGAGCCCATCGTCTGTCTAAAAACTCGCTCAATCCTAGATTAGTCTGCACCAGAACGTTACGTTAATTTTCTCATGGAAAATGATGAAAACTTATTCCAGTTCAACGGGATCGTTTTATCGTTTTGCCAAGAGAAAAATTGTAGGTTACCTTTTTGCCTTCTCCTTCTTCTTTTTATTTAAAAAAATGGTACTTTTATAAAACCGACATTTTGAAGCTCAAGTTAACTTGACTGATAAAATTAAAGTTAACTTCAAAACATATTTATAATACCGGCCCTAAATGCTTCTGTCAAAGGAACGAAAATTGTTCATTTGCAACTGTGTAAGAAGGAGGATTTTCTCGATAAAAACGACGATATTTTGTGCTAAGTTGTGCCGAAAATAAGTGATTTAGGGTGTATTGTTTATGCTGGTTAAAAGAAGGACGCGCATTTTGAGTGATTTTTGTGCGAGAAAACGGTGCTTGAAAATTAGGTTAGTTTTTTTTAAAGCGCTGTAACTTGGAAACGGTATGAGACTGCCGCATTTTCCTTCCGGATTCGTGTTCAGGAGGCAAAAACACGCAAAACAAGTATTTTTCCCATATTCAGAGTGCATGTGTGATGTAACTAGATATTTACCCTAGAATTCGTTACTCACGGCGAACATGACTGTTATATAAAGCTTATATTCCTTCAATAATATGTATCTCATTCTTAATATATCTGCCATTATTTTTAATTTGCAATGGGTGATATCCCATATCATTTGTCCTACTTACTTGGTGTCTTTCACACGATGCATCACGAAAAAACTAAAGATGTGATCAAATCGATTCAGAAATTCATCGGGAACTTTTTTGGTAGCAATATCCAACTGGTAGTATTTCAACGAAGGGTGAACCTGGTTTTTCCTAGCATATTCCACCATACTTTCTGAAATGTCGGTGGCCACACACTCCTTCACATATGGCGGAAAATGGGGAAGAAGTGATTCCCTAAAGTTACCACCATCACCGTGCCCAAATTCCATGACCGAAGCTTGGTTTTTCCATTTAATCAGATTCCCGAATTTTAGGAGATGCCATTTGGTAACAGTCTTTACTAAGTTGTTGTTTTTAGCATAGAACTCAACTAAATTCATCGCCATTACGGAATATTACACGCTTTATTTTCTATTAAGTATTTGTCCGACAGGTATCACGATCGTTGACAATTCTTAAGAAATGTAGTGAGTGGAACTAATCAATGCTTCGCAAATATATTCGACGAAAAACAACAGCAAACGTTATCAGCCATATGTTCCTGTGATTGTTGAGTGTCCATTGGCGTCGACTTTATTCTTTAGAGGTATTGATTATTTCTAGAGAGAATTGTTTGAAAGCGAATGGAATGAATGCGCGATTTGACTGAAAAATGATGACTCACCCAAATCGTGTGACACTTCAATCGAGCAAATGAAAATAATTGCTTTCTATGGTAAAAATAAAATAATTAATATTTTTTTAAATTCAACAAAATATCTGAGAACATCCATTTCTTTTCTCAGAGTTCTCTGGACAGGAATCATTTATATTGAGTAATAACTATAGGTGTCGGGATAATTGGGTACAATTTACTAAAAATGAAAAACTGTCGAAATATAATTATCATATGAATCATTATACTGAAACAGATAATATACTAGCGGGGAGTTCTTGGTTTTTGATATCCTATAATCTTTCTCAACTGTTTGAGTTTGTGAGTAGGTAGGTATATTATTTTTTCTATCTCAAGATATATCAAGTGGTTTTAGCTCTCTAATTATAATTTCTAGATCCTCCAGGTGTATTTTCAAGGATTCAGTATAGCACTTCTTTCCACTGCACTAGTAAGGTATGTAGTGGGTTTTCTCAAAATTAATCGTTTTGTCCAATCATTATTTAATCCTTACAAGATCTGTTGCTGCGAAATCTTTTCTCTCTCGTTCTATATGGTGGCTACGTATATATGTGCATTATCGCTAGCAAAGGGAAAAAGGTCCCTAAGTTTTCTGAATTCAGCAGACCATTAATATTAATTGTGAACAGAATTGGATCAAGAACACTCCCTTGTGTGTTTACTCGTTGTTATTAAACATATCCTGAGGCTATTGGATTCTGTCCAAAAAAGGGCAATTCGTCTCGTCGGTGATGCCTCGCTTACAAACTCGCTCACTTGTCTGAAACACCGTAGAAAAGTTGGCGATTTGTCTCTATTTTATAGATATTTTCATGGGCGATGCTCTTCTGAAATATCAACAATCGTTCCTGCTTTGGCAGTCTCTTCGAGACTAACCCGTCAAGTTCAGTCATCACACCCCTTCGTGGTCACTTTGGAGACCTGCAGAACATCACTTTCCAAAGACTCGTTCATCCAACGAACAGCGAGGCTTTGGAACTCATTGCCTAGGGAGGTGTTCCCCGAGGCATACAACCTCCAGAAATGTAAGAAGAACACCACCTCCTACCTTCTTTCCCTTGGTTCCCACGATGTTCTCTGAACATTACAGGATTACCTTTTCGTGGGAACCAGAACATTAAAAAAAACAACGCTTTTTTCTATTTTTACCTATTTTACTCTGTTGCAAATGTAGATTTTCATCAATTCGTATTTTTCTATGGAAACAAGGTCATCACATAAGTCAACCACTATTTCATGATTGAAGGTGTCAAAAGCACGATAAAAAAATTCAGAGAACATCTTTCTCTTAATCGGGTTCTGTTAAATATTGCTAATCAGGCAAGCAATGGTATTTTCAGTTGACTTAGGTTAGGTAAGATTCTTTTCGAGTGGGGCGATAACTCCCTTCCCCCCCTTTCACTGCGACCTTCTCAGATCTTTTGTGGCTCGATCTTAATTAAACTAGATCACCTTCAAATCCCCCGCTTCTGACGAAGTGATGATGATGCTTGGTGATGCCTTTTTCAGGTGTTTGGGATCTAGCTGCCTGTAATCCATACCGTACAATCTTGTTCGTTCCAGACCCTTGCATCTGCACCAGATGTGCTCCGCTGTTTCTTCTTCCTCTTGACAAAAGCGATACTCTGCGTCTCCGCGAGCCCAATTTTTTTAATATGCTTTCGTCGTCTACAGTGACACAGTCCTGTTATAATTGTGATATTTCATCTTAACATTCATAGTATTAGACAAAAAATTGACAAACTCGACTTCTTTTTGCAATCACTCGATTATACTGACGTAGTATGTTCAACAGAGACCTGGTGCAGTGATCATGAAATTAATTCAGTAAATCTCTATTCTTATATCCTCACTGATTATTTTTGTAGGAATGACAAAGATGGTGGTGGAGTTGCCATATTCGTCAAATCTTATCACAACTTCAAGATATTTCGCTTAAATATTGATAAAGTCAGCCGTCATTATAGACCTCCCTCTACTGACAGTAAAATGTTTCCATCTGAAATGGATGCATTTTCAGATTTATTTCTTGAAAAGCAATATCAATCTATGTCATTCATCTGTGGTGTCTTCAATTTCAATTTTCACGTTAATTCTAATGACAGAAACGCAAAGTACCTTCGCAATCTACTCGCTTCATATGGATTAAAGCAATGTATTTTTGATCACACGTGAACACAGGGGAACAGTATGTCTACAGTCGATAATATTTTCTCGTCCACCCCTTGCCAAATTCCCTCAGTTGTTATTCATCCCGATTTTTCGGACCATGCACTCCGAATTATTAAACCTTCAATTAAATCTTGCACTATTGATGAGCCCCAGTACACTCTCAAGCGAACGTTCAGTGACCAAAACATTTATTATTTCAAAAGTTTACTGTCATGTGAATCTTGGGACTTTGTATATGTAAACAACATTGAGTTCGACAAAAAAAAATCCAAATTCTACTCCTTATTCCTCGATCTATTTGACAAAGCGTTTCCGCCTGTTTTACGTAAAATCAGTAACACCCAACTTCCAAAAGGTAAACCCTAGATCACCAATGAACTCATCAATGAAGGTATACTTCTTCGTGATATTTTCAATCTGAACTGAATTCAATTTGATGAAGTCATTAATGAGCAATATAAGATTCTAATGAGGAATCATAGAAAAAAAATTGACCATTCAAAAAAAGAGTATTTGAGCAACAAATTTTTTGTAGCTGATAACAAATCTAAAGTTGCCTGGAATATAATTAAACAGAATACGACATCCAATAATGTGGGCAATTGTTTACCAACTTATTTCTGGAACTGATGATGGAACTCGGGTTCACGGTGGCCCTGTAATTCCTCAAGTCTTTAATTATTTTTTTGTTGACTCTGTAAAATCTCTAATCAATGATCCTAAGCCTGCTGGTGAAGATCATCATATGAAAACTTTTTTTTCTTCATCCTTTTGACGAAACTGAACTTCTTGATATTACCAAGTCTATGTCGTCTAAGAACTCTAGCGGCATAGATGAATTGCCTGGTAGAGTCTTGTTGACTGTTGCTGAACTAATCATCGAACCACTTACTTGATTTGTCATTCCTTGAGGGTTCATTTCCCTCGTGTCTCGAACACGCTATTGTGGTTCCTGTTCACAAGAAAAATGATAAGCACTTAATCTCCAACTACAGAGGCATTGCTGTCTTCATTCTCAAACATTTTCGAAAAATCCTATCTTAACAGACTTGTATCCTTCTGTAAAAAGTATAACCTACTCTCTAAGAGCCAATATGGATTCCAAGCTGGTTTATCAACCCAAGATGCTACTCTTTCTCTGGTCAATCAGGTTTTATCCAAATTTGAAAATGGCGAAAAACTATCAGTATTCTTTTAGATTTGTCACGTGCATTTGACACCATCAGTCATCAACTTCTCCTCGATAAACTTTATGACATTGGAGCGGCCAAAGTCTCAAATGGATTGAGACTTATCTGACTGGCAGATCACAACGAGGTTAGGCTCGAATAGGGAATATATCATTCTGAGAATTGTAACATCTCAACAGGTGTTCCCCAAGGTAGTGTCCTGGGTCCTACTCTCTTTCTCTTATTCGTTAATGACATCTCCAATGTCAATAAACAACATTGTACTGTACAGTTTGCTGATGACACGTCCTTCTTATTGAGTTCTGCTTTATGTGAAGGGTTATCTGACCAGGCAGGTATTGCAGTTGCAAATATGCTCAATTATTGCTCCAGGTACGACCTCGTACTAAATAGCAACAAAACAAATACCATTGTTTTCTCTCTTAGAGAAATGGATTGCAGTATATTGGTTAGAGCAAATACCAAATTTATTGTACAGAAACAATCGGTCAAATTCTTAGGGTTGAACATTGACTCCCAATTATCCTGGAATGATCATATTGACTCTATTTATAATAAATTATCCAAACATTGTTTCGTTATTTGGAATCTTAGAAATTTTATCCCCAATAATATTTTATTAAGCTACTACTATGCCTATATCCACTCAAGTCTAAATGATTGCTTAGTCTTCTACGGTAACTGCAGTAGATTGAATGAATTGTTGATTTCTCAAAAAAAGATATTAAGAACCATGTGATTTGAAAAATATGGTGATTCTTGTAAGCAGTTATTCACTGAATTACAAATTTCAACTGTGATATCCATGTATATTTTGAATTGTGTCACTTACATTACGAATCATTACCCAAGTTTGAGCAAAGGGATTATATCCGCATAGCCGCTGGTTATGCTCTTAGACAAAATTATAATCTGATAACTCCTGTTCACAAATCAACATCTGCATCAAACGGACCTAATATTATGTCTATAAAAATATTCAATAAACTTCCAATATTCATTAAGAAAATTTCTAATCCCATCAATTTCAAAAATAGCGTTAAAAGTATTCTCTACAGAAATGCCTTTTATTCACTAGATGAATATTTTCATACTGATCTGGCTGCTTGACATCATGATTGTTTGCTTGTTTACTATTTTACTGTTTATACTATATATATATATATATATATATATATATATATATAGTTGTTTATACTATGTATTTTTTTATTGTTTTATATGATTTTCTCCTACCACTACTATTGAATTTTTTTTCTATACATTCAATATATATATATATATATATATAAATATATATATATATATTTTCGCATGTATATTCCATATTTTATTACTTGATTCTTTAACTCCTATTTTAACTTGTGTATTTGACGATTTCCATGCTTGTAAAAAAGTCTAAGGAAAATAAAGTATTATTATTAATCCTCAAGTTTTTTCTATTCAGTTCTGAGAGGATTGCTGTTCTTATTTTTGAAGGGTTTGCAATAAATGCCTTTGAGTTGACTTGTCCCACTGTTTCATACCAGTACTCGCGTTTTTGCTCCTCGGTCCAGTCTGAAAATACTTATTTGGTAATGCTCTTTGATATTCCTTCATAGTGCCTTCTTTTGCCAGAAGGTCAATTTTCGGCTTTCCTTCAAAGTCTTCATGTCCAGGGACCCACAGCAGAGTTATTCTGTTGTTCCTGTCTACGCTTTGAAGGGCTTCCACGTAGTTCCATACTTATCTGGATTCTATGCGATTTGATGCTAGAACACATGATTTTGATTTTTACTATTTCCGGTCAGAATTTCCTGCCGGCAGCGTTCGATTGTATGGACCTCTGATCGGATTATTGTGGCGTACTGTTCCAGATTCACACGAAGGTTAAATTCTGGCTGTACTCCGGTCCCAACTTCGTCTCCTGTTTTGGAGCCGTTTGTGTACCATTGTAGATTGGAACTTGTGAGTTCTCGTTCTTTCGTCTCCAATTCATCTGTTCCCGGGAGGAGAATCTCATGAGGCCTAGCAAAGTTGTATAGGGGGATCATTGTGTCTGATTGCATTGCTATAATCCGATGAAATTTTATCTCGTTCTGGTTTTTGCGACTATTCCCTCCCTTATTACTTGTTGACCTCGACAGGTTTCTGTATAAACTCATTCTTGCTTCCTTCTCTGAGCAAATGTGCGAAGAAGGATTGTTGAGGAAGACTTCCATTGTCGCTGTCAGGGCGTGGACTGTTATGATCAGACACACTTACCTCTGGAGTTCGTTGAGCTTTTCTTGTGCACTCTTCTGTGCCCCTTTGCTCCACCAGACGACCGCTCCGTATCTCACCACTGTGAAGTAAAGCCAGTACATTTGTTTGGGTTGAATTCCACAGATTCTTCCAAGTACAGTTCAGTTGACTCACCTCTTTCGGAACCACATGGTTGTTTTCGAATTGAGTTGATATTTTTCCATATGGCCACTTTTTCTTTGATAACTGAAACTTGGAATTTTGAATCACAACACACACGATTAAATTTCCACAGAATTTTATTAAATTTACAACATGTTTGGCTAGCATAGTAGCTTCTTCAGGTGAATGTACAATAAACTAAATATATAATGGCCAACAGTTTAATACCTAGTACCTAAGGTTATTATCGGTAAAACGAGGTAAGTACCGACAATAATCTCCCAAAACATAAAATATATCCTCAATTATATTAATTACAAAGGGTTTAATCTAGGAAACAAATTCAAAAGTCGTGAATTATTCAAATCAGGTTGGTCGTTGAGTGGTAATAGGTTTTTTCACCTAAAAACCCAGAAGAAGAAAGTGGACTAGAACAAAATGATAATGTAAACACAAACTGTGAGATGAATCAAGTGAGTATTCTTCACTGGAATATTCAATGTCTATCAAATAAAGTAGATTCTTCTACACATTTTTTAAAACAAAATGATTTCTCAGTAATATGCTTGAGTGAACACTGGCTTTCTGCTGACAGTCTAAACATGATACAATTAAATGACCACTTACTAGCTTCTTATTATTGTAGAGACGAGAATAAACATGGTGGTGTGGCCATATTTATCAACAAAAACATCAAATTCAAGTCTATGTGCTTGAATAAATATAGCGTAGAGTTCCATGCAGAATTCTGCGGGATAGAGTTGAAAGAATTCAACACAGTAATAATTACTTTGTACAGATCCCCACTTCATGGAGATATAAATGTTTTCTGTCAAAAGTTAGATGAGCTACTAAATCTTTTATCGAATAGCTACCAAAAAATAATAATCGTAGGAGACTTCAATGGGCATAGCAGTACTTTGACTGATTTTATAGACTTAATAAACTCCTACGGAATAGAAGCAACTATCAAAGACTACACAAGGTTTGATGCCAGGACTAGCTCCTGGTCATGCATAGACAACATACTGACAAATCTTGATCCTGTTGACTTCGAAACCGGTATAATTGATCCCTGTTTATCGGACCATAACGCACAATATATCAAAATGAGAAACATGAAAAATGAAAAACCTGTTAAAATCCTTCGACGCAAAATCACTAGCCAAAATCTGGAAAGATTTGGAGTCGATATAAGTACCCTCCAATGGGACATTTTTGAGCAAACTGATGACGCTGAATTCCTGCCAGAAAGCTTAATAGGCACCTTGATGGCTCATGTTGACAAATACTTTCCTCTAAAGCCAGTATCTGAAAAATCCAGCACACCCATGAAATTCTTTGATAACAAATTAAACGAAATGAGAAGTGATCTATCGGCTTTGAAAATCATCAGTGATATTAGGGGTGATAGTATAAGCCAAAAAATTTTTCGTGATTACAAGAAAAACTATAATAAATCGTTGAACGAAGCAAAAAAAACAGCTTACGATAACTTCATTCTAAATTCTGAAAGTGAAAGTAAAGATACATGGCGGCTCATCAATTATGAACGTAACAAGACGAACAATCCAAACAATATTGCATGTGACATAACGCCAAATGAATTCATTAAATATTTTTCACCAGTCGCAGAAAAAATAATAGAGCAGTTACCTGAATCGAACAGACCAGCTACAGAATACTTAAAAAATTTGCCTAAAATTCCAAATTCCTTTTTTCTTCATCCAATCGACCACATAGAAGTGCTGAATGCAATAAATCATTTGAAAAACACAAACTGTCTGGATGTCCATAAATTAAACAGTAAGATGCTGAAGGAAATAAAATATCATATTGTCCATCCTCTCGTTAAAATATACAATCTCTGTATAGCTCAAGGTATTTCCCCCAGTATACTGAAACAAACCAAGCTCATCCCGGTATTCAAAAAAGGTGACATTGATATGCCTGAAAATCATCGACCTGTCTCTATCATTCCTATTATTGGCAAAATCCTTGAAATTATCATTCATAAACGACTTTCAAATTTTTTCGAAACTAATAATATTTTGCACGAAAATCAGTTTGGTTTTAGACAACAAAGAAGTACAATAGACGCTGTGAGTAAATTGGTGGGAGACATAGTTGAGGGTTTTGAATTGAGAGAGCGCACAAGTGCAATCATGAGTGATCTCAGCAAGGCTTTTGACTGTGTCTCGCATGATATCTTACTATGCAAACTTACGGGGGAATATTACGGGGTTAGAGGAATAGCACAAAATCTCTTAAAATCTTATTTGGGCCAACGGAATCAAACTATGTTTTTTAAAGAAAGTACATCCTCACCAAAACTAATCAATTACGGAGTCCCGCAGGGTTCGGTTCATTATTTATATAAATGATATATTTGTGAATATGAACTCCTCAAGGTGCATATTATTGGCTGACGATGCAACAATCTATCACTCATGTAAAGATATCCAAAACCTTAGTACAAAAGACAACACAGCGCTCATCAAAATTGATGAGTGGCTAGTTAGTAATATGCTCAAACAAAATGAAAGCCAGTCACAGAAACTGCTGTGTTCCTCGAATAATAATATTACACAAGGTGATACTGCTAAATTACTTGGGATAACACTCGATGATAGATTGAACTGGTCTCCCCATGTAAACTCTTTGTGCAAAAAACTATCAAGCCAAATTTTCCTTCTACGAAGATTGAAAAAATCAGTAAGCCCTGATGTATTGAAAGTGTCATATTTTGCACTATTTCACTCCCATATGAGTTATGGAGCTTTATTATGGGGTAATTCAACCCACGCTTCACGTGTTTTCATAATGCAAAAAAGCAGTGCAGGACTCAGGGACTCTTGCAAAACAATATTCATTAATCTAAGAATAATGACCCTACCGACAGTATTTATATATCAACACCTCCTTGATATACATGAAAACTTAGTTACTTACACGGTTCATAATAAATAAATCAATACAATACCAGAAATAATAATCATCTGTTGAATCCTAGATATTGCCTAGCAGTAACTGCAAGAAACTCTCCCAACCTACGACTCTACAATAAATTACCAGACCATATTAAAAAAATTATGTTTGAGCAATTCAAAATAGCTATAAAAAACCTGTTACTGAGATATGGTTTTTACACAATCGAGGAATACCTAACTACTGACTTTAGTTCATGATACCTTATTTTGACTACATAGCTACATGATTTATCTCACAATTTGTTATCACTCCTGACAGCTTGTTTGTGTATACTAACAAAAAATTATCTGGTTTATATAAAATCACATGTTCATAAAAATATTATATTACTCTATGTAAACTGGTTGATGTCTTGTTCTTTTTTTATATTTCTATTAATATCTTTTTTCGTACATTACCGTCATATCTACACCCTATTTAGCTGTTTGTTACTCATTTATTATATTTACTAAAAATTGTATATCATTTGGACTTGTCATAAATGTATTGCATACATAACATGATAAAAAAATGTATCTAATAAGTTCGAGTTTTTAAACTTATTAATTTCTAACGTTTCCAACTGATTGAGTTTAATACCTTTATTTTGGAAGGTGGGATATTTGTCTATAATTTGATGTTAACGTTATATGCTCGATTGGAATATACTTTTATCAATCTCACCTTCGAAGCAAATCTATAATTTTTATTTAGTTTCATCTGTCCCATTGTCTGTCTGTCTGTCTGTGTGTCTGACTGTAAACAAATCTTGCAAGTTGAATTTAACTCAATTCTAATTGTCCGATTGATTTGAGATTTGGCAGGTGTATATGATTCCGGTGACAATGCATTATGTAAGGTAGACCGGGGTAAGTGTGAATTTGGGGTAAGTGTAACCCATACACATTTTTACGTTGATGTATTGTGATACACGCGCGATCTATTGAGCGATAGCTCTACTATGATGACTGCTAGTGACAGTAATGGAAATTCAAGGAATCGACAACAGCAACAGATTTCTGTTGAGTTTAATTTGAATTTGCATCAATCACATAATCGGCGTGTTTTATTCACAATTTCTGGTAAGTACTCTATTGATAAAATTATTAAATAACTAGTAAGTATATTTTCGATAAAATTCAAATTGTGTTCATGCTAATGTTGTGGTTTACACTTGCCCCATGCCAAAATGTATCTTGGAGTAAGTGTGACCAGTGGTAGGTTACACTTACCCCAGAAGATATTTGAATAGATTTTCTATTGTTTCAGACTATGGTACGACATTACATCCGCAAAAAGCCTCCACCTACTTATAGCAAGTATGAGTTGGAAGTGGCAACATATGCTGTGAAAACAGGTGTTCTAACCTTATATAGAGCATCAAAGTTATATAAAATAGCAAAAGCAACAATTTTTACCCATGTCGAAGGTACAAGGGGAACGAAAAGTAATACAGGGGGTAGGGCACCCGTTTTTTCCTTTGATGTGGAACAAAGAATTGCCGAATGTATCAAGACTGTAGAAAAATGGGGCCTGGGTCTTTCAAAGAGAGAAGTACTTCACATGGATGTATGATTTGTGGATGAAAACAAGATTGTGACACCTTTCAAAAATGGAATCCCCGGAGACGACTACTTTGTTCGCTTCAAAAATGCATTCAATTTGAGTGAAAAAAACCGCAGTCCGTGGAAGTTGCTCGAGAGAGGGAGATGGATCCGTTCATCTTCTACAACTATTTCAATATCCTGAAACAGCATATTCAAAATCTGTCTGCATCTCAAATATACAATCTTGATGAGACCAGTTTCTGCCTAGATCCATCTCGAATAAATGTCGTCGGAGAAAAGGGAAAAGCAGCGCATAGAACAACAAGTGGCCCTGGACGGAAAAATATAACTGTTCTTCTTGGGGGAAATGCTGCTGACGAGAAGCTCCCACCTCTGATAGTATTTAAAGGAAAGAATATATGGGACAGTTGGATTCTAAACAATGAGAACCCTGGAACGACGTATGCAGCAACCAAAAATGGGTGGATGGAGACCGAATTATTTCAAAAATATTTTGAGAATAACTTTTTGAAAAATATTTCTAATGAAACGCCTGTGATATTGATTTATGAAGGCCATTCTTCACATATCAATATTTCTCTGATAGAGAAAGCAATTGCTGATGACATAATCATTATGAAACTTCCTCCCCATTCTAGTCATTTATTGCAGCGCCTGAATCTGTGTATTTTCAAGTCATTAAAAATCACATCTAAAATATGTACTGAAGCTACTTTCGCCTTACTCATCAAAGGATTTGAGAAAGGGGGGATATATCCCTTCAATAACGAAGTCATTTCCACTGAGAAGTTTGATCCAAGAGCGTATAGAAGGTGGTCTTTAGAAAATCGCAAAAACGATTGTCCTACCGTGGTTTCAGAGCAATCTACTGCACGTGTTTTGGAAGAGCAGGTCAATTTAACTCCAACAGCAAACAAAGAAGTAGTTTCTGAGATGTCAATTAATTCAAGTCATTCACCGATACCATCCACCAGTCCAGAATAATCGTTAACATCATTCTGCCCAATAAGTTTCGAGAGCCTACTTCTAGAACAACTGAAACAGCTACAGCGGGGAGGAAAATAATATGATGTACAGGGGCTGAAGTAATAACGACTGTTGAGGCGGTTGCTAGGTTGAAGCAACAAATAAAAGAACTTAAAAAAACTGTTGCCTCAACAACTGAGAAAAAAGGCAAAGCGGTGGAAATGAAGCAAGTGTACGAAGAAGAGACAGATGAAAAAAGTTTGGGAGGAATTGAAAAAAATTCCAGTAATTATTATAATATCGATGATGAACTGCGAAGAAAATTTATTGTGACTTCCTTGGATAAAACCCCTGAAACAATAGAAAAGAGCGACTGGATTCGTGTTAAATTTGCCACTAAAAAACTATTCAAATTTAATGTTGGGCAGGTGACTGCAGTAAAACCATGTTTGGAAGCGAAATTTGCCAGACGATCAAGATCTTCATCATCTCAATTTCATTGGCCAGATACCGCAGATGTATCAGTTATAAACGCAGATCAAATTCATTTGTATTTACCTCCTCTAAATATTCATAAAAGGGGACATTTTGATTTCAACATCACCTTTGGGCAAAATGTATACTGAATAATTTATTTTTAACCGGCGAAACCAAAAAGGAAGAGGTTCTCTAGTCGACCCGAATATTTTTTTTTCCATAATTTTTTTTATGTATGATCACGCATAACTTTTTACTGAGGTGCCCGATTCCAATAATTCTTTTCTCAGTGGATAGGGTGTACTCCGAAGGTGGTCGCATTCGAATTTAAAAGATGAAATCCACCCCTAAGGGTAGCAACATGAAGGATATTGATCACTCACCCTCTGAATTCTGGTCCGTCAACCGATTCTATCAGGCATAACTTTGTACTGGGTTCTTCGATTTGGATGATTCTTTTTTCAATAGATAGGGTATACCTTATATTTAGATTTCAAATGGAATTATATACCCTTACGGGTAGAAAAAAAAATAGGGGATAATTGATTTTTCACTTATGAACATTGGCACACACATACGTAGTTGACAATGACAGATCGCCACTGACATTATTTCTGTTCCACATCCGTCAAAACCATTATATTCTATGAGAGGATGGAATGATATACAAAGTAATGAAATAAACTAACCAGAACAACAAAAATAATTTATATTACAACAAATAGTAAAAGTAGATAATCATATTATTTAACTGGTAATAGTTGAAGTAAGGTGGGTAAGTAAGTATTTTGGAAGTAATCAAAAAACAAGTAGGTAGTAATTAGTATATTTTAGCCATAAAAAATTGAAAAATAAAAACTTTTCAACAAAAAATTAAACTGACGAAATACGGAACTGAAAAGTAAAAAATAAAATAAACCTTCTTAGTTTCAGTAACTAAGCTCCTAAACTGATGTAAGTAACTAATTTTGAGTCGGCGCCAGAGAAACAATCAACGAACATCATTAAATTATTTCAAAAAAATTATCAGAATGTCACCGCGCAACTCGGTGCCATCATTTTACGCCTTACCTAATTCATTTGCTTGTTTGTTTGGCGCCGACTCAAAATTAGTTACTTACATTAGTTTAGGAGCTTAGTTACTGAGACTAAGAAGGTTTATTTTATTTTTTACCTTTCAGTTCCGTATTTGGTCGGTTCAATTTTTTGTTGAAAAGTTTTTCAATTATATATTCTGATAATGTTTTAGTTGTTCTTTAATTTACACTTGCCCTCACCAAGTTTACATGCTATTGCTATACTTCAGACACCGCATTTACACTTTCCCCAGTTTGTTGGGGAAGTGTGAACTATTGACACAAGAAAAAAAATTATAAAACAATATACTTTTTTTAACATTTTGTTTTGAATTTTTGCCTGTTTCATCTCAATATGCTTAGTAGTAGACCGAGGTTTCACTCATTTTTGCTGTTACAGAATAAAATGACATCCAACAAACTCAAATTACACACTTACCCCGGTGTACCTTAACTTTTGTTAGGAAAAAAACATGGCGGCTCCAATATGGCCGACAATTTTTGTGATTATTGTCCGGTTCTAATTGTCTTCGGGGTCGGAGATTATGATTTTTAGGTCAAAATTCTAAAATTCCACATGGCGGCTCCAAAATGGCGAACAAGTTTGGTCCGATTCTATTCAAAATTGGTATGTGGGGGTTTTTGGGGTCGGATATTTTTTATTACAAGCTCTTATTTTTAGTTTTACCTGTCCAGTTTAGTTGTTAATGAAAACAGAACTGGAAAGTTAAAAATAAAAAATATAAAACAAATTATAGACAATCTCTTATACAAAGGCACCAAAAAGATAAAATAATTTATTTCATTGTTTGATCTAGGTTATTCTGTAACAGATTCAAAAGCTTGCCGCGGATACAAAATAGGTAATCTTGCTCGGCATAATTTTGAATCTGTTACTCACCTAGATCAAACAATGAAAGAAATTATTTTTTCATTTTGACTGCATTTGTATAAAAGCTTGTCTTTGGAAATGTTTTGTTTTAAAATTTTTATTGTTTATCAAATATGTTGGTAGTTTTTGATGGAATGTTTGAATAAATGTATTTCTTCATAGTTTTTTGTACCTCGTTTCTACCAACTTTCCTATTATTTTATGTCGTGTTTGTTTTTTGTATTTTTCTACTCAGGTTTCATCTTCAATTGAAAAAATGATGAATGAATTAATTTACAAGTTCCTGCTTATTTCTTATCGTAATACCTTCGATACCATGCTCTGTAAGTTTTTTTCCAGTGATTATTAATAGTCTTGCATAATGCTATGCTGTATTTCTTGTTTCTTTCTCGTTCAGATGTTGACTCGGCGCGTACTTTATTGTATCAAAAATAACACATCATCTTCAGTCAAACAGCTCCATTGAAAACAATAAGAACTCGTCAATTCCCCTCCTGGTTCGACGCCGATGTTATTCACATAAAAATGAAGCAGTTAGCATTTAAAAACTACAAGAAATATAAAACAGCTTTTCATCAGAATCGATATTCGGAACTGAGGAAGATTGTAAAAAAGAAAATAAACTTAGCGGAGAACAATATTTTAACAGACAGCTCGAATTTTTGGTCATTCATAAATAGTAAAAAAGGGCACTCGCGTATTCCGGGTATAATGAAATTTGGTGATGCAGTATTTGATAACCCCGTGGACATTGTCAACGGATTTGCAGAGTATTTTAGAAGTGTATACCTGGTTTCTGATGAGGACATGCTCCGTGAAAACTTTGATGATATTGACTTAGATATGTTAGACATAGGTGTTTTTTCCAAAACTGATATAGCTACTGCTTCAAGAAAACTAAAAAACAAACTCACTGGGGAGTCGATAATGTTCCTAGTTTTGTAGTAAAAGATTGTATTGACATACTACCTATACCTCTTATGGGCATATTCAACCTAATTTTATCGACCCTGAACTGTGGAAGACAGCTCGAATATGTCGGATTTTTAAAAAAGGCGACTCAAGTCACATCACAAACAATAGAGCAATTTCTATTTTATGTAATTTTTCCAAACTCTTTGAAATATGTATGCAAAAGGTCATTTACTCTCATGTTCAGAAAGTTATTTCCCCCACCCAGCACGGCTTTGTACAACAAAGATCGTGTACAACAAACCTTGCATATAGTGAACGATAAGTGCCATGTGAAGTGGAATGAATAGAAAAATCGAATTAAATGGTTTTCTTCACATAAAGGATTCAATATAAAATTGAACCAGAAAATGGTAGATCTCAGGTGAAAAACAACTACTTTCCTGGCAAATACCACGCAGAACGTTGAATGATATTCACCTGAAAATCCATGCATACTTCCATATAATATCAATGGACATTGAATGCAATTTTGAAAAACCTTTGGTCTTGGCCCTCACAGTACGGAGTAGTCAACCAGCCAAAGGTCCAAAGAACTCTGGCTGAAGTGAGACACAACGTAAACAAACCATCATCGATCTTGTAACACCTATAGGTACGCCGGAAAAGATAAACTTTAACTGGCGGTACCTAGTGACAGAAAGAAACCCTCCGAAAATCTCCCACCTCCCACCTTTTGTTTACGTTGTGTCTCACTTCAGCCAGAGTTCTTTGGACCTTTGGCTGGTTGACTACTCCGTACTGATGAGGGCCAAGAAGCCTGAAACCGGTATGCGGATTGTTAGGTGAACACGACATAAATTGAACATAATCGAGCTTATCAGAAAGAAACATTTGCATTCAATGTCCATTGATATTATATGGAAGTATGCATGGATTTTCAGGTGAATATCATTCAACGTTCTGCGTGGTATTTGCCAGGAAAGTAGTTGTTTTTCACCTGAGATCTACCATTTTCTGGTTCAATTTTATATTGAATCCTTTATGTGAAGAAAACCGTTTAATTCGATTTTTTCTAAGCCTTGCATGTTTAAACCAATATCTCTGTATTCATTTAGAGAAGCAGAATCAAGTCGATGTTATTCACTTGGACTTCCAAAAGGCATTTGTTCAAATAGACCACTATGTTCTTCTCAGCAAATTAATAAAATTGGGACTCTCCAGGAAACTGCTCACTCTACTTGAGTCATACCTAGTTGACAGAAAACAGTTTGTTCAATACGAATCTTTCGAATCTGCTTTAGACGTAGTTACGTCTAGAGTGCCACAAGGTTCTAATCTAGGGCCACTCTTGGTTTTGAATTTTCTTCATTAATGACTTGGCAAGCTCTTTGAAAATTCCCTGCCTTCTATTTGCAGATGACCTTGAATTATACTATAAAATCGATAACATTACTGATTGTCACTGTGTACAGTCTGAGTTAGATGTAATTGAACTTTGGTATGATAATAATCGTCTAGAACTAAATGTATCCAAATGCAATATTATATCGTTAACAAGAAAATATAAAACCGTAATGTATGATTATACTATCAACTATCAACTATCAACCGGGTGCATGAGATGAAGGACCTTGGTATAACATACGACAGCAAATACACATTAACAACACATATTAGAAAAATGGTTGCGGTTTCATTTACAGAAATAGCAAGAACTTCGAAAACGTTGCCACCATAAAATTGCTATATTTTGCCTTTGCCAGATCTAAGTTGGAGTATGGCTCTTTGATATGGAATCCATTCTACGATTACCAAAAAATGTCAATCGAGAGTGTACAGAAATATTTATGCTTGAAAGTTGATGGACAATATCCTGTGAGAGGCATCAATCATGATATTTTATTGTCACGTTTCGAAATGACATCTTTGGAAATACGGAGAATTATTCTTGGTATGAAACTTTTTTATAACTCAATTAATAACAATATTGATTGTGCTGCTCTTTTAAACGAAATTAATTTCCTTGAACCTAGAATCGGAGGTCGGCCCAATGCCAAGTTTTATTGTGAAGCATCACGAACAAACGTTATGCTACGATCACCGTTAAATTTCATGTGCGGTAGCTTCAACAAAATTTGTGAAATTCGTGACATCCATTTTGACCCATTGAATGCTGTTACATCGTGAATTATTGAGTATCTATAATGTTCATGTCTTCTACAGCACTTTGGTGTTATGTATTCTTTTGTTTTCTTGCTTATTTGTTTAATCAAACTTTTCTCTTGAACTTTAGAATTTAATTGTATGTTATATATTATAAATTTTCTTATCAGCATTTACTTCTATATATATATATATATATATATTATATATATATATATATATATTATATATATATATATTTAATATATATATATATATATATATATATATATATATATATATATATATATATATTATATATATATATATATATATATATATATATATATATATATATATATTTATATATATATATATATATATATATATATATATATATATATATATATATATATACAGAGTGTCCCTGGACTTCCTCTTTTCCTCTCGGGAATGTATAGATGGGGTCAAAATATTACCAACACCTCATATAACTTTTGTTCCTAGAAGCCTTCGTTACCAAGTTACGGGCCCCCAAAGTAACAAAATGGAAAATGTGTTTCTTTGATAACTTTCAAAGTGAATATTCAAAATCATCTTAATTTTGGTGATTGACTAAACACATGAATTCCTTCGATGAGCTTTCATGCAGGAGTCAGTTGTTTTGCTACAAAGTCAGGAACGGACTACCCCCGATGGTCCACACCCCAAAACTTTGAAATGACAGATAATTTTTCAATAGTTTTCAACAAAATAAGGTTACGTAGACAATTTTCTGAATAAAAGTACTCGTGTGGAAAGTCGTTCGGAGCAACGATTCTTAATAAAAATGCAGTTTTACTCCACGACATCAAACCCGATCGTCCACCATTATTTGAAATGAAAAATGTTCACAGTGGAAATACTAATGCTAACGTTAATTCAACAACATTTATAACAAGGATAATACAAAATATGCTAAAATAAAGTCGTAAACAAAAAGTACAGTACCTAGTTGAGAGTTTCATTCACAATGTAGATATTTTTTCAAATGAAATATCAAGTTATGTAGATTCGTGGTGTTTTTGAACTAACAAGCTACTCCACTATGGAATATCGAATTCAGTCCATATTTTGTATGTACGCGTGGAATATGCACGTTTCGTGTTGTGTTATCTGAATCTCATGAAACTCAACATTTGGATGTTGCAAATTCGTATTCACAGCTTAAATGTTGAGAAGTTTCACTGATAAGTATAATTTCATGGGAGAAAATCTTCAACCCGAAGATAAATTTAGCTGAAAAAACGCACATCGGAAGGCATAACTAATAAAAAGCAAACCAATAAACTAGAAAAACGGCTGCACATGAATAGGTGAAAAATATCCGGTGAATAAATTTATGTTCCATTTCTTCCACAGATGTTGACAAAAACACCTTGTAGAAAGAAATAAAATTGGTGTGGTTAAAAAATTGAATGCGATTTTGTTTTGTTGAGTGGTGCGTTGTCATTGTATTGTCAATATTCTAATAGGGCAGTTTGAAGTGTTCTGATATGGTCGAACAGTTTACATTCAACGAATATGCAGATATGCATGCATTGTATAGACGAGCATTTGGTAGTGCTGCAGAAGCCCGTCGTCTGTATGCCGAGCATTTTCCCAATCGAACGTTACCGGCAAGAAAAACGTTCGAGCCTGTCGATCGCAGCTTGAGGGAGACACGTAAGTCTAATGGATAATTAATTGGAGCCTGTTGTTTTATTTCGATATTATTGTAGGTTCAGTTTTGCCAAAACGAGGTGGTGAGGGCGCTCCTAGGGCTGTGCGTACCGTTGTATTGGAGGAAAATATTTTGGAAGCTGTCGCTGATGATCCTTCAATGAGCATCAGAAACCTATCAGAACAGTTGCATACATCCAAGTCCACTATTCATAGAATAATTAGGGAACAACTGCTCCACCCATATCACATCCAGATGGTACATGTCATGACACCTGAAGATTTTCCAGCACGACTGGAATATGCCAATTGGTTCCTGGATAAGCAAAGAGAGGATATGACTTTTATTACTCGAGTTTTATTCACTGATGAAGCAGGTTTCAGTAGAGATGGAGTAATCAACTCTCATAATCTCCACATATGGACTTAAGAAAATCCCCATGGGATATTGCAAACCAAACACCAACGGATATTCAACGTGAATGTTTGGGCTGGTATCATAGGAAACCATCTTATAGGACCATTCGTTCTACATGACCGATTGAATGGAGAACGTTATTTGGAGTTCATTCAGAACGATTTGAATGGACTTTTGGAACATGTTCCATTGCAAACCCGAAGAGATATGTGGTTTATGCATAATGGCACTCCTCCTCATTTTAGTTTGATTGTGCGGGACCATCTGAACCAGATTTTCCCCAATAGATGGATTGGTAGAGGTGGGCCATATTAATGGCCACCGCGGTCTCCGGATTCAAACCCATTGGATTTCTTTCTGTGAGGGCATCTGAAAAGCCTCGTTGATGCTACACCTATTTACACCAGAGATGCCTTGTTGAATAGAATCACATTACATTATGAAGCCATACGAAACGACCCTGGCATGATATTTCAAGTGCAGAGAGGGTGTTTGCGCTGACTGAGAAAATGTATTGGGAGAGACGGGGGTCATATCGAGCAGTTTTTGTTTGCTCTTGAGGCTTGCGATTGATTATTTACACCATGAGTTTTGTAAGGTGAACGAGTTTGCATGATAGAAATTCGTTATGAACATTGTACCTATCATTTCTATTTCCATTACAAATTATTCTTTTCGAATAATGGTAGACATCTCAGTTTGGATGTCGTCCAATAAAAATGCATTTTTATCAGAAATCGTTGCTCCGATCGATTTTCCACACGATTACTTTTATTCAGGAAATTATCCAGGTAACCTTGTTTTGTTAAAACATATTGACAAATCCCAGTCATTTCAAAGTTTTGGGGTGTGGACCATCGGGGGTAGTCCGTTCCTGACTTTGTAGCAAAACAACTGACTCCTGCATGAGAGCTCATCGAAGGAATTCATTTGTCTAATCAATTACCAAAATTCAGATGATTTTGAATATTCACTTCGGAAGTTATCAAAGGAAAACATTTTTCATTTTGTAACTTTGAGGGCCCGTAACTTGGTAACGAAGGCTTTTAGGAACAAGAGTTATATCGAGTACTGGTGATATTTCGACCCCATCTATACATTCCCGAAAGGAAAAGAGGAAGTCCAGGGACACCCTGTATATAAGAAATAGTAGGGGACCTAAGACACTTCCTTGTGGTTCATCATTGGTAACTGGAAGCGTCTTGCTCAGACTGTCCCTGCAGAATACACTCTGTGTTCTGTCCGATAGATATGATGATAGCAGTGTTTGTGTTTTGCCTCTTAGTCCATAATGTTCCAGTTTATTCAATAGAATATCCTTGGGAACACAGTCGAAGGATTTACTGAGATCTAAAAAGATTGTGGACTGATTGTTTTCAAAACCCTCTTGGATGTAGGAGACTAGTTTGAGCAATGCTTTCGAAGTTCTTTTGTTTTTTCTGAATCCAAATTGTTCTTCTGTAAATGTGTGTGATTTTAGGAAATTTGCTATTCTGCTGGCAATAACTTTTTTTATGATTTTCGCTAAAATAAGAATTAGAGCGATTGGGCGATAATTAGAGATTATTTCTGAGTCTCGTGATTTGTGAATAGGTATAATTTTAGCTTTTTTCAGTTTAGTGGGAAATTCACCATGCAAAAAAAACAATTAAATTTACTATATGAATTTTTGGTGCTGATAATGTTGACATATTTTGTATGAAAATTACCGTAGAGTGGTCAAAGATGTCATTCGCATTAGAAATTTTGAAAGATGTAATAATATTTTTTATTTCACCTTCTATGGTTGGATATAAAAAAGCTATTTTCGGGTTTTTTTTGCTCCAGTAAGTAGTTCTTACTCACAGGAGCAAAAAACCTCCGAAAATACCTTTTTTTATATAGAAGCTGAAATAAGACACTTCAGCAATTTTGTCTATTATTTCACTAGCTATATTTACAATAAACTCATTATATTCTTCACTTGTGATTTTATTACTTGAGTGTGTTTGTTTGTTTTCCTTACTGTTGTTTACATGTTTCCAGATGGATTTTTGTTTGTTACTTGTATTTCCTCTGTCATTTCTTCTCTTTTTAATGTTAGGAGAAGTTTTTCATATTTTTTATTTTTGAATTCAAATTTAATCTCATCGTTCTCTGAATGGTTTTGTTCTATGGAGTCACGTAGCTCCGTTCATTGCTTCTTTATCTTGAGTACTTCAGGTTGTTCTGAAAAAACAGATGTAGGTTTGCTGTTTGCTTTTATTTCGACTAGGGAAAATGATATATCATGATAGTATTTTGGGGTATTATAGAATATGTTTACTGAACTTGTGGCATTTTTTTCAGCGTACAATTCAGCCCAGCTCTCGGAAGTTAAGTGATTGAAGAATAAACTTTTATTTTCTACAGATTTTTTATGAATAATTTTACTAGGACACTTTGTATTGTCTTCATTACTGAATTTTATTATCTGTACTCAATAGCTGCCAAGAGGCAATTTATAACTTCCGCATTTATCGATTCCACATTAGTTAAAATATTGTCTATACAGCTCTTTGAATTATCTTGTATTCTGGTATATTCTGTAATCTCCATTTTTAGCCCAAAAGTTAGGAATATATTGATAAATTCGTGGAGAAAAACAATTTACCAAATTTCCATGATTTTTGTGTAAATTCCTACACATGCACACAGAAATACATATTTTGATTGTGCTCTATAATTTTTGGACGATTTGGAGAATTACTCGTTAGTCAAAAGAAATCTTGAATTATGATACATTTTCAATTACAATCTACACGGTAGTGTATCAGGACGGTGTGCAAAAATGTAACAAGCCATTGTTTATCAATGATTACTTTGAGTAATAATCCGCTGACATGCCATTTTGCAGACTGTTTCATGTTTGAAATAAAATATATTTGTCAACGCCTTTTCAATTGAATATTTCCGAATTTTTAAATCAGAGAAATGGAAGAGGGGGTCTGAAAATTTAGTGAAGAAAAACAATATACCAAATTTCCATGTTTATGTGTAAATTCCTACAAAGATCGGACAGACACATGCACACAGAAATACATATTTTTATTCCCATGTTTTCATGCTCTATAATTTTTGGACGATTTTTGAACTTCCCCAGAATTACTCGTAAGTCAAAAGAAATCTTGAATTATGATACATTTTCAATTGCTATCCAAACTGTAGTATATTGGGAGGCTGTGTAAATATATAACAAACCATTGTTTATCAATGACAACTTTAAGTACTTTAATTACTAATTGGTAGATAAATAAAAACCCTTTACTCACTAAAGCCATAAGTATCAATTTCAACAAATCAATTCAAGTTTTTTTTCTTCATCCAAATGTTCAAGATTGGATTGAATAGGTATTTTAATTTCAATCGAAATCATCTTTATTCAATATATTGCACCAACGAAAGATTTAACATCCAAAATGACTCCAGAACAATTTTAGTTTAAGATGATTTTCGAAGTTTGGCTGCAAAAACCAAATGATTAATTTTTCTCTCAAGAATGTTTCGATATAATACTATTCATCTATTATCATTGTGAAAAATGTATTCTTTGGCTGTGACTTTTCCAAAAATTCAATTGAGTATTGCTTCACGATACGTATTTGATCGTCATTTTGCATTCTGATTAATTTTGGAATGTTCATTATGTTTAATATTTTGAAGGGTGAATCAATTTAATGAATAAATACATAGAATATTCACAAATTCATTCATTGAATGTTATTACTCCTATATATATATATATATATATATATATATATTTCTTAATTTCTTGACCACATATGTTTATATTCTTTATATTCTCGGAATAAGGGCCTTAGTCAGTCTATAAATTTTTTATTTCATTCGACGTTTCGACAATGTTTATGTCATCTTCAGGTAACTTTAAAATAATGTAAAACATGTAAAAGTTAAAAACATAATACGTTACATAACATCAAATACATTTAAAAATTAAAAGAGACATTAAAAACTTACAATAAAATTCAACTATTATTCTCTCATTCCATTTCATGTTTCATTATTGAATGAATGTTGTTGAATGTCTGAGATTGCTGGTATCGGGTTTGTTCCATCTGTTATCGTTTTTTTTTAAATAAAATACATTGGAGTGTTCGACAAATTCAGTTATAGTACGAGGGCTCTATAGCTATGATTCATGCAAGACTTTTCCGTGTAGAGATGTAAAGATCAATTTACAATTTTTATTTTTTTTATAAATTTATTGTTGTGGAGTGAGTGTTTAAAATAAGTTATTGTAGATTTGATTGAGATTTTTTATGTCGTTTCTATTGTTAATACTGTTTGTATCTTTTTTTATATGAATCATTTCGAGGAAATTTCTAACTTCTGGATTTTTTTCTTTTGTCAAAATCGAATTTATGTTGGTTTTCCTCTGTGTGTTTAGAGACAATGCTGTGATGTCCATTTTTGAGTATTTGTGGGCTTAAATTCGTTTCTGTAGGTATTGTTTGGATTGGCCTATATATGTACTTTCGCAATCTTTACATGGTATTTTATATACAGTGTGGGTTCGTTTATTTTTTGGAATTTCAGGTTTTAATTTTGAGTATAAAATGTTATTTGTATTTTGTAATCGATGTGCTATTGTTATGTTGTATTTTTCTACCGTTTTGTTGATTTTATTGGATAATTTTTATACGTATGGTATGGTAATTGCTGCAACCATAGCAAATCTTGTAATGGAGTATGTGGAAGAAAAAGTCATCAGTTCACTAACATTTAAACCAGTTTTCTTCAAAAGATATGTAGATGATTGCCTAACTTGTATACCTAATGACAAACTAGATGAAATTCTAGAAAAATTTAACAACTATTCATTTCAGATTAAAATTAACAGTAGAAAAAGAAACCAACCAACAAATAAACTTTCTCGATAAAACTATAATGAACGACAATTTTGGAAAAAAAATCACAAACCGGTTCACTAAACCCAACTCATCACATCGCTACACAAACTACTTGTCAAATGCACCACTTAGCTTTAAAAAAAATGTTATTCAGAACTTAACTGACCGAGCCATAAAACTGGCTCATCCAAAGTTCAGAAAAAATAATTTAGAAAAAATAAAAAATATCCCAAAAGAAAATAACTACCCAGATGACTTCGTGGAAAAAACGATCAAAAAAAGGATACATGCTATATATAATGATAACAATAAAACAAAAAAGACGACAAAATATATACCCTTACCATACGTACAAAAATGATCCAATAAAATCAACAAAACGGTAGAAAAATACAACATAACAATAGCACATCGATTACAAAATACAAATAATATTTTATACTCAAAATTAAAACCTGAAATTCCAAAAAATGAACAAACCCACACCGTATATAAAATACTATGTAAAGATTGCGAAAGTACATATATAGGCCAATCCAAACAATACCTACAGAAACGAATTCAAGCCCACTGATACTCAAAAACGGACATCACAGCATTGTCTAAACTCACAAAGGAAAACCAACATAAATTCGATTTTGACAAGGTTGAAATTTTGACAAAAGGAAAAAAATCCAAAAGTTAGAAATTTCCTCGAAATGATTCAGATAAAAAAAGATACCAACAGTATTAACGATAGAAACGACATAAAAAATCTCAATCAAATCTACAATAACTTATTTTAAACACTCACTCCACAACAATAAATTTATTAAAAAAAAATTGTAAATTGATCTTTACATCTCTACACGGAAAAGTCTTGCATGAATTATTGCTATAGAGCCCTCGTACTATAACTGAATATGTCGAACACTCCAATGTATTTTATTAAAAAAAAAACGATAACAGATAAAATGAACCCGATACCAGCAATCTCAGACATTCAACAACATTCATTCAATCATGAAACATGAAATGAAATGAAAGAATAATAGTTGAATTATATTGTGAGTTTTTAATGTCTCTTTTAATTTTTAAACGCATTTGATGTTATGTAACGTATTATGTTTTCAACTTTTACATGTTTTACATTATTTTAAAGTTACCTGAAGATGACATAAACAATGTCGAAACATCGAATGAAATAAAAAATATATAGACTGACTAAGGCCCTTATTCCGAGGAAATAAAGAATATATATATATATATATATATATATATATATATATATATATATATATATGAAAGAGAGTAATATCGAGGGGACTGTTAAAAACAAAATGAAAGGAATTTAATGGACATATATGGCACATATGATTTCTTCCTTCAACTAATTCAGAAAATATTTCTCTTTGATGATTTTTGTACCATTTGCTATGAATCTTAGATGTGTTTGTAAAGTGAACTAACTCGAAAATATCACATTTTTCTATCAATGAATTCTGGGTGAAAAAAAAAACTTTCTCTTCTCAAACAGATAATACTGCTCGACATGCGTGACATTAGAGTGGGGGGGAGGGACAATAACATACGATAAGATCGCGGATATATAAAAATACGAATCGAATATAATGTTTTCTTGAAGTCGGTTTATCATAATTATATTTTTTTTATGTCGTAATAATGTTCAAAGATTTTTTTGCAATTTCGTGATTGTAAAATTTGAATTAAGTATCTGACAACGTGTAAAAATTATATTTAGATTGTTTAGAAATATAATCTGACTGCTGGAGGTTTCTGACATTCAGGGCATTAGGGTTTCTTTCATTTATAACATTTTCCAAAACATCCTCCACTTCAACATGAATACTACATATATTCTTTCAATCAAAATAAACTAAACACCAGAAAATCTGGAGTTAGGATATCCATAACAAAATAAGGGTCACTTGTCACTTGTTGAAAGTTGGGGTTTGAAATGTCTTAGTTTCACCCTCGTGCTTATTGTTATGGTAACAGAAAATAACCACATCAATGCCAAAATAAGAGGATTTTTTTGAGGGCTTAAAATCTCTCTAATATCAAAATTTGTTACTATAATTGCACCGGCTGTACGAGTTATATCAACAAAAATAATCATTTTCTGCAACTGAAATTATATTTCTAATGCCCGATCGATGTGAATAGACCTTTTCATTTAACAGCGATAGCATTTGTTCATTTTTTTGCGGAACCAACGACATGGAAGTAGGTATTCCAAATTTTTTAGGGTACATATTCAAAACTAAACTTGTGTGCAGAAGACGTTTGAATAAATTCAAATGAAATTTTCGTCTACGGCAAAAATCGTCTTTAAATTAAGGAGTTTCATCGTTCCGCCGTACGTACCGCCCCTTTGTTAGATTGAGGTTAGGTTATTAAACAACAAATCCTGAATTCAAACCAAAGCATACATCTGTATGGATTGATATCGAAGTACATGTATTTTTCAGAATTAACCTGTTAATATCAGGTTATTCTCTAGATCTAGCTGTTAATTTCATGATATGATTACAACACAAAACGAAGCAAAAAAAGAAGCCTGAACGTCTCCAAAGAATCGGAGTTCAACCTATTTTTGTGGATTCATACAATTATAACTACAAGAAAGAAAACTGATTGTGTTTCTAGTCGGTTATTCACAATGAAATAGGAAATAGTGCTTAGCAAGTTATCCAGGGCATCTTGGTGGTTGTACTCATCTAAAATCTTCCCACAGATTCGAAAAATCTGATGATTTACGAAAATGAAATAAATACCAACTGCTAACATTTGAGCAATGGAATCAAAAACACTATAACCCAATACAACATAAATTTTAATATTTACATAAATGGTATTGATGGAAATATTCAAGTTTTTCGAAAGTGAATATTATTATATATATAATAGATTATATAGACATAAAATACATTCACTTGTCGAAAATTGAATACTGCTGTCTATTTTTGTCTATTTTTATCTATTTTTGTCTATTTTTTTCTATGTTTATTCTGTTTCTTCTGTTTTTACTACTTTTATTTTGAATTTTTCTGTAAATATATGTGTTACTATATAAGTGTTTGTGAAAATATTTTTAAATTTTGTAATTATTTTGAATCTTTAGATTACTGTATTACTTAAATGATAAATGTAATTATTATTTGGGAAACATTCTGTACAACAGACGAGAAATAATGACCCATGCGCAACCATTTGGTCCTAAATGGGTTTCTTTCTCTGTTTATATACAAATGACACCCAGAGTCTTATGCCATTGTTGTAAATATTTTTAATGCGAATAAACTTATTATTATTATATATATATATATATATATATATATATTCAGAGATATTTAAAATTAATTTAGGCAGCTCAAGAACATCCATAGTCTCCATGAAATTTGTATGAACAGAAAATAGTATTTCAAAACTAATCTAATGTTGGTACAGTTTTATTCAAATTAATTTTTTTTTTTTTTTTTTAATGTTTGTGTGTTCATTCCTTTGTATGCATGCGTGCAGCAATATCATAGCGAAGTGTAACCCGGCTCTAGGAAATTCGCAATCATCGCTTATTCGAAAATGAACTAACCAACAAAAACTTCTTTATTACCCATATAACTTTAAAAATTACTGGGTATCTTATACCACCCCCCATAATGAGTTTTATTAATAATTTCATTGAAGTTTTGTTGAACTGCAATAATCGAAACAGATAATTTGAAAATACCCTAAATATTTGTCATCAACTACAATTGCATTTGAGATCTGTTGATTGTATATGTCAGAACTACAGTTGTTTGACAGTTTTTCTGAAATTTCTGTGCCTAACAAAATGTTTAAAAAATTCCATAGTGTTTTATCCGCGCAACTTGTTTTAAATGAATTGCCTTCCACTCTAGAATGACGCCGATGGACGATATTGTTTATAGCTCCGTATAAAGTATCGAAGACACTCTTATTTATGAGATGAATAAACCATGAGCTCAGTGCAATTTGTGATGTTAGATAAATATAGGACAAGATAACCAATAAATTATCTTCCATTTCAATTTTATTTCATGTAGATGATGTAGGCTGGGCACTTCAGTTATTGTGCAAATGATTTCATAATGAAATCATCAGTCGAAGAGCTCATGAAAATTTCATATAGAATATTGTTAGATGCCAGATGAAAATACCTAGCATTCCAACAACAAACTTGGGCATTTGCTAGATATTTCTCAATGTTTATAATATGGGATCGAAAAAAAAATATTCAGAAACAAACTTTGCAGATAAGGAGTGGGGGGGGGGAGATAGTGATTAATAACTTTTTTCCACTATGTGGGCTGTGGATTTTAGATCACATGACATAATTAAATCATCGGTTGAGGAGCTAATGAACGTTTCATTTGATATCTTGTTAGATTACAGATGAAAAGACATAGAAGGCTAACATTATATCCTGACAAATGATTGTTTAATTTCATTTGGTAAATGGGATGAATAAAATGATTCATTTCACTAGTGAACAAACTCCGCAGACTGGGTTAGATTCAAGCGGGAAATGGGTACATAATAGTGACTTGGTCACATGAATCATTGAAATATTATAATTTCAATTCAATTCCTCAAAGAATATGGGTTTTATTTATTTATTCATCAACTCAATGAAAATGTTTGCTTCATATGAGCTAAAATCTGAAAGTTTTAAGATACATTTGTCTATCACCCTCGATATATGTACACCAACTGGTTGGAAGAAAACTCATCATACATTGCTAAAAACCAGAATTGACAATTCAACGTTTTTGGAGTTTTATATTTATTTTAAATCGAATCAGGGATATTCTGATTCTTTCTTTCGGTTCGGTACCTTCAATAGCAACGAAAAAAAATACGAACTCCTGCACGAAAGAAAAATTTTCCAATGAAATTATCTCTTTATGTCACCCTTTGGGCGTTTTCACACTGGCCTACGCGCCACCGGCACGATATCAGCACAGCACCGGCATGGACACGATATCGGCATGATCCTCTACACATATGCAAAGACATAACACATGCAGTTGCACTGTGCTGTCATTAATATTATTGTTGTTCGACCATGCCAAGAATTAACAAAGTGTATTTATCATATTTGTCACAATTGACGCGCAAAAAACGAAATAGCTGTAGATGTAAAACACATTCGGATCGAAAACGTTTTCATGCAGGATCGATGGATTTCAATTACGAGAAATATTGTTCTATGGTCCTTTTGGCAATTGCCGACACAGATTACAGCGTTATATTCATGGATATTGAGGCATATGGGAAGGATTGTTATTCCTTAATTCTTCAAAAGACAGAGTTTTGGAAACGAATAGATAATGATGAACAGGACATACCAGATGAAAGACCGCTAACAACAGATATGTGCCTGAAAGTTCCTTATGTTTGTGTTGCCGATACTGCTTTTTCAACGAATGAGTATATTCTAAAAGATTTTTCGAATCATAATTTGAGTGTCAAACAAGTGTTTTCAACTCTAGACTGTATGGGCTTGGAAACATGTGGAATGCGCATTCGGAATTTTGAGCAATAAATGGAGAATATTTTACAGAGCAATTAATCTTTCCGAATGTTTTTCTAAAGCTTGTATTGTTCTATTTCACCATCAAACACCGAATATCTACCATTATTGTAGTATTAATACCCATATCATGTAGTATAAATACCCATACCCATGGTTTCTTTGGGTTTCTGTTTATTGCAATAAAAACTTAGGTATATCCTTCAACGAAATTCTATAAGGTACACAGTAATAATTGAACTCAATGTAACTCAGTTGTTTATATATATTTATGCAATAAATTATTATTATTATCTCCGGATCTCTGGCTGGTGACTACTCCGTACTAATGAGGGCCAAAAAGCCTGAAACCGGTATGCGAATTGTTAGGCGGACCCGATATAAATTAAACATAATCGAGAAAGAAACATTTGCAATCAATTTTCATTTATATGGAAGTTTGCATGGATTTTCAGGCGAATATCCTTCAACATCCTGCGTGGTATTTGCTAGGAAGATAGTTGTTTTTCGCCTGTGGTCTACCAATTTTGTTTCAATTTATATAGAAGTTTTTGTGAAGATGACTTTGTGCACTTTATTTCTTATTTTATTCCACTTCACTTGGCTTTTTTATTTAACATATATGCTAGTCGGGCAACTCAGCCACTCCTACTGAGAAGTAATCGTTTATTTAGAATCCTATCGAGAAGGGGAAAATGTATGGAATGTTTCTTTCTGTCACTAGGTACCGCCGGTTGAAAGTTATCTTTTCCGGCGTACCTAAAGATGATGTAGGCTTGATGGTGATTTTGTTTATGTTGGCTCTTGCTTCGGCCAGAGCTCTCCGGATCTCTGGCTGGTGACTACTCCGTACTGATGGGGGCCAAAAAGTTTGAAACCGGTATGCGGATTGTTAGGCGGATCCGACATGAATTACATAATCGAGCTTATCAGAAAGAAACATTTGCAATCAATTTCCATTTATATGGAAGTTTGCATAGATTTTCAGTAGTCATACCACTAGTGACTGAATTTTCGCGATACGTCTGTCGATTTATTTCTAAACGAAACTGAGTTGCTTGAAAACACCACGAGTCCGCAGGACGGGTGATGTTTTCTCTAAGCAACTGAGTTTAGAAATAAAAGACAGACTTATAAGATGAATTCAATCACGAGTGGTATTTTATTAGACTATTTCACGAACAAAGTGAAAGGTCAAAAAATTTAAATTCGGCAGAATGAGAGGAAGAAATTTAATAATAATGAATAATTCAAATTTGATTATAATCATGAAATATTTATTTTAACTATAAACAATTGCTTTTAATTATTATTTGTTACCTATAACAATAAATGATTTTTGATGAACACGAACATAATACATTATTCTCGACATTATTATAAATGGTGCAATTGTTAAAATTTTGAATAGTATATCCGTTACTAGGTGCATACAATGTATTGTTGGTATTACTACTTGATGTACTTGGAGTACTAAAAGTATTATTCACTGTATTCTGATGATGTTCAGCACTTAAATGTAAATACGGTTTCATCGAGTTCGAACTTCCATGTCCAGTAATTTTCATAGCTTGTTGTTCACTAACGCCGTATTGTCGCCGTATTGTAGTAACTGCACAGTTTTTTTCACCACCTTGGCGGGTTTTGGAGAATATCAGATTATATGCACTTCCGTTTGTTAAACAGCCTTTGTTGTCAGTCTCTTTCTTAAAGAAATGTAACATGGAAAAAATTGCTTCATTACCTCTTCAAGAAAGTTCTACTGCAGCTATGTGAAAAAACTTATTTTGGAGTCCCTCTGGCGTGTCTTCGACCCATTGTAAGCACATATTTCTATATTCGTCTGAAGTCATAGCGACAGAACTCATTTTCGTTTTTCGGGTACAGCTCTTGCAACAATTTTCTCTTACTATCTCGAGCCGCCCTCGCCTCCTTGAACATTATATCTTTGAAAGGATCAATATGTCTCTGATACTCACAAAAAAAATTTTCTTGTACTAATTTTGCAGTAGTGTGCCCAGTCTTTCAGATTGAATGCTAATCTTTCGTTGCTATTTTCTGCATCTAATTTGTAGTTGCGTTCCGCACAGAACGTCATAAATTGTCTTCATATATAAGATTTTGATTTTTTTGTGTTACTGGGTATATTTTCTTCAATATTTCGATTTATTACTTCGTTTGAAGTAGCACCGAAGCGACTCATTTTGACGTTTGCAGCTACAATTATTTTAGGTCAAACTGTCAAACTTTTCATTGCAATCCGTATCCATGGTTACGTCGTTGGAAACACGATGCTGATAGACCAATCAGAATTGAAAGACAGCTGGTGTTTACGCGATAATACAAGCTGTCTTTGGTTTTCGATTGGTCAGATTTTGTGAAAATTCCAAGGTGCGTGGAATAGTCAGGTGAATATCATTCAACGTTCTGCGTGGTATTTGCTAGGGAAGTAGTTGTTTTTCGCCTGTGGTCTACCAATTTTGCTCCAATTTATATTGAATCTTTTGTGAAGATGACTTTGTGCACTTTATTTCTTATATTATTATTATTTAATATAGCACGCAAAGAAGATTTCAAATTGAAAGACCTACTACTCAAAACACAGTTATTTTTATTCATTCAGGGTTTGGATTCCACTACTTCTATTGAAGTCACTAGTCGTATTCAAAACTCGTCATAATTTTTGTTTTTACCCAACCTCAAAAAGTATTGGGTGAGTGGAGTGACTGTTCCTCGCCGACAAGTCGGTTGCCAGAACAACACAGTACCGATATTTCGGCAAGTGTGAAAGCATTCCATTATTTATATACAATTATGCGTCCTCCGGCATCGTTGTCGTGCCGATGTCCTGTCGGCCAGTGTGAAAAATCCCTTTCTTGGGTTCTTTCCTTCCAGTTTTTGATTTTGCATTTTTTGCCTGTTTCATTCAGTACTTTCCTTCTTCATCTTGACTTTGGTATTCCTCGTGTCATTTTGCCTGTAATTTCACGCTCTAGCAGCTTTATCGGTATTCTGTTTGCAGGCATTTTCATGATTTGGCCCGGCCACCTCAACATTTGTTCAGCAAACCAACAATGTCTGGTTCATTTTATAATTCACATAATTCCTTTACTATCCATCCTGCCCTTTTTCACCTCCATATCGTAACAAAAACGAATAGACTACGCCACTGCGATGAAGCAGAGTTCCGAGAGACTTCCGCTATCAATTTCTCATTATTGGCGATGGTAATTTCCTCCCTAGTAGAAAACTTTGGATCAATAGACAGATAGTCTGGTTTCATCGTCATATGAGAAGTTGTACCTGAATCTATGTACCTAACATCATTTCGCACTTGTTCGGTGATGAAGAATGAAGAAATGAAAGCCTTTTCCATTGGTTTGGAGGGCTTTTTTGGATTTGGACAATCCGGTGCTTTATGGCCATATCCATGGCATCCATAACATCGCACATTTTTCTTGTATTAAATTTTTTTTATATTTTTTCGTTTTCGATCTTTCGCTGTAAAATGCTACATTCTGCTTCGATTTTCGGCCACAACTCTCAGCTTTCGAATTAGCTTGGTTTTGATTGAATCGCCGGTAGTTGGGATGATAATCATCTGGTAGTTCAGCTAACAAAAGTATTCCAATCCATTCTTCAGCAACTGCGAAACTTTTTCAATTCGATTTGTGAGCAGTGGAAATGATAACATATTCCTCGACTGAATCGGAATTTTCCAATCTCGTAGTTATATCAGTTTCCCCAAGAGCCCTACTCGACGTGATAAACCGGAATCTTCAAATACTTGAATTAGTTTGTCCCACGCTTACTTCGCTGTCTTTGTATCCTGAATATGAATATAAAAAGTGGGATCTACTGATAAAATAATCTTAGCCCGTGCTTCGACTGATTTTTTCTTATCTGCCTCGGCAACTGGCTTTTCCACATATTCCCACAGATCTTCATGCTCGAGATAACTTTGCATTTCGAACTTCCATGTAATGAAATTATATCGGCCAACAAATTTTTCGATATTTGGCAAACTGCTTCCTGCTGCCATTTTATATTCTTATAAGATAAAGAACTGAAACGTTCGAGAAATGATCCAGTATACAGGGTGTAACATAAGTACGTTGAAATATTCAAGTGACGTATTCCTGAGACAATTTTAAGAAAAAAAGTCTATAAACTTGTGTCCGGAAATGCTTCGTTTCCGAGATACAGGTTGTTAGAATTGCATTTTATTTGTTCGCTTTTTGAAAATAACTTTTGCAAAAAAAAAGTTATTTGCACGAAATTTGGTACCCGGGTTTTTTTTGACGTGGTAAATTATAATTTCGTATTAATTTTCATGTAACATCTATTTATTTCAAATTGTCCTAACATTTTTCACAGTAAACTTTTGGTACTTTTCATGAGAATACCTCATTCCCACACCTTTTCCAATTAAAAAAGGTACACTTCCTCAACAACGCTGGAGGTGATCGTTTTCGAGATATTCACAATTTTCTATATCGATGCATGTTACTTAGCTTCTAGGGCGCTAAGTGAAGTTGCTGAGAACATTACAAAAACTAAGTATGTGGTAGGTCTCGTCAAAATAAACTACTTTTTTCCTATGAAATGTTTATCGGAAAATGATTTGTTTTCGAGATACAGATTGTTGAAATTTTTCAAAACATGGTTGGTTTTTGTCATAAGTTATTCGCAACTGCAGTTATTTTCATCAAACTTCAAACACAGACTTCTTTCAAACTGAGCATTATCAAACTGCTTGATCAATCCAAATTGAAAAAAATTGTCAGGTTTAATTATTCAATTAGAAAGTGCTACATTTCGGAGTTTGTAAAAAAACAATTCGGAGAAGTACTATGTTATTTATTAGGCAATTAAACATATAAAAATTGAACGAAACAACTATTACAACAACTGTTCAAAGTGACGACCCCCAACAGTAATACAAGCTTCTGCTCTCCTCATCAAAGAATTCCGCACCCGTTGAAAAATGCCAAGAGTGTTCCTTATCGTTTCGCAGCAAGCTATGATGCTATCCCTTAACATTTTCTCGTTTTCAATGGGGCTAGCATGAACTAGTGATTTTGGGTGTCCCCAACAGAAAAAATCGACGGGATTGAGGTCCGGTGACCTCGGGGGCCAATGCTGAGTGCCTCCTCTTCCTATCCATCGTTGGGGATATGCCACGTCTGAGAAATTTCTTGCTATCAGACTCAAATGTGCAGGAGCTCCATCGTGCATAAACCAAGATTGATTTCGGAGACCAATGGGAACATCTTCCATAAGCTGGGGAAGCTCGTGTTCCAAAAAATTTTGGTAAGCATCTCCATTCAAACGTAAGGGGAGAAAATAGGGGCCAATTGAATTATCCCCAATTATGCCTACCCATACATTAAAAGAGAATCTGTCTTGGAAATGAGTTTGCGCTATCGCATGTGGATTATCTTCCGCCCAGATGTGGTTGTTATGGAAGTTCATGATACCATTTCTTGAAAAATTAGCCTCATCTGTGAAGAGCATTTTCGATAAAATTTGGGGATGTTGTTCGACTTTTCTTTGAAGCCATTGAGCAAATTCGATACGTTGTTGAAAATCACGTAGCGTGAGTGTCTGGACACGCTGAATATAATAAGGATATAATTGCTGTTCCTTCAAAATTCTGTAAACGGTCATGTGACTCACACTTAAAGTTTGACTAATTTTTCTTGTACTTGTCTCTGGATGTTCCCTAATTCCTTCGAGAACCGCCTCCTCCAATTCCACAGTTATTGTAGTCTGTGGCCGTCCTACTGCAGAATTTCTTTCAAAGCTTCCAGATTCGGAAAGTCGCCGGACAAGATTCGCAAATATCGCTGCACAAGGAGTGACGCGTTGGGGATACCTTTCCTGATAGATGCGTCTTGCCTCGGTTGAATTTCCGTCAGCCAAGGCGTATGCGAAAACCATATCAGCCATTCCAGCATTCGTAAAGTCGGGCATGGTACTGGGAATTTGTCAATGAATAGTTAAAAATGTGACAGAAAACTTCTATTTTTATGAACGAACGTTCATAGCCTACTCGATTTAATTAACTTAATTTTCAAGCGGAGAGTGACAAAAACTATTGAAATCAAATTTGGCTATACTGATTAAGCAGTTTTATAATGCTCAGTATAGAAGAAGTCTGTCCGGGTATACTGCGTATAAAGTTTGATGAAGATAACTAAAATTGCAAAAAACCAACTATGTTTTGAAAAATTTCAACAATCTGTATCTCGAAAACAAATCATTTTCAACCGACGAAACCAAGAAGGAGGTCCTCTAGTCGACCCGTATATTTTTTTTCCATAATTTTTTTCAATGTATGATCACGTATAACTTTTTACTGAGGCGTCCGATTTCGATAATTATTTTTTCAGTGGATAGGGTGTACTTCGAAGGTGGTTCCATTTGAATTCGAAAGATGAAATCCACCCCTAAGGGTAGCAAAATGAAGGATATTGATCACTCACCCTCTGAATTCTGGTCCGTTAACCGATTCTATCAGGCATAACTTCGTACTGGGTTCTTCGATTTGGATGATTCTTTTTTTAATAGATAGATAGATACCTTATATTTGGATTTCGAATGGAATTATATACCCTCACGGCTGGAAAAATGGGGGATAATTGATTTTTCACTTATGAACATTGGCACACACATACGTAGTTGACAATGACAGATCGCTACTGACATTATTTCTGTTCCACATCCGTCAAAACCATTATATTCTATGAGAGGATGGAATGATATACAAAGTAATGAAATAAACTGACCAGAACAACAAAAATAATTTATATTACAACAAAAAGTAAAAGTAGTTAATCATATTATTTAACTGGTAATAGTTGAAGTAAGGTGGGTAAGTAAGTATTTTGGAAGTAATCGAAAAACAAGTAGGTAGTAATTATTATATTTTAGCCATAAAAAATTGAAAAATAAAAACTTTTTAACAAAAAATTAAACCGACGAAATACGGAACTGAAAAGTAAGAAATAAAATAAACCTCCTTAGTCTCAGTAACTAAGCTCCTAAACTAATGTAAGTAACTAATTTTGAGTCGACGCCAAACAAACAATCAACGAACATCATTAAATTACTTCAAAAAAATTATCAGAATGTCACCGCGCAACTCGATGCCATCATTTTACGCCTTACCTAATTCATTTGCTTGTTTGTTTGGCGCCGACTCAAAATTAGTTACTTACATTAGTTTAGGAGCTCAGTTACTGAGACTTAGAAGATTTATTTAACTTTTTACTTTTCAGTTCCGTATTGCATCGGTTTAATTTTTTGTTAAAACGTTTTTATTCGATAAACATTTCATAGGAAAAAAGTAGTTTATTCTGACGAGACCTACCACATACTTGGTTTTTGTAATGTTCTCAGCAACTTCACTTGGCGCCCTAGGAGCTAAGTAACATGCATCGATATAGAAAATTGTAAATATCTCGAAAACGATCACCTCCAGCGTTGTTGAGTAATTGTACCTTTTTCACTTGGAAAAGGTGTGGGAATGAGGGTTTTTCATGAAAAGTACCAAAAATTCACTGTCAAAAATGTTAGGGCAATTTGAAATAAATAATGACAGCGTACGCAGCGCCCTCTAGATGTTACATGAAAATTAATACGAAATTATGATTTCCCACGTCAAAAAAACCCTGGGTACCAAATTTCGTGCAAATAACTCATTTTTTGCAAAAGTTATTTTTAAAAAGCGAACAAAAAATTCAATTTCGACACCCTGTATCTCCGAAACGGAGCATTTCCGGACACAAGTTTATATGGCCTTTTTTTCTTAAAATTGTCTCAGGAATTTTTGAATATTTTAAAGTACTTATGTTACACCCTGTATATACAGGGTGTAACTGAATAAGTGTAAAACATTTAAGGAGGTGATTTCTCATCGAAAAAAAGATAGGATCTTTCATATAAAGAAACTTCATTGGAGCATCCCTTGTTAAGATACAGCCCCTTAAAGGGGGTACATAAAATTTGTATAACAATTTTTTTCACAAGCACTGAAAAAGTTACAATATTGAAATTAACCTGACGTTTTGTACTACCAAAAAGACACTTAGCCAGTAATTTATTTGGTTTACCCATGGTTGTAAGGGTGAAAACGCAACCCTAAAATTTATTTCCAATGTAACTTTTTTTCTTATTATTTGTTTACCATTTAAAAATTTATTTCCGATAGCCTGTTTCATTCTAAACAAAAATGTCTCTTGGGTTTTTAACAATAAAAACCAGTAAGCAGCAAAACATTATTTTACGAACAACTACAGAGATACATCGTCATAAATGCGAACTGGATTTATTGTTATTTTGTAGTTAGTACCTGCATTAAACGATTAAAGGGTAATAAACAAAACTAAGTTATTAATAACAAAACACACAGCATGTAGAAATCATAGTGAATGTTCAATATGTCTACCTTCAAACATTACGCATGCGTCTAGACGTCGGCGCATTGAGCCACGTATTCGCTCAAATATTCCTGGAGTCTCTCTGATTACACTGCACGCATCGATGATGCGGTTTCTTAAGTCCTCTACATCGCGAACAGGAGTACGATATACCAAATGCTGTGAATGGCCCCAAATAGAGAAATCGAGAGGATTGAGATCCGGGGATCGAGCGGGCCATTTATGTGGTCCTCCTCGACCTATCCACTGATTTGCATATGTTTCAGTTAAATGCTGACGTGCTACTTGACTAAAATGGGCGGGAGCCCCATCATGCATAAAAAACATATCCCTTCTGACGCCCAAAGGAACTTCCTCCAGCAGTACTGGATGCACTTCTCTTAAAATTGAACGTATGCCTCACCATTTAATCGAGGAGGTAGAAAATGAGGCCCAATTAAATCATCCCCAATAACTCCGAGCCACACGTTAAGAAAACTGTTCTTGATGGCCAGTTTCGACAATAGCGTGAGGGTTTTCATCAGCCCATATGTGGTAATTATGAAAATTAATAATCTTGTCCCGAGAAAAACTACATTCGTCTGTGAATTCTATCGTCTTCAGAAAGTCACAATTTCTTCTAATCATTTCCAGCATCCAATTGCAAAATTCAAGACGGTTCGGAAAGTCTCGCGGTAACAGTGCCTGTACTCGTTGCAGATGGTAAGGGTATAAGAGTTGTTCCTTTAAAATTCGAAATACCGTCATATGATCAACATTTAGCTGGAAAGCAATCTTTCTAGTACTGGTAGTAGGTTGTTCTTCAATCAAATTAAGTACTGCTTCCTCAAGCTGTGGTGTTCGTATTTCTCGATGGCGACCACAATCCTGCGTTCTTTTGTCGAATGAACCATATTCTCGTAATCGTTGATGAAGTCGAGCAAATATTCTATGTGAAGGATGCTGCCGTTGAGGATACATTTCAGCATATCTTCTAGAAGCTTCTAACCCATTCCCTGCGACAGACCGTAAACGTAATGCATATCAGCCATTTCCTCATTTGTGTATGCCATTTTATTAACAAGTGAATTATTAAAGTAACAAATTAAGAACAGAACAACAACACACAATTAGTATTAATTCAATTTCGAAAATTCCCAAACTGACAGCGTCATACCAATTTAATTGTCACTATCGCTAATAGCGACCTACTAGATAGATTAGTTTCGTATTTTCGCATTTATGACGATGTATCTCTGTAGTTGTTCGTAAAATAATGTTTTGCTGCTTACTGGTTTATTTTGGGCAAAAACCAAGAGACATTTTTGTTTAGAATGAAACAGGCTATCGGAAATAAATTTTAAATGGTAAACAAATAATAAGACAAAAGTTACATTGGAAATAAATTTTAGGGTTGCGTTTTCACCCTTACAACCATGGGGTAAACCAAATAAATTACTGGCTAAGTGTCTTTTGGTAGTACAAAACGTCAGGTTAATTTCAATATTGTAACTTTTTCAGTGCTTGTGAAAAAAATTGTTATACAAATTTTATGTACCCCCTTTAAGGGGCTGTATCTTAACAAGGGATGCTCCAATGAAGTTTCTTTATATGAAAGATCCTATCTTTTTTTCGATGAGGAATCACCTCCTTAAATGTTTTACACTTATTCAGTTACACCCTGTATAGTAGTTTTGAGTTTCTTGAACCAGGAATATACAATGGAGTTTGAGTTTCTTGGGGTTTTGGTTCTTTTTAACCACCGAAACCAAAAAGGAGGAGGTTTTCTGTTCGACGCGTATATTTTTTTTTAACTGACGAAACCAAAATGAGGAGGTTCTCTAGTCGACGGGTATATTTTTTTAATGTATGATCACGCATAACTTTTTACTGAGACGTCCGATTCCGATAACTCTTTTTTCAGTGGATAGGGTGTTTTTTGAAGTTGGTCCCATTTGAATTTAAAAGATGAAATCCACCCCTAAGGGTAGCAGAATGAAGGATATTGATCACTCACCCTCTGACTTCTGGTCCGTTAACCGATTCTATCAGGCATAACTTTGTACTGGGTTCTTCCATTTGGATGATTCTTTTCTCATTAGATAGCGTATACCTCATAGTTGATCATATTTGGACTTCGAATGGAATTATCTACCCCTATGGGTAGTGAAATAGGGGATGATTGATTTTTTACTTGTGAACATTGGCACACATATGTTGTTGACATTGACAGATCCTCCTGCATCTGTCACAATACTTACATTCTATGAAAGGATAGAATTATATATAAAGTGATGAAATCAACTAACCAGAACTTTCAGATATAATTTATATTATATAACAATAAATAGGTAAAGTAGATAATAATTGATTTGTTGAAAATATAAACAGGATGTTCATAAAATCAGACGTGGAATCATCTGCGACTGAAAGATAAACTTTAGTCACTATCTTCCATCATCAAGATAACCTCTTGTGGGGTATTCATGTTGAAAAGGGAAACATTCTCAATTGAATATTGATAGAAATATTTTTCTGTGAATTGAAAAATCCACGATTAAAATGAAGTTATTTTTTGTGAATGTCTAACAGAAAAAAACTACTTCCCCGGCTAAAGCCATGCTGGACATTGAACTACATCTGATAGATATTCTGAAAAGGCCCTAACTCAAAAGAAAAAATCTGAAATTAAAAATTTTCATTTTTATTCAGATAGTTATTTGATTTTCTATTCTAGTCTTAATTAAGAACTCATAAAGATGAATGAGGCAAAGAAGAATGTTTTCCAAAAGAGAGTACTCACCAGAAATCATTCGTAACATTGACGCAGGAGAGACATCGCATTCACTAGGTCTTCAATACATTTTTGTCGACGAAAATCTATTTCACGCTTTCACGATCATCAGGAAGACCGGAAGAAATGGGAAACACATTTTCAAGAAGCAATCTCACTTTGCAAAGATGGAAAAAGTTAGAATCATTTCTTTTGGAGAGACACTTTGAAAAAAGTGTTTTCTGTCATTAAAACCTGTCATGGGGTATGATAGATTGATTTGTTGAAAATATAAACAGGATGTTCATAAAATCAGACGTGGAATCATCTGCGACTGAAAGATAAACTTTAGTCACCATCTTCCATCGTCAAGATAACCTCTTGTGGGGTATTCATGTTGAAAAGGGAAACATTCTCAATTGAATATTGATAGAAAGATTTTTCTGTGAATTGAAAAATCTTTCTATCAATATTCAATTGAGAATGTTTCCCTTTTCAACATAGATAATGATTTTATTTAACAGTTAATAGTTGAAGTAAGCTAGGTGAGTAAGTATTTTGGAAGTAATCAAAAATTGAGTTGGTAGTAATCAGTAGATTTCAGCCACAAAAAATTGAAAAATTAAAACTTTTTAACAAAAAGTTAAACCGACGAAAAAATCGACTGAAAAGCAAAAACTTAATTAAACCTCCTTAGTCTTGATGATAATTGAGCTCCTAAACTAATGTATCTAATTTTGAGGGGGTGCCAAACAAACTAGCAATTGAATTAGGTAAAGCGTAAAATGATGGAAGCGAGATGCATAGCGGCGTTTTAATTACTTCTTCAAAGTAATATAATGATTTTCGATAATTGTTTGTTTGGCGCCGAATCAAAATTGGTTACTCACATTAGTTTAGGAGCTCAATTAGCATTAAGACTAAGAAGGTTTATTTTATTTTTTGCTTTTCAGTTGATTTTTTCGTCGGTTTAATTTTTTGTTAAAAATGTTTTTTGTGAATGACAGTCTTCTTTTAGGAGATGAACATTTATTTTGTCGACGCTTCGAGCGTGTCCACGGTCTTCTTCAGGGACTACAAATATATTTTTCGTTGATACAAAGATACAATAAGAATGATGAAATGGACTTACCTAACAATAATTAGCTGGACCATTATTTTTTTAAAAGGAAAGTTTTAAAGCAGCAGATGATTTTACATAATTATATTATTTTTTCCTCCTCTTCATTGTGTATAAATAAACCGCGAGACTTTGTTGTTGTTCTTTTTCTTCCTTATTAAAATCAAACGTGAGAAATCCGATGAGGAAGCTGGTTGATATGGATGTGAACTATCATTGGAATGGCACGGTGAAGCGACTTGGGATGTCGGTGGACGGAATTTTATGTGGGATTCTACTTCGGTTGTTTAAAATGACGATTTCTTGCTTTTCTGGAGATATGATGTTTGTCGATTCTGTTATACAGAGTGGCCACTTTTTTAATGGGATTGTATTGGTAACTTTTAAACCATAAGAGTTAGAAGGTCGGTCAAATGGAGAAAAAGTTGCATTCATAGAAGCATTGTCAAGCAGTTCAAACAAATCGAGATTATCAGGGCCGGTTATTGAGATATCATAAGAAAAGTAAATTCTGTCATTTTGATTTTTCTTTTTTTCCCACTTTATTTCGAATATTATCAAAAAATAACACAGGAGTTTTTTATTCGACAGTAAATTATCCTCAATTTGACATAATCAGATTTCGTATCCAACGATTTCTACGCTCTGTGCCACCCTCAACCTCATTTTTTTCAATACGGACCTGCATATTTTATGACACTTTTCGAAATAACTTTTAACGCTGAAATCAACGATATATCATACAATGTCATTCAAAGTTGATTTTCAGGTGATTTTGACCCTTATCCAAATTTCTTTGGGTCGGATCTGTATTACATTTAGGTACCTTTAGTTTAATTAACAACATGCAATACATTTCGATAAGAAAATCAAATTACTCATCTTCAACTGAATGGAACGTAACAGAATCAAAGCAAGAAACAAGTAATAATTATTTACAAATTTCAAGAGGTGAAAAACCTAATTCATAATAATTAAACGAAACTATCATTTAATGAAAGAAAAATCAAATGATTATTCGAAAGTAAATGATGAACATTAATGAAGTAAGTGTTCGAAATGTCCACCATTTTGTAAAATGCACTTTGCGGTTCTGGAACCCATACTTCTTATACATATGCTTATTTCGTCTCCTTGAATACTTTCCAATACATTCTCAATCTTTTCGCGAGGAATCATTATTGTTGGATTTGTCATTTGTTCCGTTGAAACAAATCACAGAATCGAACTTTATTTTGAGATTATTACGATATAATTTTTGCAAGGCTTGGTATTCAAATTTAAAATCATTGTATTCGCATCTCTTGACTATTTTATTAACAGCAGTTTTTGATAAATTGCATTCACTTGCCACAGTTCTCGATTTTTTTTCTGGGTTCAATTGAATTTGGGTCAGAACATTGATATCGTTGATAGACTTGTTTTTTCTTACATACACACAACTCTAGGTTTATTGAATGTATTATTTCCAAGTAGTAGGCCGTGGATAAAAAAGAACATAACAAGAAATGACATATTATTTGTCACTTCGTTTATTATTGTGTCACAAGAACTTATCATTAAATACTTTTCTGGTAATTTTAATTTAATTTTTTTAAAAGAAGAGAGATATGTACGAAGTGTACATAAAACTAGATAGAAATTCGTTCAAAGCACAACAAAGGTATGGTGAATTATATCCTGAAAGAACAACACCAAATATTAAAATGTTTCGACGTTCATCTACGTTACTTGCACATAATTCATTCATCAAACCTAGAGGTCCTTATGTACGACGAAACGAGCCTATCAATGACATCAATGTTCTGGCCCAAATTCGAATGAATCCAGGAATAGGATCGAGAACTATGGCCAGTGAATGCAATTTATCAAAAAGTGCTGTTAATAAAATTCTCAAGAGACACGGATACCAAGACTATAAATACCAAGCCGTGCAAAAACTATATCGCAATGATCCTGAGAGAAGGTTGCAATTCTGTAATTGGTTTCAACGGAAGGTGCGGAATAACAACAATTTTGTGCACAATATCATTTGGGGAGACGAAACGAAATTCACAAATTCTGGCATGTTCAATCGAAGGAACAAACATTTTTATGCCACAAAAACTCCTCACTTAATTCATGAAGTTAGACATCAATATCGTTTTTCTTTGAACATATGGTGCGGTTTGTTGAATAATGAATAACTGGGACCCTATTTTATTGACGGCAACCTAACCCGAGCAAAATATGTAGAAATTATAGAAGAAATGTTGGATGATCTTCCTATACGGTATCGGCGTAATAGTCCATGGTTCCAACAAGACGGATGTGGTCCACACAACTCAAGAATAGTCACAGACTATCTAAATCGAACTTTTCCCGATTGATGGATTGGAAAAAGAGGTCCAGTAGCATGGCCTGCCAGATCTCCGGATTTGAATCCGCTGGATTTTTATTTGTGGGGATATCTCAAAAATAAAATTTATGATACTACGAACCCGACAATAGAGATTCTTCGCGAGAAGATTGAGAATGTATTGGAAGGTATTCAAGGAGACGAAATAAGCAAATGTATAAGAAGTATGGGTTCCAGAACCACAAAGTGCATTTTACAAAATGGTGGACATTTCGAACACTTACTTCATTAATGTTCATCGTTTACTTTCGAATAATCATTTGATTTTTCTTTCATTAAATGATAGTTTCGTTTAATTATTATGAATTAGTTTTTTCACCTCTTGAAATTTGTAAATAATTATTACTTGTTTCTTGCTTTGATTCTGTTACGTTCCATTCAGTTGAAGATGAGTGAGTTGATTTTCTTATCGAAATGTATTGCATGTTGTTAATTAAACTAAAGGTACCTAAATGTAATACAGATCCGACCCAAAGAAATTTGGATAAGGGTCAAAATCACCTGAAAATCAAATTTGAATGACATTGTATGATATATCGTTGAATTCAGCGTTAAAAGTTATTTCGAAAAGTGTCATAAAATATGCAGGTCCGCATTGAAAAATATGAGTTTGAGGGTGGCCCAGAGCGTACGAAACGTTGGATACGAAATCTGATTATGTCAAATTGAGGATAATTCACTGTCGAATAAAAAACTCCTGTGACATTTTTTGATAATATTCGAAATAAAGTGGGAAAAAAAGAAAAATCAAAATGACAGAATTTACTTTTCTTATGATACCTCAATAACCGGCCCTGATAATCACGATTTTTTTGAACTGCTTGACAATGCTTCTATGAATGCAACTTTTTCTCCATTTGACCGACCTTCTAACTCTTATGGTTTAAAAGTTACCAATACAATCCCATTAAAAAAGTGGCCACTCTGTAGATGGCGTGATGGATGGAGAATGTAGGTGGTAGTATTTTTCAAAGTAGTTTGTGGTATATTTTGTTTAAGTTAGTGATGTCGGTTCTATTATTTATGTGTTTGTATTTTTCTTTATATGAATCATTTCAGGAATTCACGTTTTTTGGTGTAATATTCGGTAGCAAGTATTTCCGTTTGGTCGTAGTTAAAATCGTGATTTGTATTTTTTTGTGATTGTTCAGGGCAGTTGATGTGGTTTTTGCATATTTGTATGATTTCAGGCGATTTTCAAGATACTGAAGGGTCTGGCCGATATAGACTTTGTTGTACATGTTGGTTCATTGCATGGAATTTGGTAATTTTTTTTTTTTTATGTTCTGGTTCCCACGAAAAGGGATATCCTGTAATGTTCAGAGAACATCGTGGGAACCTAGGGAAAGAAGGTAGGAGTTGGTGTTCTTCTTAAATTTCTGAAGGTTGTATGCCTCGGGGAACACCTCCCTAGGCAATGAGTTCCAAAGCCTCGCTGTTCGTTGGATGAACGAGTCTTTGGAAAGTGATGTTCTGCAGGTTTCCAAAGTGACCACGAAGGGGTGTGATGACTGAACTTGACGGGTTAATCTCGAAGAGACTGCCAAAGCAGGAACGATTGTTGATATTTCAGAAGAGCATCGCCCATGAAAATATCTATAAAATAGAGACAAATCGCCAACTTTTCTACGGTGTTCCAGACAAGTGAGCGAGTTTGTAAGCGAGGCATCACCGACGAGACGAATTGCCCTTTTTTGGACAGAATCCAATAGCCTCAGGATATGTTTAGGTGCCGCACTCCAAATATGGGAACAGTATTCCAGGACAGGTCGGATCTGTGCCTTATAGATCATAAGCAGCTGACTGGGGGTGAAATAGCTCTTGGCACGAAACAGAAAACCAAGCATCGATATGGATGGCTTCAGTGGTATGGTTACTCCTGACAAAGTTATGGGATGCACTTTTGGCAATGGACCTCACGTGATTTTCCCAGGAAAGGTTATTGCTGATAGTAATACCAAGCATCGATATGGATGGCTTCAGTGGTATGGTTACTCCTGACAAAGTTATGTTAGGCACAGTGAGATCGGCTTTTCTAGAGAAAAGACATGCTTGTGTTTTGTTTGCATTGAATTCTACCAAGTTATTAGATCCCCATTCGAGAATTGTTGCCAAGTCCATATTTATATTATTAACATTTCTTCCTCGTTCATTTCTGGTTTCACGGGCTGATATAGGGGCCCTGGAAGAGAAAGCGGTATGGAGGGTACTATCATCGGCAAAGCTGTGTACTGGACATGGAGTTGCTTTCAACAGGTCGTTATTGTGAAGTAGAAATAGTGTTGGTGCGAGAATGGATCCTTGCGGAACACCAGCATTTATGAGTAGAGTGTCAGATGAAACTCCATCGACCACTACATGGAGAGACCTGTTTGAGAGAAAACTAGCAAGCAGAGAACACAGCTGAGGGGGCAAGCCATAAGACGGAAGCTTGGCGAGGAGTCCCTGGTGCCAAACTCGATCGAACGCCTTGGAGATATCTAATGCCACAGCTAAAGTTTCTCCATGCTTTTCAATAGATAGCTGCCATATATGTGAGACGTAAGCGAGCAGGTCACCAGTTGATCTCTGATGGCGGAAGCCATATTGCCTATCGTTGACAATTCCTGAGTCTTCCAGATATTTCATGAGCTCGATGTTGATGGCTTTTTCCATGACCTTTGAAATAATAGATAGCAGTGCGATAGGTCTGTAGTTGCTAGGTAGGGCCTTTCTGCCTTTTTAGGACTGGCTGTACTCTTGCAATTTTCCAATTGGACGGAAATACCCCCAAATTGTGAGAGTGGTTGAACAACTTGCAAAGAACAGGTGTTAGTTCGGGGGCACATTTCTTGAGAACAATCGGCGGGATTCCGTCAGATCCACAGGCTTTGTTGATGTTGAGACCCAGCAAAATCTTTCTGATAGTACGTTGGCGAAAGGTGATCTCGGGCATGTGACTGTCAATAGGTGTAATGTTCGGGGTTGTTTTCCCGATGAATCCAGAGTGGAATTTCCAGCAAATAGGTGCGCAAAGATATTGGCTTTTTCCTGGGCAGTCGTTGCTAGTGTTCCATCTTCTTTGGTTAGGGGAGGAAATGAGCTGGAAGTGAAATTTCTTCCCACAGCTTTGGCGAAAGACCAAAATGAACGGGATCCGTTAGGACATTCAGCAAGTTTTGATCTTATTTTGGCTTTGTGGTTATCTTTTGAGCATTCTATTGTCTCTTTACATATGCCTCTAGCCTCGACATATGCTGCTCTGGTCTCAGGGCCCGGATTTTTTAGCCATCGATGGTATGCTGCCTGTTTGGAAGCCACAGCTCTAGAGCAGTTTCTGTTAAACCAGTTCTTATCGGATGATGTTCTTCTTTCGGTATTCGGTATGTAAGTTTGCATCCCCAACATGATGATTTCAGAAATTGTCTCAGCACATCGTGTTGGATCTACTGAAGAGAAACAAACTCTCTTCCATGGAAACGCTGAGAAAAACATACGAAGACCTTCCCAGTCAGCCGAATTGTAATGCCACATGAGACGGGGTGGTATTGTGCAGCTCGATGGTAAATGGAAAGAGCATGTTGTGGAGATGAGGGTGTGGTCAGAGTTTCCAAGTGGGGCACAAACTTCTATTCTATACGGGTCAGGATTGGTGATGAGGAAAAGATCTAGTGTATTGGCAGACTGGTTGTTGACATCAGGGATGCGGGTTGGTAGCTCGACCAGTTGTTCTAGACCATGAGTGATGGCGAAGGCCTCGGCTTGACGACCTGCATCATCTGTTTTGTTAGAGAATTTGAGCCAGGCAGCGTTATGTACATTAAAATCTCCCATGATTATGGTTTCAGCTGTTGGATGGTTCTCCTGAATGTAGTCCAGTTTGAGTGATAAAAACTCAAAGAGGTCGTTATATGAAGGTTCATTGGGTGATAGATAAAGGCAGCAGAGGAACTTAGTCAGTTTGGTATCAGATAGCTTGAACCACATCACATCAAAGTCTTTCGGTTCCAAACTCTCTTCACGCTGGCATGAAAGGTTAGCCTTGGCGTAAAGGCAAACTCCACCTTTGAACCTGAATCGAGAATGGAGTTCGTAACCAGGACAAAGCATATGGACCTTGTTGGTGGACGAGTTTACTTGTGTTTCTGTTAGAGCCAGAATATCCGGTTTTTCCGTCTGTAGGTGATGGTGGACGTCATTGATGTTCTTGTTGAGTCCGCGGATGTTGCAAAAATTAATTTTTAATGTTGAGTCCCCTCGAGTACCTCTCGCCCGGAAATCCGAATGGAGAGGTATTTTACTTCCGAATGGAGAGGTATTTTACTTTACTAATTATGTGAGTCTTTTCATTTTGTGAAATTTTGGACTTCAATTTTGTTTTTTGTGCTTTTGTGGCTGACACTGATGTTATGTGGAGCTAGAATTTTCGTGATTTTTTCCGACAATCCTTTGGTGTAGGGAATGTTAATATGAAAACTGTTGTTGGGAGTTTTCGGGTAATTTTGGTTGTTGTAAAATTTATCAATGCGTGTTTTGGAAGTGCTGTCGACCATGTTTTTGGGGTAGTTGTTGAGCTGTAATGCCTTTAGAGCTTTTTTAATAGCTTCCGGTCTAAAAATTGGATCACTAAAGGTGATGGCACGATCTGCAAGCCCAATGATAACAGATTTTTTTTGGGAGATGGGGTGATAAGATTCGTAATTAAGATATCTGCTGGACCAGGTTGATTTTGTGTTCCACTCCGTTTCAATATGGTTGTCGATGTTAAGTAACGTAAGGTCTAAGAATTTTTTTTTATTATTTTCTATTTCACATGTGAATTGCAATTTGGGATGAAATTTGTTGAAAATATTGATTGTAAAATCTATCTTGTCATCTGGAATTATCAGTAAACAATCATCAACATATCGTAGGAAAAGGGGTAATCTGAAATTTTGTTCTTGTATTGCGGATTCTTCTAGATTTTCCATTACTTACTGTGCTATTACACTGGAGTTTGATGATACCATCGCGCAGCCTTCTATTTGTTTATAGAATTGATTGTTGAAAGTGAAATATGTTGACGTTGACTCAGATGTAACTCCAACAATATTATCCCTGAATTCCTAACACTGAATACGTCTCACATTTCATTCAATAATGTAAAGCTGAACCAAGATTTTGAAAAACTAAAAATGAAACTACCCAGCAGCACACTTAAAATACTCATAAGTGATAACGCCAAAAGTATAAAACAAACTGAGACGAACATAACTGTTGCAAAAGATTTAATAACGACTGTACTTCCAACCAATATTTCTAAAACATTCTCCGAGAATGAATACAAAAAAAACGAACTCTTTTTCCAAAAAACCAAATTGATGTTTTAGAAATACTACATGTCTCAGCTACTTGCTTAGTTGATTATTACACTGTATTTACCATTTCAGCTATAACTTGAATTTTAACATCTTTCCTAATTATTTTCGGCCTTCCAGATCTTGGAGCATTCTCTATCTTTCCTGTTTTGTTGAATTTTGCCAATAATTTCTGCAGAAATTTTCGACACATCGGACGTCCTGGAAACCGCTTATTGAAAATGCGAATAGCAGCGTGGTAATTTCGATTAGCTCCATCAAATCTGATAACGGTTTCAACTATGTCTTGTACTGAACGAGCCATATCAATCAACGAGAGAAACACAGAAAACACAAAATATTAATTATTATTTGACATTTGGAAAAAACAGATAAGAGTTCTTTTCTTGTTGGCATGGATACAATGGACGCGCCCATCGTGCATTCATTAACGTAAGGGATCGGAAATCAGATCAGTTTCGATAAACATTTTTCATGGAATCAGTTGAACTTAGGTATAGGGTATGCTATATGAAATCTGCTTAGAATTTCACGTAGAATCCAAAAATTCAATTATATTAAGAAAAAAATAAAAGTCGCTGCGCTTTTTTGAAACACCCTGTATACATAAAACTCAAGCCAATGAAGAGTTTGAATGAAACCCTAGAACTTTTGTGATTAACATGTTTTTGTAAAATATAAAATAAAGAAGTTACGACAGACTTTTGTCCCTTACTGTATATAAACTTTCTAATTGTTAGTTTTTGGGAACCATGATATACCAACATTTCATTGGAGCCGTGAAGTCATCAATAGGTACTATTTTCATTGGAATCTACCTAATTCCCGTATAGATAGCGTCAATATACATACAAATGCCCAGATAACACATGGACATCCAATGGATATCCATTGGACATCCTTCATGAATTTTATGGATATACTATGGACAATTATATCCAAAAGATATCTTATGGACATCCGATGGATGTCCAAAGTGGAACAACCTGTACATCCATAGAATATCCTTCAAGGATATCCATAAGATATCTCCCAGAGATGACCATAAGATATCTTTCAAAGATATCTTTCAGGAATATCCATGAGATATCCTTCAGGGATATTCAAAAGCTATCTGAAAGATTCCTTGAGAGATATTCTAAAGATATCCTTCGGGGATATCCATCGAAGATAAAATATAGTAATAGCAATCTGGAGGGAAATGAAATAATGGTATTGAACAAAAAAAATATATTAATAAACTCTGGTAACAAAAAAATTCTCATAAACTTCGGAGTTATCAACAAATAAAATGTATATGTGAACTCTAAAATAAAAACAGAATATTAAATGCAGAATAATCGAAAAAATCAAGTTGAAGAAAAAATAGAATGCTATTTTCTTCGTCCATCCAGGTGTTTCCTTTATTTTAGAAGATGACAGATGCCATTCTTTGGCCCTTCTCAGCCAAGCCTAGATGGCTTCTTCAGTAGCTTTTTTATTTTCCGTCGAATCACTGAGGTCAGCCGCTTCTGAAATGATATATTCACAGGTATAATTTAATGTTGAAATTTACAAAAAAATACTGAGAAATATTATGGTTTCTTTTGAATTCGAATACTGATGATGATAATATATATACCACTGCCATCGTTTTTCTCTCTCTTTATTGGTATACTATGATATAATATATATATATATATATATATATATATATATATATATATATATATATATATATAAGCATTTTTTACATAAACTTGGAAATTTTGCATTCTCACTGAACTAGCAGTCTCTTATGAGACAATACAAATTATCAAATAAATTGAACAACTGAATGGGCTTTTCACCTAGTGATAATTCAGCCGGTTTTAGTTGTCCACTTTATTTTTTTTTGCTCCATACCAGCTATATTTGGAGGCATCATATCAGTGAGCACGGAAGAAAGGCATCGTTCCACAAAGTCATATTTTTGAGATTTCATTTAGGTACCTACCTAAAAAAAAATACTAGAATAGAAAAACGTACAACTTACCTACATAAGCTTTGAACTTCGATCCAGTTCCCAAATATTCTTCCGAAAGATTCATTTTTTCAGTGCAATCAATAGGAATAAGGAAAATCTTCGAATCTACTGATGAATCATCTTCATCACATGTCCACTGTTGTAGGCATTCACACCATTTTTAATCTGGGCACTGTGACATTTGAAAAACTCGTGTATTGTGGCAAATGTAACGAGGTGATCTTCAGCATTTCAGAAAATATCGAAACTCAAACAGCAAACACATAAATGCATTGGAAATAATGGATTTTTATAGGTTATGTCCTTCTCGATTGATATTTACCTGTATTCGGCCAATATATAATTCCCTTTGGAAACAATCAATTGCTACAGATGAAAACCATTATGTCCAGACCAACAGGTTATCAAAAACGAAGGAAAATAGAAAAAAACACGATTTTTATTTGGATTCAGTGCTATGACTATGACCTTCCTCAACAAAATGCCAGACGTCGCCAGTAATTATGAGTATAGTATGGCCAGGCTGTCGCAGACACATGTATATCTGTTCTGTGGTCGCAGAGGGTCCCCGCGACAACATATTTTTGAAAAGGTACAATTTGTGTATCTACGAGGATATTTACATTCATTTATGATTGCTTTGGATATCTCATGGCTATCCCTAGGATATCTTCTGAAGGATATCCATTTCAAACCAAGTAGAAAAACGAAACATGAGATTTTTCCAAAAAAATTTATCTATATGTACGAGCATGAAAGAAGCTCAGAAATTAACACAATAAAAATCAATCTTGCAATTTAAACTTATCCATATTTGCTCCGGATATCTTATGGCCATCCATATGATATCTTCTGAAGGATATCCATTTCAAATCCGTCGACGGATATCTTATGGATGTCCATTTCAAATCCAGGGATATCCCGACCAGAATTGGACATGAAATGGATATCCATAGGATATCCTGTGTTATCTGGGTGCCTTGTATACTATATCGGGTAGTCGTCGGAGAAAAGACAACATATTATGTCATCTTCAAATTGATAGAAACCATCAATTTTAGCAATAAAACTCTACAAAATATTCCCACAATTCATTGTCATGCAAACGTCTGAGAACGCTCAAGATCGAGGATCTAATTGAGTTAGATAACAAAACGAATTACGTCTACGAAAAACTGTTCGATAACTATTACGTCAGAGGAATGGTTTCTTGCCCATCAGACACGGGATTACCTTATTTTGTCGGCGATCGTAAATCTTGATAATCTCGGAAAAGTGTTGATACTTATCACGTTTTCAATTACTTTTTACAGAACAATTTATTTTGCGTGATAAAACAATAGGTGTAGGACTCGATCGATACCAAGTGGGAGTCTGAATATCGCTTCGGAAGTTTAAATGAACGTATCGATATATCGAATTACAATCGACTCTACTGGGTGGAGTACCATTTATATGAAGGGGCATCTCAAATTTTTCTTGGGAGAGTTTCTGACTAACTTATAGACGCCCTGATTGTAGAATTGGCGGTAGATCCACTTTGATTTGGGTGGAATGTGTTGTTGTGTTCCGGGAAGATTCCAAATAATTCACTGTGTACTACTAATTACTTCATTAATGTTGGTTTTCTTAATGTTCAAACGGAATGAAAAAAAAAAAACAATGAGTGCAACTGTTGGATTACAAAGTCGTAATAATATTACAGCTTATTTCAAATTGTGAACCAAGGATTAGAAATGTGTGCGACAACGAATGCACTTCTGCATGGAGACGCTGAAGTAGGCGTTTAATATATCTACTACGTGAATTCTATTCTAGTTGAGTTGAAAACATTTCCCTCGAATATCATTAGAAAAAAAAATCTAAATATATATTGTTATGTTAGGAAATGTTGTAAAATATTTAAACTTATAATTATCATTATTATTATTAGGTATTTTAGTTATCGTCGATGATGCTATGTTGTTTTGCAGTTTTTTTACCTTTTCACTACTTATACTATGCTCTAGTCAAGGCATATGTATCAAGAGGGCAGTCCTGAAGTAGTTAGTTCTATTATCAAAAGTATGTGACCAACGAAATATCTAATGAAAATCCACAATTAAAACATATCGAATTGAAATTTATAGAAAACATTGAAATTAAAGTAAGATAAACTGATATATAAGTTTTGAACATCCTGTATGACGACTCACATCAACAGGAAACCCACCAATGGGATATCGAGAGAGTTTGTGTGGGAAAAGTGATGATATATGAAAGATATGATAGCAGAAATTGTAAAAATATACTTTTATACCAATTTGTAAATGGTATGTAAGATTTAGAGTTAGATTTCATTCATAAAATCATTAGTAGTAATTAGAATAACAAATAACTAGGTAGGAAGTGACACTAGATTCAAAGATCCGTGAGAAAAAAAATGTGTGTGTTACCATGGGAAGATATAACAAGTTTGGAGGAGATTGAAAAAAGTTACAAAAAGGAAGCCACGTACAAAAATTCGAAAGAGATATTGATAGACAATTCAAAGAAAACGGGTTAAAAGAAAGGCACAACTGGGAGAAATAAGTTATAAAAAATGTCTACTTACCTGGTATAGAAGAGAAATCCATGGAAGTACGCACGTAAGCTGTCATTGCAATCCCAAAAGTACGTCCACGGGCTGGATACACCACAGGAAAAGGAGCAACAAGGTATTATAATCACCAAACTCATCAAAGTGCAACTTTTCGTATAGATATCCAATAACTGAGTGTCCGATCCACTGTTTGCACTGTTTTGGGTTTTGGCTGAACATTCATCAAAATTCCATGCTAAAGGATTGACCATAATTTTAATTATTCTTCCTATTAATGATCATCACTTGCACCATTTCTTATTATTGTTTCTTTTTAGTATAAGGTATTTATCGCAGAGTAGGGCAGTTTTAAGGGTTTTAATCTGAATAAAAACAACTTTTTGATTATTCTCTGCATTCTATGTTATATCTAACCACACTTTTCCCCCCACTGAACAGCATTTCTTATCGATAAGTGCCAAGTCGGCAATACACATCACCAGAACCGACTACTGTGAAGGAGCTGACTCATGTTCATAGGCGTATCTGACTGAGCTGGGATGAGGTCAAAAGTGGTTTAAAAAGAGAATGGTAAGGTAACATAGCCGGAGTTTTCATTTGTTATAATAGGGATTCATAAATTAAAATCTGTGAAATAAATTCACAAAAATATATATAAATAGCGAAATCAATTACCAACCAATCATAACAATATATATAAATATATATATATATATATATATATATATATATATATATTTGAAAAACATTTCTTGGGCACCAGTTTGTGGTAGCATTGGAAAAAAAACTAGGAAATTTTCATCTTGTATATAATGAATGACGTATCACCTGAGTACTCAAGGCTTCATCAAATACTATTATTATAAATTATTTCTGTAATGTAAAACAAACGGAATTGGTACATAGTGCATTTGGTTTTTGATTGCCTACTTATGAACACATTAACTCGAGTTTTCCATACTAAGCAGCCCCATGGCAGTTAGAATGGCGGTTTCTTTCTTGCTTTTTTCATTTTGGAAATGAATAAACACTAATTTCGTATCGTTGAAGAATGAACAGACAATAATACATTTTCTGGAGGACACAAAATTATATAGTTGGCGCCCCGAACAGATAGAGTGATTCACGTGCATAACCATATATAAAATGCTCTATCGGTTCGGCGCGCCAACTATAGCAGGTGCTTTGAGGTTGGGTAGGAAGAAGAATGTTTTGAAGTTGACAATTGACATAATTTGTCTCTTGATGTAATATATACGACTGAAATTCTGAACGTAACGCCAGGTCGGCAAAAATCTGAACTACTCTCTGGGCCATTCGCGAATTGTTTACATTGTTTGGGAGTGGTTATTGAAATTCATTTCGTATATTGAGTTTTCAAAGTGGTTGGTTGGATTTTTTTATTTTAAAGTGGTTTAGTATTGTGTTTATGTAAGGAACATTGTGTATGTGATTTGATTGTGGACAATATATCTGTTGAACAGTAGAGATATTCAAGTAGAAAATAATTTTGAGTAAGGCACAGAAGGCAATTACCAAGGATGAACCAGTTCCTGTAGAGGATATACCTTGTTTGAAAGATAAGGTCAAAAAGACCGTTAAGGCTGTTAAGGCTGTTGATAAGGAAGGGATACCGAATATTTTTTGTCAATGCCTTCCCAATTCTGCTATAACCAAGCATAGGTTAAGTTCTCCAATTTGACTGATAGCTGATTTATACCATATAGTACACAGGTAGGGTAGACGGAAAGAATGTGATGATGGGGTGAGCATGTCTTTAGAAAGTTCCCAATCTCATCAGAATGACTACAATCAAGCAATTCTCAATCACGCCTCTCAGTCAGCTTGCATGATGTATTTAGCATCAGTTAAAATGCAAGAACTTGTTATTTTCCAATGTATTACCAGAAGGTGATGGACTGAATGGACAGAACAAAGGAAATATAGAGTGGCGGGAAGTAGGTGCTATGACTTTTTCTCATATTCTGAAATTGAATGGGATACTCAAGCTCTGGAGTATTTTTATTCAAATCAGTTGAACAACAAATATGTGAAGCATAGTTTGAAATGGAAACATCGTTTCCGAGAAGTATTCCAGAAGAGTACAGGGGTAGATATTATTGCATGTGGAATGGTGATTTTTCCATTCAAATAAATGGCTTGGATATTCCCCTGATGGGGTAATATTTTTCGAAGGAACCCAGCGTACCTTCTGGAAACAAAATTTTTTTTCGTAGGTGAAGTATTGAAACTATTCAACAAATTATGACCAAATATTCATATTTATGGTTCAGAAAATATATTTCATGAATTTTCAGGAAGTACAAAGACTATCACAGAAGCTCTGCAAATAAAAATTATGTGATTCAAGAGAATGGAGAATTCAAATAGGAAAAACGCCATGAGTATTATGGGCAGAAACAAATGGGAATGGCTGTACTTAATTTGGCCAAGACATTATTTGTCATCATTCGATGACAGTATTTTCAAGAAATATATTTCTGTAATCAAACAGAACTATTTCAACCAAATGTTACATGTTATCTGTAAGAACCAAAGTTGAAATAGATATATTAATAATAGAATATGATTATTGTAGTTCATTATAGATATAACAATCAAAGACGTGATGGGTAAAATAGTTGTTTCCATTGAACTACCAAATTGCTGAATCTACTGTTTGATACAATATAGCGGCAGAAAAATTCATGGAGTTAATAAAAATATACTGGTAAAAAATGAAAAAATATATATTACATAAATTTTCATTGAAATATAATTTACTATTTACATAAATGATTCGAATAATGCCTATGGGTGTTACATAATCCTGGGAATCATATTAGTTTTATAAGAATCTACCATCTGCTAAAATCGGTGAAGATAAGTTTGTTACCGCACTCATAATAACAACAATGTCTTCAATCAGTGGAACCAGATTCCACTTCAATTTTCCAGAAAGTACATTGAATATTTTCTGTCTTTGGTTTGACCTTCCAATATGTACCCTGGCAGAAGCAATTTTGGCGTTCAAAATAGCCTGTTCCGCAGAAATTTGTTTTTGCTTCTTGAGAAATGGTGGCCTGATTAATTTCATTCTGTTTAATTGGAATATATATTCAATGAGGAATCCCTTGTCCACCATAACTGCGTCACTGCCAGAATCTAATGAAGAAATGATGTTGCTTTCCTCAAAAATCCTTTTATTAGATACCCTTTCCCTATATGGTTTGCTCAGGAATGTAATTAGGCCACCTGGTGATACTCGTGTCATACATTTTACAGTCATATGTGATTGATATTGGGAGTAAAACCGAATTCTACAGCACAAACATTTGGGAGCCTGTACAAAAATTTCTGTGCAATCTAAAACTATTCTCTCATTTTGAAATTCTTTAAAACACTTCGGGGCATATTCTGAATTATTTCAGTTTTGTTAGGGAAATGTATGAGTAGCCTCAGAACTGATGTAATATACAATTTACACTTTTCTCGAGACACATTGTAAAGAGCACCTAGGGTTACATAAGTGAGGCTCGTCTTGAGTTTAGTTAGTACCAACATAACGCTTCGTCGTGAAGTTAGACGGCGAACGTTCTCATCTTTATAATATGTCTCAAACACTTCTACAATGGAGACAAATATTTTGAATTTATTAACACCAGTAAACCTTTTCAGTTTGTCTTCTGTCATAAGCAGTTCACATAGAGTCAAGACTTTCGGAGTATTGACTTGAATTCCAACATCCCTGAATCTGGGGCCATGTAGACGTGGAGATCTCATTAATGTCAGCATTGTGTCAGCAGCATCCCTGTCAGCTTAATAATATAAAAACTGAATCGCAAAAATTGCACATTGACATGTAACATATGAACAATTCTCTTACAACTCAACCGACTTCTGGCAACGTTTAATCCCCGAACCAAACTTCTGGCAATAATTTCACGCAATTTCTAGAGTTAAAAACTATAACTACACAAAACTTCAGAGCTGTACTCAAATATTTTATTTTGATTGAAAATTAACGCGTTCGACCGCCCTCGCTCACTTCTTTCCCTGGGACTGAATTTTGGCTACGGGTTACGTAAAAATTTTCCTTGTACCTTATTATTTGTAATTTTCGTAGCCAGCTCTTCGTCTATTATAGCGTACTGTTTTATGATTGGTTACTGAATGACACAGAGAGAGGAAGTATCAATCGCAAATACTGAATGAGAAGTTACTTTTCACAATACAATAAGCCAGAAGCGCGTCAGCTGTTTTATGTTCCCAGAGCTTGCTGTTGAGTTGATAGTATATTTGAAAATTCATACAAAGAATACGAAAACAATGAACTGGATGTATCTCATTTTCAAGCCGAAAAATGTAATGCATGGTGATACGGTGTGATTGTAGGGGCAACGGAATGTTACAACCTCAAGATCGTCCTGCAAGAGTTTAATATTGTCGATGGATACTGAATCAATATAATATCAAGGATTTCACATAACACACACAAAATTAAGTGAATAATTGGACGCACATTATTTGTGAATGAATTGGAGGAAAATCTGAGAGAAATTGTCTGCGGTCTATAAAACTCATTCGTTTTTTATAATTCTCACTATCTCGTTCATATTTATCAACTCAATCAGAAATAGGCTAAAATGTGGAGACAATTAACAGAATATTCACAAAACATGTAGTCAGTTACTTGAAAAATGTACAAACATTGTTGAACTGTTCGCCAGCACATTCGGACTATGCATAAGTTCTATCCTAAACGACAGTCACTCTTATGTTGGGTTAAACGTTGTTCTAACCTCTGTGACGTTTATCACACGTAACAGCTTTGACATTCCAGGCAAGGAAGTTCGTAGATGACGTTGCTGTTATATAATATATGTGTCTTTCCTTTGACTTCGGAAAATAAACTTGAATATTTTTAATTGTTATATTTAGCAATCTTTATACCCAGAAAGTGTTCGAAAATACTAATAATTTTTGGGACAATTTATCTACGTGTCATTTTTTATAATTGAACTATATGTTTAAATCCTCAGTTGGTCCTATGAATGAGTAGGAATTGTATATTAAGCTTTTTAAGATATGTCTGGGATAGCCGTTATTTAAAAAAATGTCAAATATTCTTTTCAATCTTGTTTCAATGCAAAATTCATTAGAAATGTTGGTAATTCTATTTTTATCTTCCATTTCCTTTTCTGTTCATGTACAAGTATGTCGATGATATTATTCGTGCGTTACCATCTGACAGCATTCACAGTACATTAAAGATTTTCAACTCGTTCAACCCCAACTAACAATTCACAATCGAATGTGAAAATATCCCAATCTGAGACTTTAAACTCATTAGAACTCAAAATAATACAATTATGTTAGACTGGTACTCTGGTAAAAGAAACTGCTTCTGGAAGATTTATCAACTATTTTTCGAATCATCCCACAAACCAAAAATACAATACAGTGGTACGATGGATCATCTGAGGACTCAAACATACAGTTTGAATATAAAAAATGCCATATGTAGATATATTGTCCCAAAAACTTATTACCATTTCCAAAAAAAATTCGGCATATAAATATTTAGCAATATAACATTTTATATTCAAATTTATTTTCAAAAGTCAAAGACAGGACACCCATATCATATAACAGCAACGTCATCTACGAACTTCGGTTTATGGAATGTCAAAGCTATCACGTGGGACAAACGTCACAGTGGTTGAAACAACGTATAACCCAACGTAAGAGTGACTCATGCGCGGTGGTTGAACACTATGAATAACCCAGTCACCAATTCGATTTTGCAAATGTTAAAATACTTGGGATGCACCGTATTCCTGGAGACGTATCATATCAAGAAAAACAAGAATACAACGGCCAATTATAAATCTGACACACGACAGCTAAGCAATAAATACTGCAAAATGTTGCAATCAATTCAGATCTATAATGTTTTCCTTTTTATTTAATTTCACCTGTCCCGGTGTCTATCTCTAATCAAATCTTGCGAATTGAATCTCTAGTTGCCTGATTAACGTGAAATTTGGCAGGTGTTCATAGTTCTCAAGACAATGCATTATGGAATTTTTTTTAGAGAAAAAAACAAAAAGGCGGGTCCAAGATGTCCGACGATATTTGTGATTATAGTCCGATTCTGTTCAAAATTGGTATGTAGGGGTTTTTGGGGTCGGAAATTATGGATTTTCACATATTCAAGATGGCGGCTCCAGGAGAACGAGTTTTGTAATAATGGTTCGATTCTATTCAAAATTGGTATGTGGGGGTTTGAAAATTATGATTTTTTTGTCAAAATTCTAAAAATCAAAATGGCGGCCCCAAGATAGCGGACGATCTCTGTGAATGTGGTCCGATTTTATTCGAAATTGGTATGTGGAGGTTTTAGGGGTTGGAGATTATGAATTTGTTTTCAAAATTCCAAGATGGTGGACAAGTTTTGTGATAATGGACTGTTTCTATTCAAAATTTGTATGTCGGGGTTTGGGGTTTTTGAGGTAGGAGATTATGAATTTATTCAAAGATTATTGATTTTTTGTCAGAATTCAAAAATTGAAGATGCAACTCCAGGATTAACTCATCCGAATTGATCTTCAGATGATCTCCTCATTGAAGAACTAGATAGCTCAGAATTTACAGGAAAAATGCCTCATAATGACGATGCATTGACAAAAATGCATTGACCAAGGCGTTCTTACTAAAAAGCACAAAATAAAATAATTAATAAAAAAAACTTTTTGAAAACAAGCTTTTATTCAAATGCGCTAGAAAGTTAAAAATAATTGCTTTGGATGTGCGACGTAGGTTATCACGTGAGTTATATATTCAAAAGCCTGAAAACTCGATAGTCTCTGTCAGTTCTATCTTATACATATTTTCAAATATTCCCTTGCGATAGGTTATGACCCAAACATCAGTATTGTTTATAATTGTTCATAATAGGTACCCAGGCAGATAAGATCTAACAAGTATATAGAGACAACCTGAAACCACTTACAAGTTATAAATTCAAATTTGTGTGTGCTCTTCATCATACACCGCTGTCAAACTAAGTAACTATGGATCCTTATATACGCGATTTCGAGGTGAAAAAAATAAATACATTTACGTTGGAAACACCATCTGAAACTAATAAAATTCTAAAAATCAATAACAAATCAAATAATTTCAAAATCGTTCACAACAACATTTGGAGTATTGGAAAGAATCTGGATGAATTTAAAAATTTTCTAGCACAATTCGATTTTGAATATGATTGTATTGCACTCACAGAGACTAGAGTCATTACAGATATTAGTATATTCAATTTGCCAGGATATAAAACGAGCTAAACCAAATTGATGGAACTGTTGTTTATATTAAAACGGACCTCTATAAACAGCACGAATTGATACACTTCAATGGTTCAGTCTTACTCAAATTGAAAGCTGACTTTCAGGGAGATCTGATGACGATCAGTGTGTTTTACAGGTCTCCGTCCACTTGTATCGATGTGTTCAATCAGAATTTACAAAATTACCTTGAATGCCGAATAAGCAACAAGAGAGAATACAATTTTTTCCTTGGAGATATAAACATCAATATTCTGGAGGAAAATGATGATAAAGTCAATGATTATTTAACTGTTATGGCAGACTTTGGGTACACGCCTCTTATAAATGCACCAACACGCCAAAAATCTTGTCTCGACCACATCTTTATGAAAATATATAAGCAAAATATGGAAAACCTCATACCTATCGTAATCCTAACGGATATCACGGACCATTCGACCATCAGTGTTCAAGTGGTAACTGAAAAAAAGACTACTACAAAAATTAATAAAGGAAGAATTATGAATTAAAGAAAAAATTATAGAGAACATAAAGAATACAAATTTATCTGAATATATGTTAGACAAAGACTTGGACAGATTGACTGAAAAATTTGTGACATTTTTACAGAATGAAGTTGATCATGCACTAGCGTCATAAGAATAAAAGGTAATGAAAAAAGAGGAAAAATTGGATATCACCGTCTTTAGTTAGATCGGTGAATAAAAAAAATGCTTGTACCAACAGTCATTGTACCAACAGTCATTGAAAGATCCGAATAATATGCAACTGAAGACGGAATACAAAAATTATAAAAGTATTCTCGATAAAATGATACAAAAAACCAAAAATGAATACTACAAAAATAAGATCAATGAAAGCAAATATAATGCAAATAACGTATGGAAAAATATAAATGAAATGTTTTGCAAAAGCTCAAAAGTCAAAATTAGCTCTATAAAAAAAGAAAACGGAGACATAACTCATGATATGACTGAAATAGTAGACATTTTCAATAATAGCTACATGAATATGGGAGCAGAATCAGCAAGCAAAATAAGAAGGACATCAAATAATAAATTCAAGCAATACTCTAATGAAAACTCTATATTTCTTAATCCAACTACCCAAACAGAAGTTATAAATATAATAAGAGAACTCAAAAATGATAAAGCGCCTGGAATTGATGACTTAACTAGTGAAAAATTGAAATTAGTAGCTCAATACATCGCAGAGCCCATAACATATATATTCAACCAAGCAGTAGAAAAAGGACAATTCCCATTATGCTTGAAACTATCAATTATTACTCCTATCTTCAAAAGTGGATGTAGGGATGAAGTTACCAATTACAGACCAGTTTCTCTGCTAACCAACATATGTAAAATTCTCGAAAAGTTGATTAAAGTTAGATTGAACTCTTATCTTGAAAAACATAAAATCCTATCCGAATCCCAATTTGGGTTTCAAAAAGGAAAGTCAACTCAGAATGCTGTGATACAGTAAACAGACCTCATCTACAAAGCCCTTGATGGAAGCAAACCATCAATAGGAGTCTTTATTGATTTATCGAAGGCTTTTGATACTGTGAACCATTCAATTCTACTCAATAGTTTAGAACATATTGGAATTAGAGAAAACCCATTTGAATTACTCAAATCATACCTAGAGAATCGACAGCAAATTGTGAGAATCGAAAATACTAAGAGTAGTAAAAGAACAATAAAATGCGGAGTACCACAAGGAACCGTTCTAGGGCCAATACTTTTCTGTATATATATAGGAGAATTATTCTCAGCAGGAGCCACTGGCGAAATGATCAGCTTTGCAGACGACACCGCTGTGTTTCATTCGGGGGACACATGGATTGAAGTAAAAGAAAAGGCTGAGAAGGATATGGAATTTATTAAAGACTGGTTCGATCATGAACAATTATCTTTGAACTGTAGCAAAACCTGCTTCGTCCCGTTCTGTAACTACAAATCGTTTTTGCCACACTTTCAATTGATCACAATAGGAAGCACACTTGAAATATCTTCAACAACACAAATAAAATATCTAGGAGTCACATAAACTATCTGCTGAAGAAACTGAGAATTGTTTTTTATAAGTTTCGCCAGCTGAAAGATAGGATAGACCTTAAACAAAAAAAAAGACGTGTGGCACTCGGAGACTGCCGCGGTTGTTGTGGATTCTTGTGGATCATTATTCATTTTCAAATTCAATATTTTCGAAAGAAAACTTGTCAACCGCTCTGATTTTTTATCAGCGAAGTTGATGTTGAAATCGCCAGCCAAGATAAGTGGAAATTTATTACCATTCGTACCAAGTATTTTCGACCCTTCTTCAGTATATTCCAGTAAAGTGCAATGAATAAAATGCTCTACCTCGTCTAATTTTTGATTCGGAGAAATGTAAATTGCTACCATGACTATGTGTAGGCCATTTCTAAGTTTGCATAAGCACGCACAAATATCTCCAACAAATGAGCTCCTAACATTAACATCTATACTTTCTCACAAACAGCTAATTACGTATTCGTCTGATTTCGGAGCAGCTCGTCTCGATTCGTGCGAGCTTCGTAGAGTCGTACCATGAAGTAAATACAAAGAGGAGGTGTCCTAACGCCGACCGCTGTGCCGGTCGGAGTGGGGGGTGTTAGGTTTATTTTCGTTACGGAATTTCTGGATTCGGTCTCCGCGCTCAAGGCCCGCGATAAAAGCTATATGCAATAGCTCAAAAAATTATCATAGCCTAGTACAAAGCCACTTATCATATTGTATAATTGGATGGGGCGGAGTATCAAAAACGTACCTGTGTCCACTAGAGGTGATTCAGACGAAATTTTTGAAAATAATGCTGAACAAACCTATCCGCTATAGTTCAGACAAATTGTATGAAGAATCGGATATATTTGACTTGAGACAATTACTATACAAAATACTTGTCTTGAATCAATATAAAGAAAAGAATAAACTCAACAATCCGAGCCACAACCATATTACATTTAACAGAACCAAATATATAGTTCCACTTACAATGAAAACCATAGGGCAGAGATCATATAGTTTTCTGGGCCCAACAGCCTTTAATGCACTACCAGAAAACATACAGACCTCTGGAACATTCCCACGGCTAGAAAAGGACATAAATACATCCATTTCAAGTATTCCGCGTGAAAGGATCCGGGAAATTTTTGACCGGAGAAATTAGACAGCAACAAAAACTTATCTGTCACTGACTGATAGACACCAATTCAGTAAATTCTCCAGACAATTGGCAAGAATAACTTACGTAAATGATTTCAGTGTTAATTTTGAAGATTTAATTTCTTTGTGATATTATATTATATTATTTTGTTCTATAAACTGACAATTTACATGTCTTATTTTATATATAGATTATAACATTTGATTTGATTATGAACATTTTACTCCTGTAATTAGCTAGATATTAATATTTCTGCGAATTTATTTATTTATTTATATACTTTCCAATTGAATTATATTGGCAGTACTTTAAAATATTTATAGATTGAGTGATTTTAAATAGTCCCTATCGTTGTGATTTCATATTGATTTCATATTTTTATCTGTGTTTTTAACTCTATATTTTTCAGCCATAATAACACTACATTCAAATATTTATAGATTAAGCAATTTTAAACAAAGTGATTATCTGTACTCATATATTTTAAACCATTTAAGCCACATACAAGTATTTGATGCTTCTGTGGTCCTTATCAGGTACAATTTAATTTATCAATCACAAACAAGCATCTTTTTGCTTCTGTGATTTACTCCGTTTATTTACTTATATATTTCTATGTTTCATTGTGATCCTCTTTCTAGTGAATAAACATCATTATTATTATTATTATTATTGTCGCTTTTGTATTCGAACTGAAAACTTTGGATCTATAACTCACGGAATAACCTACGTCGCACATCCAAAGCAATTATGTTTTACTTTTTAGCGCATTTGAATAAAAGCTTGTCTTTGGAAAGGTTTTTTTAATAATTACTTTATTTCTTCCCGTTTTGTATTGTTGGTTGTTTTCCCGATATCTTTTGACTTATTGCAAACACCCTGTACCTGTACCCTGTTTTTATTTTTTCATTTCTAGTTGCCTTCTTTCTTCTCCATAAATATATCCATGTAATTCTGCATGTGCTGGTGAACAGTTCAACAAGGTTTTAACATTGTCCATTTTTTAAGTGACTGACTTTGTTTTGTTGGTATACTGTTGATTGTTTGTATAACTTCAATAATGTGTCCATTGTCCATTTTATTTTTAGCCTTCTCCTGATGGAGTTGATAGATATTAACGAAATTTAAAAAACTAATTAGATTTATTGAATTTCAATATTTGTCGTTATACTTTTTCAGAATTTACTTTTCACACCACAAATTGTCTAAATCTGCAGACAATCAGTAATATTGATCATTTTTAATAATATCGCTTGGAGCAGCGATAACGGCTTCTGACTGAAAAGTCGAATTTCTCCAATAAAAATACCAATAAAAACTTATATCTATATATATATATATATATATATATATATATAGATAAAGAGAAATTTGTTACGAATTCAAGAGAGCTCACCATCCGCCAACAGCTGTTTCATGGTTTCCCAATCATCAGGACGGCTTGTGGTCTCTTTCGTATCAAATATCTCTACCAGCAAGTACGAAAATGTGGAAAGCATAAAATTATAGTGACACCTATAATCTGTGCGGTGAAGCTTAGACCTAATGTCGTGCCATTAAAATTCGACGACATCAGGTCTAAGCTTCACCGCACAGATTAAAGGTGTCACTATCTATAATTTGATGCTTTATATATATAGTAATGTTAAGAGAATTGTAAATATATATTGTAATTATATAATGAAAATTGCTAATAATTTTCGCTCTTCTTGTGAGCCAAATTATTATGATATAGATAAGTATTTTCGCCCTGTATAATATATTGCAATGTAATAATAATTGCTAGCTAACGTCACTGTTCTCTCGTCACGTTGCTGCCAATTGTTATAACTTTCCTTACCACAGCTAAACTGAGTTGGTACGCCCCTTGTCTCAGATAGCCGGTTCTGGCAATTGAGCCACTAGCCACTGCTTGATGTCAAATTTCAATCTGTTCAATGGTCATAAATATGATTGTTGATAATTGTGGAAAAGAAACGAGACAGTATCAAAAAGCAATTATTTCCTTTATTCAGGAAAACTTAATTTTACCTGGCCTACGAAAGATAACTTATTCTAATGTCAATGTACAAATTTTCATGGATAATCATGAGAAACAGGTCATGGATAAATAGACACAACCTCACTTCTACCTTGAAAGTGAAATTTTCTTTAATAGTTCAAATTCAAATGGAATAAAGTTCTTCTGATGGGATATGAGTTATTAGTGAAATTGTTCAGTTCGTGATGTGCACTAGGAAAGTTTATACCTGTCGCTGGAACGGTCTCTGTTCAATACACACCCGGATTTGGATTCTCTTTCACTCCAATGCTCTCAGGAACTTCAATACCAAATAGAAGGAACCATACAAATTCAGGAATCAGCTTTGGAATATTTGTATATGGTGTACAAATAAGGTAATGTTGATTTTCTGCTTATTATGTTGAAATTAATGAATTTTTCTTTCTTCTAAACCAAAAACGTGGCATTCGTTTCTAAATTATTTTCAGTCTCCCTAGTGGCTTTGTTTTTTTGTTACCTGGAAACCATTTTTGTTCCTTCCTTCTGATTCGAATTTTTGAATTCACGCACTAAATTGTCACATTTTTACTGTTTGGGTTTATTTGTCATAACTTATACATAAAACTATTTTTCCATTCTTATTAACTATGTACAAATTTCAGTAATAATTGCCTCTGACACTCTCTCGTTCTTATTCCCTCACAATTTCGAATTCTACATGTGACCATCTGTTCCCTGATTGGCTATTTTCATCAAGAAGTTTGCTGTTCTACCATTGGCTACTTTTAGTCAGCTACAATTTCATATACTGTATGTTTCAAATTTATAAATTTGTAGATCACATTTTATTCAGGAAAATTTTGTAAATCTAGACTTTTTGTTGTCTTTTGAAGAATTATGGGTTGTAATCATTCTGTATGAAATTGATTGTGTTATATAATTTGGATATTTTTATCTATTCATATTATACAGAGGCTTAATCAAGGAAATAGAACTGATAGCTATTAAGTAATTATTCTTTTTGTAGGTTTTTTCCTTTTAAAATATATAACTGGTTTTTCATAACATAACAATATATATATATATATATATATATATATAAATATAACTTATATTTATATATATATATATATATATACTTGAATGAGTGTTCATGAATGGAAATACTTGGTCTATTTAGTCTGGAATGATATGATCTTTTGAGTAAATTCAAATGTACGTTTATCTTGATATTTTTTCAATTTCACTTTTCTGGAGTAATCCATTATAATTTGCAGAATAAAATCATATTTAAAGAAGGTGATACAAAAAATCACTTCGATTAAGACAATATTAAGTTTTAAAATTTCAAAATTCAAATTTTGTAGATCTGATTATTCGATTCAAGACAATGATTACATGGTTAAAACAACATTCCTGCCAAAACGAGTAATGAATAGAGTTGATTGAATAAGATATTTGGTTCATGCAAATTAATTTCAGTTGAATGAAACTTTAAATTTGATCTCAAACCAAGAAATAATTTTAGTTTTTTTAACCGACGAAACCAAAAAGGAGGAGGTTCTCTAGTCGACGGGTATATTTATTTTTTTAGATTATATTTTGTCGTGCATATACGACACTTCAATTTGTTTGATTCAAATAAACTTTATTTCATTCAACTATTTGTTTTTTTCTGTATATCGAAAAAAAAAATCTGTTGTAATCCACATAAGATGATATCACATATAATACAACTATAAAGAGAATGTTCCCCATTGAAAAATTTCCAGTTGAACATTTGTCGCTAGCTGAATTGTAGGAATTGGTCATAGTAGTGAAGTTTTTCTTCTTCGAGCCCTTTCAATGAAAGGACAAAATCTGAAGGGTAAATAACTGGCGTATTCGCCATAATCTGTTAGCTATCTATAACTTCGCAATGGAAACGTTTGGGGAGTTTTTATTTTATTTAAAAAAAGGCAGGTGTTGCTGATAATTTGAAAAAGAAAATGGAGAATTACTGTGGAAAAAATAACAAATCAACTAAACACAACTAAATATAAAGGTAAATGCAAATAATTCAAAAACTCAGTAGGAGAAGCAAAACTTAAGACTTGAATGGATTTGGGGAAAAATCGGAAAAATCGGAAAAGAATCAAAAACTCATCTGTAGGATACCTTGAAATAGGAGAAAAAAATAATATGACACTAAATCTGTGAAAATTACAGAGGGTATATAACTGGCAAGAGAAAATGGGATTATGCAAATACAGAATTAATATTTTGAACAACTATTTAGCATGCCTGATACAAATCTGCAAATATAAACTGACATAATATGGAGAAAACTTAAATAGGGGCAATAACAATGGGAGAGGTTGAGAAAGCATTGAATAAACTAAACAATGGCAAATTACTCGGGTATGATTAAACAGCTGTATTACGTTCCAGAATATGAGAATAACAGAAAAAGCAGTACTAAAACAAATATATAATGAAGTATGGAACGAAATGAAAATACCAACATACTTGAACGCTAGGAGTTATACTGCCTATCTATGGAAAGAGGTGCCAGAAAAAGTGTACCAATTATGGAGGATTAACTATACTAAGTTAGGTGTTTGATGTCTTTGAACAAATAATGGAAAATATTATTAGAACAATAACAGAATTATAATCATCAAATTCATAAAGCTAATTCGGATAGGTAAGGAGCACTTATAGTCTAAGAGCCGGTGGGAGATCGACCTTCACCGATCTGATAACTCGATGAGACATACTTTTTATCAAATATAATTTATAAACAAATATGCCTATGATAACTTGTCTATCGAAAAGTGTTCATAGCTATTTTTAATTGAATTAATTTTAATCAATTTTCTTTCATCACCTCCACTCTTTTGATAACCAAATGAGTTTCATCTCAACTGATAGTTTTTAACACACATAATATGCCTAGGTAGGCTTGCCTACTTATTTCTGTGCATGGCTACCTGACAAGCAGATGTGAACAGGTAAGTCAATATAGGTAACTACACCGATCTGTTAACCAATCGAAATTGATATCATAGGTAAGATAATTTAATCACAAAACCAATCGTATAGGCTTGCCTGCAAAAAATCGTACATAAAATATTATTGCCAAGCTATAAAGTTTTAGAATTTTAGCTATTTGATAGGTGCGAGAGAGAAAGTAGAGCGTCTGAGGTCCGTGTTATAGAACAGGACACAACATAGCAGCTGCACGCTACCTAACCGTTGAATGTATCCGAGTGCGCATGCTCGTGTACATGTGAGTGACAGTGACAGCATTTATTTACACTCGACAGTAATTTTGAATTCCAATTCATTATAACTCTAATTTCGATCACAATTTTTGTATTATTTCACACTATATATACTTACAGCTATGAAATAATCAAAAATTAATAATTTAATATATTAATAAATAAATAAAAAATCAATTCAACAATTTTTTTTTCATTTTAAAGCTAAATTATAAAATTTAAAATTATAAAAAAATCTATATTTTTCATTTAAAAATAAATAAAGAATAATTGATTTATTATTTAAAATCAAATAAATGCCATAAAGCGGGAAAGAATAAGTGTTACTTTTGAAATTTTAGTGTAATAAATAAAATGAAATCATCAATATAGAAAAATAAAATCTAATACGTTTATGTTGTTAAAAGCGTTTATTTCAAAGCATATAAAATACATACAAAAATTAAATTCAAATATTTACTATAATTTTTATTATTTACCATCGGAATCACCGGAAGCTGAATAATGAACATCAGATTCTAATAATTCTTCTTCATCTCCATTATCCATGATTTGTGCGATGTCATCAATTTTTAAGGGTGTTTGGTCACCATCAGATCCAATTGGTTTAAAATGACCATCGTCTAAAAGCCAACCACAGTTTTCAGGGAGCAATTTTAAGCAATCTTGATCAGTCGCATGAAGCCACATAGAATTGACATAAATTTTATGTAAAAATTTTTGGGTTAAGGAAGACCACCATGGTGGCAAATTGTTAGAGTCATAACTTTCTACTTTTTCCAAAAAGTGCTCATTATCTCCTTTTGCGGAATAACTTTTCATAAAAATGCAATACCTGGTGTTATTAACACTAGTGCAATGTTTTATACCATACATATGAGCGGTAAGCTCCTGAACGGCCTGCATTTTTTCATTTATGAAAATGTCAGCTTCATCTAGTAATGATGCAAATATGTTTTGGTATGATTCATTTTTGGAGAACAGTTTAAGTGGCCGAACTTTACCTTTCTAATAAAATTCCGCTGTGTAATCACAACCAGGTAGCGTGCAGCTGCTATGTTGTGTCCTGTTCTATCACACGGACCTCGGACGCTCCACTTTATCTCTCGCACCTATCAAATAGCTAAAATTCTAAAACTTTATAGCTCGGCAATGATAATTTATGTACGATTTTTTGCAGGCACGCCTATACGATTGGTTCTGTAATTAAATTATCTTACCTATGATATCAATTTCGATTGGTTAACAGATCGGTGTAGTTACCTATATTGACTTACGTGTTCACATCTGCTTGCCAGGTAGCCATGCACAGAAATAAGTAGGCAAGCCTACCTAGGCATATTATGTGTGTTGAAAACTATCAGTTGAGATGAAACTCATTCGGTTATCAAAAGAGTGAAGGTGATGAAAGAAAATTGATTAAAATTAATTCAATTAAAAATAGCTATGAACACTTTTCGATAGGCAAGTTATCATGGGCATATTTGTTTATAAATTATATTTGATAAAAAATATGTCTCATCGAGTTATCAGATCGGTGGAGGTCGATCTCCCACGGTCTCCTCTACTATTAGGAGCATTTCTTCACAATTGAGGATATTATAAAAAAGACATTAACATATTACAAAGAGGCAAACTTTGCCATTATGTACGTGAAGAAGGATTCCCAAAGAAAAAGAATCCATAACCTCTCTTTTTGGATTTTTAAATACTGTTTTCCAATTGGCTGCTGTATGCACCATTATTAGAAATTTTTGCTCAATAGCCTACCAGAAAATAAAGTATGTTTTTTCTCAAGAATGCTGTCCACTACAACGTTTATGTTGAATCGGATATCCATCAGACAATCACTACTCTCATGGCTAATGCTTCGACGAACATTGGATCACATCCGATGGATAATCCTGCAAAATCCAACAAGGTTACTTTGCAACTGTTGTTGTGAAGTGGATGAATAAAAATCAGAAATTTGGGCTGATCACCTGTGACCGGTTTCAAGCAGACAAAAATATAATATAAAAATTTCGTGTCATGCTTTTCTTTTGAATAAATAGTTTCACAGTTGAAAAAATTCAAATATTCAGAGGGTAGTTTCAACCGCTTGGGATTAAAATTTTGGAAAAATCTTTCTCGTTACGTATCTACCCCTTAAGTGTAAAACTCATGTAGAATTTCCATTCCCTATTACCGATACTCTTTGACATATAACCTGTTTCATGAAGGGGGTAGTTTTTACTGCCTGAGGCACAGAAGTTACAAATGCTAAAATGTCTCCTCAGAAAAAAAATCCTTGATGGCGAATTAGGCTTCGCTTAGTTCCGAACAAACAGTGTCTATTTGGGAGTCCCAAGTGAGTTTATCATATCAATGAGGTCCCAGATACTCTACTTCTTCTGTAGAGTTATAAGGGGTTTTTCCATAGCTGGAGTTTTTTGTTATATCTCTCCGAATGTGAAAACTGATGGTCATTGTTTTTGGCACATTTAGAATTGGTCGATTACGTTGTCGACAGCAGCTGAACTCATGCTTCACATTTTTCATTTTCCTTTCCAGCTATTCTACGTTGTCTCTTGAATTCTTGAAATATTATAGTTTTTGCAATGTTCCAGGACTCTGAAGTTTGGGTTTATAATATCGATATCATCCATATGTGAAATGATGTTTCATGGTATCATTGAAAACAATTTTCACATTGTTTTCGCGTGACTTACTCCACTTGCGTTTTTTCTGAAGTAGACTCTTATGTGTATAATCCTATAACTAATATTGTCCCATAATTCTTCAAACAATTCCAGGGTATATTAGGATCTCTGAAGGAATAATCTATATATATATATAAATATATATATTTTATTTGTTTGGTTCTTCTTGGGATTTAGATTCCATCTGGGACAGGTTTCAATTAAAAAATTTTCTTCTCTACATATACATTTAATTTGCAAAACGTTTCGCTCCTGGCCTGGAGCTTTATCAATTGTATCAACATTTAGTACTTGAAAATGGGAGTTTTTGTTAGTTTTTGTTTTGTTTACATTAACTTTGCAAGTACGTACCATAACCTATATGTGGCAATCCGAGTACAGAGATTTTGGTTTCTGGAAAAAATCTTAACAATGGAAACGAATCAACAAAAAAGAGCTATTGAAGAAATGATATACATAAAGAAGAACAAAAATGCAATGAATGATATAAAGACGAGATATAAATAATCTCAGCCAAATATACCACACAGTTATATAACAAACATACACCAATATGAACCCATACCCCCAAAAATAACTACCCCTCGCTTCCCCACAATACTATGAACCTCAGAAACATCATTAATACCCATGCGCAAATAAAGATCATCCTAGTCGAAATACACACTAACAATACAACCACGTCCATCCACCAGGCTCGGCTCGACCAATCAATCAAACCACACTCCGACATTCTCAAATCGAACGAATCACGTAGACCAACGGAATCAAAACCAACATCTAAAGTCCAGAAATTATGTTCATGGAAAAAAAACCCAAGGCACCCATACAAACAAAATGTTTTTAAAATAATGTGTGATACAAGCAGTCCTCTGTACTCGGATTGCCACATATAGGTTATGGTACGTACTTGCAAAGTTAATGTAAACAAAACAAAAACCAACAAAAACTCCCATTTTCGGTACTAAATGTTAATACAATTGATAAAGCTCCAGGCCAGGAGCAAAACGTTTTGCATATCAAATGTATATGTAGAGAAGACAATTTTTTAATTGAAACCTGTCCCAGATGGAATCTAAATCCCAAGAAAAACCAAACAAATAAATTATAATCAAGATTCTAGAACGATTTCCGATAAATAATCATTCACACAAAGTGCCCAATACAGGACATATCATTCGTATTCACTTGTCCCTTTCTCCAAATATATCTCAAGAAGCAGAAACCAGAGCGTGATTATTCTCTACCGTAATCATGCAAAATTCATTCTCATAATCGCCGAAGTAATCCGTAGAATGTGTTTTCCCAATCAATTGACTGTAGATATGTCACCCCGTAGGTAGGGACGATAAATGGTTGTTAATAGATTCAATATATTGCAAAGACCATATGTTAATCAATTCCGATAACAGTTATACATCTGAGAATACATATAAAGTGATAAAAATCAAATAATTGATGATCAATCATGGATTATTTAGTGAGATAATATTGAATACATTGATCTGAATAGATATTATCATTATACAATATGTTCACTGATCACTATCGAGAAGACTATGAGGGTGGATCGAATTATATTGAACCACAACCGTATTCAAATATCTTCAATACTAGTTCGCCAACGATTTCTAAAATCATTATTGGATAATGAATTTGAGCTATAGGAATACGGACAAGCCAAGCCCGAAGGCGCTCACTTTGGTAGCCTCTCACCCAATGACCCACCCCCCGGAGAGGGCACTTGACCTTCGTCTCCTGATCCATAACAACACTCACAAATTTAAATTTTTCCACTGATTTCCGAATTCGTATCACTTTCTACCGAATTATTTGCTGTTCTAATTAATATTAATGATTTTATGAATGATATCTAATTCTAACTCTTGAGTACAATCAAGAGTAGTAACATTCTCAAATATTTCCCTAAAACTTCGGTACCTACAATTATTCTTCTTTATATTTTTGTTAAAGTGTTTTATTTAAAAAAAAACTGGTTGTTTGTATGTTTTTTTAATTTAATTGTCCGTTTATTGCCTTTGTATACATCATTTCATATTTTTGTATTGTTGAGGTCATGAAAAAATCATAATAATTTTTCTGGGTCCGAACAATCGGCAGTAATCGCGAATCCCATATGGATCAGCATTTGCCGAACGAAGATTCCGGAGGGCACTTGCCCTCAACGTGTTCAATCTGGATTATAAGGAGAACCATTTTTGCATAGACCACCCCATCTACAACTCAAATCTAGTGCTATACCTATCGCGATCTAAAATAAGTGGCATTAAAATGATAATGACTTGGAATCGGTACAATAAGCAGCGGTGCTTATTAATTTCTTGTTGGTTGATAAAATTAGATAAATTTCTGGCACAGGCAAACATGATTGATCTGCCGCAAAGTGAGTCATTTATATATATTGTTATGGTAGGAAATGTCTATAAAATAATGAAACTGACAATTCATCATTATTATTAGGTATTTTAGTTATCGTGGTTCATGCTATGTGTGTTTTACAATTTTTCTATACTTTTTACTGTTCTAGAATCTCATAACATGTTCTAGTCAACCCATATGTATCAAAAAGTCAGTAACGAAGTCTCTATTGTCATAAGTATGTTATATTCAATTTGCACAAACAATAAAAATAATATGGAAATTTGAATTCATGAAAATACTTTGATCTCAAGTAGATGAAATAGTATTTTAGTTGGAACATCCTGTATGGTGAATCATATCAGGAGGAAACCCAACAGCGAGATGTCAGAAACAATGTGAGGCAAATAATAAGATATAAAAATTATGAAAACAGAAAAATGTCAAATATGAATTTTAACCAAATTTGTACATATAATATAAGATATAGAATTATATATTGTAGATAAAATCATTAGAATAAGTTAGAATAACAAACAGTGATATAGAAAGTGGGAACAAACTTAAAATTTGTGAAAAGAAAACAAAAAAAGTGAGTTGCCAAGAGGAAATGTAACAAGCTTGAAAGATGAAAAAATTGATGCAGAAAACGAAACCACGTACCAATTTTGGAAGAAAAATTATAATAAATTACAAGAGATAAACAAGCAAAACTATCCAAAAAACGTTAAACAACTAAGTCAGATACGAAATGAAAATTAAACAAATAAGAAAAAGCCACTCACCTTATTAGGATAACAAAAGTCCAGTCCATGCCATTGCCAGGAACAAAAAGGGGTCTTTCTGCAGTGGAGCTGTTCCTGTCCAGTGAACACAAACACTTCCAAGAGGCAGGAGAACACCACAAAGGAAGAACAGCGGGTATTTCAAAATCAGAACTAAATAAAGTGCAACGTATGAGGTCCAGACACTTCTATTGGTTGTTGTGTCCATTCATTTGAACTTTTGTTGGTTTTTTCTATGCTCACAGACTTTTCATAACATTCAAACGTTTATTTACCAAGTAATTCATGTCACATAAACAAGTTTTACCATTTCACCTCACTGTTCTGAGTTATATGAGCTAGATTTCGCAGAGTAGGTCAATTTTAATGATGTATTTCAATAAAAACATCTATTTGACGATTTTTATGCATTCTTTGTTTATCTTTCGAACACCTAATCATAATTTACCAAGTTGGCATTACTGAATTCTGCCATGAGAATAGAGATGACTCATACTCCATAGGCGTACCGACTGAGCTGAGATAAGGTAAAAAGAGTGTTGAAAGAGGGTAAGACAACATAGCCGGAGTTTCATTACTGTTATGATAGGTATACATTTTTCAAAATTATTGAATAAAAAAGTAAATCACTGAAACAAATTTACCATAACAAATATTGTATGATGACTAGTTGTTTACAAAAAAATAAAATGAGTAACAATAACAATAAATATTATAATAACGATTAGCCAATAACAAATACAAATATAATGAAGAGCCTATCACTACATTATATATATATATATATATATATATATATATATATATTTATATATATATATATATATAAATAATTATATATATATAATATATTGTCGATATCCAGAGAGTGTGGACGTGTTCGCAAGTGCTCCGTATGAAACTCTCAATTAATATAATTATTATGAACAGTTAATCCTACAACAATT